>NC_051165.1:320123533-320723533 GCF_013339725.1 Rhipicephalus microplus
TACGTTGCTGTCGAAGCGTCAGGGTGCAAATATAGCGCAAACGCATGCGACGGTTTAGAAGTGACCACACCACTGCCGACGGTGACCAGCTCGCTCGACATAGCCGGCTCTACAGTGTACTTCTAGTACACTGTGCCGGCTACCTGGACGTACGCACTTTTAGCGTAACGCTCAACGCTACCCCGGAACGTTCAAGGTACCAGCAGAACCGGCTCCGAAAGATGCCACCACGTTGTTTGTTTGTTTGTTTTTTTTTTTTCGATGGTATACCGTTGCTGCTCAACGTTGTGAGCATTGGTTGCTACCGAATCCTCTCCTCTGTATGTAGGGACACACTTCACATAGGCCAACGGTTGTTATCGTTGGTTACTACCGTGGTTGCTACCGTTGCTTGCTACCTAGCAGGGGTGGAAGCGCAAAGCGCTTTTCCGTATTTTAATATGGTGTTAATAACAGGCTGTGTCATGAGACACTGGGACAAACTTAAAAGGACACTAAAGTCAAATAACAATTTATGTCCGAGTGAAAGCTTTATGTATGACAACGTCTAAAACGACAGTATTATCAACAGCAGTGTCCAACTTACCGAGAAATTAAGGTAACTGCACTGCACGAGAACACATGTGCTACGATACGACATTCACAAAATGATCCCGATTTCGTCAGAGGTACCACCTACAATTAATCATTGATAATCAAACTAGCTGCACTAAATAAGGAGGATTCCGTGAATCAAGAGACGTAATGAAATGCTGCTTATTCGTCTACGTTTTATTAATGAAAAAAAAAGAAGAATCGCTGGACAGCTGGGCGTTACTATGCGGAATGGCACGAGCGGTTCAAAAGATCAATTTTCGCCTGGTTATACTGGACAGGTCATGCCATCTAACGGGGCCCAGTTGAACCTATAACGTTTGTCATCTCGCAGGCCATGGCAGGAAATAGTTCAATATCCGTTGTTGCTGCTGTGGCTCGCGCTACTTTCGTTCTGTTGTTACTATGTCGGCGGCGGCGCAGTGAAGACGGGCAACGTTGCGCACGGCAACAGTGACGTGACACGTTCCGCTTCGGGCGGGTAATTTGAAGTGCGCTAACCCTATGCGGACCGTTAAAACGCGACTTCAATTAAAAATAAACACTTACTTGGCACAAAACTACCACTACAAGGTTTCTGGACTGCTATTCCTTACAGGCCATTCCTTAACATCAACGTGTATGTCTATGTGGTTCACCATCTACTGTTTTATCCCGGCCGCTGGATAAAAAAGAGGTATTATATGTGATCAGCTACATACGGAGACCGTGGTTAGAAACTATGGATCACCTCACCGAAGAGAACCCTGATTGGATGCGAAGCAGCAGCGGTGCGCACGGCGTTGACCCGGTTAAAACGGGCGTCGACCCGGCTGCTGGAAGAACGGTTTGAAGCGAAACTCGGTGTATCGTTTCCTCGAGTAAACGTTTGTTTGAAACGCAAAGACACGGTAGGCGGGTTGGGCTTCGTGTAAGTTTCATCGCAGATAAAAGAGTCGTAAGAGAGTTTCCTCTCAGCGTGCGGTCAAGCGTCGCCGGCGGTGGAAAGGGGAAGCGAGAGATAAGTGTATTCCTCCACCCGCGTATAACTGTACTCCTCCACCCGCGTATAAGCAGGTGGAGGAGGCGACAGCTGCGGGCGCTGCAGCGAGTGTGCTGCGGGAGAGGGAAAGAGTGACGTCACCGCGCACCTGCGAGGGAAGCCAACACCACTAAGTGGCGTTGGGGAAGCGTGCGAGGGGAACGTAACGTCAACGCGCAGCTGCGGCGTAACCTACTTGGCACCACTCCAACATCTGCAACGAGAGGGACGCATTGTGGAGCGTTCGTACGGACGCACGTACGTAAGGTGTTGCACACGTGAGTCAAAGAGCTACTTCGCTTTAATAAAATTGTGCACGCTTTAGAGCACTGTACGCACTTTAATACGGGGGTGGCGTAAGTTGTGTCTGCTAGAATATCCTGTGTTTACAGAACTTTATTCTCACGGACAATGTACATCAGTAGCATTCCAACAGAACATCGCGACGGAACACTACATGCACAGACACAACAAAATTTGTTACAAAAAGAGTGTTTACGTATGTCAAAAAGTTAGAAAAAGTTGTTAACAAATTAGAGTACTTGGTACTCTACTATGTCAGAGCATAAAGACATCCCGAGGGTTTCACCCTTCATGAGGCTGTGTTAACATAATTATGTCCTACACGGCACGTTCGTCAATGAGTACGCTGCGTTTAGAAAAGGTGGTTAACGGTTTAGAGTACCTTATATTCTACTATGGGAGAGCAGACAGCCGTCCCGTGGGCCTCACAATTACTGAGGCTGCGTTGACAATAATTCCGCCTTGGTGTGTTTAGCCTAATTAGTTAACGCTTCAGAGCACTTCGTGCTCTACTATGGGAGAGCTTAAAGCTTCAGCACAGATCGGTCCAGTGCTTTAACAATTGCAACTAAACGCAACAGCGCTTGCTATCTGCATGTCAGTATGAACAACATGCGCAGTTATTCAAGTTGTGCCCACAAGTTGTGCGAAGACATAATTTTAGGCTTTGCAAAAACATAAAGAACTCGCATTTTACAAAACCTATTTTGTTGTCAGCGCATGGTCTTCAATCAGGCAAAAAGTTTTAAGCGAGTATGCAAGTGCAATACATTAATCTGTCCAAAGTTTTATCATTGATTTTTCTCTGGCTCACCATTTACCGTCGTCGTGAGGTTGATGGGGCTCGTCCGCCGCCCGCCATAGGCAGCCTGAAGGCAAGGGGGTTTCCTATACAGACCGTCGAACTTGATGGCATAGCTCTCGCGCTACCCAAGGAATATTAAATGCAAACCATTTCTTAGCGAACTTCGGTGACTTTCAGCGTATCTATCTGTCTGTCTACTATCTATCTATCTAGCCACCTACGACTTTTAGCTCTCCTGGTTGTTTGGATAATGGTATCGATACCAAACTTTGTATGGCATAACATGACTATATGACGAGCATATTTAACTAGTCATAACGTGAAAATCATGACATGTATGTCATGAATGTCATGATTTACGTGTCATGCTCTTGCTGCTCTTGCGGTAGTCTCATTCACATGGCATGCTGCAAAACTGGTATGGTATGACAGGATTGCATGGCGAACACAAACGAATGAGCCTAACATGAAAATCATGACATGCTTTTCATGTAACTATATGACTACATGACACGCTCATGATGCGCTCTCGGCCATTTCGCTAGCGTCACATACACGAAATTTGGTATTACGGTACGTGAATGGACGACGAAGGTATGTGTTTGGTGCAAACATGATAATCATGAGATGCGTGTCATGTAACAACATGACTACATGCCACGCTCATGATGCGCTGACGGCCGTTTCGCTAGCTTCACTTATATGAAATTTAGTATTACGGGACGTGAATGGATGACGAAGGTATGAGACTGGTGCAAACATGATAAACATGAGATGTGTGTCACGTAACAACATGACTACATGATGCGCTCGCGGCTGTTTCGCTAGTTTCACATATACCAAATTCGGTAATACGTGACGCGAACGAACGACATAGTTAAATGACACATCCAAACATGATAATCACGACATGCGTGTCATGTAACAACATGACTACATGCCACGCTCAAGATGAGCTCGCGGCCGTTTTGCTAGTTTCACATACGCCAAATTTGGTACTACGTGACGTCAATGAATGACGAAGGTATGTGACTGGTGAAAACATGATAATCATGAGATACGTGTAATGTGAGAGCATGACTACATGCCACAGTCAAGACGCCGATATATTTCGTGTGACCCGGCGCGCGTCATACGAATTATATTCACACGACGAAACGAACGCCAGCGTTGCCATGCCAAGCGCCGGTCCTGCCATCAGGCGCACGCTGCGTTGCTTTGACGCATGCGCGTTTCAGCGCGTCCGGCGTCCCTCCGTCTCGAAAGGAGGCAGACGCAGTGCTGTCTGAGTAACGCATTTGTGCCAAATGCAGCATGTCGTACTTAGCGCCGGTTGCTGTCGGGCCGCGCCGGTCACGCTTGGCGTCAGACTAAACAGTGCTCGCGTTTGGCTAACGTATACCGTGGCTGTGCCCGTTGTGCGCGTGCGTCAACGTTACGTTGGAGTATATTGGGCCCTTCATGATGCACTCGAGGCCGTTTCGCTAGCTCCACATATACCAAATTTGGTGTTACGTGACGTCAATGGATTATGAAGGTATATGACCGGTGCAAATATAATAATCATGAGTCGCGTGTCATATAAGAACATGACAACATACCACGCTCATAGCGTGCTCGCGGCCGTTTCGCTAGCTCCACATATATACTAAAATTTGCATCACGAGACGTGAATAGATGACGAAGGTAAACAACACATCCAAACATGATAATCATGACACGGAAGTCGTGTACGGCATAATTTACCTCCATCTCGTAACGTTGTGGTGATTTGAAAGTGGCATATCAACCTTCCTCTCCTCATTCGTGCTTCGCATATCATTCATTCCCACAGCATGTGGAATTTGCCAGTTTTTTTTTTTTTTCGAGCGAAGCTTGTACTATAAGCTCGTTACTCCTGATATCACGGGGCTACAAAACAAATATGCCCGAATTAAGCGAATGCCGAATTCGCGAAAGTATCACAAAACATTAAAGCAAGACGTCTGAGACATCAATAAGCTGTCACTTTTTAAATGAATACGTAAAAGATTCACTTAATTTGCATCAGAGCAGCGTTACAGCGGCAATTTTTCATCATCCTGTGACTTCCTTTTAAATACGACCATGGCACTATAGGCACCCCTGTTTAATTAGCCTGGAATGTTGTCTGCCCATTTCCTTATTACGTACCGCCCTTATTACGCACTATCACGGTGTAGCAAACAAGTTGCACGATGTCACGCGTCGTGCGTCAGTGGCGTTGTCCACATCCCCACTGCGCATGCTCGCGTATCTAGCCCCATGCATGCTTGCGCCTTGTGCCAACTGTTTGCCCTTCCCCTCCCCTTCTCTCTAGTCTCGCAATGCCGACGAGGGTAGTGACTGCTAAAACTGACTGCTCGAGCTGGACAACCGTTCACTGGCCACCCCGTATACGTAGGCATCGAACAGCAGCGTCCCACCACTGGTTGAAGGCAACGCTTCTCCTTCATTCATTAAATAAGAATATTAGAGAGTTTTAGTACTGCGTACGCAGCGTACGTGGCAGCGTTGCGTACGCAAGGACGCCACGTTCTGCGTAGCGCGCATGCGCAGACCGCAACACGCACGTATCGCGTTACGTACGCAGCCGCTACGTACGCACGAATGAGATGCGTGCGTGCGTACGTATGAGCTGATCGCACCGCTCTCGAAGTTCGCGACAGCGCGAGACTTCGTTTTGCAAAATGGCGGCATCGAAGGCAAGCACCGACCGGCTCTGTGGCTTAAAATATGGCCATAATCTGGCTATAACACTTGGATTGGCTCACATTGGCTGTCAACAACACGTGCTTCTGTTTTGATATACCAGATGGCGCAACACGCTTCACGCTCATTACGTACGCGGGTACTACGGCGTACTAAAAGCCGATTAGTGGCAAACAACGCCACGTAACGCAAGGCGCTTGCGTGATGCGTACGTAGCACCATTCCGCAGGACTAAAACTCTCTACGAAGACGAAATAACAATTTAGCATTCCCAAATCATACCCAATCACGCAACATTCACGCGATCCTCATCACTCTGCGACGCATTTACGGAGGTTCTCCCCTTGGGAGGATGCGAGGGTCATTTTTATGCCAGTATACCGACCACGGCTGAAAGCTCTTCAACAGCTTCCGCCATGTATGAGCTTCGTGGCGTGCGTTGCGCGCAGGCATTGCACCAAGTTAAAACGAAGCTGCACAATGCCGGTTTCGCATGCGGAAAAAGTCGTGCACTATCACCATCTATGGTACGAACAACATGAAACTCTCCAGCCATGTTATAGTCCAAAGATAAAAGTTAAGGACGGTGAATCTGACCCGACGTTTCGGGAGAGTTTATGTTATTAGTACGAAAGCTCACCCAGCCAGGCAGATATCTCTGCAAAATGTTTACCTAGAACTATCTAATACACTGTCACACACCTGTTGAAGATAGTTACGCGGGCAGCGCCTCGCCGAAAATAATAAGAAGAGAGCAAGAGGAACTGCCAACTAACTTCCTCTTGCACACTGGCAAAGGAATGTTTGCTCAGTGGTGGATGAATACGTAGTTGAAATTTTCGCGAGCGTTATTTGTAAGTTACCTTTCTTAAATTTCATCCTATAATCATTCTGTCCATCACTGTGGTAACGTGGCTGCCTCTTTCACGCCATCCCCAATATAATGTTAGTACCCCACAGCGGGCACGCGCCATTAGAGAGAGAAAAAGAAACGAAGCATCCACTACGTCATTTCCGGTTCCAATTTATTTGTTTATGTATGTATGTATGTATGTATGTGTGTGTATGTGTGTGTATGTGTGTATATGTGTGTGTGTATGTGTGTGTGTATGTGTGTGTGTATGTGTGTGTGTATGTGTGTATACATGTGTGTATGTGTGTGTATGTGTGTGTATGTGTGTGTGTGTGTGTGTGTGTGTGTGTGTGTGTGTGTGTGTGTGTGTGTGTGTGTGTGTGTGTGTGTGTGTGTGTGTGTGTGTGTGTGTGTGTGCGTGTGTGTGTGTGTGTCACACACACACATTACTGAGCTATATCGGTGCATGTTAAAGAAGAGCAGATGCTCAAAACTTCCGGAGCCTCCACGACGGCGTCTCTTATAATCATGTCGTGGTTCTGGGACATAAAACCCCATATATTAAGTTCCTTAACACGCAAGTGGCAGGCTTCCTTTCTTTCCTTTATTCTTTGCATTCTGCTCCAATCTGCGGACACTGACCGTGAATCGGACACGCGACTTCATGCTCCCTATAGCCAAACGCCATCATGCCAAGCTGAGTCACATCAACGGATTGTGCGGGAGCGATCAATGGAACGAATTCAAGGTGTGGGTCGCAGCCACACATGCGCATGAAACGACGCGTGGTTCCGAGTCATAAAAGCACGGTCGCGCTCCGTATTGCGAAATGCCTTCGCAATGCCTTCGTCGTCAACAGGTACAGAAGGAGTCTGGCTGACTTGCAAGAATTAACATTTCACATTCAATAATGAGCAATAAAACTTTGACTTGGTAAGCTGGTCCACACCGCCAGTGGTGGCTCATTAGGTAAAAGGTGATTCGAGCTCAAGGGAACGGGTTCGATTCCCGCAACTGCAGCCGCTGCATTTCGATGGGAGCGTGACTCAATAACACCTGGGTGCTTGTCATTTATTTAGATGGACGTTAGGCAAGCACCGGCAGTCAAAATTCATCCGAGGTCCACCACTACTAAGGTGTGCCAAATAATAATAATAATAATAATAATAATAATAATAATAATAATAATAATAATAATAATAATAATAATAATAATAATAATTTATAACGTGTTAAATGCCAAAACCCTGATCATGATAACGAGGCCCGCCGAAGTGGAGAGCTCTGGAAATTTCGAGCATCCAGTGCTGTAAACCTTGCAACAGACATCGCACCGTAAGAGGACCTGCCGCATTCCGTCTCCATCACAATAATTCCAACGAGGCCGTGCTCCATAACAGCGTGGCGGTATTCATGTTCGGAGCACTTCAGGAACCCGGCCCGACGTCCACCATTTCACGTTGCGTGGTCATGCAGTGGTCAATATAGTTTAAAGGGGTCTGCATGCAACAAGGCCACAATGTTCAAAACCAGTGCAGAATAAACTGGCAAGGTCTAGGACGATATAAACTACACAAATAACCAAGAATCAACAGCAATAGTTTACCCAAAATTGAGAAAAAAAATCAGAATCAGCCGGATGATACCCACGCCGCACAAGAGGGCGCCACCGTCTCGGCAAGCGCGCGACTGCCAAGACGGTGGGAAGCGCCAAGAGAATCACTGGGTTTCTTTAGCACACTTACTGCGTTCCCATGCATGATTAGAACTACGCCAACAGCATTTTCTTTTCGATTTGGCGATGACAGTCTTAGGAGAGGGCCACGGTGTGACAGGTTCCTCGTATAAAAAGATCATTTGAAGCACTCTATGAACTTAACTACGGGAGAGCGCCGCTCATAACAATATGTGAACGGGTTAGAGCGCCATTGGAACATTACAATAGGAAGTCAGTGTGCCGTTGTGCCGTCCTTATACGTGCGGTTGTGGCAGTCCCTGAGTTTAGAACAAATTATTAACTATTTAGAGCAAAGTTCAGTAAACTGCCGCGGTCGCCAGTACGTTGTGTTTAAAGAAATTGTGAACGCTTTGGAGTTCCATATATGCTCCACTATGGCAAAGTTATTAGTTCCCCGTAATGAGCGTTTAAAAAAAGTGTGACGATTTCGAGATTTTCGTACTCAACTATGGGAGAGCAGTGAGCCATTCTTATGATGATCAATGGCATTAGAGCAAGTAGTACACGATTTAGAGTACTGCGTAGTGTACTATGGGTAGACGGTGTTTAGAACAAATGTTCCACGGTTTAGAGTATGATGTACTCCACTATGGGAGTGCAATAAGCTGTACGAGTACTTTGAGCGGTTACCAGTTGTATGTGTTTAAAAAAATGTTATTGACGAGATACTATGGAGAGCGTAATGCCGTCCCGTGAGCCTCACACTTGATGAGGCCCTGTGTGTGTAGCAAGAGTAGTTAACGATTTAAAGTACTTGGTACTCTACTATGGGAGAGCACAAAGCCGTCCCTTGGGCCTCAGACTAGGCCCTGTCGACAAATGTTACGGCATCGGCCGGTCAATCATGTGTGTTTAGAAATAGTGGGTGTAACGATTTAGAGTACTAAGTACTCTACTATGGGAGAGCGTAAAGCCGTCCCGTGATGTGTTTACAAATAGTGGGTGTAACGATATAGAGTACTAAGTACTCTACTATGGGGGAGCGTAAAGCCGCCCCGTGATGTGTTTAGAAATAGTGGGTGTAACGATTTAAAGTACTAAGTACTCTACTATGGGAGAGCGTAAAGCCGTCCCGTGATGTGTTTAGAAATAGTGGGTGTAACGATTTAAAGTACTAAGTACTCTACTATGGGAGAGCGTAAAGCCGTCCCGTGATGTGTTTACAAATAGTGGGTGTAACGATATAGAGTACTAAGTACTCTACTATGGGAGAGCGTAAAGCCGTCCCGTGATGTGTTTAGAAATAGTGGGTGTAACAATTTAAAGTACTAAGTACTCTACTATGGGAGAGCGTAAAGCCGTCCCGTGATGTGTTTAGAAATAGTGGGTGTAACGATTTAAAGTACTAAGTACTCTACTATGGGAGAGCGTAAGGCCGTCCCGTGATGTGTTTAGAAATAGTGGGTGTAACGATATAAAGTACTAAGTACTCTACTATGGGAGAGCGTAAAGCCGTCCCGTGATGTGTTTAGAAATAGTGGGTGTAACGATTTAAAGTACTAAGTACTCTACTATGGGAGAGCGTAAAGCCGTCCCGTGAAACAGCAAGATGGTAGTAATAAGCAGCAAGATATCCTGCACACCTAGCTGCTTGCATCCCAACATAAACACCCAGAACAGGTGTTCAAGTTGGGTTCACAAATAGTGCGAAAATACTCTTTTAAGCTTTGCGAGAACCGTAAGTCACATTCACCAGACAAAGGCTACTTCACTGTCTGCGCATGCTCTTTATACTAATAAAACGTTTCAATTAGGTGAAAAAGCAAAATGCACCAATCTGGACAGCAGTTTGTTGGCTTCTTTTGGCTTGCCATTTATCCGGATTTATTGTCGTCACTATAGGTCAGGCTGTCTCGCACGACCATCTGGCAGGGGTGTTTTGTTGTGGTGTTGGACTCACTTGTAGCCGAATTTTGTAACAAATCCTCAAAGCCCTCGCGCGAGCCAGATTTTAGGCAGCAGCTCTAAGCGCCCGCGCCAAGCAGCGTCACCGTTGTTGTCTGGCGTCGGCGGCGTACCGGTAGAGCGAACGAAGACGAAAGAGGGCAGAAGCGTAGTTTGTGAATAACACGGCCTCTAACCTCACTGTGTTCCTCCGTCACGCGTGCTGGCGCCTCGGTGGGAGATCGTATGCATGCAGGGCTGGCACGTGCACTGCGGCTGGCTTCGCCTGTCGTACGGGGCTGGCGTCGTTTCGCGATGATTGCAATGCACTGAGTGGAGTGCACAGCACTCGCTGACAGTTTCTGTAGCGATACGTAATGAATATTACATTGCTACAACTGCGGATAACCAAAACGTCAAAGACTAGTTAGCGTTGCCCCAAGACGAAGCTATAGGCTCATAATTTGGATTCGACACTACCGTAATCATCGGCAAACTTTCTAGAGCAAATCTCGTTATAACTCCCATGTTTTGAGGGCGGCGTCGTACGCGAAAAACGCGGCGATGGTGAGCGCAGATATTTGGTCCTCAAAAATGCGCCGGTCACGTGCGTATATTCGGCAGGTAAAACCCCAGAAAATTGTGACATCAACCTTCATTAAAAGCACGATGCGATTGGAGCCACGACCAGCACAAACGCGAAACCACGTTTTCACAAAGGCGCCGACGAAAACCGTAGCTTAGCGTTATATGCCCACACACAAATATAAATGTTGTACCTCGACGTATACCTCGCGTTCGTGTGACTATCTCGGTTTGTTAACCAGCGGTGTGATATACGGCAAGCTTCTGCGCATACAAGGACAGGTCTCAGTGCATTTGAGGCCAGTGGTTGGACTAATTGATATCTAGGGTTTAACGTCCCAAAACCACCATATGATTATGAGAGACGCCGTAGTGGAGGGCTCCGGAAATTTAGACCACCTGGGGTTCTTTAACGTGCACCCAAATCTGAGCACACGGGCCCAGTGGTTGGACTAGGCTTTGTGTTTCTTCTTGTTTTTGTCTGAGGCCTCACATTTTACTATATCGTTCCCGATAAGGGTTCACGCGAAAGCTTCTTAGGATCTAATAAAGTTCTTTGTCTGTCTGTCGGTCCTTCCAAAAATAAATCAAAGCAGGGTGTAGATTTCAGGCACATATCGGCAGCAATAGAAAAGAAGAAGAGGGGGAGGGGTGTAATTCTAAAATGTAGCTCCGTGGAGCACTTCACCACGACAGAAGAGAAAGAGAGAGATGGAAATATCCATCTCTCTCTAACCCTATTTCTCCAGTGTCTATATTTACCAAAGAACAGCAAGAGTTGAGTGTCTGAACACGAAGGTAATTCGCTTAGACGCCGAGAAGCTGCCGAAAGGTTAAAGGTGTGAGGAAACATTTTTTTCAACCTCTCGCAACACCCTCAACGCACGTTTAAGCGTGCGTGCTTTTGCGCATTTGCTGGAACGAACAGTGCAAAAAAACTCGGTCTATCCATTCCTGCAAAACGCACTTCATAAACAGAGCAAAACGAAAAGAGATGCTGCAAACGCGCAAAGAACAGATGAAATGTAACAACACATTCACACCGAGATATGAGACATGTTACGAAGCTCGCACGAGCTCGAATCAAAGATACAGGTTTCAAGGGGAATACATTCTGTGCCCTTAAGGAAGCTGGATAAACTGTACCGTACGACACAAAAAAACGGAAATGAATTCGCTAGACTATATCATAGCCGTTGATTGATGATTGATTGATATGTGGGGTTTAACGTCCCGAAACCACTATATGATTATGAGAGACGCCGTAGTGGAGGGCTCCGGAAATTTAGACCACCTGGGGTTCTTTAACGTGCACCCAAATCTGAGCACACGAGCTTACAACATTTCCGCCTCCATCGGAAATGCAGCCGCCGCAGCCGGGATTCGAACCCGCGCCCTGCGGGTCAGCAGCCGAGTACCTTAGTCACTAGATGACCGCGGCGGGGCTATATCATAGCCGTTGGACTGATATTTAAAATAAAATAAAAAATAACATATACGTGGTTGGTCCCATATATATATATATATATATATATATATATATATATATATATATATATATATATATATATATATATATATATATATATATATATATATATATATATATATATATATATATACACACACTAGCAAGTTCATTTCGTCATATATATAACGTGGAGTTTTTGTAGAGTAAGCTTTCTCTGGTTTTCCTCACATCTCCCCCTCCACACACTCTGCAATGCTAATCGTAATGTGTGTGTGTTCTTTCCTTCGATTCGGTTCATTTATCTTCTGTCGCAGAGACCGTTCGGCGCTACCAATAACGAAGGCCCAAGACGAGTGCGAGCCAGTGTCGACGGGAAAAAAATGAGGAACTGAAAACGACATGAACCTGTACGTAACACGAGCTGAGTATTTAAAGCAAGCACACTGTGCGTGCAAGAACGCAGCGCAATTAGGGCGCCTTGCATTCATTCGCTTATTCGGAACGCATTTGGCGTTATGTTAATTTTAATAATCCCTCCTTTGTTACACGGTTTAGTAGTTAGTGAATTGCACATAATTGTGTCTCGTAGGTCAAAGATAACATGTACGATGCGGCACGGCAGTATAGGCAGTTCGTTTTTTTTTGTTTTTTTGGAGGGGGTGTAGAAAAAAAACTTCCCACCGAAGCGCATGCTCATTCGACCGAAAATGAATACTTAGGGATGTATATCTTATCAGCTTAGGCACAATATTAATGAGAAGCTTGGGTTTATTTAGTGTTTCAGCTAAGCATATTTCAAAGAAAAAAAAATGGCCCCGTATCTGCATGTTAATCTGCAAATGTCGTCGAAAGACGATAGTCTTGCGTGTGAAGAGAGTGAACAAAGCGTTTATTTGATGTTCTGCGTAATAAAATCGGTGAATGGTATTCTCAAGGCGCTGCGTTAGAGTGCCTCGAGCGTGCAGCGGAGGCGAACGAGCGCATCGAGTCACGTCACACGTGAGCGCTATCTGGCAGTTTCTAGGAAAACGAAACGCGCGGCTCTGAGACGGGCGTGCGCGCCCGTCCCAGAGGTGATAAGGTGTAGAACGCAAGGCGACGGGTAGGTGCCACCACCGTGTCGTCTTAGCAGAGCGTTTGGAAACACTCGCCTTCTCGTGCAAGCGTTGCATGGTCAGCGTAGCGTGATAAACGCTACGGTCCTTAGAATTAGTTATGTATGCCTTTTTTTTAGTAAAAGACGCACATACAGAATATATACGTGTTGTCATGGTGCCTCATATATGCGCAATAATTGCTTTTTAATTGACAATTGCACAAGCATGAACGCTCAACCTTGAGCAACATTGGTGGGCGTTGCGGATAGCGTCGGCCGTTTCAAGTACCCGATGCCGTTAAAAGTGGACAAACAGACAAATGTACAGCCAGACAGACCAAAATTTTTGTGACGAAGGTCCCCAAGAAAGGCTTAATCGTCTTTAAAAATAGGAGTGCTGCGAGTCTGGCCCGGAGCCCAAGGCTCGCGACATTTTTTGAAAGAAAGAGCAGCTCCAAATCTACATACACAGCAGCTTGCGCGGTAAAACGCCTCATTCGAATTCCGAAAACGAAGAGCGGGCGTAAAGAAGAGACGCGAAGTGACGCGCCTTCTCAGCGCGTCGCGTGCAGGGAGCCGAGGGGGGCGTGGCGTCGTGTCACTATTTCCGACAAGATCACAACGGCGTCGATCAACGCGATCCGCGGCGCGCAAGTTGGCCGCCGCTACGAGCGCGGGTGTCTAACAGAAAAGCAAACATCGCAGGCGCCGTGGCGTATCTGCGAGGATCAAAAATGACGCGCGATGCCGTGAGCCAGTGGCGGATCCAGAGGAGGGGGGGGGGGGGCGGTCACCCCCCTAAAACCTGTCCGTACCCTCTCTTCCTCTCTGCAGTGCTTGCCATCCACCTGCTATCACCAGTTAGGACAAATTAGTGGGACCGCTGTGGGCACACATTAACAGTATTTATGCCATTACAGGGTTTTTGTGCTAGTAAAAAACAAAAAAGTAATGACCACGCCCACCTTTGAGGTCTTAATTCAAGTGACCGCCACCCCCCTAAATTGGGTGGCTGGATCCGCCCCTGCAGTGAGCACACCTTTTCAAAAAGTGTTTGCTTGTTCGTTTGTCTTCTTTTTATTCTGTGAGTGTTTCGGGAGGGCCAGAATGGCAGTTGAAGGAAACGTCCGTCAAGTTGCGATGAAAAGTGAGCGATAAAAGCTATGATATATTACTATTATTATTACTAGTAATACTAGTATTACTAGTAATACGAAATAAAAAAAGTATTTTTCAATACTCCCTTAGGAAGTCGTTAAAGAATTAAACCTTTTTTTTTCGCTGTTTCGTTGCCGTAATTTGTTTTTTTTTTCTTGCGGGTATCATTTTTATAAGCATGTTTAAAAAAAAAGTAAAAGTGGGCGTATTTGTATTCATACGTTCTGGCATACATCTGAAGCACATCACCGTTTTGTTAAAAGCTTCACATGTGCGCAACAACTGGGCAGACCAGAACAAACAGATGAAATAAACTTTTTCACCAATTTGAATGTTGAGATCACAGGATTCTACTACAGGTATAATTAATGCGTGGTACTTCATTATTACGTTGCTGTCAGTGTTTAATGGCGCTACGATGGCCAAAGAGCGTCAGGGAAAAGTAAAATGCACATGCACCGGCGGTGTGATCAATTACAACGGCTGTTGCCGCGAAGGGGCCTAAAATCCTGTGCATTACATATTTGTAAAATAAATATTAATTTTAAAATTTACGACAATGACACTAAATACGTGCAACGAGTGTCGGACGCGTGCTTCTAAGAAGCGTATACTTTGAACGCAGATACGATTAATGGGTGCGTAAAAACGGCGATCATGTAACAATGACCGAGCTAGATCATTCGGGGTGTTATATTGCGCCCAATTAGGTTAACTCTCGCGCGATATGGTAGTGACGACGTCACCAGCAGTGGTGACACAGTAGATAAGAAGTAAAAAACACAGTCTAGATCACAAGTCGGCAGTGTAGATCCACAGCGGATGAAGCAGAAGACGTCGTACGAGGTCATGTGTCTCTTACATATTTCCACTTTCATTTTATATCCCTTGATCCCACGCAAACAGAAGTTTTTTTTAACACGTTAATTAGAAGACGGTTATACGACGGACCCGTCCCTGAAACAATCCACCCCGCTTTCCCGTAGTTCGGGGACCCACCACAGGTCTGCGGGTATGAACTCTGTCACCGCGCCACCAGAGAATTGTGAAAGCGAAGACCAAAACAAAAACAGGAAAATAATGGAGGACTGTTAACGTGAACGACGAGCCTTTAAATATGCAAGAGTCCCTCTTCGTGACCCCAGCAGGCAGCAAGTTTTACCGCCGTAGAGTTCCGCAGTGCGATCTGTCCAATTAGTATATAGGGTAGTACTACACTACGGCTTCTATGGTAACGCCTTAAATATACGCGCATAAAATGATGAGCGCACGTGCGTTTAACGATATTGAGGTAAGTGCCCACTTTAACGCGAAGGTTAAATTCCATAGCTTTTATTTTCGACTATTACCTCCCATCGTTGGAGCTAGTTGCGTTCACTTAATTTTAATTAGAGCTTATGAAATAATCGACCTTTACACAGATAATAATAATAATAATAATAATAACAATCACATGCAGCTCTAAAGGGGTGAAAAGAAGGTCTCTGCTATCGGCTTTTACACGGATGTATATAACCTGATTTCACACGGGCACAAGCGATCGGAAAACAAAAGCTACTTCATTATATCACAACGACTTATCGTGCAACTTTTTTTTTTCACGCAGGATTATATTACTAATCCTATCACCCTCTCTAATAACCTGCAAACACCCATCTTCTCTTATGCGCGTCTTACCCTTTTATTAATATTTTTTTTCGCGGTGCGGTGCAGACCGAGAGGTCCCGATGGAGTAAGAAACGCCTCTCCCACTTCACAAGTTCGCAACAGTGGAAACACTGAGCAGTCAAAACAAACGCAATCCGCGGTTTTCTAGGCCCCTCCCACTGACCGAGGGCGTTCCCTAGGAATCAATCCCTTGCTTCAAAAGCAATATTACGAGCAATAGTGCATGCATATATAAACAGGACAGTTATTACAGCAGTGCCTCTTCGGGCCGAGCAAAGCCCGCACTGCGCGTGCCGTTCCGAACTGTCAATTCCGCAGCGCTACGCGGAACCCGAATGCGAAACTGAAAGTGGGAACTCACCAACGTCCATCCGGGCACGACACTCCGCGATAGACCTGGGAAGGGCCGTTAATAGAGCTCCAAAAGGGCCTAAAACACCGAGGTCATGGACCGCCGCTCGGCGCTTCGCGCTGACGTTTTCGACGACCCACCATGCTCAACGAAAACATCCCGCACAACTGCAAAAACTCCGCGCGGAACGCCGCATAATGGCTGCTTGCGGCAGCTTCCGACAGAGGACACTACCATCTTGTTCGCAAAGGTTTCAGCTGCGGACTAGAGAGGCCGCTGCCATCAACTTTTGTACACTTTTATTTTTCAGCAGTAGATGGCGACACCAACGTGCGTTGCTCAAAGTGCATTCTAATTTCGGAGGTCAATTAAAACGCCGTTGTGCATAACGATAGTTATAACGCGACAACAAAACGACCATAGAGAGACAAGAAAGACACTTCTAAGTTGTTGTGCAGTTTCAGAGATCATTTAGAGTTGACTCTTTTCAACACACGAGAGCGCTACGTATTACACTACTTCGGGGGTAAAGCGTTTGCTTCGGTGCGTGCAAGTGTGTCACATTGCGTTTCATTCATCCACTGTGTATTGCCGCAGTTGAAGCCTCCTCCACCAGTGCGGGACACGCGTGTAGCAAGCAAAATGATGGGCCCTGGTCAAGTCCCGATCCTTGTTCTGAGTAAGAAAACGCGATCCATTTTCCGCCTTACAAGTACTCTCTGTTCGAGTGTCGCTTTCGCTACATACATGCGCTTCTCTTCTAGGCCAGAATACCAAGCGCGAGTCTGGCAGGAAAGTTCAGATCGAGAATGTTCGAGCCGCAAAGGTGAGTGAATGGCTACGGCGTGACAGTCGATATTTGTAGAACGTGGTTTGAATGAAACTGCACGATGATATTAAGAAATCTTGCGTGCTGCGGCGAGTTTTTGCGGGTTACTTCATGGTTGAGTAATAACCGCACCTAAATGTGGCGTACGTGCGAGTGTTAGCTCGTTGCCGCGATCATGTGTCGGCGTCGCTAGGCTTACTTCGTTGGGCGACTCCTCCACAAAGGAGGCGCCGAGCATGTGGCGTGCGAAAGGCTTGCTCAGTCTGAGCACTTTTATGAAAAGGAAAAATGAGAAGCGAATATAGTCTAGTGTACGTGGAAGCCTAGGTTAGCCAAACGTATTCACTAAATCTGACAGTCTTATCGGTGTTTGTGGAAACGCTGAACACCATATAAGGAGATATTTCAGCAAGTCAGAGGCGAAGAAGGCGGCCTATTTGAATCCGTATTTCTGTGACATTAGCTCATATTCAGATATGCACCAGTCACCCCCTTTTCATGATTTTGAAAAATATGGTCGATAAAGGTGCGCATACGAACAATAAAAACAAAGTAAAAAGGCGTAGCGTAGGAAGCAAGGCAGTAGCAGTAAAGCACGGTGCATTGTTCGATTGCTGTGCGAGTTTCCGTATATGACGAGCCACTAGATATTTTGTTGTGTTGATTGCAGACGTGCTTGTGGCCGAGTGGGCTAAGGCGCCATCTTGGCGACCTGCAGGTCGCTGGTTCGAATCGCGGTGTGGTGGGCCCGCTTATCATAGTTGCGGTGTTTTCTTCTGAGCTAGTATGAGTGCCCAGTGGTGATGGTGATGAAACCTCATGTGAACTCATTCGCGGTTTCCAACTCGAGGGTCGCGTGCAAACGACCCAGTGACGGCCCGAGGTGTCTGAATTACCACTGAGTACCTTTTTTTTGTGTGTGTGTTCAAAGGATGTGCAACCTTTTTCTAGTCATAAAAGAATATTATGGCTATATAAGTATATATATTTTTTTTTCTTTTTTAGGCTGTTGCTGATGTTATACGCACTTGCTTGGGACCACGAGCAATGCTAAAAGTAAGCTGTAACTTTTTTTTACTGTTAACTTCGGTTTCAGCGAATTGCATTGAGATTGCGATTTTATCATTGGCTGTATTTAGTTGGTCATCAAAGGTACATTGCTGTGTATCTGCACTGTTTTGTGAGTTTTGAGTGTGGAAATCGCATATCGCACACCACTCCCCTCCAGTACACATCTTGCACCTTTATCACTGAAACAGCCACACTGGAGCACCGACATTGTGGGACACGAACTGCTTTCTTCGTTATCCATACGTAGACGCCCATCAAATTTAGGGCAATGCCTATACTTCATTCCAAGACTTGTTATAATAAATTAAAATTCACTTTAATTTTTTATGCCACTTTGTCTCTTATATAGCAGTCGCACTACAGTGCGTTATTATTATGTCTTGAGGGGAAGTGGTGGGAATTTTGTAAAATATATAGTACCATATTATGGAACATTAGTGTTGTCTCAAATATGTGTGATGCTACAAAGATGGTAAGAGTTGAACCAAGCTATCTTGAACTTGGGTGAATAAAATTATACGTTGTGTGCATCAACATTATTGTAGCTGCCATCTTTGAATACCACCTGGTTGAGACCCTGCTTGTACGTGGCTGCGGCGGCTGCATTTTCAATGGAGGTGAAAATGCTGTAAGCCAGCGTGTTGATTTGGGCGAACGTTAAAGAACCCCATGTGGTAGAAATTTTTGGAGTCCTCCACTGCGGCGGCGTCGCTCATAATCATATGGTGGTTTTGGGACGTTAAACCCCACATATCAATGAGACACTGCGTGAACTCTTGCTTTCACGTGGAATGTGCAGAACAAGAAACTGCGACATCAGAATAATGCCACTGCCCCCTCACTTTCTTTGGCGTTCACCCATGGCGCTGCTGGCGAACAGAAGAAAGCGGGGAAAGCATAAAATGATGCGGGAAGGAACCAGTGGGTGTTCTCCTCAGCACTGACGCTTTCTAATGAGATGAAAATTGGACCATCTTCTGCTAAAGGGAACCATGTGTAGATGCAAAGCAGCGGGTGCTAACGCTTACACTGGCGGTTACGTTAACGCTGGTGCTCATCAAGCGAAAGCTGAGTGAAGACTCTCTTGACTGAATCCCGAACGTGCGATCCAGTGCCTACCTATATCGGGCGCGAGGCCCATCTCTGGAAGAGCGGGCGCTGCAATCGCATTAACGTGCAGGGTTGATCACATGGTCTCTCCTCATTCTGGCAAAAGAAAGCTGGCTATTAGATGCATTGTTTTCAACTGCAAATTGGCAGTGTTTTCACTTTTGAACAGAATTGTTTTGCTCTCACTTCATGTTTGCGAACTTCTGCACACTACACAATCCGGAAAGCTGCATTATATTGGTGACGAGCCACAGCGCGTTACGTACGCGATGCCACTGTCACGGTCGCCGGCAGTGCCAACGTCACCGCTCTCTTTCTATGTTGTGGTTAACTTAAAGCCCTTGGGGTGTAAACGAGCCTGACCACGATTGTTCACATAAAAGCAGAACTTTACAGTTACCACATAGGAGCCTCGTTCACTAGGAAAAATGAATGTGCGAACAATCCGATTATGTATATATTAAAATGCGACGAACATGCATACATGTAAGGGAATTGCTGTCATTACATTTAATAATGTGCGCTGCCGTCCGAATTATCAGAGAGTCAAGATAAAGTCCGGAAGTTTAGTTCAGTCTTTTAACTTTTGTTAATTTAACCCCATTCCAGTCTATTTCGTGGCTAGTTGCTTCTGCGTGCTTGGCCAGCGCGTACGACGAATCATTCTTTCTTACATCTTACATGTGTCGCTCCAGTCTGCTAAAGCTACTTTTCTTGTCATGGTAACTTCTACCGCAATCTGTGCCACCTCCCTCTCTCCTCCTAGGATGTCTGTCCCCTTGTGTGTGCCCGACCACATGGGTTTCCGTCCGCCAGTGGCGTAGCCAGTTAGTGGCACACCAAGCCCGAGTCCCCACCCCCGAAATTTTTTCCCATGGCATATAGTGCACAAAATAAGTTAATCACATCTTTCAGCCCGGGTGTGCCCCTTCCAGAAGAAGTTTCTGCTTACGCCCCTGCTGTCTGCGACTTCAGCTCAGATGGTTCCTTGATTATATGTCTGTAGAATGGGCCCACAGCCACTGTCACTTCTTCTCAATGTTGTTTTGATCTACAGGCGAAAATGCGGTCAGCTTCAAATACTGATTCATCTTTATCTTATAATAGCTGCCATGAAATATCTCACAGATATAATCAAACTGTTAAAAAACTGGACACTGGCATTTTTACTGAAACATGAAATTGCTGTTTAGATCACGGTACGCAAGACTGACCTCGCAGCATGCTCATTCAAGGGCACAAGATAACGGCTGGCGTGCACTGCATTTGTTATGGTAATTGAACCCAGTCGGGATTGCATTTTTTATCACGATTTACCTGTTTTGTAGCTGTGGAACTGAGCAAATCATTCAATAGACCTCTACCGGGGTACGTCACAGCGTGAAGTCATCTCATAGTGGCAACATTAGCTGTGGCATGTGTCGGAGAACATCTAGGTGTGTGATAAAATGTTCGCCACGCTGGCTGCAGTTTATCTACGAGAAGTGAACACACGTGGCGGCCTGTGCGAGGAACAGCGGCATCTTCTTCGAAAATATGCAGTGTTGACTGTGGCGTGTAGTGCGCGTTGAAAGGCATCGACAATATTGGTTCATCTTTACGGACGTTGAAAACGGGAATATTGTGCGTGATGTGTGCAGTGTGAATGATGCGATGCGTCCTGTTTGCGAAAACACTGATGATTTGATTGATTTGTGGGGTTTAACGTCCCAAAACCACTATTTGATTATGAGAGACGCCGTAGTGGAGGGCTCCGGAAATTTCGACCACCTGGGGTTCTTTAACGTGCACCCAAATCTGAGTACACGAGCCTACAACATTTCCGCCTCCATCGAGAATGGCGAAAACACTGGTATTCGTTGTGGGCCGGTTTCAGTAACCGATTGTCGATGGAACTTTACGATCTGACATTGTAGTCAAGGTAAAAATACATTCGATGCGATCATCTGTGAGTGGGTACATCTCAGCATATGCGTGGCGTGCAGAAAAATAAAAGTGCATGATCTCCTGGTGATATTACGACTACGCATGAGTAGCGTTACCGATCTGCATATATGCTCCCCCACGGCTATAAGTCAAAATATCGGATACCTGATACATGTCAATGGAAGCAGCGGAGATTTTGGTTTCTTATCTACTTTATACTTTTAGGCTCGATCCTTGTGAAGTGACAATGCACGTTAGAAGTTCGTGTATCAGGCCTATAGAAACGATAGGTACAAAAACACGTTATATGTGTCAAATGCAGTAAGGTAACTGTGCCAGATAAGATTATATATCATTAAGATGTCGGGTTTTACATCACATGAATTTTGACTGGGTTATTGAAAAACGGCGCAGCAAAAATTCGCTTTGATTTTCCCGAGGATATGTTAACTTCAGCCTAACCCACGGCAAGAAGTGTTTTTTCTTTTTTTTTTTTTTTTTCATTCATCTCTGAAAAGACTTTTGGGCAATAAGTGAGAATCTTATCCGTGACGTCGCGCACAGCAGCTCGAAACCATGCTGCCGCCGATTCTGTACCTCGTTTAAAACTGCATTGCACATGCCATGCAAATATTTCTAAAAGTGCCAGCCACCGTGCACATTCAAAACGTTCGCTTTCGAAAAAGATCAGATTTTTTTATGGCTGCCATCTACGTGGGTGAAGCCCACTGCGTGCTAGGCGCGTCTCTCAGTACTCTAAACAAAGTTTCTCCATCCATCCAACTACGACGAGCAAATTCCCACACTATGAGCAGTGACCCTTCCGCGACCCCCTTCTTTCAAAAACTGTGACTTTAGAACATAGCAATGTAGAAATTTCTGTCGAAAGAATGCAGACACGCAGCTCTGCTATGCATAAAGATGCCATCGGAGGAACTTTCTTGCCAACCAGCACCTGCTCCGAGAGAGAGTATGGTGGGCGGGGTGCCCGCAGTGACATCACACAGTTTACAAACAGGGAGAGGTCTATTTTCTCTCATGTGTGGCTCGATGGTGATCGAATGCATGTATAGTGTGACAATCGTACAAACTTTTCGCCATAAATATTAGAATTATGCCGCAGAGAAACTTTTTTCTCGTGGGAAATTTTACCTAGCTGCAACTCGCAATGAGGCACACGCGTGCATCGTGTGACTCTCGCGTTTGCCTACAATCGTAGCACAAAGGTTGCGGCTGTAAGAATGCTGTGTTGCTTATCACAAAGCAGGGCAACTGCTTGCACTGTGAATGTTAGGCTATATGTACTAAGCAAACATGCAAATTTGCACATGGTTGTTGTGTCAACTGTGGCCTGTCGTTATATGCAAACCTACAATGAATGATATAGCATGGTTGTGCTCATTTCTTTTAGCAAAAATTAGTCTATTTGCCGCAAGCACGCGTTAATACCCATTTGATGCTTCAATTCAACACCGAATGAGTCGCCACCTTTTACAAAAGCAGCGCACTTGACCCCCGTGGTTTTCATATAGGTGGCCATAGCAGACAACGCTGGCAGTCAGACATCATGAGAAGCGCAAAACTCTTTCGGAGCTCGCACGTACAGTCGGTGAAGAAGCTGCAGCCGTATCTTTAGGATTTTGTTGAGTGATGTAAAACAAGTGTAATAATAAAAAAATTGGACGCAAAAGCAGGTGAGGGCTGGCGAAGCAATCCCACCAAATACGTCACAGGGATGCGTCCGCACAGTGGTTCCATGGTATGTCCTCGCGCCCAATACGGGGTGGGCAGTGAATAGTTGTGTAGCATGAGCAGTCAGTTTTGTTACTACTCGAGAGAGGGAAAGAGGAGCGGCAGCTTCGCGGGTCTCTTGCTGGACGGCACAAGACGCGAGCATGCGCAGTGAAGGTGTACGGAGGGACAGCATTACACAGGCTAGTCAAAAAACTGCTTCGCATCTAAAAGTCGAGGTGGCCATTTTGTTTCAGTATCCAGCACATAGCACAGAGAAAACTGTGTATTGAACTTTTTTCCGACATGTCAATTTTGTTCTATGGCTAGATAGAACAAAAATAACCAAAACACTTCATACATCAAACCTCAGTTGTCTTTGTCATATGAATGAGGATTTTTTAAAGTTCACTTTAGGAGGATGTTGCACGAAGCGAGTAGACACTATTGATTGTGTGCTTTATATCATGATTCCTCATCGCTGCGTACAGCTCATCAGGCGTAGTCGCCATATGCTTCGCTGCAACCATTACTCCTTTTGTTGCAGGAATGCTAAAGGCTAATATTAAGTCAATGTGAGTTGTTGAACAAGCGTGTCAGAAACTTCACAGTGTTTGGCTCGTGCTTTACTTTGAAAAAGCCGTGTTTTAGTGGTCTGCATACTGTTTGTGCAATTTACACTGCCCATCTCTGGGCAGTTTAAATTGAGTACGGTCTTCTGGGGTAGTCGTGCCGGCCCTATGCACAATTTAGTGGATATTCGCGTGGTGGACAAATTCCGGGGGAAAGTAGGGACTGCGGATCAGATGATAGCGACGATGGCACAGATTAGCGAGTCATTAACATTGACGTTTCAGACATTGTCAAGCATTGAGCTTTTATTCTGACATTGCTATTTGCAATTAGTATCCCTTTAAAACAATGGCTACCACGAAATAAAAGAACATGCTGTTCTCTGTGAAGTTGGAAATGATGAAAATATCACATGTAGAGAAAAGTTTGAGATCACTGCTGCCTCCAGAATCCCAAGTAGTGTGCAGAGTTTGTGATTGAAGAACAAAGCTGAAATTAGGGTCAGTGTAAAATAGAGGCTTCCAGCACCCGACAAGTAGGCACAAAGGTGAATAAAGGTGTTGAGCTGTTGTTTGCATCTATAATGTATGCTCTAGTATACGACTTGCTCCTGGATATGACTCGCACCAAGTACAAACTGCAAAAAAAAAAGTAAAATTGTTTTTAAAAGTCACATTGCTGTGAAGCTGGCTTCCTTGAATTATTGTGAAACAGTGCCACGAAGCCAAGTCGTGCACTTAAATTTGCAGAGAAAAATCATAAATTCTTTAGATGTTTTATATCAAACTAGACACTTTTTTATATGTGTACAAGTTCATTATGAAATCACTAACAGTAATTAAAAATGCAGCATAGTCTGATAGCTTTTGACCTAGTGAATATAGCTACGTATACATGGAAAAGGTCCCCATCCCTATTCCCCAGAACACTGCAAGCTCAGTGCTTGCTGTTATATTGAAAAGCGCGTGGCGCCAACTGTTGCAAATGCGGTGAAGCAACACCCTCAACTGCTACGCGAGCAGGCGCTCCGTAAATGAAACTCGAAACTTCACAACCCTAGTTTGACTGTGAGCACGTTTCGCGCGGTCCCTTTGCTGGAATTTTATGCTGATTTCGTGTGAAACGTCGAGGAGACCTTTCTCGGCAGTCGGGAATGTCTGCAGCACGTGCATTGCAGACTACGGAAGCAACTTCATCACGTACGTATTATCCGACTGAAAGAAACACTAACAGCAAACTGCGGCGTGCGTTGGCTGTGACAAGGCAGAATTTGTGCTGTAAGCCGGCATCAACGTAGCGCTAGAATCTTGTTCCAACTTCCGCTCGTGCACCGCATGTGTTCATCAATTAATTGCGAGTCCTGTTAGGCACTCCGAACACACACACGGTGGAAAAGTGCCAGCCAGCACAAGCTTTTAAAATGCTACAGTGACGCCGGCCGAAAGCGCATGTAGATTCGCCTAGTGACAGTCGAGGCATGTCGAAGTTCGACAGAGTCGAAAGCCATGATTTCCGCGCCGTTCACTTCTCTTTTCATCGTGATAGTAGGCCGTTGCAGTTGTACTAAACATGCACGGTGCGTGCATCCACGCGTGAGTCGTAATACGTATATCCTATTTAGATAGGTGGCCTGCGAAAGAGCACGGCAATAGTTTTATGCCACATACTACAGGCATACTGTACACAAATCGCTGCTGTAAAGTGGAACAGCTGGAGTCGCGCTTGAATAAATGCAATAAGTATACTTGCTTGTACACTTTACTGGGCTCGTAGTTTTTGGCCAATTGCAATTATATCCTAAGGCGGCGGAACTCGGCGTTTTTCGTTGTGGACGGAAATCTGTGCAATCGCAAAACACCGAATCGGCAAGATTCCCGCGATGCACTGTGAATTTCACAGGCAGTGCTCAGCAATCTCTTCCTCTTGTGCTGGTTGTTGCATCAGATGACAGCGCAGTGGTAGCTAGATGACATTTTTTAAGCGGGCGCAGCGTGAACAGGCACTTTTTCACTTTTTAAACTCCCAGAGGCACTGCATGCCATGCTAGCGAGGTGTGCCTTGGCAGTTCAAAACAAATTGCGGCATCTCTGGTAGCGAGAGTATACCACAAAAGGTGCCTGAGTGCAAGATGGGCGTACTCTTGTCTATACAAAGTAGCACGCCAGCAATATTGGCGACTCCAGCAATTCACGTGGCACCTAGCGGCAGTATAGGGAAGCTGCGTATGAGGTCCAAACAGTCTAAGCGCCAGTCATATACGGTAGGAGCACTGTACGATGATGCCGCTCGTGAAGAAAAACGACGGCCAAGCAGACTTCTTCCCAGGTGAGGCACAAATGTCAACTTGTTAACTCGAACCTATTAAATGACCATAGTATCCAGTTACGTGTCACTGCGGCGCCCGAAGTACGTAAACGAGTTTCGCAGAGACGCTGTGTGCCATGTGCATTACACACACAACGTGACCACTTCAAGAACGCCGCTTGCGCTTGCGGGACCACTGGTGCCGACTAAAATAAGACGCTCTGCATCAACAACCAGATCCCCTTCTACAAAGCACCGTGAACTGCCATCACACTGCAGGAAACTAATTATTTGTGTTAGTGACAGTGGACACGGTGACTTACTTCCGTGAATCCGCCATGCTGCCACTCCGCAGCACCCTCTCATGTTTACTTGAGTTGCAAATATAGACACTGGTAAAAATCTGCTTTTCTAATAGAGAGTCTCTCACTTTCTCTCTGTGTATCTTAAGAAGCACATTGAAACTATCTGTAAATAAGAAATTCAAATTGAACTGTACATGTGAACCATCAGCCTATCCTTATTGCATTAGTTGAAAATGCCGACATGCTGTGAAGCTGGTGCTTATGGCCACAGCCACTCATTTCGCCATTGTCTAACCACATTATACAGTGGGCTGCGATACAGTAGCACCCTAAGTGCAGTCGTATAGTTTTAAGTCAAGTTCCACGGTCGTTTTAAATGCTGGAAAAAAAGTCACTATGCACCATGTAGGGGGAAACTAGAAATTGGATTGCTTATTTTAGAATGCTCTTCTCAATCTAATAAGATGCGCTTGGCTGTTCAATAAACACTTTGCATAATTTGTTTTTGCTTGACTCATTGAGCACAATATAACAGATACTGTAACAATCGCCACATGGTGGCAAATTATGGTTTGTTTCACCTAGTTGTAGTGAACAACTTTGAATCCGTTGTTCTTGCTATGTATAAAACATGTTATGGATACGCACGTGCATGCAGGTCTACGCTGTGCTAAAACCCTCATTTACAATCAAGTAGATGTGTTCAATAGTCACTATCAACTTGAGATACCGCCCACATTACATTCAGTACATGCTGCAAAAACATCTGCTTTTGTGTTCCCTGCTCTTGCTCCTTTCCGTGCCGTTCCATTGCATTAGCACATCTGTTTAAAACCTGTGCAGCTATTAAGTTTTTCCCAATCTTACAGGCATTCTTGTAGTGCTTTTAAAAATGCGTCACAGTGACTCGTCCTTTCAACGGTAACTTTACAGAAGCTTGACGCACAATTTTACTGAGTAAAATGGGCTGGCTGGAATTGAATCAACAAATTGTCATTGTGGTGTTAGGAAAGTAATTGATAGCATACGATAATGAACTAAGTTCCTTGACATTTTAAGCAAGGTGTTTGCACTTGAGTGCTCATTTTAGATCATGCGTAGAAAATGTCAGTTTCCGAGGGAGCCTTCGTGTTTTGTACGGTCACCTCAAACATTTTCTGCTTGTTGATTGATATGTGAGGTTTAACGTCCCAAAACCACCATATGATTATGAGAGACACCGTAGTAAAGGGCTCTGGAATTTTGACCACCTGGGATTTTTTTAATGTGCACCCAAATCTGAGCACACAGGCCTACAACATTTCCTCCTCCATCGGAAATGCAGCTGGGATTCGATCCCGCGACCTGCGGATTAGCAGCAGTTTTCTGCTTGTTTACAACAAATGAAAAGAGGTGGTGAGAGCAGTTACCTGCGCAAGTATTATATCTGCAAATTGATTTGGTTAGTTGTACCATCTGCGTCAGTTTCTAGTTGCAGCCAGCCTAGATGCTGTCTGGCCACGAACGTCGATTGGGGGGAACACTTTTGCAGTTTGGCTATCACAAGTATATTCCATCTAGCTTAATATATTTTTTTGTTGTATGCATGTAAGGAATGTGTATCTGTGACCTTCTTGACACTGCTAGTCGACTTGCCTATCATTGACTATAGAGCCTTTCAATTAGTTTGACAGTGGAGACGATATTTGGCCATTTTTCTATGTATACCATTATCTTCCTTAGTCAGGCTGACTTACGGTTACTACTCCTACTGATAACTGCCCTGCAAAACAGGCAATAAAAAAGTGAATAGAAATGAAGGAAGGGAAAGAATCCCGCCTGAAATAAAATGCCAGATGTCTGTAGAAAAGATAATGGCTTGGAGTACAGGTTATACATAGCTTAAAATAATAATGACCTTGCCTTTGCGAGTAGCCGTATGTACACAACTGTGCATTGACCTGTGCTGTCCCTTTTTTTTTTTGTTAGAGATTTGCTTGCATTCTTTCACTGTCTGCATCCAGTGCAGGAAAGCCCACTCCACTCGAACTGCCTCAACTGTGAGAAGTTGCCAGGTGGTCTGTCACCTCTAGTCTTGCTTGCCTTTTCTAAGTGCAGTTGTAACACTCGGGCGACAGTCCAGAAGGACTACCTAAAAATAGTGTCCACGACATGGTCCCTTTTGCTGCCTTTCTTTAAAAGAAGGCGCAAGAGTTTTTGTGGTTTTTAGCCGGTGTCCTTCATCGCAGTTTTTGGAATGCTTTGCAGTGCTTACTGCTGCTCACCCAACTTCTATATTTCATCTCCCGCGCTCTGTCTTCGTTCGGTGTTTTGAAATGCAAGAACTTGGTCAGGGTATCCTGTTCATAAGACACTAAATGACTTTCGACATCGTAATTTAGCTAAGAGTCTAGGCTTGTATAAATGTACCGCCTTGCTTTCATAGTCGGTATTCTCGTGACGATATGCAAGTTCCGGAGCATGCAAGCGTACTCCAAAGCTTCAGATAAACCAGAAGCACACCATATAGACTGTGTGTATGCATGTGCGTCCAAGCTTATTACACGCGCCGCCCCACTGTGCCGACGCACTAGGAAGTATGGCACGCTGCTAGTGGCGATACTCCGGCAGTTTGCGTTCCGCTTTTTGCGCGATGCAAATACCGAGCAGAACTCGGTGCAGCAGCTTTCCACGTCTCCAAGGCCGCGCCGCTTTTTTTCCGCGTCGTCTCGGTGCGATTGTGTATCCGGACAGCAGCGCAGGTGGTGGCCGATTCCTTTCATTTATTCGCGGCTGGAATTGGACGACCGGTCAAAGCCGCAGTGGCGCTCGCAGTCGTACTGTACTTGAGTGGGCCGCGCTAGTCGGAAGCGTGGAGAAGCGCTTTTCTTGTATTTTTTTTTTTCGATGAGAAGAAGGTTGTCGGTAAGATCGCGCGCTTGCATTCGTAACAAAACCCGAATACGTCGCACGTGGTGACAGTTGAAATGACCATTGTCTTCGCTTGCGCGCTCGCTCGTTTGTAGTGCGGCCTCCAGAAGAAAGAAAAAAACATCTAGTGGCTTTTCCGCTGTCGTTTGGAGTCGCAAAACAAAAGCGCCTATAACTGCGCTTCCGCGGTGTATGCACGGTTGTTTTGCGACGTTGAATGCGCTTTGTTTTTTTATGTGTTGGGCGGTTTGTAGGCGAGTATTAGAACAGGCGAGACGCATTATATAAATATTTGCATGAAGAGAGCCATCACGTATCGATAGCCCACGTGGACGCCCGGTACTCAATCGATTGATCGTTGGTCGCGCCTGTTGAGCCGAAACTTCGTTGCATACGCGAGAGGTCCGCGTGGTACCGACAAGTCGTGGGGTTTTTGTTTACCTCGCCGGGACCACAGTGGTTCGATTTAACGTCGTGCATGAAGGAGCCCCTGCGACTGACGAAAACCTGGGCGGGACGGCGCGCTATCGCGATGAAGAGGGTGCGAGGACGGACCGGCCCTCGCTCGCTAAATCGGGAAGGTCTCGCCACGTTTTCGTCACCGTCGTCGTGTGTCGTCGAAACTGCAGCTGTTTGTAGCAGCAATAACAAGCAGCCTCGTCTACGTGCAAGCGGCGTCCCGTACGCTAGGACCAACGGCGTGCTACCGTTATGCGTACGAAAAAAAAATTTCACGCCGCTTTTCTCCGAATGCACCCAACTTCGAGCGTTCGTTACGACGTTGCTCCGCGCGTCATGTGGTTTCCAAAACCAAGCTGACTGTTTACTACTATCGCGGTGCATGACGGGAGCCACATGAAGGAGCAGCTGGGCACGCAGGTAGAAACGCGCTGGCCACAGCTCTGTTTTCTTCGCTTCTCTCCGGTCGCCAGAAACAAGTTGCATGCTCTACTCACTACTGTTTTCCCGTCGTCGTCCTTCCCGTCGGCGGCAACAGATCATCGCGACGTCCGCTACGTTGATGACGTTGTCATGGCTACCGATGGCTCACTCAACAAGTTCACCCGCAATCAGGCGCGTGCCACTGTTTTCCAAATGCGCGCGCGTTCGGTGTCTCGTCACACTTTGGAGAGCGTCTGCGCGCGTTTGGACGCGAGGCGCGTGTCTAGTGCACCTGTATCACTTTGCGTCAGGCTCGGCCGGCGACCCACATTGCGACGCGGACGATAGAGGCGCGCTGGTCGCTTCTGCTGCCTTGTCTTGCTGCTCCCGACAGTGGAGATAGCGGCCCTCACCATGGATGCCTGTTCGTGCGCAAGTAGGCATTTCGTATACTTTGCATCAGGCTGGTCCCTATCAGTATTTGAAAGTCATCATAATGTCATTAGTATTACTTAGTTATGGCAAGATCAGATATCTCTGATGGACCCGACAAACACATTAAAACTGCAAATGAATGTCTGGCATTGATTTACAGGGATTGGAAGAAATGGCTAGGGATATTTGGATATTTTTAAGACGCCCAAGTGCTAGCAATAGCTTGGGGATTATAGATGTGTTACGTGTATTTTCACATTTTCTAGAGATATTGATAGCAATATGTAGGCACTTAGGCAAATTGTGCTGCGAAATGTTGCTTACTTAGCGGACACGGTGGCATGTCTAACTTGGCACGCACTTGGAATGTATGCGCTGAAAATTGGTCACACCTTGAAGTAATGGTAAAGGAATTCCGATAGGCAGCAAATTGTTTGGTTGGTGAGGTATGCAGTCTGTCTATACACCAACCAACCTCTTTGCGGTGCACTTACCAATTATGTTTTCATGCTGTCATATTAGCAGTGACACTACATCGGTTAAAAATCATGATAGACTGAAACATATGTCATTTACGATTTATACATTGCTCCCAAGTAAAAAAGTAATGAAACGGGCTGAACATTACTGGTGGCATTGTTGTCCATCCTACAATCCTATTGTCTTTTGTTATTGTCGTTACTGCTGCTGTTGTTGTCAATGTTTATCAGAGTGTCAATATTGTGGTCTCTTTTGTGCTTTCTTCCATTCTACTTCTAGATGCTTATGAATCCCATCGGAGGCATCATCATGACGAATGATGGAAATGCGATTCTGCGAGAGGCAAGTGTCCTACATTATTTCTCTTTATTTCATTAATCATGTGGGCTGCCATTGTATATGTCATGAATGCATCTAAGTAGTTTGCAGATATTAATTAGCAATAACTTTTCCGCAGATCACAGTTCAGCATCCAGCTGCCAAGTCCATGATTGAGATCAGCCGCACTCAGGATGAGGAAGTTGGGGATGGCACCACATCTGTCATCATACTTGGTGAGGCAAAGAACTCATGCTCTTTGCATTAGAAAGAACGGCAGCACTAGAGCATGTTTGGGTAGCAGTAGTTCTAATTACAGAAGTGCCTGAGTGCATTACTAATGAAACCTAGAGACAGTGATTGTAAAGCAGGTGAAGGGGGCATTACTTGTATGTTTTATCTCTAGTATACTAATTATGACTAATTGAAATGGATGGAGAATCAGCTTGCCAAAGTTTGGAACTGAACCGACGCTTGATGGGCCATACTCGTGTGTTTAGCACGATATTGTGATAATGCAATGTTCCTTAGTGTACCCCAACGATTCTACAACAGTTCCCCAAAGCTCTGCAAGAGTGAGCTGCCTACTTTTTTCAAAGCTGTGTGCACTTGAACACAGTCTCACACAAAGAGGCAGCAATCTGCAACCCAGCGTGTTCAGGTTGTCACCTATTGAAAGCGTGCGAAGTTGCACGGCACCGAACCCGTGCCTGAGCAGATAGTGGACGATACTTTTCGTGTAAAAGTTGTTGGTGATGAGTCGTACTCGCATTTGTTTGTGGCTGCCACCTCGCCTTCATTTTATCCTGGTTCTTACGTGCAAAATCATCACGGTAATTTCACAGAAGTCGGAATCGATTGATCTATGCACTTTTCGAAAAAACTAATAACCTATTGTGGTACACAGTTGCATCGGTCAAGTTCAGGGGCGCAGTAAACTTTTATGGCACAAACTGTTATCACGGCACACAGGATACACACTATGGTAGGTACAGGATGAACCACCGCAGCTTAGGTGTTATCTTTCATATGTTTCTAGACAATTATTTTGGCAGGGTCGAGAACTACGTCAGCAGGCATTGCAACATACCAAATTTCGCACAATGAAATTGTTTTTCATAGCTACAAAAACAAGTATTTTGGAATAAATAAAAATTTGAGTTTAGATGCCAGCTTGTAAACAGTGCAATAGAAAACAATATACATGCAATATTCAAAACAAAAAAATTCTGAATGTAAATTTTGAATGTAAGCGACCCAGAAACAGTACAAAAAGAATACATGTTGTACAAAATTGTTTTATTCTCGTAGACAAACATCAGAACCGAGGTGCTGCTTCATTGCTCGGGCCATGCTGTGAAGTAGTGCTTCTTGGTTTTTCATGAAACACTAGTGAACTCTTATACTTTTCTCCCTTCTTCTTCTTCTTATTCTTCTTCTTTTTTAATTTTCTCCATTGAGAGCTTGCAGGTGTTCTAGTAAAGATGGGTGCTGCAGGTGTTCTAGTATAGATGGGTGCTGTGATATGAATAATCCCGCTATAAATGATGTCCAATGAACTTCGCTATTTCATCTAGCATCACCTCTTTCCACGAGTCTCACTCCACTTAGGTTGGTGTTTTAATATATGCATCCAAACATATTTCTCTCCATTCTTGAACGGGTCATACTGCTCCGTAGCAAGGGACAAGATGCGTTCCAGTGGCCTTCATGTCATAAGAAGCTCTGCATCATCTCACCGGCGAAATTTTGATTTCAGTGCTTTAAAAGTAACATATTGCTGCTCGAAAAAATTGCTCCAAATTCTATTTCGGCAATTTCACCTCTGTATATCGCAGTCCCATGATGTAATTACATTCACATTGTTCACTATGTTGATTCACAGCTGGCGAACTTCTCAGTGCTGCGCTGCCATTTTTGGATCAGAACATGCACCCAACAGTCATCATCAGTGCGTATCGCCAGGCACTTGAGGACATCATCACCATTCTGAAAGAGAAAGTCAGGTTGGTGGAAACTTGAGATGCCTCTCATGCTTTCATGGCAACCTGGGTGGACACTTACACTTGCCTCTTCCTCACTTTTCAGCACTCCAGTTGATGTCAACAACCCACAACAGATGACTGAGATCATCAAGAGCTGCATTGGAACAAAGTTCATCAACAAATGGTATGCTATTACACCATCTCACTGATAATCACATTCGAAGAAGAGGGAGATACATAAAAAATTATTTGCATAAATTCAAATGAACATGTGAAGAAGCTCTGGCTGGTCATGATTCAGGCATTTGTGTCATTCATAGCAAATTGTAGAATTGAGGCATAATTATTGTTACTGTTCTAATTTTATTTCTTCATACAATATTGAAATGAGGTAAGGGCACACAGGTCTACAACTAGACGTTCCAAAATCCATAGTCATGCATAAGAAGTGATCCATGAACTCCGTTCGTTGCCTAGAGAATCTTTCGTTTCTGTGCTCCATGGGTTTAACTCATGATGCACACGTGACAGGCTGTTGAGGCAGTGGCTCTGAAATGAGTATAATGTTCTGTTTATCTCTAATGTGAAAGTTGCACATGAAAGCTTCACTTGCATCCACTGCAATTATATTTGCATAATTCTTTCATGAAATAATTTTTTTTTTTTTTCATCATTTCACCTCCAACATTTTTTCGTCGGGGTCAGGAAACTCTGACAGTTTATAGTCGAGGCTCCTGATTACAGGAGAACCAGGCATAAAGCGCAATACGCAGCCTGGAATTTACTATTCTCGAAGTCAGCTAGATATTGCTCCCTCTTCTCTACGAGTGATGCCACCATGTACCTAAATCACTGCGCCATATGACCAAGTATGCGGCTGTAGGCAGACCTCTGCATGGTGGGCGACATAGTTACCATGGCTCCCAAGCAATGCTGTCACGTATCTGTATGTGTGCTCACGATCAGACTGAAAGTAGGCTGTCCATTCGGGGGGGAGGGGGGGGGGCAAATTTTTTTAAGTGCTCAAGGTCATTATGCATGCTGTTGAAGGGACGCATATTCTTGTCCCATTGTTATCCCTTGCCCTGCGTAGCTTTCAGCGTGCTTGCTGGTACGAAAAGAGAAGAGAAAAAAAAGCGCTTACATTGTGCGTCAAATCTCTGTAAATTCGTCATACTTGATGGATTGTAAAAATTATTGCGGCTGTCAATTCGTGATGTAATAAACTGTTTTTATTCTATTAGATGATCACTTGGAAAAGTGTTGCCAGGCCTCCTTAAGAATGAATGAATAAATTTTATTTAAAGTTGACAGTTTTCACCGGGCGAAATGGAGGAAAAGGGGATTAACCCTTGTCCCTTCTCACCCTTCGTCGATTATGATGGCGGTTCTTTGGACCCAGGCGGCATCCTGAGCTTGCCGAATAGCCCAAAGCTGAAACGGCCCTTTAAGGGGAGACGCTCCTCGAAAGCACTTTTTTTTTTGTTATTCAACTTAGAGCTTCAGAAATTGGACCACTGATGCAGTTTTTCCTCCTGATTCCAAATCTGTAATCAGTTTTTACATAAGTGCAATAGTTTGGGAGTTGTGTTTCAAGTAATGGTGAAACATGATAAGTTTTCCGGGAACTTTCGCGCATACTAAATGTTCATGCAGAGAGTTGTTCAATGGCTCCTTTTGCTCCCTATTAGCCATAGAGTGCCGATATCTAGCTAGAAATTGTGCTCCAACTTTGAAACTATGAAAAAAACATCTGTGTAGCAAACTACCCTTTTTTTTCCACTCGACCACCATTAAATTTATTAATAGATATTTACAGCTGATAGGTTGTGCTGATTCAAGTAGATATCGGCACCCTACGCACTCTCCTCAATGTGTGTGCCAAATTTCGTCGTCGTATGACCATTCTAAGTGCCCGAAACACTTCCCGCAAAAAATGCAATTGGCCAAAATTGCGAAATGAGAAAAACGCGTTTGAAAGTTTGAAAGTCTGTATTTACAAAATGAAAAACGCAGTAGCACGAAACTTGTGCTGAACACATACACACATGTCCAGAGGGAATATCAGTTGTCTAAAACTCTCCAGCAACGTAGGTTTTCCCTTCCCGGCTGGTGCGGCAGGACTCCTCCACCCGGGCCCTCTTGGCTGCACTGCGACGTGTGCCCTCGCCTCAGCGGTTTGACGCACATTCATCTTGTGCATGCGCATGCTGTCTCGGCGGTCGCTGAGGGTAACCAGGGCCTCAGAAGGAAGCACCCCAAGCTCTTCCAGCACCTTTTCAAAGCTCGCGTGGCCCCGGTTGAACCACAGGACTGCAATGGCTGTGGCTGTTTCCACAGCAGTCCGGGAAGCAAACCGGGTCTTTGGACACAGCAGCCATATTTTGCTGTTCAGGGACTCGGCCGCGTTCTGTGTCTTGCCGTGGAGGCACCGGGCAAGCAGCTTCGCATCTGTGAGACGCTTGTAGATTGGGAGGACTGCCAAACCTGGGCCTTGGTCAGGAGGGGGGTGTGGCACGGTGCAGGCTGGCCCTGCGCCTCAGCACGTCGGTGCTTGCACCACGAGTCTGGGCCTGCAGGACAGAACTTGTGACTTCCAGCACCGTCTGTTGAGCACGAGTGCAAACATGAGGCCCATATGGCAGTGTACATCTTGTGGACATTTCCCCGATTGTTCACAATGGCCACCTGAAAGTAAATTTGAAGCTTCTGGATGGTGGTCTCCTTCAGCTTCTCCCCTCGTGGAAGTGGCGTTGGCAGCTTCCGCAGGCCGGTGCCCAGACGTTTCGCCAGTGTCCAAGGACACTACAGTTCCCACACCATTGTGGCTTTTGTGGCCTCTTTTTTGCCATGTGCCGTCAAACATGACTGGCACGTCACTGTTACCAGCCACCTCTTTGGTGACGCTGCGTGCCCTTTGCATGTTTTCACAGACAGCCTTCACTGCCGCACTGTGAATCTTTTTGCCGATAGCATGGAAGGTCTTATGGTGCATAGGGTTTGGCAATCCAACTACTGCACAAAATCGTGAAAGTTGCTCATGCCCGATACCGACGGCACGCGCTGCAAGCACCACTTTCAGGTTCACGGCAAAGGCGTCACGCGAACTCCCGCTGTCGTAGCTTCTGCTTGCACCGCGGCCGCCATCTGACGCGACCCGCTTCGACGAGTACGCGGACGAAAGGATGCTCTCCGAGCACTCCGCATTCTCGCAGTGTAGCTCCAGAAACGCCGAAAGGCCTTTCCGCTTTTTATTCGGTGCCCGAACTGCGAGTTTACTCTCGTGACAAACGGGGCATGCCGCGCCTGCGACGACGGCCGTCAATGCACCCAACTCGCACAGCACTACGCTTTCGGCACGATCGGCATTCGGCCTGACGTCGTTTTCGAATAACGCGATCTTTTTCTGCGATGCACTCACAAAATTCACTGCAGCGTTGATCTCGTCGTCGCAGTTGCCATGGTCGACGTTGCCGTGGTCGATGTTAGGCCTACCGGCCGCTGGCCCGTCGCGGACATTTTCGTTGGCGGTGGCTTTCTTGTACGTCCTCCGCCGCTTCCCTCTGAACTTGTTCTTACTTCTGTATTTCCGATGGTCGGCAACGGCCTTTTTCGGGCTTGCCATCGCACGAAAACAGCGAAAAATAACTCCGGAAAACAGTGAAGCGAACTACGGCAAGAAAACACGGGTGCTGTCAGCCAATGGCGGCCCTGCGTTAGTGGCGCGCGGTTTGAAACGGCGGGAAAAGACTGTTTTTGTTGCTTTTTTTTTAGATTTTTCGTGAACGTACGAGACTTCAAGAACCGGGATCGTGGAGAGTAAGGACAACTCTACACGAGCCAGCGGCCGCAATATGGCGGACAGCTCTCTTCGCGGCCCCGCGAGCACGCGAACAGCAGCCCGTTTTGTGTAAATTTCGTGATGCCGCGCGTCACTGCCGCTCACTCAGACGCGTTTTTCACTGACTTCTGATGCTTATTTCGCTGTGATATTTTCAGATGTCAAAATATAATGTATAAAGATGATAAAGCAACAAAAACAGAAAAGGTGAAATTTGGAAAAAAAAAACGCGACTTTTCGACCCGCGTCTCCCCTTAAGGGGAGATGCTACTCGAAAAATGATTTTCTTTAATAAAAGTCTGAATTTAACACAAAATGGCATGCTAATAGAGTTTTTTCTCCTCTTTTCAAATATGTCATTTATTTTCATGTAGATTGCTTTGTTTTCTTTCTGCAGGTCAGATACTGCAAAATTATGGCCATTGTTATGCAACAATTCTGACCTATAAAAATTTGAGATAAAGCATGCAGATATAGCTGACTATGATCCTTTGGAACTGTAGAGTGCAAAAAACTATATAAATTTTGTGTGTAAAAAGGTGAAATACAATAATAAAATAGAAAAATTTACTATGGCTCTAGTTGCCAAGGGCTTTCAATGTTATGTAATTTTTGAAAAACATAATCAAGCAGCACTGACAATCTGAATAGATACTTGCACTCTATGGGCCTTCATCATGCTATGTGCAAAATTTCATAGAGGTATGACAATTCTAAGTATACGAACTAGTGTGTATAAGAAGCACAGATCACACAAAACTGCAAAAGGAGAAAAACGCATTTGAAAGTTTGAAACCTTTTTTTCTTTATCACAGAGTTGTTAGAAATGCATAATCTTTGGCCATAATGTTCAACAGAACTTTGAAAAGCACTGCAAGTTACTAGAACTGTCCTGCAGCATAGGTTGTGCCCTCACGGTCTTTTGCGAGCACTCTCTTCTAGCCGTGCCCTTTTCACTCCATGACGACGGTGGGCCCTTGCTTCTGCTGTCAGACGCTCGGACATTTTCTTGATGCGCCTCGCATCGCGGGAATCACTGAAAGTAACTAGATCTCTAGATGAAAGTATGTTGAGCTCTTCCAGGATGTGCTCGAAAGTAGCATGACCCTTGTTGAACCACAGGATTGCCATAGCTGCGGCAGTCTCGACAACCGTTCGGGAGACAAACTTAGTCTTCGGGCAAAGTAGCCAAATTTTGCTGTTCAGGGATTCCGATGCATTCTGGGTTTTCCCTTTGATGCATCGAGCAAGGAGCTTCTCATCCGTTAGCCGCTTATAAATGGGCAAAACAGCCAATCCCTGTGCTTTTGTCAGGAGAGGTGTGTGGCGTGGTGCAGGTTCACCAAGTGCTTCAGCGCGTTGATGTTTGCACCACGACTCTGTTCCTGCAGGGCAAAACTTGTGGCTGCCAGCATTGTCAGTAGAGCATGAGTGGAAGTACGAAGCCCATATTGCAGTGTACATATCCCGTACACTCCCCCTGTTGCTTGCTATGGCAATCTGATAGTATGTTTGGAGCTTCTGAATGGCTGGCTCTTTCGTTTTCTGCCCTCGTGGTAATGGCACATGCAGCTCCCGTAGCGCGGTCCCAAGTCTCTTGGCCACATGATTAGTGCAGTCTTCTTTTTCTATATTGACAGCACCATAGACTTTTGACTCTGCAACTGCACTATATGCTTTGCTGTCACCGTCACTCAAGAATGTCATGAAATGCAGTAAAGTGTCATAAGTCAATGTTCTCTGCCAAATGCGCATTGCAGCCTCCGTTTTCATGGCATGGGAGGAACAGTCTGCATTTTTTTTCACAGACTGGGCCATGGAATGCCTGCCACACTTCCTCGTCTGGGCCCATATCCTTGTGCCTATTGCATGTCAGGCAGTAATTTGATATGACCTCGAAGTCTAAGCAGAGGCCAGTATCTAAGGAGATAACTGCACCAATCCCGTTGTGGCTTTTGTGGCCCCTCTTCTGCCAAGTGCCGTCGAACATAACAGCCACATCAGTTTCGCCTGCTACTTCTTTCGTCGACTCTCTGGATCGGCGCAAGTTTTCACTCAGAGCTGCCATGGCAGCGGTGTGCACCTTCTTTGCTATCGAAAAAAATCCTCGGTGGTGCATTGGCTTTGGGAGTCCAACAATGGAGCAAAAATCTCAACAATTGCTCATGCCCAATGCCGACAGCGCGTGCAGCCACCACTGCCTTCACATTTACAGCAAAACTATCTCGGGAGCTCCCACTGTCGTACCGTTGGCTCACTCAGCTGCTGCCGTCCGCCGTAACACGCAGTGACGTATAGGAGCACGAAAGAACAGTCGCTGAGCATTCGCTGTTTTCGCAATGAAGTTCGAGGAACGACGAAAGTCCCTTGCGCTTTTCTGCCGGCTCCCGAACGGCAAGTTTTTGAATACCGCAAGCAGGGCATGCCGCACCTGCCACAAGTGCCGTCAGCAAGAGGGTGTCGCACAAAACTGTCGTTGCACAAACCTCATCGCGCTGTCTTTCGTCTTTTTCGAAGAAGCCGAGCTTCTTTTCCGAAACACTGACGAAAGAAAGCGCAGCGTCAATCCCTTCATCGCAGCCACTGTCGCTCGCGCACTCGTCGATGCCGCCGTCAGGCCTAGCACACGTAGGCGCGTTCTCGTTCGTCGCCGTCGTTCGGGGCGCTTTACGCCGCCTTCCCTTGAACTTGTGCTTCGTTCGAAACTTCTGCGGTCTCACGTTGCACTTTTTCGGGCTTGTCATCGCGGAAATATGCGTAGACGCGCAGGAAAGCAGACGAACCAAATGCCGATGGCCGCCACCAACACAGCTGACAATGACTCGGTAGCCAATGGCAATGCGGCTTAGGGTGCCGCGCGTTTCAAACCGCTCAAACCTTGTGATAAAAAGGCCTCGTTTTTTATTATTTTTTTTTGCCCACGTATGAAACTGGCGGTCGTCGGAGCTGTAAGAAGAAGGCCGGACCCAACTCTCCCAACCGATCGCGATGGCGGGGCGGCACTGCGACGGGGTGCAGCGCGCAGTCTAAGATGGCCAATATCGGCGCAAATTCACGAAATTTTGAGCCACCGCGATGCCTTCATACACATTTTTTTGCATTTTGCGGTTCGAATTTAGTTTTGAAATTTTCACAGATGAAAGAAGAAGGTTTGAAGATTACAATGCAATAAAAAATCAGAAATACGAGAAATTTTGCTAAAAACGCAATTTTTCGACTCGCATCTCCCCTTAAGAGTGTTAGGGAATCACCCTGGGTGTGCTTTGATCATCTGCAAATGCTCGTTTATGACTAAGGCACAAATGGGGATTGAAATGCCGTAAAATGGCACAACCTGCACGTTGACTCTTCTGATTGACTTACAGATACATGCTATAGCTGGCCCTGCTCTGCAAGATTTTTTCTTTAGACTAGTCCCGGTCAGCTTCAACAAATATCTCGCAGAGGGGCTGCCAGGGGGTTTTAGCAGCTACTGTTGTTGACATGCTGTCTGCTGAGCCACATTCTCATGGTATTTTGTTGACAACACATGCAGATCTGTGTTTCTCTTTCTAACCTCTAATCCCTCTGGAGCACAGCCACTCATTCAGTTTGCTCAATCCAAATGAAAGCACTCCCAGCTTTGTTGCAGTTTAAGTTGCATCATAGTACGTGCCACTTGGGGCATGTGGCAGGAGTTCGTAACAACCAGAGAAATTAGTGCAGTTGTCAGCTGTTCTGATATAAGTAATTGGACAGTTTTAACACACCTTTCAAAGGAGAAGTCTGCTATCATGCATACACAAGCTGTGAAAATGGTTCTCCAAATACAGCTTCTAATTTCAGTGTTGTGTGTTTGCCTACAGACAGAAGTTACTGCAAAAGGGAAGCATGGTGCTCAGTAGAAGTACCGAAACTAGCATCAAACGTGTCCGGAGTTGGCTAACAGAGGGAATTTGGGATGACATGGCAACGCAGAATTACCCAACTGCGACATTAGCTTGAGCTTCACCATTATGATGAAATGGTTTATTATGGAAATAGTTTTGTGTTCTCATATGCATATTTTTTTCTTATTTTTATCACTGTTCGTTAGTTATAATCTGAAGCATGCGCATTTTTATTCAGGAGTGACCTGGCCTCCAAGATTGCCATCGATGCTGTGAAGACAGTTTGCATAGAAGAGGGCGGCCACAAGGAAATAGACATCAAACGATATGCCAAGGTAGAAAAGGTAAGCACTGAGATGACTCGTTTGCTGTTCTAGACAATTCTATGTGTCTAGAAACTACACGCTGTAAATTGTCACTACTTTTAGGTTCCTGGAGGTGCCATTGAGGATTCGTGTGTTCTTCGAGGAGTGATGCTGAACAAGGATGTCACACACCCCCGAATGAAAAGGTTAGTCACGTATAAGCAGTTGAAGCTAGGCTCAAAAATCACTTTTTCATGCCTATACCTATTAGATAACTGCTGACAAATATTCCGTGTCATCATTGCAGCACTTGCGTCATGCAAGGCTGCTTTGGATAGAATGAAAGAAGCTGCCTCAGAGTGGGTGCCTTAGGCAACACTTAGAGTAAGGCATTACATTTATTTCTTGCCTAATATTGGCAACGCATTAAGGCTTGCTGGTTAGTGCTTGGTTGAGCAGTGTTCCCGACCGGTGCATTCCACTTTCGGAAAGGTTTACTGTGCAAGCACCAACAGAAGTATAATGGCATGTCTTCAGAGCTACGTCAGATATGGCTGTAGTCATTTGATTGTCTCAGTGATGTAACAGAAAAGAAATCGCTCTTTTTTTTTTCTTAATAGTGGCTGTGCACATCAGGCAATAACTTTCACGATAATCGGCTTGGTGACATACTTTTTGTGGCATTTGTCTCTGCACCACACAACATTCTTAACATAAAGTGGGGACTCGATTTGGGGAAACACACACCAGAAATATTCATTCATTCATTTGTTCATTTATAGTTCCCTCAAGGCTTAAGGAGGGAGTTGAAGGCATGGAATTGTAGAAACGAGCAGTTATAATAAATTAAATTTAGAAAACATTAGTGAATTTAAGTTACACACCGATTCTCTGTTTATAAACTACTACTGTTCAAATAGTCGAATATTTTCTTGGTTTTACAATGCATATCATGCTATATGTATATACATATATATATGTGTGTATATCGTATTTACTTGCATATTGAACCCACTCTCATAATGAACCCATCCCTTACCTTGGTCCCCGGAAAAAGTAACTTTTTAAAATTTATCTGTTCATTTTATTTCGGTATGATAGCCAGTGCGATTGGTCATCGAAACAATGTTAAATCAAGCCATTAAATCACAATAACATTGCAATAAAAGTCAAAACAGAGTTTTGCAACCGGGCTAAACAGTTGCGAGCAGGGCGAGTGCGGAGGACGTTAATGAAAATTTGAAAGTCGCGTCTTTTGCGGCAAAGCGCCATCTGACGAATGGAGGAGAAACCTCTGTGCTGATAGTACCACACAAGCACAGCAACACAAAAACTAAGCGCGTGGCCTCCGAAATAGTGGGTGTGCTGCATAGAAACACGCCATGCGCTTGCCATCCTGGAAACCATTCAAAGCGCAACCGCGGCGATGGCGCGTCGTGCACCCGGAACGTCTACCGCAGCGTTTGTGTGCCGCCATCCGACGCTGCGTTTTCGTTCACGGGTTTGTCATTGTGAACTTTTTTGGGACACCTGCTGCACAGGGCACATTCGGCCGTAACGCTAACTACACGGCGGGTTATGAACACCATGTGCTGCAACATGGGAACTGAGCGGCTGGCCGACACTTTTGTCGATTCGTGTGCTTTCATTACAGGAGCAAACGGAAAGCGCTTCTGGCTACAGAAAAGATTGGTCGTGCATTTCTCAAGCCAAAACAAGCAAAGCTGTCACGTGAAATTTTCGCTGTTATATAACACCCGCGATTTTTTTATTTTTTTTTTTTTCATAACGAACTCTTCCCCCAAACTGGTTTCAACATTTCTGAAAAAAGGTGGGTTCATTACGCGAGTAAATACGATGCATGTGTGTGTATGCACACACATACACACACATAGTTAAACCTGGATATAACGAAATGGATAAATTTCCGGAAAAATTCGTTATAAAAAGGGTTTCGTTACATGCAGGTTCGGTACGAAAATTCTGAAAGTAAACATGCAAATTAAACAAACAGGGGGCTGAAGGCAGAGCTAACTCAAAACACTTATTTTACAGTAAAAAAAAAATCTACGTTATGAATTATATGGACGCTCTCGGCGGGCTTTTGCCGTCACCGCCATGTTCCGTAATAAGTCCAAATTGATAACATGTCCCCATGCATCGTAACTTTCACGAGCGGGTAAAAGAGCGCGAACGCTGCTGAAGCAAAGATCAAATAAGTCGGCCCACCTCTTTCGCCTGGAAAGTGCATAGGATAACATATCCTGTGTTAGAACTGTCATCGAATGCTCAAACAAAAAAGTAAACCACCCGTCTTGAACGAACGTGAAACAACGTGGGGAGGGAGGGGGAATCGCTCAAGTAGCAATGATGAACTTTGATTTTAAGGGCGGTCACGACCTTTGGCACACTTGCCATTTCGGCGAGTATGGGTGCGGTTTCAATGCAAAGGCACTGTTTGAAAAGAGCACTTCTCTCTGGAGCGGCCGTATTTGCTCGCATCTGCGTTTTACACAAGTTCTGCGATATCGGGTGTGTGATATTGGCTGCCAGTCTTACTTATTATAAGACTGCAATTTTTCGCTATTGCGTTCATTGCATTGCATTCAACGCGCACGTCTTGTTGCCAGAACTAATCGCCAAAGCTACGAGCCTGCAAACTCACAGCTCAAGGAGGAACGGTGTGACGAGTCGAGCTCCGAAGATCTGTCATCACCATGGCCTCGGGGGTGACTATACGGTTGCCTGAAATTTTAAAAAGTCACAGTTTCGCCGCAAGGGCGAAGCATTGAATGACATAGCAACAACTTAGAATGTAACGCTGAGAACGGCAAGCAGACTACACGCACAAATGGCACACGAGGACGAGATTGAACTAACAACAACGTTTACTGCTCGACACGTAATCACAGGTACAAGTTTGAGTGCGAACTAGCAAGTGCCCCAGTTGTTATACTTCACTGAGTGTGAAAAGCGCACTCTTTTCGCAAACGGTGCCGGTCGAACGAGCGCAGTGATCTTTGTGCGCCTGGCAACTACATGCAATCATTCTGGTCAAAGTCGAAGGCACGATTCTCCCCATCAAAAGATAAGCGCGTGCGTACAAGCATCTACCCCCCCCCCATAAGCTGGGCACAGTATGCGTGGGATAGCGCATGTCGCCGCATCATGACGAGCTGAACGCCGAGCGCGTGTGGCTCTTTTTTTTTTTTCTTGAGCTTTCATATATGTATACAGATACATATACATATGCGATGAACGGCGGCAGCAACAAACCAGCCGAGACTGTCCATACAATTGCTATCATAATAAACAAAAGGAAAGCTGAATGTCATCAAGGGGGCCACACATGCAAGTGCAGTGAAACTATGCACACTCACGGCGTCGAAAACGAAGAGCGATCAACACAGCCACGGATATCGCAGAAAACTATTTGGTAAAGCGCACCCCCCTCCTTATGCAGCACAGCCGCACTATGTGACACTAAAGTGCCGACCACTGGCACGCGTATGCAGGCGCCTACAGGTTAAAAGCGTCTTTAGTGAGGTACAACTTAAGAAAACAGCGGCACTTTCCCCTCAAAGGCAGAGGTACACGAGCCTCCACCAATAGACGCGCACTTCAGCTGACGTCATGCGCCGGACTACACTCCAGCCGCTTACTCAGCCGACAGAGAACATGCCTAACATAGCCGCCTTCACTTTGAACTAGGCCGAGTACCATTGGCTGTGTGCGTCTCCCTTCGTCAGAGTGAATTCGAATTATGTATGGTAGTCTGTCATGCCGTAAATATTATTGTGAGCTTATGATCTACAATTTGTCCTGCTTGGGTTTGTTCTAAGCCGTGAGCCGGTGAAGAGAGATTGCAGCGAACATCTGTGACACTGCGCTGCGCTTTGTCTGGAAACAGAATCCCGCGGCGACATACCGATGCAAACAAACATTGTGCATGTTTGTTTCATGGTGTTTTATTTGCGCCTAAGTGAACTTGCACGGAACAGAGTTATTCACTCATATGAATTGCGAAACTCCTCATAGGCTTTATGTATCGAAATTCAAACACATTGGCCCCCTTGTGTGGAGTAAGCAAATTGTCGCGCCACCTGTTGATTTGCACGCCCACTATTAAACGCATTATTTGTGGTTTGTGTTGCCACTTCTAGTTGGCACGAACATCGGCTAACTCCCAAAAATTTGGGTCAACTGCGTGTCCAGATTTTGGAATGCAGTTTCGCAGCTCGTATAATTGAATAACTCTGGCACGGAAGGCCGTGCGCGAACTCGCGAGGTTGCAGGTTCGTAACCGTAGATTCTCAAAGTCGAGAATTGGTGTCGGCCACGGTCAACACACTCAATTCAGACGCAGCAGAAGAATCTGCAATCGCTCTAGCAACCACCACATGTACAGACGCCGCGGTGATCTTCACCGACTCGCAAGCAGCCTGCAGGAATTTCGCTAAGGGCCGTATCTCAGCCAATGCCATCAATATTTTGAAACAGCGAGGCACTCCACTCCCATACATTGTTTATTATGGGTGCCTGGATACGAGAGTTTGCAGGGAAATGAAGTGGCCCACGCCGCTTCATTTCCTATAATGCAATTTCTTTTCATTTCCCTATAAGCACCCTATAATGCAATAAAGCGTGCCCAAAATTTTTATGCGACAGATATCGGTCTGAGATTGCACCAGAGCACTGTACAGAAGTTTTCACAAGTTTCTAACATAGCTAAGCTGAATATGTTTATATTTTCAATATGCTTTGATGCATGCATATATAGTTCAAGTTAATGCGTATAGTAATAACTGAACAGAAAAGAAGCAGTCCTTGCAAACACATACAAAGATTCAATGTTCAAAACCATCTAATAAAGTTTCTTCAGCTCACTACAGTCTGGAGAAACAAATAAATACATGCACAGTTCTGAATGGTCTCATAAGTCGCATGAGGCACCGTTTGCACTTCTAAACAAAGTGCAGTACTGTACTAGTGCACGTGCCGACGCCGAGAGGCGCATTTGACGCTTTTGATGCATATGCATGAGCATACGCGTGTCAGTGGCTGCCACGTAACTAAAAGCTTGGCACTGCTAGCGCGCAAAAGCAGTTTTTTGTTGGTTTGTTTGTTTGTTTGGAGTGAAGGGAGGTGAACACCCGCCCATGCACCTGCGGCTGCGAGAACGGCGGCAACGCCGGCTCGTGGGGTGAAGGGCCGCTTCGCGCTCTCTCGCTTGGTGCGCCCGCCGCTGCACGCTTCAGCGGTAGCGGGGCAGCCACAAAGGATGCATGCTCGTACCAAAATGCCAAATGCGGAGTGAAATTCCTAGATTGTCCGTGGGGAAATTTCGTTATATCAGGTTGTCTCCCGCTGTTACTTTGTTACATAGAGGTCACAAATACATGTGCTTCTACGGAGCAACACCGGTGAATTGAAAAAACTCGTTATATCGAGGAATTCGTAATGTGGAGGGTCGTTATAAGCAGGTTTAACTGTAGACACATACATACATATACATATGCTGTAGAATTTTCTTGCACTTGGGCTTTAACAGTCTTGCGCAACATTGCAGGAGGATTGAAAAGCCTCGGATTGTGCTTCTGGATTGCAACCTTGAGTACAAGAAGGGGAGAGCCAGGTAAGGTTTTGTTCTTTACTACGAAGTGCTTGATTCATCTCTGTGTGTCATTTGAAAGTTCCTTTCTTTCACATTTCTATAACCCGGAGGTGGACACACCGAGAATCAACGAAGAAACCCTCTGTTACAAATTTTTCACACCGTGTTGCTTGTCGCAGAGTCCTTTCAATGCTTTTCTAGTCACAAAGTTTGGCCCAAGTTTCATTCAGGGACAAAAGCTGCCGCTAGGATCGTCCCTGTTCGCATGAAGGCTTCGCCGGCAGCCGGCGGTGCTTGAGGGCCGGCTGTTTCCTCTGCCGGGAAAGTGCCTAATTTCATGTGCTCTTAATTTGCACCTGTAAAAACGCGAGGGAAGTGTGCGTGTTTTTTATTCAGTTGATGAGTAGCTTATCTGTGAAATAGAGGCAAGGCCTCGCGTGTTACTGAGGCGTATATGTTGCAGCGTTCATGTCTTGTGGTAGTCACGGCCGGCTACGTTCTCGCTTTGAGAAGGTGGACATCTGGCGTTTTCGTTTTTTACTAGTCTTTGCAGTTTAACTGCATTAGAGTTAACTAGCACCAGATTTAAATCGGTATATACAAGCCTGGCGACATGATGTGCTTGGCAAATAGGTGTACAACGTACAGCACGTTGGGCTAGCGCTGTGTCTGTGTGATCTTATAGCGTGCTAATAATGTAAAAAAATAATCTAAGGTTTGGAGAGTGAGCGTCAATATCATAAAGAAAAACACTCATGAAAATGGAGCAGGATATAGGACGCGCGTAGGGTGGATATGAGTAATACTACACACTTCAGCGACTTTCCCGCTGTCCACATAGGTACCGTATTTACTCGATTCTACCGCGCCCTCGATTGTAACGCGCACACCGATTTCCACCGCGAAAAAAAAAAAAAGGTAGGACATCGATTGCAACGCGCACGCCATTTTTCCTCGCTGGCCCGCACGATCACACCACTCGAAAAAAACGACTCCTTTCGGGAGCGTCTTCCATTTAAAATATGAGGTACGGGCGAAGCTTCCTTTGTGCATGATCTTTACGTAAACAATGTGAAAGTGTATGATATTGTGATGTCCTTCATCTGCTGCCATTGTTCACAAAGGGGGCGGAGGATCCCTCAAAGCCGTCATTACGGCTTTTCCCTCCGCCTCCTGTTACACTGTACTGTGACGAAGCACATAAAGCAATCAAATCAAGTAGCTTGTGCGCCCATCTGAACGTGTAACAGAGCATTGCCGTCACTGTAGTTTTACCGTGGACCAATGTCAGCACGCGAACTTGCTTCGCCCCCTTCTTCTCGACGGTTGTGGTGCCAGGCATGTCGAAGTAAAGAGGCGTCTGATCGGCATTCCCGATTAGCCCAACCAGGTAGCCGTTTTTGCGCCGCAAGTTTAGGACGAACCTCTGAAAACTGTGAAGCTTTTCATCGTACTCCTCCGCAAAACTTTTCGCATATGCATGTTCCCCTTCGGAGGGAAAAGCCTTTCCTCTTCATAAAGTTAGTTAGCCAGCACCTGTTCGCTTTAATCTGGCTCCACATTAGACCTTTTTCTAAGACTAATTGCATAGCCCGCACTTGGAGCAGTTCTGTCGTCACGGGCCGCTCTGCCGCTCGCTGCCCAAGCACATACTCGCCGAGCAGCTCTTTAATTTGCGGAAACCGACCCTGCTGTGGTCCACTGAAGCCTTTGCGTGAAGCTTTCTGGCGACAATCTTCTGCATTTGTTTCCGCCGATACTGCACGCACGTTTCGGGACCTCCGAACGACCGCGATGCGGCCCGATTTCCGCCCGTTTCCGCACACGCGATGGCTTTTCTTTTAAAAGCGGCATCATGGTGCACTAGTTTTTGGAGTTGGCCCTTCCACGCCATCGATGCTAATGCACTACTAGATGACGAACTCCTCAGCTCACGTACGAAGTGCCGCACATGGGAAACACATAGGCCCCCTTGTGTGGAGTAAGCAAATTGTCGCGCCACCTGTTGATTTGCACGCCCACTATTAAACGCATTATTTGTGGTTTGTGTTGCCACTTCTAGTTGGCACGAACATCGGCTAACTCCCAAAAATTTGGGTCAACTGCGTGTCCAGATTTTGGAATGCAGTTTCGCAGCTCGTATAATTGAATAACTCTGGCACGGAAGGCCGTGCGCGAACTCGCGAGGTTGCAGGTTCGTAACCGTAGATTCTCAAAGTCGAGAATTGGTGTCGGCCACGGTCAACACACTCAATTCAGACGCAGCAGAAGAATCTGCAATCGCTCTAGCAACCACCACATGTACAGACGCCGCGGTGATCTTCACCGACTCGCAAGCAGCCTGCAGGAATTTCGCTAAGGGCCGTATCTCAGCCAATGCCATCAATATTTTGAAACAGCGAGGCACTCCACTCCCATACATTGTTTATTATGGGTGCCTGGATACGAGAGTTTGCAGGGAAATGAAGTGGCCCACGCCGCTTCATTTCCTATAATGCAATTTCTTTTCATTTCCCTATAAGCACCCTATAATGCAATAAAGCGTGCCCAAAATTTTTTATGCGACAGATATCGGTCATGAGATTGCACCAGAGCACTGTACAGAAGTTTTTCACAAGTTTTCTAACATAGCTAAGCTGAATATGTTTATATTTTCAATATGCTTTGATGCATGCATATATAGTTCAAGTTAATGCGTATAGTAAATAACTGAACAGAAAAGAAGCAGTCCTTGCAAACACATACAAAGATTCAATGTTCAAAACCATCTAATAAAGTTTCTTCAGCTCACTACAGTCTGGAGAAACAAATAAATACATGCACAGTTCTGAATGGTCTCATAAGTCGCATGAGGCACCGTTTGCACTTCTAAACAAAGTGCAGTACTGTACTAGTGCACGTGCCGACGCCGAGAGGCGCATTTGACGCTTTTGATGCATATGCATGAGCATACGCGTGTCAGTGGCTGCCACGTAACTAAAAGCTTGGCACTGCTAGCGCGCAAAAGCAGTTTTTTGTTGGTTTGTTTGTTTGGAGTGAAGGGAGGGGAACACCTGCCCATGCACCCGTGGCTGCGAGAACGGCGGCAACGCCCGCTCGTCGGGGTGAAGGGCCGCTTCGCGCTCTCTCGCTTGGTGCGCCGCCGCTGCACGCTTCAGCGGTAGCGGGGCAGCCACAAAGGATGCATGCTCGTACCAAAATGCCAAAATGCGGAGTGAAATTCCTAGATTGTCCGTGGGGAAATTTCGTTATATCAGGGTTGTCTCCCGCTGTTACTTTGTTACATAGAGGTCACAAATACATGTGCTTCTACGGAGCAACACCGGTGAATTGAAAAAACTTCGTTATATCGAGGAATTCGTAATGTGGAGGTTCGTTATAAGCAGGTTTAACTGTATACACATACATACATATACAATATGCTGTAGAATTTTCTTGCACTTGGGCTTTAACAGTCTTGCGCAACATTGCAGGAGGATTGAAAAGCCTCGGATTGTGCTTCTGGATTGCAACCTTGAGTACAAGAAGGGGGAGAGCCAGGTAAGGTTTTGTTCTTTTACTACGAAGTGCTTGATTCATCTCTGTGTGTCATTTGAAAGTTCCTTTCTTTCAACATTTCTATAACCCGGAGGTGGACAACACCGGAATCAACGAAGAAACCCTCTGTTACAAATTTTTCACACCGTGTTGCTTGTCGCAGAGTCTTTCAATGCTTTTCTAGTCACAAAAGTTTGGCCCAAGTTTCATTCAGGGACAAAAGCTGCCGCTAGGATCGTCCCTGTTCGCATGAAGGCTTCGCCGGCAGCCGGCGGTGCTTGAGGGCCGGCTGTTTCTCTGCCGGGAAAGTGCCTAATTTCATGTGCTCTTAATTTGCACCTGTAAAAACGCGAGGGAAGTGTGCGTGTTTTTTATTCAGTTGATGAGTAGCTTATCTGTGAAATAGAGGCAAGGCCTCGCGTGTTACTGAGGCGTATATGTTGCAGCGTTCATTCGTTGTGGTAGTCACGGCCGCTACGTTCTCGCTTTGAGAAGGTGGACATCTGGCGTTTTCGTTTTTTTACTAGTCTTTGCAGTTTACTGCATTAGAGTTAACTAGCACCAGATTTAAATCGGTATATACAGCCCTGGGCGACATGATGTGCTTGGCAAATAGGTGTACAAACGTACAGCACGTTGGGCTAGCGCTGTGTCTGTGTGATCTTATAGCGTGCTAATAATGTAAAAAAATAATCTAGGTTTGGAAAGTGAGCGTCAATATCATAAAGAAAAACACTCATGAAATGGAAGCAGTATATAGGACGCGCGTAGGGGGATATGAGTAAATACTACACACTTCAGCGACTTTCCCGGCTGTCCACATAGGTACCGTATTTACTCGATTCTACCGCGCCCTCGATTGTAACGCGCACCCGATTTCCACCGCGAAAAAAAAAAAAAGGTAGGACATCGATTGCAACGCGCACCCATTTTTCTCGCTGGCCCGCACGATCACACCACTCGAAAAAACGACTCCTTTCGGGAGCGTCTTCCATTTAAATATGAGGTACGGGCGAAGCTTCCTTTGTGGCATGATCTTTACGTAAAACAATGTGAAAGTGTATGATATTGTGATGTCCTTCATCTGCTGCCATTGTTCACAAAGGGGGCGGAGGATCCCTCAAGCCGTCATTACGGCTTTTCCCTCCGCCTCCTGTTACACTGTACTGTGACGAAGCAAATAAAGCAATCAAATCAAGTAGCTTGTGCCCATCTGACGTGTAACAGAGCATTGCCGTCACTGTAGTTTTACCGTGGACCAATGTCAGCACGCGAACTTGCTTCGCCCCCTTCTTCTCGACGGTTGTGGTGCCAGGCATGTCGAAGTAAAGAGGCGTCTGATCGGCATTCCCGATTAGCCCAACCAGGTAGCCGTTTTTGCGCCGCAAGTTTAGGACGAACCTCTGAAAACTGTGAAGCTTTTCATCGTACTCCTCCGCAAAACTTTTCGCATATGCATGTTCCCCTTCGGAGGGAAAAGCCTTTCCTCTTCATAAAGTTAGTTAGCCAGCACCTGTTCGCTTTAATCTGGCTCCACATTAGACCTTTTTCTAAGACTAATTGCATAGCCCGCACTTGGAGCAGTTCTGTCGTCACGGGCCGCTCTGCCGCTCGCTGCCCAAGCACATACTCGCCGAGCAGCTCTTTAATTTGCGGAAACCGACCCTGCTGTGGTCCACTGAAGCCTTTGCGTGAAGCTTTCTGGCGACAATCTTCTGCATTTGTTTCCGCCGATACTGCACGCACGTTTCGGGACCTCCGAACGACCGCGATGCGGCCCGATTTCCGCCCGTTTCCGCACACGCGATGGCTTTTCTTTTAAAAGCGGCATCATGGTGCACTAGTTTTTGGAGTTGGCCCTTCCACGCCATCGATGCTAATGCACTACTAGATGACGAACTCCTCAGCTCACGTACGAAGTGCCGCACATGGGAAACACATAGGCAGAAATGGCTGACGCGCCATACCGACGCACGTAGGGGGCGGCCATTTTGATTTGCCGATGGCAATTGATTGAACGTATTTTTTTTTTTCGTACTCGATTCTAACGCGCATGCAATTTATGAACTCGCTTAACCGGAAAAAAGGTGCGCGTTAGATTAGAGTAATTACGGTATATGGTGTCAAAAGAAAAACTCATACGGTCAGTGCTTGACACACTCCTCCCACTGCTTCTTACCTCGACGCTCTCTTTCTGGAACTGCTTCTAGCTTTTCACAAAGAACTGTGAACAAAGTGCTATCGAAGCCAAAATCAGCTTTCAGATTTCTGAGGTAGCCATAGAGGGTTTGGGGATTTGGAAGGAGCAGAAATTCATTTTCATGAAGAAAAGTGTAGACTGCTGTGGACTTTTATCTTTAGCAGCAAGCAGTCATAAATCCACTCCTTTTTGTACCAGGAGAGAATTAATTGCCAATTCGTTTTCCACAATGAGCTTGCTGGAAACTATTCATGCAAAACAACAAATTATGAGAATGATGTTACAAAAAATGAAGACAATATATTTGCCCAAACAACCCTGTAATTTTTTCCAAAATTAGAAATAACATTACACAAAATAAAACGGCCAAACCAATATCTGCCTCAATAACATATTGTTTGTGGTAAAACAGATATAAGCACATGAATAAATGAAGGTTACACCTTGAGATAATATTCTGAAATGCAAAAAGGGCAATCCAAAAGCAATGTTACATGTGTGATGGGGTATTTGGAACTTACCGCACAGCTGTTGCAGACTTCGCGTTGGCTTTCATGAGCCAGAAGTCAAAAATGAGCTCCTCTCGAGCTGAAAGCTTCTGAACATCTTGGTGCGATCTTCTGCTCCTATTCGCTTGCGCTGTAAATTTTGCAATCTTCACTTGGCACAAACGAATTTGTTGCTTAATGCTTCGAAGCTGGTCTTTACCTGCATGGAGCTTTGAGATGGAGCAGACATTTCCCTCTGCCTGGCATGCCATCTCTATGCAGCTTCCAGTGCTTATCGCTCCACCTGTTAAACAAAGAAATATGGATCAATATACAGTCGACTCCCGTTAATACGAAGTTCACGGGAACCGCAAAAAACTTCGAATTAAGCAAAAAGCACTAAAAACGGCACTTTTATTAGTTTAAAAGCGCGACAGTTTTGAGGAAAAATAGTCTGTCATCGTCTTCTGCTTGCCGAATCTGGCTGCGGCTAGCAAGTTTTGTAAGGAATACACGTGTCGAAGTGCTTCTTCGGCGTTGTGTTCTCCAACAAAAAACCGCTGCGCAAGAGCAAGACCCGCAGCTACATCGGCAGCCCTCGGTGGTGGCTCATTTCCGATGTCGTCGTCATCATCGTCATTTTCAGGAATGCAGTCATAGGGCCGAACCATCTGCACGATTTCGCTGTCCGTTAGTGGACCGCATGTTTCGGCGTTGCTGTCCACAGCGACATACTCGTCAAAACGGACGTCCCCAAGAGCGGCGCGAAAGCTACTGTCGTCGAGCTCATTTGTTTGCACTTCCATTGGCGCACAAGGAGAAGCATCCCCCGAGTTTTCCATGAAACCACAGGCCCGGAAACAATTGGCGATGGTTTCTTCTTTCACGCGGGTCCAAGCTCGCGCTAGCATGTTGATGGCACTAAGCAAACTCACCTCGTATTGCGACGAGTTGTCCATGCACAAAAGCATGCGCTTGACGAGATGGTGCCTATACAATACCTTCACATTTTTTTATTATGCCCTGGTCCATGGGCTGCAACATGGACGTCGTGTTTGCAGGCAGGTACGTTCATGCGGGCACTACATTGGTCCACAAGGAACAACACCTTACGGCTTGATTGCGCGAACTTGCGGTCGAGTTTGGTGATCCAGTCCTTAAATATATCGGATGTCATCCACGCCTTTCTGTTCGAGGCATAATCCACAGGAAGCGTCTTCACGCCTTTAAAGCACCTAGGCTTGGCAGCCTTCCCGATCACAAGCAGGCGACACCGTTCTGTGCCAGTCATGTTCGCCGCGACTAGCACTGACACTCTCTCTTTGCTTCTTTTGCCTCCAGAACAGTCGTCGTCTTTAAATGTCAGGGTCTTGTCCGGTAGCAGCCGATAAAAAAGTGCAGTCTCGTCTGCATTAAAAATGTCTGCCGGCTGGTATTCTTCGAGGTACTCGCGAAGCTTGCCCGCTTTCCATGTCAGGCACGTTTCCTCATCGACTGACGCCTTCTCCCCACACACACTTTTAAAAATCAAGTCGTGGCGATGTTTGAAACGCGTAAGCCACCCATCCGAAGCAGCGAAGTCGTTGATGATCAACATTTCAGCAAGCGATGGCGCTTTTGCCGTGACGACTTCACCACTGAGAGGAAGGTTGTTGTTTCGTGCCTCTCTGATCCAAATCAGCAGTGCTTCCTCCAACTCGGGGTAGGCGCCGGTGCGCATCCGCTTCCGCGATGTCTTGAATTTTTCACTTTCAAACGCATCCAGTATTGAGCGCTTATTCTTTATGAAAGTCGACAGCGTGTTAGGCTTAATGCCGTAGTTTCTTGCAATGTCTTGTTTGGCGGTGCCTCCCTGGTCAACTTCCTTCAAAACTTCGACTTTCGTCCCTAGGTCTAGCGTTCGGTAAGGGCCACGAGTTGCCATTATCAAACGTACGTCACCACCACAACACTCAAAATCAAAAGCGCGAAAACACGCGTGGAATCAACCCAGCGCGCGGGTGACGCGGTGACACACTCGAGTCTCGACGAAAGTCAACTAAAGAGTCAGTCGATGCCGCCGATGCGATTCGCCAGCGTTAAAAAGATTGCCGCTTCAAGATCTGTGGCGCTGCGGACAGTAGTGATGGCGAAGACACCAGCGCGGTCCGGCAGATGTTTTGGCATATGAAAAGTTCCCCATTTTACTGTAAAATTACGGTCGCGACGAGACTGTCGATTGAAAAAACTTCTAATTAACCAATATTATGGGTTTTTAACTTCAAATTATCAAGCATTTTTTTCTATACGATTGCATGCAAAACTGATGGGACCACTTGCTCATTTCTAATTAATCGAAACTTCCAATTAAGCGACTTCGAATTATGGGAGTCGACTGTAATGCGACATCACGCAGCAGACAGGCAATACAGGCTCTCAACATAGTGAAACAAGGCAACGCGAATGGAGGCTTACCATCATCTCCAGCTGCTTCGGGATCACAGGACTCTGTGCTGGAGCTCAGAGAAGCTGCAGTGCCATCTTTGTTCGGCAATGAAACGCGATAATGTTTTGCAGGCGGATTTTCTCGCTGTGAGCGGAACCGTGGCTTGGGCTTCGTAAGATACGCCGGCAGGTTTTCAAATATCCGGGGTATGGCACAGACGCGGAGCTTGGGCTTCTCGCGCTGCAGAAGCACAGATTGACCACTTATTCTGAACTCATCGTCTCGAATAATGTCCGTGGTGTCGAAATGTTTCTCGCATGCATGAACGGCCTTCGACTTGAAGTCGAAAGCGCTCGTCTCCTGTCGTGGAATGGCTCGCTTCCACCTGTCGTGTTGTTCGCGGTCACTTGGGAGGCAGAACAGCGAAGCTTTTTCCGTACTACTCCGATAGCCAGAGCGGCACCCAGGAAAGCAGCACGTCAGAGGCATGGTAGTTCACATAGTTTGCCGCCCGTGATGAGTGTAGAAAGCTATACCACACAACAAACAAACCAGTAAGCTCGCGCTCCAACGCACTGCAAATGCAGCCGCCGTCACCAGACTTGTAGCGCCACCGCACGGGAGTTTTGGTCACCATATGAAGCTCTTCCATAGGGTTACGGAGAAGTTTCATGACCAGAAAAGTATTGAAGGACTCTGCTTGTAGTAACGATACTGCTTTATAAACACATTTATTGAGTGCTATTTTATTGATTGACTTTTATTATCACTTTCCATCCTGGTTTGATTAGCCTCTTCCGTATTGTTTCCAAACAAGCAAATTTTCAAGCAGTATGTTCAAAGTGGCCTCCACCAAGTGTTCAACTTGATGACGTACTTTGTTGCAGACAAACATTGAGATCTCACGGGAAGAGGACTTCACCAAGATCCTGGAGATTGAGGAACAATACATCCAGCAGATTTGCTCTGACATTATCAAGCTGAAGCCTGATTTGGTGATCACAGAAAAGGGCATTTCTGGTGAGTAGCTGTATTGCCATGAAGAAGTGTTGCATGGTAACCAAATTTAACCTCATTCACTTTATTGTACAATCAACGATACTTCCCTTTGAAGGAAATAAAAAAGATACAATGAGCAACCCTCAACAGCAATGTTTCTTTTTCTTTATGCATGCATGGGCAGTGTGCAGAGAGGGCTTGTTTTTTCATATAAATTTTGCTCGCCTGGATCAGTTTAACGCAGTTTGTCATGCAGTAAAACATAATTGGTATTAGGCTTGTATTATCGCATCCTATTATTCAAAATTACTGCAAATGCAAGATAGCCCTTGATCAAGTTTAGTGCCCTTCGTGCAAATGCTTGCTTTCATATCAGGTTAAGCTTCGGCAGAAACAAGTGTAAGATGGGGGCGGATCTAGCCACTCATTTAGGGGGGGGGGGGGGGGCAGTCACATGAAATAAGATCGGCAAGGGGTGGTCCTGATTCCTTTGTTTTCAGTGGTTGCTATCATCAGAAGAATCTCATCACAGCATCAGTACTGTTAATTTGTGCTCACAGTGGTCCCTCTCCTTTGTCCTAATCGGGGATAGGAGGTCTATGACTGGCACTGAAGGGAGGGTGGTGGGGTGCTGACACAGGCTTTAGGGTGCATAGTCGTACCCCCACCTCCAGAGCTCTGTATCGGCCACTGTGTAAGATATGGTTGACAATATGCATTTTTCTCATTTATTAACTTGTTTCACTTGTGTCAAAAAAATATAATTGGCATCATATTCGTACCTCACAGTAAAATTATGTGGTGTAAGAGCGGAAGAATGTAATGCTTTGACAGAAAACAGTTAATTGGGTCATGATTGCTGCAAGTGCTCTAACGTAGTGTTATTTTAATGGTCTATATTACCAGACTTGGCACAACACTACCTCATGAAGGCCAACATCTCTTGTGTGCGACGGGTCCGCAAGACTGACAACAACAGGATAGCCCGGTAAGCATTGGTTCCTTTAAATGATGTCACTCACTTTGCCTAATTTTCATTGCGACAGTCATCACGTGGACACACTCTGTGAGTTGTTGCCATTGATATCGCCATTGCCATCACCGTCATGTTCCGTATTAGACATTTATAGTTTACGGCTAATGTGATAGCGGAGGTTAAGGGAATGACGTAACCGTGCAGCAAACTTTCGTTGTGGACAGCGTCTATAGTTAAACGTGATAGCGTTTGTGTGGTTTACGTGCCCCAGCTGCGACGGTGCCGTCACCTATCGGATGGTTAATAAGTTGAAGACGGTGAAAAGGAAAAGAAAACGAGGGTGTTTGCCTATGCCACCGCGCGAAGCATTGTCGCAAGTTTATTTTACTACTAATAAAAGTAAATATGAACCACGCACCAAACGCAAAAACATTTATGTTGCCGATTTGTTTGCATCTATCTTGTAGTTGGGCCTAGACGCGTTCGAAATTGGAAGCTATCTCAAAAATTACGCAATCTTACTCGTAATACTCGGTCATCGAAGCTGACTGAAGGCAAGCGAAGCCACTTTAAACAGTCGTTTGCAGTGAACAAAGTGAATTTTACAGCAACTGCGCCAAAATCGCTTCGAAGTGGGCGTCCAAAAGCGCCGCCATGTTTACATACACTACGTACACTTACGCTACCATGGTAACCTTAAATCTGAAAAATACCACGCGTTCCGTAAGCAGTAAAGGTACCGTACGTATATGCACATGTGCACTTCGATTCTGGTATCACGGTATGCCCAGTATCCCGGTAAGCTCGGTATACTATAACTGTCTAATAAGTCCAAATTGATAACATTCCTCCCTGTATCATATGCTCTATCTTTGAGTAAATGGGCGTATGTGGGGGTGGTGAGTGTGACTGAAGCAGAGATAAAACAAAAAATGAAGTGGCCCATTTCCATCTTTCGGAGGGCTAACATCCCCCCTTGTGTTTGACCCGCCATCGAATGCTCAAGCAGAGTGTAAATGGCACGCTCGTCTTTAATGAGCAAGAAGGAAGTCACGGGAGTGTGAACGGGGGGGGGGGGGGGGCAGTTTCGTTCGAGCCGCAACCATGAATGTTTATTCTAAGGGAGCGGTGAATGATTGCTTGTGCGTGCACAATCTCAACAAGCATCGGCAGTCAGCTAATAACCCATCTAAGTGCTTCGCTTTCAACGAGAGGAGACTGTGAGAAGCCCATCTCTCCTTGGAGTGGACGCACTCTCTTACACCGGCATTTTATAGAGTAACGCAATAGCGGATCCAAAAGGGTTAGCTGCCAGCCTTTATATAATACAGTCGAACCTTGCTACAACGAACACTGCTTCAACAAAATTTCTGATACGACAAAAGATTCTCGGTTCCGCGTCAGCAGTCCATAGGAGGTAATGCATAAATATTCTCTCCACAACGAACACTGTCTCCTGCCATTCCGCTTCAGCGAAACTTGGGGATGCCATTCCCTGGGAATGCCATATTTAATGCTGTGTAGTAAACACAACGTTGAACATTTCAATGTATTTTCAGAACATAAAAATACGTCTACAATGTCTAAAATGTGTGCTGGCACCATTAGTAACTGCAGGTTCGTGCCGCAGCTGTTTACTAAGAATGGGGGCCGAGACTGCCCTACTTTTGCCTCCGGCTTGCTTCTGAGCAGCAGCCAAAGCTTACTCCCTTAGTTCATTAAGTTTGGTACACACTGCTGCTGGGTGCAATCACCGAACAATGCCTTCTCCCATGTCAATGCTTTTGGTTTTTTTTCGTGCTTGGCCAGTTTGGTCACTGGTCTGAGCGGCTGTTCGTCCATGTTATCAACAAAATTAGCCAGCCACATTAGTGGATATAGAAAAGCATAGAATAAGCCATAACTCATCGCTCCACGATACATGTCTCCATTTCTTCGTCGAATGTAGATGACAGACAGCTACTGCGTTTACCGTTGTGACGCAACTGTTAGCTTCGTTCACAACATCCATTGTGGCTGTTGTTTCAGTGTGCTTTTCAAAAGCATGTGTGAGAATCCCATCTTGATGCGCGGGAAAGAAAAGTGCGATTTTTGAATTTGGGAGTACAATTTCTTTGTTTTCGTAGGTCAGCTAATGTTTTCTAATAGCCACAGTGAAACGTGTTTTCCAGGTCCCGTTACTTTTGTTGAAGCTGTCGACGAAAGTGCTGAAAAAAAAGCCCCTGAAACGGTGTTGTTCACGCCGCACAAACGCGCCAAGTTGTTGACTGTGGGCCGCCATTTTGGTAGCTTTGGAAAGAGGAGAAAGCCGGCTTCCCGATGGTCGCGGTCTCGTATTTCGCCGAGTGAAAATAAAAGCGCGAGGAGCAAGTAAAAAAACGAAACGAAGAACGGCAATTGGCTGCGCGGGTCACGTGGTAGCAGGCGCGACCTCTTACTGGTCAAAGCTGCGCCGCGCACCTTGGCAACCTTGGAAGCGCGAGCGCATCTGCGGCCGCCGTGCCGAGAATCATCCGGCGTGCGTTTCGTTTTTTGCCAGTTTGCTGTTTTTGTGATAGTTCGCGTGCTTTTTTTACCAAGCTTTGTTTACATCGGTGGTCTCTTCTGAGTGCTTGCTCATACTGCGGTGCTATGTTGCCGCAAAAAAAGTTCCGGAGCGTCCACAAGTACGGCAAGCGTCGGAAAGCTTGGAACAAAGGGCAGACGACTGCGGCTGCCGTCCCAGTCGCAGTTCCGGACGGAGCATGCTCTTCAAGCGTCACGGAGCCTCTACTCAGACCCTTCGCTGATTGTTGTGAGGCCGAGAGTGTGGAAGGTGCCACATCGTCGTATGTCAGACCGCCGGATGCCGTCGACCGTGATGGACGCTCTCGCGAACCCGATTGCGGTGGCACCGCGTCGGCAGCCGTTGCAACTCCGGGCGTGCGCGCGTCGAACATTCTATCGCGAGTTTCGGCCCAGATTCCGAGCAGTGAAGAAATCGCGCAGCGGGCGCAGACAAGGCGGGATGTTTTGGATGCCGTAGCATCGAAGTCCGCTTCAAAGCGGAAGCTCGAGCTTCTGAGCGAAGGCTGCGACGAAAATGACGGCGGTAAGGACTCCACATTCTTCATTGTAAATAAGAAGATGCTGAACGGTCTGCTTTCGTCAGTAAAGTGCAACAAGTGCGACGAAGGGTCGATACGCCTCGAGACTACGCACTGCCTTGGACTCGCGGCGAGGATGGAACTTTTTTGTGACAATTGTGGCATAGTGAACAGTGCGTGGTCGTCCCCGAGGTGCTCCGGGCAACAAAAAACGAACCCCTTTGAGGTAAACGTGTGTGCTTTGGCAGAAAACAATCTGCCATAAATGACATTTTTTCTGCGATGGACATTTCGCATCGAGCACTGCACCACAAGTCCTACCAGAGACTGCAAAGGAAGTACAGCCACCCTGCCACCACATCAGCTGCCACCCGCATTGAAGCAGAAAGTGCACAGAAGGTGCATGACATATACAAGGACCTAGGAGGAGTGCCAGGCAACATTGACGTCATTTACGACGGCACGTGGATGACGAGGGGGCACAGAAGTCATATTGGCGTGGGCTGTGTAATCGAGCTGTACACAGGCTTGGTCTTGGACCACTGTGTCCTGTCCAACTACTGCCAAGGCTGTGCTGTTGGCACCAAGCCTGGTGACGACAACTATGAGGAGTGGCTTGAGAAACACAAGCCACAGTGCCAAAAGAACACTGATGCTAATGCAGGCCAAATGGAAGTAGAAGCAGCTAAGATCATGTTTGAAAGATCGTTTACCAAGTACAAGCTTCGATACATCAATGTGCTCTGCGACGGTGACAGCCGTACGTACCTTGCCCTCACGCAAGACAAGGTGTATGGCTACATGGTGATTAAGAAACAGGAGTGTGTGAACCATGTGAAAAAAAGAATGGGCACTTCCTTGCGCAACCTTCTTGATGAGCACAAATCCAAAGGCCGAGGACTGAGCATGGTGGCAAAGGCCGGCTGACGCAGGGCCTGATAAGAAGTTAACGATTATTATGGTTGGGCCATTAAGAGCCACCCCAACGATGTTCCTGGCATGGAGAGGGCCATCATGGCCACTTATTACCATGTAACATCCACAGACCAGGATCCACACCACGACCTGTGCCCAAGTGGGACTGACTCCTGGTGCCCGCACAATCAGGCATTGGCCAAGGGAGAGCCGCTGCCGCCTCACAAACATAAACTGCCCCCTCACGTGCGAGTGGCACTGCTGCCAATCTACAAGCGCCTCTCGAACAAAGAGCTCCTTGAAAGGTGTGCGCAGGGAAAACCCAGAATGCTGTGGAGAGTATGAACAGCCTCATTTGGTCACTCCAGTCCAAGAGCCAGTTCGCCTCCCTTCGAAGTGTGGAAAGTGCAGTTGCAGATGCAGTCTGCCGTTTCAATGGTGGCTGCAAGAGTGCGCTGCAAGAGATCACCGCTCAACTGGGCTTCAATCCAGGAGACTGCTCTTTGCGGCGAGCAGCCGAAAAGGATGCCAAAAGGGTGAAGAGGGCTCAAAAGGTGCATTGTTCCACGACAAAGAAGTGCAAAACTGGGTTGCGCTCTACAGAGGCCAAGGCCACAGCATCTCAGGATTACTGCCCAGGAGGATTCTGAGTGTTTTAGGCATATTGTGAACTTCCAAACAAGAGTGAACTTTCAAAGTCAGTTTTCTCAACTCTTGATTTTCGCCTATGTGCCTTCGCTAGAACATCTGTCATTTTCAGTGAACAAAGTGAATTTTACAGCAACTGCGCCAAAATCGCTTCGAAGTGGGCGTCCAAAAGCGCCGCCATGTTTACATACACTACGTACACTTACGCTACCACGGTAACCTTAAATCTGAAAAATACCACGCGTTCCGTAAGCAGTAAAGGTACCGTACGTATATGCACATGTGCACTTCGATTCTGGTATCACGGTATGCCCAGTATCCCGGTAAGCTCGGTATACTATAACTGTCTAATAAGTCCAAATTGATAACATTCCTCCCTGTATCATATGCTCTATCTTTGAGTAAATGGGCGTATGTGGGGGTGGTGAGTGTGACTGAAGCAGAGATAAAACAAAAAATGAAGTGGCCCATTTCCATCTTTCGGAGGGCTAACATCCCCCCTTGTGTTTGACCCGCCATCGAATGCTCAAGCAGAGTGTAAATGGCACGGTCGTCTTTAATGAGCATGAAGGAAGTCACGGGAGTGTGAACGGGGGGGGGGGGGGGGCAGTTTCGTTCGAGCCGCAACCATGAATGTTTATTCTAAGGGAGCGGTGAATGATTGCTTGTGCGTGCACAATCTCAACAAGCATCGGCAGTCAGCTAATAACCCATCTAAGTGCTTCGCTTTCAACGAGAGGAGACTGTGAGAAGCCCATCTCTCCTTGGAGTGGACGCACTCTCTTACACCGGCATTTTATAGAGTAACGCAATAGCGGATCCAAAAGGGTTAGCTGCCAGCCTTTATATAATACAGTCGAACCTTGCTACAACGAACACTGCTTCAACAAAATTTCTGATACGACAAAAGATTCTCGGTTCCGCGTCAGCAGTCCATAGGAGGTAATGCATAAATATTCTCTCCACAACGAACACTGTCTCCTGCCATTCCGCTTCAGCGAAACTTGGGGATGCCATTCCCTGGGAATGCCATATTTAATGCTGTGTAGTAAACACAACGTTGAACATTTCAATGTATTTTCAGAACATAAAAATACGTCTACAATGTCTAAAATGTGTGCTGGCACCATTAGTAACTGCAGGTTCGTGCCGCAGCTGTTTACTAAGAATGGGGGCCGAGACTGCCCTACTTTTGCCTCCGGCTTGCTTCTGAGCAGCAGCCAAAGCTTACTCCCTTAGTTCATTAAGTTTGGTACACACTGCTGCTGGGTGCAATCACCGAACAATGCCTTCTCCAATGTCAATGCTTTTGGTTTTTTTTCGTGCTTGGCCAGTTTGGTCACTGGTCTGAGCGGCTGTTCGTCCATGTTATCAACAAAATTAGCCAGCCACAATTAGTGGATAATAAAAAAGCATAGAATAAGCCATAACTCATCGCTCCACGATACCATGTCTCCATTTCTTCGTCGAATTTAGATGACAGACAGCTACTCGTGTTACCGTGTTGACGCAACTGTTAGCTTCGTTCACAAAATCCATTGTGGCTGTTGTTTCAGTGTGCTTTTCAAAAGCATGTGTGAGAATCCCATCTTGATGCTTCTGGAAAGAAAAGGAAGCAGCTGACACTTTTTGAATTTTGGGAGTAAAAGTTTCTTTGTTTTGCTAGCTCAGGTCAGCTATATGTTTTCTAATTCGCTACAACAAAATTGTTGATTCAACCAAACTTTTTCCAGGTCCCGTTACTTTTGTTGTAACATGGTTCGACTGTATTACATTTGTTGCTGTAAACCTGACTAAAGTTTATTTTCTAACTTGATGCCATCTCTACAATTGTGTCATGCATTTTTCGACATTTAAGGTGTCATAGACAGCATAGACCGGAGGTTTAATTTGTCTTTGTTTTTCCAGTGTATGTGGAGCAACAATTGCAAACCGCACAGATGAACTGCGTGAAGAAGATGTCGGGACAAAGGCTGGCCTCTTTGAGATAAAGAAGATCGGTGAAGAGTATGTGCATTCCTGCTCTCTTTTCTGGATCTTAATGGCATAAAAAACAGCCATGAGTTCGTATGCATGCTGTTGTATGTTGAAATGTGCACGAATGCATTATCGCTGCCTTGAATTTCGGTCGGCCTGGTATGCCCCTGAAATCTGTATCTCATCATCTTGTGATGAAAAATAATAAGAGATCATAGATGCATCTGCACCATAAGAAATACGTTTGCCTTTCAGGTCCTGTCGGTGGTTTTGAAGACGCTGGCATTGAACCAGAAACATAAACGAACCTGTTGCCATTTCTAAGTCAAGGCGCACTGTCATACTCGCTGATAATGCAGTGATGATTCAGACTTTAGGATTTGCTGATACTGTACACTTGTGCCTTTCTCATGAACAGTCGGGATCATCTTACGTGACATTCTGCATAAAGTTCTGTAGCATAGGGACTCACCGCCTCACCATCGGGTGTAGACCCGGTCCCTATACCTCCAACTTTACGTCGACGTTTTCTCATCAAACCTTTGCCGAAAAACATGCTTGCAGGCCACCACGACGGTAGACGGCGAGCGCGAGCCCAAGCTCACACAACGGCTACGCCTCGCGGCGCGATGTGGCCTACGTGGGCGCGGCCCGCTACCGCTCTCAACCAAGTGCATACACACTTAGCGTAATAGCTACTCGCACCCCCCTCAACACCGACGCAATCTTGCAAGTAGCAGGCTCTGTCCGTGCCCTCCACCCCGCCAAAGCCGAGGAAGCAGCCATAGCTCTCGCGGTGTCCTCCGGGTTCACTACGATCCTCAGCGACTCGAAAACCGCTATCTTCCATTTCGTTCGCGGTACCGTTGCTCCCGGTATCTTACGGCTCCTTGAGTCCCTCGCCTACCTCGAAAACAAGGATCGGCCTCCCATATCTCTTATCTGGGTCCCGGCGCACGCAGAAAACCTCGGGAATGAGGATGCCTACCGACAAGCTCGAGAATTCGTCAACAGAGCGGTGGGCCCCGCCACGAACCCAGAGAACTACGGCGATTCCCTCATATCCTACGACGAAATTGCTCAGCACTGTCGCCTCGGACGTCGAACAAAACCACCGCCGCATCCCAAACTCGCGAAACCACAAGAAATTACATAGCGCCGCCTCCAAGCGAATTCGTTCCTGTGCCCGCGATTATACGCACACATTTACCCCGATCTGTTCAGTCCGCATTGCTCAAAATGTCGCTCCGTCGCCTCAATCTCTCATATACTATAGGACTGCAGCGAGGATCTACCCCCACCTCATCTACTGACCACTCCCTCGTCCGAGGCATGGGAAAGAGTACTTAGAGATACGAGTCTAGAAATACAGCTCCAGGCTATACAGCGAGCTGAGGCGGTGGCGGCCAGGGACGGCCTGATCGCCATTCCTCTGCGATTTTTTTTTTTCCGCTTAAATAAAGTTGTTCCTCTCTCTCTCTCTATAGCGAAACCTCGTTACCTATTAAGAATCCCTAACCAAGCTTTCATGGAGCCTCATGCATATGAACAGGCTTCTATAGCAGCTTATCCTCGGCCCTCCCCCTTTTCCTACCCCAGATCTGATACATTAGTGTAAGAGCATTGTTGGGCTAAGAATTAATCATGTTCAGCTGCTGGCCCGCAGGTCGTGAAATGGAATACCGGCTGCATTTTCGATGTAAGCGAAATGCTGTAGGCCTGTGTGCTCAGATTTGGGTGCACGTTAAAGAACCCCAGGTCGTCGAAATTTCCGGAGCCCTCCTCTACAGAGTACTGTAACGAAAGTCACTTGAGGAGGGCTTTGCATGTGATAGGTGAAGGCCAAAAGATTTTACTTTGTTATTCATTTTTTATTGTGGTGGCATTAGAAGTGTTTTTTGCCTGCACAGTCGAAGAGTTGGCAGCTGTGCAAGTTCCAAAATATTATGCATGATATAAGGCCTAACATCTATGCCAAGACGTACCATCCACTTCCTTTTTTGGACCTCGTCCACCTTTTATAATGTGTCTGATGCACGAGGACATGGCTTGCATCGACAGGGCAGGCATGTGTGAACACACAGAACAGCAGCATGTGTCAGTGTGCTTAAAAGGGAAAAAAAAGTGTGATGCCAATGTCATTCATAATCTAAACATGAAGCACGCGAAAGCGCATTAGGGCATCCAAGATTCGCACACACTACTTCAAAGGGTAAATAAACTGGTGGCACAACGCGCACAACCACGCTTGGCTTCCCACACCGGTGCCCGCGCATGCTGGCCGTGTTTAAAGCAAAATTTGAATCTCCTGAAATTCGTATGAGCCATGGTCTTATTCCCAAGGTTTTACTGTTAAGGAAGATCTTGGTCAGTGCACCCTGGATTATTTTTGTCTTCGCAGTAGAGTTTTCACTCATGTCAACAAATACAGTTTCATTTCGGTAATTCACTATGAGGCACCCTAATTCACTTTTTTTTACGGTGCCGCAACACGTGTTCGCCCTTCTCCAGTGGGAAAATCGCAAAACGCCTCTTCGTCTTTGAGACTTTTGCCCTGGCAGTGCCAGTTGTATCAACCCCTACCAAAACAGCAGAGCACAAGCAGCACAACAAAGTTTAAAAGGCAGATAGCACATAAACGCTGCGTCAGCAACATTTTGTATGATGGTGAAAGTGTACGTATCTCTGCAGGTACTACTGCTTCATCACCGAGTGCGAGGACCCCAAGGCGTGCACAATCCTGCTGCGTGGTGCCTCTAAGGATGTGCTGCAGGAAGTGGAGCGCAATCTGCAGGATGCCATGTGTGTGGCACGCAACATTCTCCTTGAACCTCGCCTTGTGCCTGGCGGTGGTGCTGTCGAGATGGCTGTCGGGCATGTGAGTACCTGTACTCCACTTGCATTGTGGCCAAGATAAAGGATTCTGTGTGCACATAACATAGTCAACCGCAGTTTAATATCACAGCATGCTTTTGTGAAAGTTCAATGGGATCTCTGGATCTTGTTTGGTTTGTAAGAAGTTACAAACACCAGGAGTTTTCCTAAATATTACTCTGACAACAAACCAGCTTGCCCCTACCAACCAGCTTGTGTGTAATAGTTCTTTATTGCCACAGTGACAATGCAGACATGTCTGAACGATTGCCAGTAAAGCTTTTATTCACCGGTCATCGTACTGGTATATTTGTTATTACCGTAATTACTCGAATCTAACGCGCACCTTTTTTCCGGTTAAGCGAGTTCATAAATCGCATGCGCGTTAGAATCGAGTACGAACAAAAAAATTACGGTCAATCTATTGCCATCGGCAAATCCAAAATGACCGCCCCCTACGTGCGTCGGCATGGCGCGTCGGCCATTTCTGCCTATGTGTTTCCCATGTGCAGCACTTCCTACGTGTACTGAGGAGTTCGTCATCTAGTAGCGCATCAGCATCGACGGCGTGGAAGGGCCGACTCCAAAAACTCGTGTGCACCACGATGCCGCTTTTAAAAGAAAAGTCATTGCGTGTGCAGAAACGGACGGAAATCGGGCTGCATCGCGGTCGTTCGGAGTTCCCGAAACGTGCGTGCGGAACCGGCGGAAAAAAAAAGCAGAAGATTGTCGACAGCAGAGCTTCACGCAAAGGCTTCAGTGGACTACAGCAGGGTCGGTTTCCGCAAATTAAAGAGCTGCTCGGCGAGTATGTGCTTGGGCAGCGAGCGGCACAGCGGCCCGTGACGACAGAACTGCTCCAAGTGCGGGCTATGCAATTAGTCTTAGAAAAAGGTCTAATGCGGAGCCAGTTTAAAGCGAGCAGGTGCTGGCTAACTAACTTTATGAAGAGGAAAGGCTTTTCCCTCCGAAGGGGAACATGCATATGCGAAAAAAAGTTTTGTGGAGGAGTACGATGAAAAGCTTCACAGTTTTCAGAAGTTTGTCCTAAACTTGCGGCACAACAACGGCTACCTGCTTGGGCAAATCAGGAATGCCGATCAGACGCCTCTTTACTTCGACATGCCTGGCACCACAACCGTCGAGAAGGGGGTGAAGCAAGTTCGCGTGCTCACATCGGTCCACGGTAAAACTACAGTGACGGCAATGCTCTGTTACACGTCAGATGGGCATAAGCTTCGCCCGTACCTCATATTGTAATGGAAGACGCTCCCGAAAGGAGTCGTTTTTCGAGTGGTGTGATCGTGCGGGCCAGCGAGAAAAATGGGTGCGCGTTGCAATCGATGTCTTGCTTTTTTTTTTCCCCCGCGGTGGAAATCGGGTGCGCGTTACAATTGAGGGCGCGGTAGAATCGAGTAAATACGGTATCGGGGGTGGAAGGGCTGCGCCATTTGCACCATGCTGTGCCAATCTGACCTGCTGAGCTACACCCCACTTAAACGGAAATTTTAACGTGCAATGCTAAACTAAGTCGAAAGTTTTATCATTAACCAAGCAACACACGTAGGCTACACAAAAGACGCGACCGCGTCCATATCAAACGTATTTCGGATCATCCATGAATGTTGCGCCACGTGAACACAACGCAAGATTTTTGTTATGGGGACATTTGTATGCAAAGCTCATTATGCTACTCTATACACTCGAACTCCACTACAACGAATGCCGCTTCAATGAAATTCCCGCTACAACGAAAAATTTGCGATTCCCCGTGAGCAGTCCATAGGAGTCGATGCATAAATATTGTCGCAACCACAAACACTTCTTCTTCTGTCGTCCCACTTTAACAAAATTTTACGACGCTATTCCAGGCTCAGACACTTGTTGCTATGCAGTAAACCCAATCTTTAACATTTAGATGCATTTTCAGAGCCTGAAAATGTGTCAACGAAGTCTAAAACACGCGTTGGCACCACCAGAAACCGCCGCTGTTCAGCAAGCATGGGTGCCGCCATTGCTCGATAGCGATGGCAATGAGACCGCCCTGCCGCCTTGCTTTTGAGCCGTAGACGATCCGAAGCTGAAGCTCAGTCGCGCAGTTCGTGGTTTTCTTCTCGCAGCTGCTGGGTGCAACTGGGGAACGATGCCTTTTCCTATGCTTATCATTATGTTCGCGCTTGGCCAGTGTGGTAACTAATTAGAGCGGCTGTTCGTCCACATTATTAACAAAATCAGCTAGCCGTGAGTGATGGATGATAAGAATGGCATAGAATACCGTATTTACTCACGTAATTCTCGCACTCCCCACATTGCCCAACAAAAATACGATTTCTATTTTTTTCCTCGAGTAATTATCGCACCCTCGAAAACTGCCCCCATAATGTCGCCTGCTCATTACAACCACTGATGATGATATGATAGCGCGACGTCTGGCGCCATCTCTTAAGCATCAAGCGTACTATTGCACGGAGATTCAATCCAATCCGAGCCAAAGTGGCGAGTGCGCATTGCGGCGTGTTTTATGTGTTGTGTCGGGAATCTTGTCCCGTTATGAAGTGATACTGAAGCTACACTGCACCTTTGATGTTGGAAGGTTTAATATATACTATATGAATTTTGGGTAAGTCTGGTCACTTGATCAGCATTGCGTGCTTAGTAAAAGCCACTGAATTTTTTTATTGTTTACAAGAAAGCAAAAGATTTAATTGAGAGTGATGTGTGCCCCCGAGAAATCTGCTGCCAAACTAAATTTGATGCTCCGAAGCTGCTCCAAAATACTGAAGCCCACTTCCACCCCTCTATTATGCAACACTTGCATGCGAGGGTAATGAAAGGGAGAAATGTGCTGTGTACTGTAACAGTTATTAGTATTTTCCTGATATTAGTACGCTCTTTTGTATGACGTCTCTGTACTGTGGTGAGTGGTTTAAGGGGGCAGACTGTTCTTTGGGACCAAAAAGTGACAAAAAAATTCATTTTTTAAAATTGACATATTTGGTTTCTGCAAGTATTTTTCTCTCTGCAAATTTTCACGCGCCAGGAAGTAGTAATTTTTTTGTAATGTGATTTTAACTGTCCAGATTCTTGGTGCTGTTAACATGCAGAGCCTGCAAAAAAATAGGGAACCGACTTTGAGGCTTTATAATTTGCCAGCACCTTTGTCTAGAGCTCTCCTACTAATTTATGAGCGCCTTCATGAGGATTGCAAAACATGCACACCATGATTGTTGCTTTTTAAAGAAACTGTGTGTTTTCAGTTTTTTTTCCATTTTTCTCAAAAAAGTTAATTTGTGACTATTCAATTTTGAGGCCTCAATATCTCTGCAGCTTGGGCAGGTACAACAATAATTCTCTTTGCAGTGGAAAGCTGTATGTGTCTATAGTGCAAATATGGGAGCAGAATTTAGAGCACATGCCTTTTTAATTAATTACTAATCAGTATTGTAACACAATTCCAACTGCTTTTGAAAATGTATAGTTCATTTTGCTGCAAAATAACCAATAAAGGCCTAAAAACAAAAACCTCTTCCATACTTTCACTCTATAGTCATTAGTCTATGTTGGCATATCCTAAATATCACTTTTAATTAGGCACTTTTTCTTCTATGGTGGCCTTAAACAATAGGGGGCAAACTTGAGTTATCTCAGGAACAAAGTGAATGACAGGAAAACTAATTAAATATTTGAAATCAGCACAAAAAACTGCATAACCATGTGCAGTTTTATCAAGATCACTGAAGAAATAAACAAAAAATGTCTAAGACCAGTCTGCCCCGTTAACCCTTACTTACCATGGGAAAATTGGCCACATCTTGTAGGTTTTAGTAATCGTGTTTTCTCGAGTAGATTATTACAGATACAGTGTAATACTATACATTAATATAAAACTGGATGATTGTGCTTTTCGATGGTATTATTTGAATAAACCAATGCAGTTGAACCCCTTTATGAGCGACATGTACATTGTCGTTCTTTATCAAGGGAACACGTGGCCTGGGCTCTGCGGCAGCTGCCTAAAGCACCATCGACCGGCAGCAAAAGAAAACATGTTTGCTTTCAGCGTCATCTGTTGCCGAAAAAGATAATAACAAGTTATGGCCGGTAGGCAGGCGCTGCTAGGTTGCCCTCCACCTCTGCTAACGCCTGCAGTCCGTAGTCCACTGCCAACATATCAAACGTTGTGCACGACCACGGCGCAAGCTGCAATAATCGCTCGATATCGCTCGCCGCCCAAGTGGCGAGGGAACGTAATCTAGCAGCGCTTGTCTGCCGCCCATTACTCGTTATCTTGCTTAGCCATAGATGACGCCAAAAGTGAACGTGCTTTCTTCACTTGTAGGTTGATGGCGCTGTAGGTAGCCGCCACTAAGCGCAGGCCACGTGTTCGCGTGTTCCCTTTCATAAAAACGACAGTGTACCTAGGATCAGTTGTCTTTTATGTGAGGGTTTCTTCCATATGTAGGGTACTCTGTATGCATTTTATGCATTTTCTTATCAACCCCTATTTCAGTGTAGGCACACTGGCATCTCTTACATCAGTGTCTATTGGTGCGGCATGGGAAAATTAATGTAAGCTGTTAACTTCACCACAGATGACATTCAAAAATTTATGGTGCAGCAGCTACTCAGTGTCACAATAAGTGGGTTAGACTAGTATTGTAGACTAGTGCGCCTTGCAACTCGGTTGCATGAATCCATAGGCCCCTTTTATTGGCAGAAAAAGCCTTATCGCTCCCCACAAGAATAGAAGAAAGCGGCAAAGGAAGCTTTACTTTTCATTTAGCTCTTTGTTTCTACTGAGGGTACTTTAGTGGGAATAATAAATTTCATAACTGTACCTGTATGTTGTGGCGCAGCTACTTACGGAGAAGAGCAAGGACTTGACGGGAGTGCAGCAGTGGCCGTACCGTGCCCTGGCCAAGGCACTGGAGATCATTCCAGCCACCCTGATCCAAAACTGCGGTGGCAACACCATCCGCACACTCACAGCCCTGAAGGTAAGGCACACACTTCTTCCATCCATTTGTAATTCACCTTCCAGAATGTTCAGCACTCATTCTACATGTCATTGAGCAAAGCTGGTCTCTCCACTTCATGCAAACAGCGCTTGGCTGTTTTTGTGCTCTGCTTAAACTTACTTGTTAGCCAGTTGACAAGTCAGTACCGCATAGGACAGCGCACGGCAGGTGAAGAACAGCACGTACACTAAGGAACAGCACAGGCACTGAAAGGTACAAGCACAAGTGTTTGTGGTGTTTCTTTGTGTGCATGTTTGTAGATTTACCCAGTGTGCGCTGCCATATGCTGCCTTGTTTTATCACTGAACTTGCCCAAGCCATGTCTAGCTGCGTGAAAATAGTTGGACGTAACTATCTTCACAGCAGTTCCTTGATATTGGCGTCACATGGCATGCTATCGCACGTAACACCCATCCTGATCAAATTTTTGAAAATGGCTGCCTCCCAATCAGGCCCAACTGCAATAAAAAGTGACCTTTTGACACAGGTGTCAAGCCTTCCATTCTTGACTTACCGTAATTACTCGAATCTAACGCGCACCTTTTTTCCGGTTAAGCGAGTTCATAAATCGCATGCGCGTTAGAATCGAGTACGAACAAAAAATTACGGTCAATCTATTGCCATCGCAAATCCAAAATGGCCGCCCCTACGTGCGTCGGCATGGTGCGTCGGCTATTTCTGCCTATGTGTTCACCATGTGCGGCACTTCGTACGTGTGCTGAGGAGCTCGTCATCTAGTAGTGCATTAGCATCGACGACGTGAAAGGGCCGACTCCAAAAACTCAAGTGCACCACGATGCCGCTTTTAAAAGAAAAGTCATCGCGTGTGCAGAAACAGACGGAAGTCGGGCCGCATCGCGGTCGTTCCCGAAACGTGCGTGCGGGAGCGGCGGAAACAAAAGCAGAAGATTGTCGACAGCAAAGCTTCACGCAAAGGCTTCAGTGAACCACAGCAGGGTCAGTTTCCGCAAATTAAAGAGCTGCTCCGCGAGTATGTGCTTGAGGAGCGAACGGCACAGCGGCCCGTGACGACAGAACTGCTCCAAGTGCGGGCTATGCAATTAGTCTTAGAAAAAAGTCTAATGCGGAGCCAGTTTAAAGCGAGCAGGTGCTGGCTAATTAACTATATGAAGAGGAAAGGCTCTTCCCTTCGAAGGGAAACATGCATATGCGAAAACTTTTGCAGAGAAGTACGATGAAAAGCTTTACAGTTTTCAGAGGTTCGTCCTAAACTTGCTTCGCAACAACGGCTACCTGCTTGGGCAAATCTGGAATGCCGATCAGACGCCTCTTTACTTCGACATGCCTGGCACCACAACTGTCGAGAAGAAGGGGGCAAAGCAAGTTCGCGTGCTGACATCGGTCCACGGTAAAACTACAGTGACGGCAATGCTCTGTTACACGTCAGATGGGCACAAGCTTCGCCCGTACCTCATATTTAGATGGAAGACAATCCCGAAAGGAATCGTTTTTCGAGTGGTGTGATCGAGCGGGCCAGCAAAAAAAAATGGGTGCGCGTTGCAATCGATGTCTTACGTTTTTTTTTTTTTTTTTTTTTTTCCGCGGTGGAAATCGGGTGCGCGTTACAATCGAGGGCGCGGTAGAATCGAGTAAATACGGTATTTCATTCACAGCACACTGCAGCTTCTTTTTTTTCGAAACGGCCAGTTTGGAGCTTTTGATTCATATGTAAACTAGCATCACTCTAACAAACCTCTCGCCCTTTTCTTCCCATAGGCAAAACACGCAGCAGGGGAAGGATGTAACTGGAGCATTGATGGTGAAACGGGCAACATCGTGCCAACAGATGAGCTCAAGGTGTGGGAGCCATTGGTGGTGAAGCTTCAAGCGTACAAGACTGCCATTGAGGTACGTAATAGAGAAATTCTTTAAAACATTTTCATGCGAACCACTTTCATGTCACTGCTTTCATTGTCACTTCAACATTTCTAAAATCGTTTGTGCCTGATAGTGCCTCATGCTGGCATGTCTTATGAGCAGGTTCTAGTAGAAAGTACTTATCAACTGTTGTTTGCATCTTTTTAGCCTAGCTATTTTATGCTCTGAAAAAAGTCAACAGTGTACAGATGTTATTTATTAAGCCTGCCATGTTTGCTTGTAGACTGCCATTCTCCTACTGAGGATTGATGACATAGTCTCTGGATCCAAGAAGAAAGGCAAGGGTGATGGTGACCAGACACCAGCTCAGCCTGCACCCACAGAAGAGTCTATGAAGGACTGATAACATCGTCATCTTTGTTGGCCGGCTCTTATTTAATGGTACACACTACTGTGTATAAATAAACCTTTTTTTTTTCTGCTTATAATAAAATGGACCAAAGCAACTGCTTCGGTTTGCTTGATATCTCTTCTGCGTTTTAGCTCGCTTGTCTTGCATTTATTGTGTTGTGTGTGTGGCCAGCTGTGCATTGCATATAAATACTTGATGGCACAGCATATAGATATGTTGTCACTAACAAGAAATCTTAGTTTTATGCACTATCAATACAAGCGTTACAACCTATTCATGGTAGTTAAACGAAACTGCAATTTCAGTGCGTAAAGCAAAACACGGCTAGAATCACAGCAGTGCATTTTCGCTTTCGTGAAAAGGTGTTCCATGGGGCTGAAAAAAAAAAGTCTTCTGTTCTTTTTAATTTTTTTTTTTCAAAATCGCCCTCAATGATCTCCCTCTCCCACTTGCCGATGTCGTCTGACATATTCCTAACCTTGGAAGACGTGTGTCACCCTGCGAGTAGCATAGCCAAAAAATTTTTGCAATTATACTTCATATTCGCCTCGAGAAGTTATGGAGTTCGGCACTCTAGAAAAACACATCGCGGAAGCTTTTATCGACATTTATATAAGCACTTGCGAAATGAAATACGTTCTTTAGTGTCAAAATAGTAACTCGATTAACAGGAAGCATGAGATAGTTTACAGTCGCAGTCTCTTCGGGGAAAACAGTGCCAGCTTCAAAAAAGAAACCCGAATTTCAGGCAAGCGGATGCAGTTTTGACAACGCATCTAGTTATTAGAACAGTTGACGCAAATTCTTGCGTCACGTGGACATGTCTTTTTTTTAATATATAAATGCGAAGCAGCTCTTCCACTAGTCTACATCAGTAACGCTGCCTTTCCCTACAACGCAACGCGCAGTGTGCCGGAGATGTTGGCGCGGTGCCAAGTAGGTCACACCGCTGCTACACGTTGGCGTCTTGCGCTCCCCTCGCAATGCGCGCTGGCGTCACTCCCTCGCCTGCGACACGCTCGACACCTGCAGCTGCTCTCGCCGCCGGGCCTGCGGCTGCCACCCCTTAGTTCACACGCAATAAACCTGACGCGCGCCTAACGTACACGTTGAAACATGTCTGTACGTGTCACCTAGAAGACCTACGCCAGCCATCGCTTCAAATGAATCGTAAGCGCTCACCGTAGCACCCGCGTTAGCGCTGTTTAACCAACCGTGACGCCACCCGTGCGCAACGCTGCTGCTTCGCATCCCACCAGGCTTCCCTTCGGGGAAATGGTCCAACTCAATTTGTATACTTTTCCCTGACTGTACTTCCCGGTTTCCCATTCGTTCTCCATCATACTTCAGCTCAACAGAGGCAACTATACTGTTCCCTGCCTGCCCCCTACACGCACCCAGGTCTTCAAGGAGGTGCTTCAATTCTTCAAGAATACTGGACTGGAGCACCAGCTGTAAAAGCCGCCCGCCACGTTCTCGGTCTTGCATGCCCCTCTGCTACTCTTCTCCTATCCTCTTCCCATGATCCCATTTTTACTTTTCTCTCTGCGTCCCTCTGTATACGCTGGGACGTGCTGCCATAGGGTTGCAGATATAACTTATTATCCTCTCCTCTCTCCCCCAACTGCTCGCGCCATGTCAGTGCGGTGGCCGGCGCGTGTCATTTCACTGCTGCTTTCCGCAAGTTTGTTCAGAACTAAGGTTGCACCCCCTATATAGTTCCGCAGTCAATTCTGTCCGGTAACATGAGTAGTGGTCTCCAACAGTTCTCGAAAGTGAAATTTGAGGTCACATAGGGCTCATATGGGAACCGACTTTGTAAATAGGAATTTAGGCACAAAAGGTCGAGAAAAGGCACTATAAAAACGCTATACAAGCCCTCCTTAACCTCTAATTCAAAGTGATACGATACATAGTAACGCAAACAACAAAACAAAATGGACATGCACTTGCACAAAATCCGGTCTCTATACATACTAATAATGTTCGACCCCAGCGGTAGCGAAGTTTAGGGCGTCCGCCTGCTACACGGACGACACGTGGTGTATTCAAAATGCCCCAACGTACCCACCGCTATTCCTGGTGAGTATAGAATTACCACGGAGTCTCGGAACACCTAAACAAACCCGGTGTTGTGTGTGCTGATTTCACAAGAAGGCGGCCTTTCTGTACACTCCACCCCCGCCATGCTGAGCGACATCTTGTCTATAGGTGGTGGTGCGCTGAGCCGTTTTCACTGGTGAGTTGTTAAAATAAGCCTCTTCTCCTTCCTCAAATGTATACAAAACGCTTCTGAAACCCCTGCTAGCTCGGATCTCCTCAAGGCGAGGCATATATGTGCGCTGCGAAAGCGCTTATCGAAGATTGGCAGTCGGGCTTGGCGGTTTACGATGAAGTACACACGCACTCTTTTTATCGTTCCTTCTGATAACGTGCTGTAGTCGCATAAGTAGCGCTTGCCTAAAGGCCAGCAGTGGCTGAGAACGAGTGCGATCCTCAAGCGAAGCCTCGACTGTGCACCACACACAACTGCAGATGGCGCTGCCGCGACGACACCGCGATCGCTCTGCCGTGCCCAGTCAGAAGTTCCTGGAAACGCCCGCAATGATGACACAGAGCTGTTTGGGTTAACGAAGGAACGCGCCTATGCTTCCCCCTCCCGCCTTGTTTTGTCAGGAAAACAAGGTCGACTGTTGCAAGGCTTTTTTCGCAACGGTCGCGGCTTCATATCCACTGTTACACTGAAGCTCGCCTTCTTCCTGCGCAGACAGTCTTTTGCGTGCCGTACGAAAATTCGCAGCTGGGCATCGTCACAAGAGAAAAGCAGAGAAATGGGGAAGAACATAGAGAGATTTAACTCCCTTATTGGACGAATGGTGAAAGAGAGGAATCGAAGATTGGCTTAACATGTCATCCGAATAACTTTGAGCCAGTATACCTACAGCAACAAAGGTGGAGTTTATTTGCGCAGAAGCTGCAAGCTGTCGCAAAATAAAGTAAACGGTGGCAGCTATCATCAGCATTCTGACGGACAGCGCGTACTTTTTTATTGCAACTTGAGAACAGAACGACGACAAAGAGAAGGATACGAGTGCTGGTTTTCTTCTTATCTCTTTGTCGTCGTTCTGTTCTCGCGCTATAACTATCGTCATGTCATACCAACTAGCCCAAACTGCCACACGCCCACCCAAAGTTCTAAAGATAAGAAGGCGCTTCAAAACACGTGTTTTTTGTTTGTTTTTTTTTTTGGGGGGGGGGCGAAACTTTTTATAGCGGCACTCGTTCGTCCCTCGTAGCCGTTGTAGTATGTAACAAGTATAACATTTTGACCTCCAAGGTGGTGCCGGTGAGAGATTTCTTCTGTGTGTTGTTGAACAATAAAAAATATTGCTCAATGTACATGTCAATGGCTGCTAATGGGGAATGAGAGACAGGGGCATTCGGCTTTTAGTTAACGCGCACGCTGCGATCCCTATTAGCAGCCATTGGCATGTACATTGAGCACTATCTGACAAGAAAGGGTTGCTACGTTATACTCGCTGGGTGTAACCTCCTGGATTTAGAAAGGTTTAGCGAGCGTTGAGCCGCAGTGCCATGAATACAATGAACTAGTATATACGATGAATGAACTCGAGGTGGTTAAAGGTGGGAAGTACATACGAACGCAAGCCGTAAGAAAGTAAAAGCCGAATTCTCCTGTCTCTAATTCCCCATTAGCAGTCATCGGCATGTAGATTGAGCGCTATCTGACAAGAAAGGGTTGCTACGTTATACTCGCTGGGCGTAACCTCCTTGGTTTTCGAAAGGTTTAGCGAGCGTTCGGCTGCAGTGTCATGAATACAGTGAACTAGTATATACCATGAACTCGAGGTGGTTAAAGGTGGGAAGTAAACCCGAAGCGCAAGCCGTAATAAAGTGTGCATGTGCCACTTCCCGTTCAGTCCTTGAAATGTCCGCTGGATGGCGATGCTTCTATATGGAGAATATATGATGAAAATATGCGAGATGGTGGTACTTGTAGTGCTGAATAGATGGACGAACGGACACGCAGACGAATGCATGGATGGACGCATGAACAAACGCAGGCGCGGATGCATGGACGAACGCAGGGACGGACGCACGAACAGACGCACGCACGGACGGGTGGATGGACGCATCGACGGTCACACAGACGGATGCATGTGTCACACCTGTCCCGTTTATTAGGGAGGCGATCGCCGGGCTAATTCCAAGGGCCGAAGTATCGGCCCCCCGAACCGCACCACGAAAGCGTGGACAATTTAGAAGTGGTCCTTTTTGGCGCGCCAGCGGACGCCGGCTGTGGCCCAAAGAACAAGTCAGAGCCGAGAGTTGATAAACAACAAATTATATTCTCAAAATTGGCAGATCGAAAACAATACACGAGAATGCACACTCCACAATAGTTACATACAATACGTCACCAATCAAACCAATCAATCAACGTACTACACAATACAATCAGCCACACTTGAAACAACGGACACGGACAACAATACGCACTACAATGCAGTCGCATGCATTGAACAACCAAGACACTTAAAGACTAAAGAGATAGAAAACCTATTCAGTCCAAAGTTCTTGGAACCAAAGTCTAGATGATACTCTTCCGAGAATCACTCACTCAAAGTTCAGCGTTGTTGTCGTTCCGCAGCCCTCGAAGTTTCTCTTCCAGGAAACCTCCCGTCTTCAATTGGCCACTCTTCCAACTTCAACTTCTTCGCCGGAACACGTCGGCTTCACACACGCAGCTGTTGCCACGGGTCTTCGCTCTATAGCGGTAAACACACACTCTTGCCGGTAGCTCGAGTCGTCACCCCTCAGGTGGAAATCCTCTTCACCTCCGGCCTCGTCCCTTCGGACCAAAAACTTCGCCGACTACATGGCGGAGTCCCTACGCGCTCTGGCGCTCACTTCCGTCTCCTCCTGCTTTCTCGTCTCGGCCGCTCGATTAAATACCTTCCGCGCCACCTTCCAGAAATTTCTCGTCATTTCGTCGGCGCGATACGCAACGAAGGCTGGGGAGAGGTGCGAGACGGTTCGACTGCCCTCCCCGGAGGATTGATTCAACCGGTTTTGACCACGCCCCGTTCGTTCTAGAAAAATCGCGGGCTTGCTGGGCCGCCGATGCGGGGTGAGGAGGTTCGTCTGCGACGCCACGCTTCTGCGGGGAGAGCGCGCGCCCGGGGAGCCTTGGATGTTTGTTTTCTTCTTTTTTTTCTTTTTTTTTGACCTTGCGGCGTTTCTCCCGCCCGTTGTCGCAAGAATTTGGCGGCGCGCTCTTTTTTTTTTAGCGCTCGTTCTGTGACAGCATGGACGGACGGAAGCAAGAACGAATAGACGGACGAATGCTTCGCCCCACTCTCCATCATTCACTCCATGGATATGCTGCCATTTTTTTTCTTTGTTCGCGGCTTGCGTTTTCTTCAGGCAAATGTCTCCAGAAGGGTGGTCACGCATTTTCTTCTAGACAGTGGACGTGCAATGAACACTGGAGTGGCGAGAAGAAAGACGACCTTGCACGCGGCTCGTTCGACAAAGCGACCGCAAACAACGGAGGCTCTGCAGCAGATGCACATGGTGATGCAGTAGAAGCACATACATACGCCGTGGTTCCTGCATTTCTGAGCAAACCTTGTAGCGTGTGCGCCGCCAGCATGGTCGCCAGCCACCCCGCACCGCACACGTGCAGGGACCCCAAGCAAGCACAACTGTCATGCAAAACCTAGTATAATAAGGAATACTATGGCTTTGGAAACTGGAAACTTGCGAAAGGTGAATGTCACAAACGAGCGCTTAAAAAAAAGCTCACCGCTGAATGCAGGCGACCAAGCGCCAGAGAGATCCCTCAAGGTCAACGATAAACAAGAAAACAAGCATCCAAAGACTCCCCGTGCGCGCCGTCTCTTCCCCCTCGGAAGCGTAGTTTCGCCGACCAACCTCCTCACATCGGCGGCCGAGCAAGCCCTGGAAGGTTCTCGAGGGAAAGGGGCGTGATGATGCAGAGTTGCGTCACGTGTCGCGGACGGCCCTCGAAACGTCTCGCTCTTTCCCCAGCCTTGGTTGTGCATCGCGCCGACGAAATGATGAGAATTTTCTGGAATCTAGCGCGAAAGGTATTTAGGCGAACAGCGAAGAAGGGAAAGCAGGAGAAGAAGAAAATTTGCGCCAGGGTGCGTAGGGTGTTCCACCTTGTCGGCGAAGGCTTCTGTCCTCAGTGACAAGCAGTTAATGAAGAGGATTTCCACCTGAGGGGTGAAGACTCGTGCTACAATCAGAAGAGTGTGTCTACCGCCAGCGAGCGAAGACGCGTTGCAACAGCTGCGGTGCGTGGGAAGCCAACGTGTTACCGCGGCGAGGAAGGTTGGTGCTTGGAGAGCGGCCAATTGAAGACGCGAGGTTTCCTGGAAGAGAAACTTCGGTGGGGCAGCGGAACGACAACAGCGCTGGACTTTGAGTGAATGATTCGTGGAAAAAGTATCATTCAGACTTTGTTCCAAGGACTTTGGACTGAATAGGTTTTCGGACTCTTTAGTCTTTACGTGTCTTGGTTGTTCGATGCATGTGATTGCATTGTAGTGCGTATTGTTGTTTGTGTCCGTTGTTTCGAGTGTGGCTGATTGTAAAGTGTAGTACGTTGTTTGGTGACATATCGTATTCAACTATTGTCGAGTGTTCATAATGGTGTATCGTTTGATCTGCGATATTTGAGAATATAATTTTGTTTTGTTTATCAACTCTCGGCTCTGACTCGTTCTTTGGCCCACAGCTGGTGTCCGCTGGTGCGCCCCACTTCTAAATTGTCCGCGCTTTCGTGGTGCGGTTCGGGGGGCCGATTCTTCAGCCCTTGGAATTAGCCCGGTTATCGCCTCCCCAATTAACGGGACCTGTGACAGTGGAGTTCACCTTTTTTTTGCTTTTTTTGTTTCATGATCTCTTCTTTTACCTGACGATAGTTATAGCGCGAGAACATAACGACACAGAGACAAGAAGGACACGAACGACACGAGTGCTTCTTGTCTCTGTGTCGTCGTTCTGTTCTCGCGCTATAACTATCGTCATTTCATACCAACTAGCCCAAGCTGCCACACTTCTTCTTTTACCCCTGCTATCTTGCACGTGGTACGTCGGACGAAAGCCACCCATGCTTGCTACAACTTGCGCTCTGCGTCTGCTGCGCGAAGGTGCGTCGGCATGCAGTGCGCTTCCAAACAGACCACAGGCCATCGCTGAAGTGCCAGTCGAACATGATCCTCACCAACCTCCCGAAAAAGATTCCGCATTGAGATTCAAGACACGCAGCAACAGCACCGGAATCCTCGATTACAGCCAAAAATGAAGCGATTACTCGGAACATACCGCCGTCAGATGCGTCCATCGATTAGTCATCACGGAGGATGATTCAATCGCCAAACTTGAGCACCCGAATGACATTGCAAATCAGTAAGCGTAGTTACAATGCAGTTGATCCGTAAGCTGAGTATTTCACTACACGTGCGCTGCGTTGAGCTGTGCATACTCTTAATAATCAATACCGCAAAGCTTATAATTAATATTTACGGTGCACTTTCATACTTGTAGTCTGACGAGGCTCAAAGGAAGTTAAATATATAGGATATTCTGCTCGCATTATCCAAAAAATCCTCAGTTGCAGTTCTTTCACTGCTAAAGTTGCCTATGGGGCTTGGTTTTATCGAATGTACTGATTACTCAGGTAAGAAGACAAAATACACAATAATTGGGGCACAACAAAGACACACCGCGCCAGGTGTCGCCGTGTGTCTTTCTTGCGTTCCTTTTGTTTGTTTTACGATAGAAGTCATATTCTTTTGAAACAGCAATATTTGACTGCCAGCCGGCCGACACGTCAGCACCAGAATCACTAAATGAAGCTGAAAAGCTAGAAAAAATAAAAGTATTTGCCGGACATCTCTGCTGAGAACTATGTTGCGCCTTGTTTTATTCGATTTCCCGTTCATTTTCTACGTGCACTGCTTCATCGAACGGCTTCTTGGCCTTCTCAAGGTCTCCCTATAAAACACACAGAGATCGTTGTCATTGTCATCTAATTGTATGTAATAATAAAAAAAATAATAATAATAATAATAATAATATAATAATAATAATAATAATAATAATAATAATAATATAATAATAATAATATAATAATAATGTGTATTATTGATATTATTACAGGTAATATAACCTATCATAATTATTTAGTATGTGTTACATTAGTTTTACCTCAAGTTTCAACCCCCCCCCCCCCAGAGAGAAATCCTGGGTGCGGCGATGCCCGGTCCGGTTATTCTTAAAAGACTTAGCTATTGTTCAGCATAGTAGTGTGCTCCTTAAAGTCCACACGTAATTTTAACCACACGAAATTTCACGAATTCGTGACGTCGCAAAAACGTGATTTAATGGCACACCAACAATTTTTCACAAATAACCGAAGAACAGATGGCCAATGAAATGTTGCATTGAAAATAGTTTGTTCCCTTCTTTCATATACGTATAGCCGTGCATAAGTGACTCGACAGACTATTGTCGCGTCACTTGCGCACAGTGCGATACCATGAGTACACGGTATGCATTACGTGCGCCTCTAATTCTCACCTTTTGAAAATTTCGAATTTAGGAAGAGGAAATGTATTATATCTAGAATCTACAGAACGAAAAAAAAATGCGACAGATCCACGTATATCTTGGGAATCGACGTGTTTATCGGAATTTTGTTCCCTCTACATCAAGAGGCACATGTGGGACACAAGACTCCTAAAGTAAGAACTTGAATTTTTCACAATTACAACAACGCAACGAATTAGAATACCACATAAAGTTGGCCCCTTGAGATCACTCTGAACGAGAGCGCTCGGCCCAGGTCGTGATGAGGTCAAAATTTTGCCCCGAATCGCCAGCGAGAAACCGAAAGGTTGAGAAGTTACTAGCTGGAACGCACTGCTCAATGCACCTGCATTAGCGTTTACCTTTCCTTTTTTTTCTTTAGCGAACGTCAAAGTTGCGCTGTGGAGCAACATGCTCCACTTCAGTAACCGGCCACTTTAGGCGACGATACCTATGCGGCACCAAGAGCGGCTCACACTTTCGACGTTGCACAGGGGAACAACGATACGGCTTGCTACGGATTGACTCCTCACCGCTTAGCTCGATATCGTGTTCGATCACCCTCATGTTTCCGGGGCGGTCCGAAACACGTCTTCAAACTCGGAACCAATCTTTCTCAGGTCCTCTTTCTCAGGTCCTCCTTCACTTAAGCTAGGCTCTAGGTTTATCTGCTCCCGGATTACTTCGATCCCCCTTCGATTACCTCACTAGAACTCAAATTTTCTGCTTCCTCTTCCTCTGAAGCATTCAACAACAAATTTACGACCGCTTGATGTTGAACGTTATGGTTTCATCAAGTTGTAAATTTTGTCCGGCCGCCTTCCTAATTTTCACTTCATAATTTGAATCGCAAGGCTTCGATAATACTGTGGCGGGCCCTTCCCAATCAACCTCAAGCTTGTTCCTTTTGGACGGCCCGCCAGCAGCATTACCTGATTATCAACTTCAAAAGCGTGCTTCTTCCCCGATTTCTCGTAGTGCTCCTTCGACAGCACTTGTGCCGCGTTTCTCTGGCTTTCCACTAGCGCTTCAATTTGGCTTTCCACTAGCGCTTCAATCGAGAGATCCTCACGCTGCTCTCGAATGAGCGTCTCTCGATCAACTCTCGGCAGCTCGCTCCAACTTTCCGCTACAGGCGAGAGCGTTGCAACCCCCTCGCTCTGACTCAATGGCGCCATGTCGTCTCCCTTTTCTACGGAAACCGCGCCGGTCGGTTCGGCGACGGGCCGCTCGCATGACTGCTCACATGACTCATGCGGAAACTTTCCTTTCTGGGGTTCCGTCGACCCGCCGACAAGGTCACTTGAGAGTTCACCGCATTGAACCAGATCAAGCTGCCGCGATAGCTTCCGCGCTTGCGATCGCGTGAGAGCCATGCACGCTAAGTTGGGGAAGAACGATTTGCCCTGCTCTTTGAGAAGCTGCTCTGAGTTGTTGGAGAAAAGATAAGGAAAACGATCATTTAGTGCGGCAGACACAGCCGCTTCGGTGCGAAGCTCACCGAACGGGCCTTTAATGACAACCGTGGCGATTGGTAAGCGAACACTCTGCTCCTCGGCGACCTGCCTGATCCACGCGCATTCTCCTGTGAAGTCATCCGGAGACACCAATGAAGGATGGACAACGTCCATGGTTGCCGCTGAGTCTCTAAGTGCTCGGCACGTTTTCTCATTCACCCTAATTTCTTGGAGATACGGCTCCAACAACCGCATGTTTTTTTCCGATTCTCGGATTGTTGCGAAGGCAAATTTTTCCTGACAGTTTCTCGCGATGTGTCCTTCCTTTTTGCAGTTGTAGCAGATTAGCGGCTTCCGTTTGTTTTCCGATTCAAATGCCTGTGTGGTAGAAACCTCACTCGATTTCTCCGCTTCTGTTTGCCCTTCCCCTACACTGTCCTTCGTAAGAGACGGGTCCTTGAAATTACGGTGCGGAGCGGGTTTCCGTTGATCAGGTTTCTTTGAAAAGCCCCCTTTTCTCTCATCCTTTTCAACGCGCACTGCCCTGCTGTGCAACTTTCGGAGAGTATAATACTCCTCAGCTAACTCTGCTGCCTTGTTTAGCTGTACTTCACCAAGTCTGTCCTGCAGCCAAAGCCTGACATTATTCTCGATGCAGCGGTAGAATTGCTCCAATGCAACGCATTCCACCACTCTATCGCGGTCGTCATAAACACCTTCGCCCTTGAGCCATTCAATTAAATCGGCCTTAAGACGAAACGCGAAGTCAACGTGTGACTCATTCCCCTTTTCAGCATACCGGAACCTTTGCCTGAAAGCCTCGGGTGATAACTTATAACGTCTCAAGAGCACTTCCTTGACCTCGTCATAGCTCTCAAACGCTTCCCTAGACAAGCAAGTTATCGCGTCGGACACTTTGCCGGGAAGAAGAGCTAACAGGTTCTGCGCCCAAAGAGACCGCTCCAAAGCGTTTCGCTCACAGACGTGTTCAAACTTGACGAGATACTTCGCCATGTCCTCGCCTACTACGAACGGTGGCAGTTGGTCCCGAATTCTAAAACCGCTGACCTGAATCGTCGGAGAAGCTACGCTAGGCGCCTGCGAACACTGTAGGATTGCCAATTCTAGTCGTTTCAACTCGAGACGCTCCTGTCTCTCGGCCTCCTCGCGCCGTTCGCGCCTTTCAGCTTCTTCACGTTCGCGAGCTTCGCGCCTTTCAGCTTCTTCGCGAGCTTCGCGCCTTTCAGCCTCCTCACGTTCGCGAGCTTCTACTTCTCGCCTTTCAGCCTCCTCACGGCGTGCTTTAATATCCACCCAGGCCTCATCGACTTCCTCAGCCGACACTCCCTCATCCTTCATGATCGCAAGGATCGCTTGCTTTCGTTTCGCACGGCCCAAAGTAATGCCGAGTTCCTCACAATTTCGATGAGTTCCTTCACTTTAAGGTTCTCCATCGTTCACACTAGCCTCTTGCTGTTTGCCCCTGTTAAAATTCTACTTGCCGTACCCACTATAAGCCTACTGGCAAGACGCGCAAGCAATTTTTCACACTCCCGTGTTTACCCCCTCCGCATTAACTTTGGTTTCAAAGCACTTCGACTTTGCTTGAAACGATCAAAAGCTCACTCTAATGCTTCACACAGCCCTTCTCTAAACTACTACAACCTGAGCTAGAGTAGTCTGGTGAACTGAGGGGAAAACATCAGGCACTCACCGCATCGATGTCGCTGACGCCGGCCGATCCCACCGCTGCCACCACTGTTGCGAAAGACGGACCGATCCCACCGCTGTTACCACTGTTGCGAAAGACGGCGACGCCAACACGGTCCCGAAGGCGCCACTGCTTCCAACTCCGCTGGGAAGGTCACCAGCCGTTTGGTAGCGTATGTTTATCAGCTCGCGACTGCTTCTGCGCAGAGCTGATAAAACGAGCGGACGAGACGACGGTGAGTTAAACAAGGTTTATGTACAGCATATATACAGAGGCGTTACAATTTCGGCACTGGGGCCGACAGAGACTCGAAGAGCCGAGCTCTCCTCTCTAATACATAGGTCAACTTTTCGCCTAAGACCCCCGACTCACACACATGTCGGCTCTCCGACATGGGGACTCCTCTCTCGTAGGACCGCCGATCGCGACGCGCCGCAGGGCTTCTTTTATTTGCACCGGGTCCAACCAAAATGTCCAATCAGAAGCGCCGCTGGTCGTCAGGGCAGACTCCTCCAATGGGGTCGCCGCGCCATGCGTCAGACCACCAGACACGGGGACGCCGGCTCGCTGTCACGTGCGCCGCTGACTCAATGCACGTGGGCCAGAGAGGCGCCGCGCGTGTTCACGCCGTTGAGATGTTCGCGTCAGGCTGACTGCGGGCTGGCCTTGACCCAGATTGCCTTTTTCAGAGGCACGGACGTTTGACGAGGACTCGCTGGCATAACAGCGCTTCCAAACAGACCACAGGCCATCGCTGAAGTGCCAGTCGAACATGATCCTCACCAACCTCCCGAGAAAGATTCCGCATTGAGATTCAAGACACGCAGCAACAGCACCGGAATCCTCGATTACAGCCAAAAAGGAAGCGGTTACTCGGCACATACCACCGTCAGATGCGTCCATCGATTAGTCATCACGGAGGATGATTCAGTCGCCAAACTTGAGCACCCGAATGACATTGCAAATCAGTAAGCGTAGTTACAATGCAGTTGATCCGTAATCTGAGTATTTCACTACACGTGCGCTGCGTTGAGCTGTGCATACTCTTAAGAATCAATACCGCAAAGCTTATAATTAATATTTACGGTGTACTTTCATACTTGTAGTCTGACGAGGCTCAAAGGAAGGTAAATATATAGGATATTCTTTTCGCATTATCCAGAAAATCCTCAGTTGCAGTTCTTTCACTGCTAAAGTTGCCAATGGGGCTTGGTTGAATCCCATTTACTGATTACTCAGGTAAAAAGACAAAATAGACAATAATTGGCGCACAAAAAAACACACACCGCGCCAGGTTTCGCCGTGTGTCTTTCTTGCGTTCCTTTTGTTTGTTCTACGATAGAAGTCATATTATTTTGAAACGGCAATATTTGACTGCCAGCCGGCTGACACGTCAGCACCAGAATCACTAATTGAAGCTGAAAAGCTAGAAAAAATAAAAGTATTTGCCGGACATTTCTGCTGAGAACTATGTTGCGCCTTGATTTATTCGATTTCCCGTTCATTTTCTACGTGCACTGCTTCATCGAACGGCTTCTTGGCCTTCTCAAGGTCTCCCTGTAAAACACATAGAGATCGTTGTCATTGTCATCTCATTGTATGTAATAATAATAATAATAATAATAATAATAATAATAATAATAATAATAATAATAATATAATAATAATAATATAATAATATAATAATAATAATAATAATAATAATATATATTATAAATGTGTATTATTGATATTATTACAGGTAATATAACCTATCATAATTATTTAGTATGTGGTACATTAGTTTACCTCAAGTTTCAACCCCCCCCCCACAGAGAGAAATCCTGGGTGCGGCGATGCCCGGTCCGGTTATTCTTAAAAGACTTAGCTATGTTCAGCATAGTATTGTTGCTCCTAAAGTCCACACGTAATTTTAACCACACGAAATTTCACGAATTCGTGACGTCGCAAAACGTGATTTAATGCACACCAACATTTTTCACAATAACCGAAGAACAGATGGCCAATGAAATTGTTGCATTGAAAATAGTTTGTTCCTTCTTTTCATATACGTATAGCCGTGCATAAGTGACTCGACAGACTATTGTCGCGTCACTTGCGCACAGTGCGATACCATGAGTACACGGTATGCATTACGTGCGCCTCTAATTCTCACCTTTTGAAAATTTCGAATTTAGGAAGAGGAAATGTATTATATCTAGAATCTACAGAACGAAAAAAAAATGCGACAGATCCCACGTATATCTTGGGAATCGACGTTATGCGAAGCATGCGGAGGGTGGGCGATCGTGTTGCAATTTTTTTTTATTGAGCAACACGTCACGAAATTACGCTAAATATGACAAATCTTGCACGCATAGACATATGTTGCAGAGTTACAAATTTTTATGTAACCAGTTGTTTACAGCTGCGTAACGATGCCAACAGCAACATAGGGAATGGCAACAGCAGAAGCGGTAAGCTGATATGAAACGCTTGTGCTCGCGAGGATGGTAGCCCCGGGCACTGCTACATAAATCAACTTCAGCGCATGGCACCTAACTAGATAGGTAATAAGAGATAGGTAATAGAGCATTTCAAGTTGTAAAAGACTATGTCTACTTAGGGCAGGTAATAACCGCGGAGCCGAACCACGAGATTGAAGTAACTAGAAGAATAACAATAGGGTGGAGCACATTTGGCAAGCACTCTCAAATTATGACAGGTAGATTGCCACTATCCCTCAAGAGCAAGGTATATAACAGCTGTATCATGCCGGTACTTAGCTATAGAGTAGAAACCTGGAGACTTACAAAGAGGGTTCAGATTAAATTAAGGACGACGCAGCGAGCAATGGAAAGAAAAATGGTAGGTGTAACCTAGACAAGAAGAGAGCAGAGTGGATTAGGGAACAAACGGGGGTTAAGGAAATCATAGCTGAAATCAAGAAGAAGAAATGGACATGGGCCGGACATGTAGCGCGTAGACAGGATAACCGCTGGTCATTAAGGGTAACTAACTGGATTCCCAGAGAAGGCAAGTGGGTTACGGGGAGACAGAAGGTTAGGTGGGCAGAAGAGATTAAGGAGTTTGCGGGTATAAATTGGCAGCAGCAAGCACAAGACCGGGTTAACTGACAGAACATGGGAGAGGCCTTTGTCCTGCAGTGGACGTAGTCAGGCTGATGATGATGATGATGACCTAACTACAGTTGACATTAACCCGACATGACGGCTGTATCATAGGAGTACATATGCGTATGCACTGCAACCACAATTGAAGTTTCACGAACAGTATAGGGTCTATTTGAAAAGTAGTCCAAGACCTGGTGTGGCTCTGTGGTAGAATGATTGTTTGTCGCGCAGAATGCTTGGGTTCGATTCCTGCTGGAACCCTGCCACTTTTTCTTTGCATTCGTCGGGTCAACACTGTTGTCAGATTTTTGTTAAGGCTCACGCGTTAAAATTGCCATTGTGTGTCGTCCCTAGGTATATTCTAAGTGTCAATCACCTGTGGCACATACCCGTCCTCAGGTATGTGCCATTCTGGCGGGAAGTGTTTGACGACGTAATCGACGGGATTGTGACAATATTCATGTCCTGACCAGTGCCTCATATTCATCATACCATATTACCCTCCCATACTAATTTTGGTTCACGCCAATAAGAGGGTGATTACGAGAGCACCCATACGTAAACGGCTAGGTATATGCATAGATAGATACGCAGATAGACGCCGAAAGTGCTCGCAGTACTTAAGGAAATGCTTCGCATTTAATATGTCTGTTTGCCGGATGCCTTGTGCGCTTGCGTTCGGACTATATTTACGGATGGCTATATGGGTGCCGCCATATTGGGCTGTAGACTCGCCGCTTTGTGTCTTTAACACCTGACCGAACAGTGCTAGCGGTATATGGCATAGTCACATATACGCATTGCAACGGTTGGACTGGTGCATTCGGCGTTTGAGTATACCTTACGATTCGAACAAGACGCGGGCATGACCTAAAACAAGGAGCGGGCGTGGTAATATTCACTTCGCAATATACAAAAACGGGAAAAGCCCACGTGCATTACGTAAAGTCCTCAACACCCCGATGACAGAGGCCCGCTTTACATATCTCGTATATGGCCGTATAATTCTGGTGCACAAGCACCGTCTGTGTTCACTCTCGTGAGGAGCGATGGGCACGCGCACTGCCTTGCTCATCGCTTCTGGCCGGCCACTCGTCGCCTGGCACAGGGCCACGTTCTCCGAAAATAGCCAAACGGGCTGTCTCACTCCTTTCATCATAACAACTCACTTCCGCCCTAGCTGTTGAGGACCGCGGCACATACTTTGGGCAAGGCGCCGATATGCAAATATACACATGCATGCACGCATACGCCGATCCAGGGGTGCCTGGATTAAAGCTCCTTGGTCCGGATATCCCAAAGGCCTAATTCGCTACCAACAACTCGCACACCACACCCCGAAATTCACGTTCGCTACACTGAACGCAACAAAAAATTCGAAGTCTTTAACCCTAACTGTTGCTGTCTGAGCACTCACGGGAACGTGAAAAACGACCACCATCAATCATCTGTCAGTGAACCTCATTAATTAACGTATATAATGCTACAAACGCATGCAAAAAATCCAAGGTACTATAAAATTGTTCGAATTAAGCGGAGTTCGAATTGGTGGGTGGGCGCTAGAATAAACCATTGTTGCGCTACGCTGCGCGAGCCAAACCCAAAGAAGCCACCTTTTGAATCGTGATCGCGAACTATAGGCGACACTACGCGTTTGCAGCACGTGTCTGCGTTGATTGATTGATATGTGGGGCTTAACGTCCCGAAACCATTATATGATTATGAGAGACGCCGTAGTGGAGGGCTCCGGAAATTTAGACCACCTGGGGTTCTTCAACGTGCACCCAAATCTGAGCACGGGCCTACGACATTTCCGCCTCCATCGGAAATGCAGCCGCCGCAGCCGGGATCACGTGTCTGCGTAAATTAGTTCGCGGAGCTCTAAAATCGAACACATTTAAGCAGTGACATGCATTCATGGGAGAAGTGGACCTTAATTACGCCCTAAACCCCGTTTACCTACATGTTGGAGTTAACGCAATCAAAACATAATCAAGTGATCAGTAATTTGCAGCCCAACTGAAAAGAAGGAATTGACCCTTCTTCTGTAACGTTCAAGACGAGCTCTGAGGATTCTCGGGTGATATTTACCAATGATTAGTCGTCATGTTTTTGGAAATCTCAAAGAAATAATTGGTCCCAGTTCTCCCATTTGATCCGACCACCTGCGTCGATAATAAAAGTATAATTATTTCAGTTTCTACCATTCCTTCTGTAATTAATATATCGCCCGATAATCCCTTTCCCGCCAATTCTGCGGCCAAGGGCCATCCTATTCAAGGTTCAATTCCTTCATCCAGACGTCAACAAATATCAAGCTCGTCAAGTTCATGTTTATTCTCAGTGCGCTATCACCACCTCATAAGCAGTAATAATTTCATGAAATGAGCGTTTTTTTTTTTTCAGGTTGCGAAAGGACGTTCTTACTCCAACGATCCACGGGTTTTTTTTTTTTTTTTCAGATTGCGAAAGGACGTTCTTACTCCAACAATCCACGGGGGCCGACGACGATGCAATCGGACGAAATATATTGATAAGGACAAGAGGAGAACAGTACATCCTTTCGAAAGCGTTTTACAAGCACAATCTAGTGACCTGCTGCTTAAACACATTCATTGCAAAAAAAAAAAAAAAAACTCCCAAGCATTTCCCCGAGGGTGAACATGGTTAAGTGCGAATTCACGGGGTGATGCTATGAGGGGTATTTATTAATTCGCACTATTATATTTATTAATCACACTATGGTGCCTTTATGGTGTAATGGTTCCTGGGGATCGCAATTTGATCACTCGGGGGAGTTTACGTTAACTCACTGGCGAATGCCAACGGATTTTAACTTTACTCCCCCTCACGACCCGCTCTCGACGGGAGACTGAGAGAGAAGGCGGGCGCGCGAGAGAGAGGGGTGCGCGCGCAGCTGCAGCGAGCGAGGAGAGCGGAGGAGCGAGCGAAGGGGGAGGGGTATAAGGCGCGTTACTGACACCGATATCAGCGTCGCGTCCGTGGCTTATTCGGTAGAGCGTCGCGCTGCGGCCCGCCAAGTTCTCTTTCTTTTAAAGATGATATAATGCGATAATGCGTACGCAGCGGTCAGCTATAGCTGACCGCTGCGTACGCATTATATCATTACGGTTCACTCTCGGTCGATCTCGTGCTGTTTTTTTTTTTTTTTCAGATTGCGAAAGGACGTTCTTACTCCAACAATCCACGGGGGCCGACGACGATGCAATCGGACGAAATATATTGATAAGGACAAGAGGAGAACAGTACATCCTTTCGAAAGCGTTTTACAAGCACAATCTAGTGACCTGCTGCTTAAACACATTCATTGCAAAAAAAAAAAAAAAAACTCCCAAGCATTTCCCGAGGGTGAACATGGTTAAGTGCGAATTCACGGGGTGATGCTATGAGGGGTATTTATTAATTCGCACTATTATATTTATTAATCACACTATGGTGCCTTATGGTGTAATGGTTCCTGGGGATCGCAATTTGATCACTCGGGGAGTTTACGTTAACTCACTGGCGAATGCCAACGGATTTTAACTTTACTCCCCCTCACGACCCGCTCTCGACCGGAGACTGAGAGAGAAGGCGGGCGCGCGAGAGAGAGGGGTGCGCGCGCAGCTGCAGCGAGCGAGGAGAGCGGAGGAGCGAGCGAAGGGGGAGGGGGTATAAGGCGCGTTACTGACACCGATATCAGCGTCGCGTCCGTGGCTTATTCGGTAGAGCGTCGCGCTGCGGCCCGCCAAGTTCTCTTCTTTTAAAGATGATATAATGCGATAATGCGTACGCAGCGGTCAGCTATAGCTGACCGCTGCGTACGCATTATATCAATTACGGTTCACTCTCGGTCGATCTCGTGCTGTTTTTTTTTTATATCAATCGTCATTTTGTCGGCCACGCGGTATGCCCAATCTCGCCAGTTTTGAAAGGTACGCCACGTGGTGTGAAAAACGGTGAACTAAAAGTGATGTCCCGTGTTCCTGCAGGGTATCCGGCAGGTAGATTAAGCGATGATCGACGCCTCGAACACTCATAGAGTATTCACAAGAGTGATGCAAAACAATCGGTAAATGAGCTATCGATAGTTTCTTTGAACCTCTGTATAGTGTAATCAAACCACCGATAGTATTACTATCGATAAACTACCGATATTATTACCGCTATATATAGTGCGATCGGTAGTACCGTTGGTAGCATTATTACAGTTAATACTGTTGATAGTACTGTGAATAATTATATCATTTTCGGGCGGTTATATTGCCAAAACATTCACGATATTAACTATTACCAATACTCAGGTTATGAAGAATATTTTGGTGAAAAAAAAATATTTTTGCAGTGAAAATGCCGGATCATCTGAAAAAATTCACATTCAAAAGCAATTAAGTACTTCTTACAATTCACAAACTTCGTTTTTGATATTTAACGTATCTTACTATTAGAAAACTTAGTTCTTGATATTTGTGCACCGAAAGCTGCCGGATCACAAAAAGGGTCTCGTGCGCCCAGGGGCGGATCCAGCGACTCATTTTATGGGGCGGGGTCGCTTGAAGTGGCACTGGAGGTGTGGCGGGGCCCTGACTTAGTACAAAAACCCCGTCATAACATAAATGCTGTTAAAGTGTGCTCACGTCCCTCTTATTTGTTCTAATTGGCGGTAGCAGGCGGACGACAAGCCCTGAAGAGGGAGGGGGGGGGGGGTGACACAGACTTGGGGAAGGGGTGATCGCTTTACAACCCCTCTCTGGATCTGCCACTGTGCCGTAGTTGTTTGCTGCCGCCTGTATATCGGGCGAAATAAGAAAAAAAACTAAGTAAATAAAAATGGCAGCATATCCACGGAGTGAATGATGGAGAGTGGGGCGAAGAACTCGTCCGTCCATTCGTTCTTGCTTGCGTCCGTCCATGCGTCCGTCAGTGTGACCGTCACTGCGTCCATCAGCCCGTCCGTGCGTGCGTCTGTTCGTGCGTCCGTCCCTGCGTTCGTCCATGCAGCCGCCCCTGCGTCCGTTCATGCGTCCATCCATGCATCTGTCTATGTGTCCGTTCGTCCATCTATTCAACACTCCAAGTACCACCATCTCGCATCTTTTCATCATATATTCCCCATATAAAAGCACCGCCATCCAGCGGACATTCCAAGGACTAAACGAGAGGTGGCACACGCACACTTTCTTACGGCTTGCGCTTCGGGTCCACTTCCCACCTTTAACCACCTCGAGTTCATGGTATATACTAGTTCACTGTATTCATTGCAGTGCGGCCGAACGCTCGCTAAACCTTTCGAAAACCAAGGAGGTTACGCCCAGCGAGTATGACGTAGCAAACTTTTTCAGTCAGATAGTGCTCAATGTACATGCCAATGGCTGCTAATGGGAAATGAGAGGTGGAGAATTCGGCTTTTACTTTCTTACGGCTTGCGCTTCGTATCTACTTCTCATTTTTAACCACCTCGAGTTCATTCATGGTATATACAAGTTCATTGTATTCATGGCACTGCGGCTCAACGCTCGCTAAACCTTTCTATAAAGCTAAGGAGGTTACACCCAGCGAGTATAACGTAGCAACCCTTTCTTGTCAGATAGTGCTCAATGTACATGCCAATGGCTGCTAATGGTGATCGCATCCTGCGCGTTAACTAAAAGCCGAATGCTCCTGTCTCTCATTTCCCATTAGCAGCCATTTACATGTACATTGAGCACTATTTTTTATTGTTCAACAACGCACAGAAGAAGTCTCTCCCCGTAACCACCTTGGAGGTCAAAATGGTATGCTTGTTACATACTACGGGGGACGAACGGGTGCCGCTATAAGGAGCTTCGCCCCTAAAAACACAGATGACGCAATGAGATTCGAACGCGGGTTCCTGCGTGCCAACCAAGTATTATACCACCAAGTCGAAGCGGTGCTTGGTACTCCGTTGCAAACTGGCCTTAGATAGGCTTGATGTCGGGGAAGGAATCGCGTTTATATCAGTAATATTTCACACGAGTAATATCGTGAAGCGTTTTAGAACAGCAATGGAACAATCAGACACCACACAATCAGAATTGCGTAACGAGTGGGTTGTCAAATGCTCCAACCCAACACTAAAGCTTCAGCCATAATGCTTTATTGTCGTCAGCCACAGCATCGAAAGATTGCGCAAAATTCCTTCCGAGTGTTTAGCGGGTACCACATGCTTCTGCGTAGAACGACGAAGGATGGCATAATGAATACTATATATAGACAAAAATTATGACGATTTATGGCTCTGTGCGAACCCTGCAAGTGTACTCGTAGCAGTTACCTAAAGAGTGCTTAAAAAAAGGCTCTGAAAGGCCGCTCATTCAGTTTTCGCTATGAGTGTGTTCCTCCTGTCCCGTCCTTTTCCTGTCCGCCGTGTATTTTTTCGAGCTGTTAAACCTCAAGTATGCTAAACCGACTAGCCCAGTCAACCACTTTGTCATTCCATCCCCGCGTTTCTTTGTGCTTTTACAGGTTTCTTCTGTCTGCAGCCACGCCAAGGATGAGCACAAAAGAACGCGAGGGGGTACGGACACTAATCTGCTGGTGTCACATTTTTAGGGGTGAAGCTTCTTATACCATGGGTCGTGCGTCCACGATGTATGAAGTAGTAGTAGTAGTAGTAGTAGTAGTAGTAGTAGTAGTAGTAGTAGTAGTAGTAGTGTATACTGTAACAGTAGTAGTAGTAGATAGCCACCTCCATTGCCGGACTAAACGAGTGGCACGCGCGCACTCTTTTGAATTGAGGAGGAAACCCGCGCACGTTAATCATAAATAAAGAGATAGTTGTTTCTGGTGAGATAACCTACAGAGACGAGTGTCAGTTACTTAATCTCCAATAAAATTTTCCTTGAATTTGATGCTTGCTAAAAAAGAAACCAGTAACAGAAGGACGAACTTTGAGCACTATCTGTCCAGAAAAATTGCCACGTTAAACTTGTTGGGCGTCGCGTACTCCTTGCTTTTTGCTTCTATAGTATCGGTTTTAACACGAAACCGTCAGCTCAAATAATATAACGCTGCTAATCAAGTGGCGCACGGGACGGCTCTGTGCTCTCCCATAGTAGAGTGCTTTGTGCTCTAAATCGTTACCCCCTTTTTCTAACCCCCCCCCCCCCCCCCCCCTAGTATCGGGACGGCTCAGTGCTCTCCCATAGTTGTACTTGAAACCGTTAAACATTTTTTTAAACACACACAGTATTGGGCGCATGGCTCAGTGCTCTCCCATAGTTGAGTGCGGCGTACTCGAAATCGTTAAACATTTTTTCTAAACACAAAATGTTCTGTTGAAATGGTATTGACGCATGTGACAATAAATGTGTCTAAACAGGTTTAGTGAGGGTTGGGCAGCATTGCCATGATTTAGCGGCGGTGAAAGGTGGGAACCAGACGCGAAGCGCAGGCCGTATAATGCCTATTTCACACTGAAACATCCGCTTTTTACAGCGACCGAAATTCCCCTGCCGCCGAAACACAGCGTCGTTCGCACTGGACGCGCCCCGCGCCGCCGAATATGCCATCTACTATATATACGGGGCGAATGCGGGATGGATGCGCTGTCACCCGGTTTTTGTCGCGGCTCGCAAACGCTACTACGCTATCCAGTGGTGCATACTTCGACGATTCTCGTACGCAAGAAGCAAGAAAAGACAGTACTGCTTACTTTGCTAGCAAGTGGCTGTCTTGTAATGCACGAAGAGCAGAAAAACCACCAACGCCAGCGGCGTTGGTGGGTTCGTTTTGCTTTGCAAGACCGCAACAAGCTCGGTCACGCCAACAGCAAGCTCGGTCACCTCTTTCACAAAATACGGAGGCGAAGTAGGCACAGAGTAGGTTAAACTCCCGTTCCATGGTTTCAACATTCAGTTACGTGCACTGCAGGATAACAAGTGAGTAGGGCTTGGCCGCCATTTTTCAAAATTCCTTGACTAGCGCTCCTATTGGTCCGCGGTGACCGATTCGACGGCAGACGCCGCAAAAATCGGTCCGAGAGCGATCGGTGCGGAAAGGGCCCTTTCGGCGGATCTCGCCGCCGCCGAACCGGATTCGGAGCACTTTCGGCGGCCGGAATGCTCAGTGTGAACGCGGCCTTCGACAGTGCGCGCGTGCCGCTCCTCTAGTCCGGCCTAGAGTTACTGTACATGCTACCGTTAAAAAGGTACCATATACAGTAACTCTAGTCCGGCCGTGCCACCTCTCGTTTAGTCCTTGGAATGTCCGCTGGATGGCGTTACTTCTTCACGATTAATATATGATGAAAAGATGCGAAGTTGTGGTACTTGGAGTGTTCACTAGATGGACGGACGGACGCATGAACAGATGGACGGATCAGCATATCCACGGAGTGCATGATGACTGATTGTCACGGACTGCCATTTTTGCGACCCGGCGTCACGGCAATTAACGGGCGACGTACTACCCCGCTGACCGGCGGGCGCATGAAAGAGAGCCGGGAAGTGCAGAATGAGGTGTTCTTCTTCGAACGTGTTCTTCTTCGAACCCCGAACAAGGTTTAGACTACGGGACGCACCGGCTGAGAGCCAAACAGTCTGACCGTTCCCACGGGAAAACTTCTGGTGGCCAAGCCGTATGACAGCACCCCAACAGGTTGTTACTCTCGCTAGTTGAGGGCCCTCTCCTAATTAAAAAGGAGTGGGGTCAATATATTTTTTGGGGCGGAGTTTCCAACAATGAAACGCGCATGATTGGACCCATGTAGAGGTCTCTTGTCCCCAAGGAAGAGAGCGAGGGGACACGAGGGGGATTTAAGCGCAGGATTTTGCCCTGATAGGCAGTGTCGTGATCCCACCGCTGATCACCAGTTGTTGTGATCCCGGGGTGCTGTGGTAGCGTGGTGTAGCTTCGGGTTGAGGAAACGACCGCTTACAAGATGGGGATACGAAAAACAAACAGGTTTATGGCACTATTTACAAATATTTACAGCATGAAAGGTTAGGAGTTCGCAAACCACGAACGTGGTGGTTGAACCTTTACTGGGTTCAGAGCCTTCACAAACTACGAACGTGGTGGTTGAACCTTTACTTGGTTCAGAGCGACGTCCTGCACTCTGCGGCGCCGTTATAAGCCCTGTCGGGCTCCTCCTTCTTCAGTGGAACACCAATCACACACACACACAACAGGTGAGAAGTACGAGCATGCACGGCGCACGTGAACATCCAATTTCGAGTCAAGATCACTGCACTTAAAGGTGGCGCCAGAGAGGCTCTTGCTCGTCGTGTATGTCGCTGGTCGAGGGGTTCCAAGCCTCGGACAGCAGACATCAAACGGTCCGCCAATCTGTCCGCTCAATTAGCAGGGCACTTTGTGGCGGCGGTCGCCGTTTCTTCAAAGGAATACGCTGTCTTTGTTGTCCCCTCTGGAACAGCTTACCGCTTCGTGGCGACGTGACGTCTCATCCGCCGGCTTCAGGGACAATACCTGGCGGGCATGGCTAACTCTTTGAGGATTAAAAGAGCGCCGCTCCCCCGTCATTTCTGGACGCTGGTTCCGAGAAAACTGGGTTCTAGGCGTGGGAACGCTGCCCGGCCACGCTTCTCAGCGGCAGCATGGCGCCTACTGATGCCGGTCATAACAGCTTCCCCCTCGCCAGATGAGTCACGGAGGGCAGCGGTCAACACTGCTGCTCGCAGGGACGACGAAAGGGTCCGTAGTTGAATGCCAGGAACTGGCCTTCGCTTGTGGCATGGTCCGGGTGATTGCCGAATCTTCGACACCGTTTCTGAAACTGGACCACATGCACAAGCAAGCACTCGGCACCCTTCGAACAAACCAAGCCAAAAGAGGGATGGCAAACCAATTTTAATTACTAGCTTTAACAAAAGCTCACACTCAAAACTCTCAGGACTCACTTGAGCTGAGAAAGCAGACGTGCTACCTTACAAATTTCACATAATAAGTTGCACGAAAAAACTCAAATATCAATTTTGATACATCAAGAGCACCCCAGAATGGCTTAGAAAGAGCGGCTGAGCGCGTCAGCGTTTCCATTCAATTTGCCCTTTTTTTACCTAATGTCAAAATGATATTTTTTTTTGTTTTCCTTTAGAATCAAGCTCCGCCTCACAAGGCGACTGTTCCTCGATGTCATGGTTTGCAGCCAAGTAAGGGGAAAATGGTCTGTCCCTACTTTAAATTTAGCTCCTCTGAGATAACACTGCAACTGATGAATGGCCTACACAAGGCAATCGCATTCATTTCCTGAAGCGCAGTACGTTATCCCACGAGAGCCCAAATTCTGGCGCAAGCAAAGCGCAGCTTTGCCTGATACCGTTGTCGTCCTGATATAAAATAGCAGGCTCTTTTTCATCGCTGACTACTTTCATCGGTTCTGTCCCGCTGAGAGCATCAGTCAGGAACTCGGATTCAGTGAGCGCTAATTTTGTCCGAACGTCCGTCTTTGTTTACGGCCGCCCATAATTGTCTACCACTGAGACATAAAGCTCACCAGCCTCCCGAAAGCTTAACCTAAGCTGTGACCTAACGGTCTACCTCAACGGTTGGAGAAAGCTTGATCTGCTCATATGATCACTGAATCGATTATTCTTGGCAGAAAACATCGACAAAACTTAGGAGACAAACGCTGCTTTCTTGAAGGTTCATTTGGTTAAAGTTACCTGCTTATGCAAACGCTTCTGAGTAAAAAAACCACTGGGCTCGCCTGAGCTCTTTAATTACTCCCATTCCAACAGCGTTGCAAGGTACACGGTTCTACTAACCAAAAGCTTAATCCTTCACAATTTGTCCAATTGCTCATCCTTACGTTATGTTGTAATTCTCTGTGTACAACACAAAAATAATCCTGGGTGCGATGCTCATCAAAAGCACCTCACAACAATTGCATAGGGTTTCACTAAAACTGTGCACCAATGGCTCTCAATTCTCATAACGCGCAACGACAACTGCACTGTGTTGCGCCAAACTTAACCATTTTACGAAATCATCTGGTCTGTGTTAATATCTTCTTCCCTAAATGCCAATTCACGCCACATCCACATGACAGTAAAGGCATACGATATTAAACTAAACCTTTGAAACACTAGAAAAAAAAACAACAATTTTTTCAGTGTTTACCTTCTCGGTATATTCGTACAAATGATTAATGGACTTCAATTTTCAGCCTTTAGTTCGGCGGTTTTCCTTTTCAAAAATTTACACCGCTTTACATTACTTACAAAATTAAAAGGCTCAAATCTGCTTTTCCAATGCAAAACTGAGTAACAATATTTGACATGCCTGTGCAAAAGTTACTCGAACTGACCGTTCCCCCTTTTCTTATGGTTCCTTTATTCGTACACGATGGGGTCGCGGTCCCGGCGGTTTTCGAGCACGCCAGAAGCTACAAAATGCACAAAGTCTAAGCAGTGCACTGCCGTAATACCTCATTTTCCACTTCTTCCTGTTCCCCTCAGGAATGTGAAAAGGACGCCAGAAACAGGGTGGAGACAGGGGACATTGTCTCTTTGTGCTCGCCCCGACGCGGTTTTTAGCCACTCTGTGCTTTCGACTTTGATCCTTCAGGCAAGGCCGCTTTCCCGAAGTTGTCGAACGAAAACGCGCTTTTCGTTGGGGTAACGCACCTCGTTTCCCCCCTCTACACCTGGCTTGCCGCTTGTACCTCTCGGAACGCCACCATGGACGTTTCCTGGAACGGATTAACGGCCTACCCTCTCGTCTTTCTTGCGACTGAGTAGGGCCCGACCTAGGCTTGCGCAGTGACGAACGCCTCCGCTTTTTCCTTTTTCTGCGATGTTTGCAAACCAGCTCGGTATTATCGCTGCACTGCTGAAGCGTGGCGCTCTTGCTCTCATCAGCCACTGCGCTAACCATGCCTAAATTTGACAATGTCGAAAGGTCCCCCTGAGGCACGAAGAAGGTTTCCAGCCTCTTACTGGGCCCATTAGGGCTGCTGGCACCCTCTTCATCCGCGCAAGGAGCGTCTTTCGACATCGTCCCCACCTCCAGACCGGCCACGGCCTCGTTCTCTACATCATTTACATGGATGCATTCGAGAATATGCGGGCCCTTCTCTGGCGCGATCTGTTCCTGTCGCGCTTTATGAGGCGCCTCAACTTCTGGCGCTTTGCGACGCGCCTCGCCTTCAGACTCCGGTGCGAGTCTTTCTTTCTTTTTGCTAACAGAAGTTCCGAATTTTCCGATCAGCTCTGATTTGATATCTTCATAGTTGTTCGCGTGCTGCTCACTGAGTCGCGCAACAACGTCCGCTGCCTCGCAGGGCAGAACCGTGCGTAGCTTCTGAGACCAGGTGTCTCGCTCACACTTAAGTTGACTACACTTTCGTTCAAAGAGTCTAAGATACAGGCCCATATCCCATGATACCTCATATGGCTGCATGTACCTAGACATCTCGAACTCTGCCTCCTTTTCGAGAAGTACTCCTCGCTGGGGTCCCATTCTCATACGCAACTCATAGTCTTGTTCGAAAAACTTTCTCTTGAGGCCTTCTCTTTCGTGTTCACTCTTTCCTTCCATCTGAGCTGCTCTTAGTTTTCTTTCGATGATGAGGTCCCATTCTTCACTTAGTTCCTCATCATCAGCCCCCAACTCATTAATCGCTTGAATGATTATGGGTTTTCGTGCCAAACCCTTTGTATCGATCCCCAATTCCTCACACAACAGCAACAAGTCTGACTTCTGCAGCTCCCGTAAGTCCATGATCGTACTGAGTGCTCGCTACTTCCAAAAATAACTTCCCGAAACGGCGAAACTGAGTCTTTCGGCAAAGTTAACTACCAGTTCTAAAATTTAACCCTCATTTAGAACCTGGTTCACTCAAAGGAAAAGCCAAGCACTCACCCATACGTGATCCATGTATCGAGCCAGCTGCTTCTCTTGGGCCGACTGTTGTTGTCACTTGTAGCTTCGAATCCCACCGCTGCCAACCAGTTGTGCGATCCCACCGTTGATCACCAGTTGTTGTGACTCGGGGGCTGAGTCGTAGCGTGGTGTAGCTTGGGGTTGAGGAAACGACCGCTTACAAGATGGGGATACGAAAAACAAACAGGTTTATGGCACTATTTACAAATATTTACAGCATGAAAGGTTAGGAGTTCGCAACCCACGAACGTGGTGGTTGAACCGTTACTTGGTTCAGAGCCTTCACAAACTACGAACGTGGTGGTTGAACCTTTACTTGGTTCAGAGCGACGTCCTGCACTCTGCGGCGCCGTTATAAGCCCTGTCGGGCTCCTCCTTCTTCAGTGGAACACCAATCACACACACACACAACAGGTGAGGGGTACGAGCATGCACGGCGCACGTGAACATCCAATTTCGAGTCAAGATCACTGCACTTAAAGGTGGCGCCAGAGAGGCTCTTGCTCGTCGTGTATGTCGCTGGTCGAGGGGTTCCAAGCCTCGGACAGCAGACATCAAACGGTCCGCCAATCTGTCCGCTCAATTAGCAGGGCACTTTGTGGCGGCGGTCGCCGTTTCTTCAAAGGAATACGCTGTCTTTGTTGTCCCCTCTGGAACAGCTTACCGCTTCGTGGCGACGTGACGTCTCATCCGCCGGCTAGCAGGGACAATACCTGGCGGGCATGGCTACCTCTTTGAGGATTAAAAGAGCGCCGCTCCCCCGTCATTTCTGGACGCTGGTTCCGAGAAAACTGGGTTCTAGGCGTGGGAACGCTGCCCGGCCACGCTTCTCAGCGGCAGCATGGCGCCTACTGATGCCGGTCATAACAGCAGGCTAGTCGCTGACCAACATGGTTTAGAAACAGATCAACAAGTATCTCTTCTAGAAGTTTTTAATGTGGCTCTGTATCGGCTGGCCACCTAAACTTAGCCGTTCGTCTAGTTGTGACGCGATATAAACGTCTGCAACGTAGACATCGGGGCTTCGCCTCGAGTTAGCTCAACCTGCCCGAGGTCACCTGCAAGCACTAGCCTCCCGGAGCCACCAGCGTAGCAACACCGCCGACATCGCAGTCGTGCCAGAACTCGATTCGACTTCTCGCATCCGATCGTCGGGGACGCAACGCTGCCGGTCATCACACGTATGCCTTCACCTGTTTATATCATCGAACTTTCTCCTCCGTAGTCTATTGTTGTTAGTTTGCTATAGTTTGTAATTGTTCTCTCGCGTAAGCTGATTTATTGTTTTTATATGTATTTTTTAGTTGTATGAAGTGTTGATGTATTTTGTTAGTTGTATTGAAGTGTTGTACTAGGTCCCGTGTGCTGCAATATCACTAGAGTAAAGTTTGTTTTGTTTTCTCACGTCTCTGATCTCTTCACTGTATCTGCTTGCGTACGGAACGAACCAACCAGCTGTCATTCCCGTCGCCGACTTCGCGCTGGCGACGCTAGAGTGGCAGCTTGTAACACTGATGGACGCTTCGCCCCACTCATCACCATGCACTCCATGGATATGCTGTGAATATTTTTTGCTTATACGCCTTCGAGTTAGAGTTCACGAATCAAAGTGGACGATTGGGTCAGTTGGTGATACATGATCTAAGAGTACTACGCGGTAGAAAACACGGACGAGAAAAAAGACAAGGACAAGCGCAGTACTACAGTGCAGTACCTTGTAACCAGCTAGTACCCGAAGATGGTGGCTGTGGACGAGAAAAAGACAAGGACAAACGCAGTACCACAGTGCAGTCAGTACCTTGTAACCAGCCAGTACCCGAAGATGGCGGCTGTGACGCCAATGAACACTATATATGTGAGTGCTTGTGCGTGGAAACCTTACAGACAACTAAAATGTGTTTCGTGTGTTCTGATGTCCTCGCTTTCAAATATAATCTCATATAATATATTGGTGAATTGAGAATAATGCAAAATTAAACGCCAAATTTGGGAGCATTGGTGATTTGGGAGAAATAAACTACGATCAACGCCAAATTTCAGCAAATAATAATGATAATAATAGTAATATATGAACTGCAAAATACATGCTTCGAATTTCGATAAAAATAATAAACTCCGAATATTGGTCATGTTTGTCCTTCCATGCCAATTTAGCGTCATTTTCAGTGGCCGCGCCGACGGACGCGTGGTAGCGTAGCATGGCAGCTTTACAAAAGAAATCGAACACACGAAATTGCAGAGCGAAAGGCAGCAAACGCGCTAGCGTGGGTCATAACGTGCATATCTTCTACGATGTCCTGGTTATCTTCGCGATATGCCAAGATCTTTTCCCCAGCACGTTTACGTTCGTCATTCTACTCGTCACTACTTAATGATTGATATGGGGGGTTTAACGTCCCAAAACCACCATATGATTATGAGAGAAGCCGTAGTGGAGGGCTCCGGAAATTTCGACCACCTGGAGTCCTTTAACGTGCACCCAAATCTGAGTACACGGGCCTACAACATTTCTGCCTCCATCGGAAATGCAGCCGCCGCAGCCGGGATTGGAACCCGCGACCTGCGGGTCAGCAGCCGAGTACCTTAGCCACTAGACCACCGCGGCGGGGTTCTTTACTACTTACGCTCATCACGAAGGGCTCAGAACAACTTTTCTCAAACAGCCGCGTAAGTGCGGACCAATGCGGTGACAAACCAGCTGCCAGCAGGGCCGCAATTAAGGGGAAGCCGAGGGGATTGTGACTCCCTGAGATTTTTCCATGCTTCAGCTTTTGGGCTGATACTAAAGTATTTACACGTGCTCACATCAACCACCAGTTACCAAAGCTAGCCATTGTACACATAAACACACCCCCAACAAAATTCCTGCGTACGACCTTGGCTGGCTGTAAATATACAAAATTCTCGTTTCACAACGCACAAACGCTTTTTCCGTGCGATGAGTCGCTGCAGAATTATTTTGCAGTGACGTAGTACTAGAATTACACTGTAGTAGTATTGGTAGTGTTCAGTGTCGTCCAAATGACCGCCAAGTGGCCAAAATATCAAGTGCGTAGGACTGGCGTATGCAGGTAGTGCCACACTCCAAAATTCTTTTTCGCCCATACAGAGCATACAGTGATACTGGACCACATCTGCTTATGCATCCGGGCATGCAGCCGGGTGCTAGCTTATTTCAACATTTTAGTTTTAATCTCATCTTCATAGTGATTAAATATTCATCGTCATACGCAGTGTGCCTGACGTTTCCATAAGGTCCGCGTTTCCATAACCACGTCTCTCGCTATATCAAACGAAAGAAAGTTTCGCGGTTACCGGCCTGCATAAATGGCCCGTTCGTTATTACATATAAATATATGCTGCATTATGCAGTGTGTAAATAACTTGCAATTCACTGATGGGTGCAGGCAGCAAGCATTGCGTTAAAACTATTCCTTTTCTTGAGAAGCGCTGATGTACTCGCATCATGCAGGGAATGTATGCGCGTCATTCGACCGTTGTTTTGGCTCTGCAGGCGGTTTCAAGCAAAGCAATTAGAGGGCGAAAGTTCACGGAAGGGGGTTGCAGCATTCCCGGCGGGGAGCACGAGACTTTCCAAGGTTACATGTCACACGCATGACTGAAGTGCGTGCGTCGTCTCCCAAGTGCTAATCAGTTGCGATATCGGTGAATGCGTTGTTATACGCTTCCTGCGTGATTCGTATGCGAGTCCAAACGATGAAATCACAATGTTACGTCTGTGCCATCGCACTTTATATCCTCTATATCACTGCCCTCAGTGCCTCAACGCGCAGTTTGCTGCGGCAGTTTGCAGAGACCGCGTAAGGGGAGAGAGTGCGTCGTTTAGTTGTTTTCTCGAGCGCTGGCTGGCGCTGCAGAGCGCGGCGTTTTTTAACAGATTTAGGCCTAGCGCGCTCCAGTGCAAGTCGCGCTGTGTAGCTCGCGTGGAGCGTGACAGCAGCACCGTAGTGGAAGACGCAGTTTACTGTTGTTTCGTGCACTCGAGGGGCACCCGTTGTGCGCATTTAGCATTTAGTGGTGCTCGTGAAGGTGGCGCGGGAATCATGCCTCGAAAAACTGCGTGATCGGTGCGCGAAACTTTCTTGTGATGCCCGAGTCAATGCCTATGGCTGCTGCTGCCACTGCCTTGGCTAGCGCCGTGATACTCTTTGCTGTGTTCACCGTCTCTCTGACAGCTGATACAACGACGGAAACGACGCGAGGTTGGTACATGATTGTGTTTCGACTCTCCCGCGACATTGCTGGATCGCTTAGGTTTTTTAAACACCCAAAATATCGCGCTGAACGTGACTTGGGTACAACAGACGGACGGAGTTTTTTTTTCTCTCTCTGTGCAGCTGACTGACAGAGCATATAGAGAGGGAACGCAAGGGAGATGTTTTTATTTTGGCGGCGCCCCCTTTGCGTACATAGTTTGTCTGTCTTATCACGGTGCTTGTGCATCCCACGATCGTAGAGCGCTGTTTAAACACTCATCTCGGCAAGATTGCCGTCGACAGGCACGGGAGAGTCGGAGAGAGAGAAGGACGTGAGGCTATGCGATTTTGTTGGGGGTCGGGCATTGACGATAATTAACACCCGCGCGAATTGTGACTCATTAGCTTATCTCGGAATCGGGTGCGCCCATGTGGATGTCATTCCGTGAGCGCGTCTCCCCGCTGGGGCCTCGTTCAGTCTTGTATCCGCTCCCTGTTATTATTGGCGAGGTCGTTTCCCTTCACGTGTTTTCTTCGCGCATTCGATCGGGATCAAGTGCTCCTACGCTCGGCAGGGAAGCAGTTGTAGTGCACGGATAACCCGTCGTCCTTCGCAGTGCTCCACGACTTTCGACGAAGTTTTTTTTTTTTGACGGATTCGAATCGTGACATGGCACATTCGCGCATCTCGGCCTGCTCGCTTGCGCCATCGGAATCGTAGCGATGCGGAGGCGGGACGTAGATGCATGTGCCATTCTCTCGAGGCCACGAGAATGCAGCGAGCATCGATCGTGACCGCTCGACGTTATCCACTGCCGCCGTTATTGCGTTCGCACCCGTGAACTCGGCATTTTCCCCGATACGTGGTACGCAATTCACGAAAAACCCCTGCTCGATCAATAAAGCTCTGGAGATTTATCTCTCACACGCGCGCTGCCTCGATTCCTTTCAGAGCGACAGGAATAGCGTGCTCGAAGACGCTGCTTTTATCGCGTCATCACCACTACACAGTGAACGAGGAGTCGCAATCAGTGCGCGCCAGTGAAGTTCCTCGGGTCCCAGTAAGCGATCCGGGAACAACCATTCGTGACAGCTGCATTGCGATACGACAGCGTCACTCGTTTCACTCAAAAATGATGGATCACGCTTTCTTCTTCCACTTTACGGTGCTACGCTAAAGAAAGCCGGCAGCACTGGGTAGTTTTACTTGAGGCAGTGTCATACAGGCATGGGATAAGTTTCTCATTTTACAGCAGTGTCGTAGGTCATGCTAATGAAGTCTCACAAATAAGCGAAAATTGTCGTTTTTAATGCATATGCTGAGAGTGACTGTGCTGAAGATATTTTGCGTTAACTAATTCCATGCTACTTATCGGTTGCTTTTTTTCTGTTACAATTAATGCTCACTGCTTGCTGTTATCTTCGAGTCTCACTCTACAATCTGTGTAAAACTTGGGCTAAACTAGCCGCACGTGCCTTTTTATTTCAGTAATGCTGGATAGTTGTAAGTTTATGTTCATGTCAAAGTTATATCATATTGTGCAATGAAGCAAATGCAAGAAGTATGCAAGTGCAGTCTACTTACATGTGCACAGGTCAATGATATTGGCTGACAGACAGTTTGTATGATAGACATGCCAGTAGTGTACTGTTCGCTGCTTTGGCTAATGACCACATTCATGTTCAAGCAACGTTTACAGTTTTGACTGATATTTGAACTAGTGTATAGGTGGCTTAATACCAAACTGGCTTCATCAAGACTTTAGTTATTGTTCTTGTTCACTTAAGTATGTGCACCTTCATTTGTTTAAATCAATTAATATGGGTGTTATTTAAAAAAATGAAGCAGCATCACAGATGTTTGTAGACCATTGCTAATAATGGGAAAAATGAGATAAAATGATTCCAGAAATACTTAATAATCTTAAATTCTAGATGAGGTGCCAGGGTTTTTCTTGCAGACAGCAAAGAAGCAAAGGATATGATTTAAAGAAAAAAATAAACACCAGATTTATTTCTGACACCAAATAAGAAGCCAGATGGCAGGCCAATGAAATGAAAAGCAAAGTCGGCCACTGAAGCTCACTTCGACATTTGTCGAGCACAGAAGTTGAATTTCGCAGAACAAGTTTTCTTTAAGGCAGAGGATGCTTGTCTGAGTCTTTATGTGGAATAAATGAGAAAGGCCTTAATTTTTGCTGTCTCTGCTGCCTGCAGTGAAATGTCCGGATAATCAATTTGCTTGTGCCGATGGGCAAGGCTGCATACCAAAGCAGTGGAAGTGCGACTTCTCCCCTGATTGTGCGGATGGCTCAGATGAGCCTGAGGACTGTGGTGAGTGGGGTCTACCCTCAGGATCTCTCTTTTTTTTTGTCACTGCACTACATGAGATATATACGGCTCTGACTTTCTTTGCTGGCAAGTTACCAAGTGCAGTGATTGAGCTTGATTGAGCTGATTGACTTGATGAGATGATTGAGGAGGCACTAAACAAGCAAAGCTGTTGAAGACGAGTTGCAAGGCTGGCTGCTTACTCATTCTTGCAGTCATAGAAAGCGGAGCTAATTGGTAGGGGTTCGTATAAGAAAGTGTTGGTTGGGCTAGCATGACTAAAAGTGAAAGGAAATGGAAATTGAAAACACCGGTATTTTTCTTATCTGTTTCCCTTCTGTCTGTTTCTGTTTCTGCATGCCTGACTTTCTCTGTTATGCTGTTTCCTCCTAAACAAAAGCGTGACAGCTTGTTTGTGAAAGCTCTTCCTTGATATTGCAGGTTGCGTAAAACATCTGATGATGCTTTGTGGAAATGTTAGATTTTGTCAGCAGTGGGGACAAGTACTCTAAAAATGCAGCCATCTATCAAAAATGACTAATTAGTCCTGCAGGACTTCTGTGGGTATTTTTGTTCCAAGTTGCTGATAAGTTAGCCCCTGCCCCTACCTGCCTTACGCTAACCTCTTGGTTATTTCACGTGGTCAAGCAAATGTCCCAAAAAGGCAATGCAAAAACTTGATCTCCATTGATCAGATGGAAAGCACTGCTGCGAAATAAATGTTTTTTCTAGTATGGCGGTTTGTCCTCCATACGAAAGAGATTTATTTGGCAGGAATGCTTTCTATCTGACATATCTGTAGAGCTTTTTGTTGTAGCTTAATTATTCTTTCAGATAGATGACTTTTCTCTCCTTAAAACACAATAATGTTTTTTATTTAAACTTGCATTGAAACAGTATGGGAACTCTTTTGAGGCTTTTAAAAAGTAGATGTCACACCACAGTTCTCTCAGTGCTGTGGGAACATTTTATTCATTGAATTGTTTCTGTCATTGATCTGTCATCCTGTCTTTAAAAAAAAATTATATTTTCATGACTGTGAGGCCTCTTATTACTTCCTGCATGTTTCTTACCCACTTTTCTTTTTTTATCTGCAACTTAGCTTAGTTGTTCCTCAAAGCTTTCTTTGTCATTCTCATAAGCCAGAACTTGATATTTCTAAGTAGGCATATAAAAAACACGCATTTCAAATGTGACATTAGTATATTTGTGTGTGTGTGTACATGTGTGCGTGCATGTCTGTGTTATCCCTGTTCCAACCATTTTTTTCTTTGCAGAGGGCTTTAATTTTTTTTTTACATGCATAGGTTTTTACCCTACGATTTCCAACTTCAGAGTATATATTGACATCTCGTTTCTGCAGATTGTATAATTAAAATTTGAAGCATTTTTTTTTATCACATTATTGTGCACATTTGACCTAGATCATGTAAATGCAATGATATTTTAAATATTCGTGATGTTCTCATACAACTTTCAGTTGTCAGGATAAATTATTATCTCATATGTATTTATATAATAATGAAAGTGGGGGGATTTTTTGGAGGGCTCGTGATATAAAGGCCAATTAATAATGAGGCTAAAGAAAGTATAGGGTATATTGATTATAATGTTTTAACTGATTTGCAGTAGTTATGACATAAATATAAAGAAAGTAAAATGGATGAAAAGACAACTTGCTTCATCTTAACACAGCGCAGACACATGAACTCAAAAGAATAAGGAAAGAAGCGACAACACGAGTGCTGACTATGATTTGAAATTTTTACTCACTACACACATATAAACATGGATGAGCGTCATAATGGAATGGCAGCGCAACCACACACAAACCGGAAAAGAAGGCACATGAAACACAGCGCTGAACTCACTACTCAATCTTTCATTTGAGAAATTACACTTAAAAGAAGAGCCACCGTAGTAAGCTTTCTGGATGCACAAACTATATTAGAAAACTATCTGGTTCGTGCATTTGTGAACCATCAGTGATGTTGCTTGGTTGTGATTATTATTTTTAAACCAATACACGTGACGACTTTGATGTACATTGCTTTTTAGTTCTTTGTGTTCACTTGGTTTTTTTGTTGATACCCAATTATTTTCACGTTTCTTCAGTTTGTGCATGCGGGAAGCTTACAGTGGTTATTCTTATAAATGTCGTTCCTGAAATAAAAAAAAATCCATTGTGAGTTCAGCGCTGTTTCGCATGCCTTGTTTCCCTGTCCGTGCATGGTTGCGCTGCTGTTATATTGTGAAGTACGACCAACTAGCTTGAGTTTCAGTTAAGCAAGACATTATATTGCACATCCTAAGTGGCATCTAAAAAGCTAATCTTATTTTTCAGTAGATTAAGTGAGGCCTGGCTGATATTTCTTTCCCCTTTCTAGATGTGAAATGCTTCGATGATTTCTCTGACGGTGCGATTTTGATGTCTCTCTATAACACTTGTATCTTTAAGGACAGGATAGCAATTGTACCTATTAAAATTGGCATTCAAGTGAGCATCCTCGTATTTCTCAGTGTTGTTCTGTGCTTTATGAATCTCATGTTAACACATCGACCCGTTTGATTGATGTAAGAGGCATCACAAGACAATGGTATTTCATGCACAACATTTGCGGCACAAAAAGCAAAACACTTAATTATCTTCATTACTTATGCTATACCCTCCTTGCCCTTTGTTAGCTTCGTCATCACACTTTATTTGCACCACTGCGCATATGCTACTTGTCTTTAAAGGCGCAGAGACCATGATATTAACCCCAAGCTGCATTCCTATTATTTTAAAGGGGCCATAAAACATTTTTTTGAGTAACCATGGAATTAATTCACTGGAAAAGCATATTGCCTCACAAATTCAACGCCGCAAAAATTTTAAGAATCTGTACAGTTCGAGCAGAGTTACAAAGATTTGCCACACGCTGCAATCGCCTTCTTTCTTCTCTCGTCCCGACAAAAGCGCTGAAAGCTAAGCAGGGATGGGAGGGGCAAACAAAAAACATCACGTGCGCCTCATGACCTTGAGCACTTTTTCTTTTTTTTTTTTTATTCTTCAAATACTTGGCTTTTTCAGTGCGATCAGGCGCGCATGCGCGGACAAGTGACGGCTTTTTGGGGCAATCTCTGTAACAACCGAGCACGCAATGTTCAAATCGGCCAGTGGCTGATAGATAAGTAATCTGCGTGGGATTTTTGAGCATCTTCCATCATTTGTCGAGTGAAGAGAAAGCAATTTTTAGCTGACTTTGATAATTTATTGTGAATTCCAGGCTGGGTTCTGCGCTATAACACTTGGCTCGCGTGTTCTCGGGAGCCTCTACTACCGATCAGCAGCGTTTTCCGACCATGCTCAAAAGGTGTTCCTAAACCCCTTTAAGGCAGCGTGACATTTTGTGCATATACGGAAGAAGTGCTAGGTGTTTCCTATTACTGCTAACATCCTTTAAATCCCGCATGCTGTCATAAAAGTGTAACCTTGATATTCATAAGTTGCACCATGTGACGCTCATCTGTGTTTTGGTTTACGTGTGGTGAATGAAAATTTCAGTGGCCCAAATGGCCACCTTAAACAACTTACGATCATTAAATATTAGTTTCTCAGCATCATTACATATTAGTTACACATCATATGTTGTTAGGCTGAGCCCAACTCTGTAGAGTTGAATCTCGGTGTGAGATGTGGCGTATGGGTAACTCAAGTTTTTCTTGGCTTATAATTGTTTGCTACTGTTCAGTTCTATACAGCAGCGGCTGAAAGGAAAGACAGTTCGTAACTCTATCTGTATGTCTGTGGTCAACAAAACAGCCCTCTTGGTGGGCCTGGGCCGGATGTCGAAGTACCCTTATCATAGTAACTGATAACTCAAAAGAGTTGGTTGCGTAGTTGCATCTTGTGACTGTAATGACGCTGAGTAAGACTGTTTTTATCTACACGACGACTTTCCACTTACGTAGCCAGATCGCTTGTATAAACATCTTTTCCCTTTTTTTTAAAGTCTTGTCCACTTTTAAAATAGATAAGGTGCTTGCAGTATTTTAAATGAAACAGGTATTTTAGAAATATTCTGTTGTAGCCAGCCGAATCTGTTGCCATCAGCTGACCTACTTGAAGATGCAGGTGCACGATGAGTGATGGAGCTTTCCTAGCAAATTTATGTTACTGTGCCCCGCCGCGGTGGTCTAGTGGCTAAGGTACTCGGCTGCTGACCCGCAGGTCGCGCAATTGAATCCCGGCTGTTGTAGGCCCGTGTGCTCAGATATGGGTGCACATTAAAGAACCCCAGGTGCTCGAAGTTTCCGGAGCCCTCCTTTGTGACGTCTCTCGTAATCGTATGGTGGTTTTGGGACTGTTAAACCCCACATATCAATCAATCAATCTATTTATGTTACTGTACCTCTTCGTATGCAACGCAAACTTTTTCTAGAGCTGGGCTACCGAAAGTCGACCCTCGTGTTACAATTGAATACCAAAACTGCTGTTTCTTCTGCCTGGGCGCAATGGAAAATTACGCCTCATGTTACAACCGAAGTAAATACAGTAGTCATGGGCTATACTTTGTTGTGTACATATCAGTCTATGTTATGAAGGGTGCGGTAGAAATCGGCCAGCAAAATGTACGACTCAGCAAAATGTACAACTGCACACTTCTCATAGCTGCCTTTTGTCTTTGTAAGTGCTCGTGCAAGCAGAAAAGCAGCGCATGTGTCAAGCATCGGGAAACTTGAAGTAAAAATTAAGCAACGAAGTCAACGTATTGTTACGAGATATAAAACAACATACTCAAAGGTGTATAACGGAGTTTAGCTCTAAGCCTCCAAAGCTTCTGATGTATTACTCCGCAGAAAACTGGAAGAAATTATATTGTCGAAAAGAGGAGCTATTGCCTATTCTGAACACATCTTATGCATAAAGTCTTGCTAGACTTTACAGCATTGACTGCTATTTATGAAACGAAGTATTGTGTCAAACGAGGCAGAACTCAAAGGGAAAGAAGAGAAAGTGTTCTGGTCACATAAAATTTTGTGTAAGTTTTGTGGTGAATCAAGGTTTGATACCCTACGTTCAGTTTATCCAACATTCAATAATCACTTTGGAGCACATGTATTAATTGCAGAATTAAAACTTAATTGATGCCTATTCGAAAATAAATGTGTTTAATATAGTTTTGAGCAGTATTTTCGAAATCTGGAGTGATTTTACAGAAACATTGATGCACCGATTTAAAACTTGCAACATTTTGTTTTTCTGCATTGAGGCTGTGCGTTAATGTTTTTACTGTGGTTGAACTTGTATGTCTGATGCTGCTAACTATTTGCATGGTTTGGCTTAGCTTAAAACTGCCATAAAGAATATTGTGTCACTATGATATGTGGAAATATCAATCCCTTAACATTCACTATAGTGCTCAGAATGATGCCACATGTGAATTGACTCTCTCTTTGATTCAAAATATTTAATCTGTAAATGATTGTGGAATTTCTGGAAGGTGCATGAGATCTTGTTAAAGCAATGCTATATACAAAAAGTTGAGCACCATGTGGTTGTTGAAATGCTTGCATGAATAAACAGTTTTTCAAGTAGGTTTTGTTTTATGAGGCCACCCTGCAGTGATGCATTTAACAGCTTCACGGGTGCAATCTTTGTGAAAAATGCTGTGATTTTACAAAGCGGGATCTCTGCTGTAGCCCTAATGCTATAATGAGTGTTTGGTGAAACCTGTTTCATTTTGCAAACTTCACTGTTCCGAAAACGTTGAATAAATGCAACGTGGTTGCACAAGGAAAGTCTGAAGTATTCTTAGCTTTACAGGCTGCAGACATATTCTCATGAAGTAAAATACCCAAAACTTTTGGAATTATGACTGAAGCACCTATACACTATAACCGCTTCAATGAACCCTTGAACACTTTTCAAGGCACTTTCTTTCTGCTGGACGTTGAGTGGACTGACTGATTGGGCTGTATTCTGGGATGATCACTGTCGGTGACAGTGTTAGTTTGTGTGATGTAAATTCTCGTGCATCGAATGAAATAAGCTAATGCTTGTGCATCTTTGCACAGCCAGCTTGATGGGGGATATCTTTAACTCTTCCAGAATACGGCCATGGTTGGAGGTACTTTTACAAAGCAATAAATGAAAACATTGAGTATTTTAATCATGCGATGAAATTAATACATTGCTACTATTTGCATTGGCACACAGAAGTTCTCATGAGAAGCATTTCTGATTGCAGTGGCAACATCGCTCATTGCCGACTGGTTAAACCCAGAAGTTGCGTATGAGTACTTCGCTACCACAAAAATGTGCTTGATATGTGGTTTTAATTTCGTGCACTACACTTTTAATATTACAATGAACACATACAGTGATAAAATAAAAAAGACTACAGCTGTTAAAAAATTGTAAGGAGGTTGTTCCTTGTCCCTTAGAAGTTCTATGTTAATAGATAGCTGTGTACACGAGTAGCAGATTCATTTCAAAGTTTATCTTCTTGCGCGTGTATTCTTACAAATAGCCTCCTTAGTACTTGATGTACGCTCATGAGTATTGTTCAAGAGTGCAGTTGTCTTGGCTTGGTGCGCTGTTGGTGCCACTCTGCATTAGTTACTATGGTAACGGCACTGTTAGCACACTGTACATTGTAGACCATGGAGTGCAATCTTCCTCAAGCTCTTACAATTGCCAGTATGTGGCTATGTCAGTGTGTGAATAAAATGGGTCAGGAGATCATGCATGAGTTGAAAACACATGATGTCCTGTGTACTTTCATTATTTCCAGCTGGAAAACTTCTGGCCAGGTATCTCCATAAATAGCATTCTTGTTACATCTATCTCTATGTCATGTCACGTAGCCAGCGACTGAGAACAATGGCTTGATAAGTGCTCAAGGAATCACTTAGCCCTCTTATTTTTGGGGTCATCCATTGTTCAGCATTTGTATTAGGTTAACACTTATGATGAGGAATGTAGAATAAGTTATGTAATTTGAGGTAACATCTAAGCAGCAACAAAACAATGATAGTATCAGCATTTATCCAACATTATTGATAAAGGGCTGTTCTACAAAGCTTCAGGCTGACACCTGTGCGTAAGTATAGCATGTACTGTGCTCACAGAATGACACATGTCGATTCAGGGATACGTTATGTGCACACCTTTAATTCCACCACCTTCGTTTTATGTCATATAAGTCCAATATTACCTCATACACTTTCACTAGTCAACATCACTTTTAGTGACTAGATTTGTGGTGACACTATGTGTTTACCATTATCACCAGCTCTTTTTATAACTGTAAAGCTAGCTTTTCCTGTCATGCAGTTAACCCAACTAATAGCAGCTAGCGACTTCTTCAAGCAGTGTGTTCAAGTGCATTTTTTTTGCGCTATGATGCAGAAAATGTGGACTATGCTCTCTTGATATAAACATGCACAATAGAGAAGTGTAATGAAGACAAATGCAATGATAGCTTTAAAGAGACAGGAAGAAAGCAGATTGGGTCAGGGAACAAACAGGGTATTAAGGATGCCATAGTCGCAATCAAGAAGAATAGACTTGGGCTGGCCGCCTAGTGCATAGGCAGAATAATTGCTGGTCATTAAGGGTAACCAACTGGATTCCAAGAGGAGCAAACGCGTGAGGAGGAGACAGATGGTTAGGCAAGCAGATGAGATTAAGAAGTTTGCGGCAGCAGCAAGACTAGGACCGGGTTCATTGGCGAACATGGAAGAGGCCTTTGCCCTGCAGTGGACGTATGTAGCCAGGCTGATGATGATGATGAATAAAGAAGGCCCAGCTTGTGCAACTAGGACCTCATCTCCACTTGAAGCTCGACAGGTGCTGCCATTTGTTGTGTGGATATTCATCACAAAGAAGTGCACTTGTCGATAATGAAAAAGGTCTATCAGTTGTCTTAGTTAGATTTTTCTTGTAGTGTCGCATACTGTGTGCTCTGTAAATCGTCACATTGCATGTCATGTTAAGCTCAAAGCTCAGCATTAGGTTGTGAATGCATTTGTCTGTTATGGCAGTTGCTTTTAAAATGGGCAAAAGACAAGAACAAAAAAAAAACATGTTTGCTTCGATTTAGGTATATGATAGGAAACATAGAGGATCAGAATTATTAACTTTTCACTGCGATGGGCCTGATAATCCATTCTAAATTTCTGGGATGATAACTCATATTTGATGTGTAATTTATTGATAGCTCCACTGAACTTATAAGTTTAAGATAGATGTGTTTTAATAGTCAGCTGTAGTGCATGTGCAGGGCTATGAATACATAGTGCACATCCACCCGCAGCTAAGATATTTTTAGGGTCAGAACACACACACACACGTTGAACGCATAGAAAAATAACTATTTTTCTTTAATAACCTCAGTAAAACACACTTTCATCCAAATTTTGAGGGGGGGGAGGCCCTACCGCCTCTTGGTTACGGGCCTGGTGTGCATGTATTATGTGAGCTGTTTTCCTTGACTACCCTGATGGCACAAAAGATTGTCTGAATCAGCCGACTCCTGGGTTTTAAAAAACTGCAGAAGTTTGTAGCTATGAATTACCAATGCTTGGCCACCTTGCAAAAGATACTTGCTTCGAAATTAGGAGTTTTTACAGCCATTATTATTTACCTCAACTTGCTAATGGGTGGTAGAAAACACAGTTTTATACCTTGTGAAGCTCGGAAAAGTGTGAATGTTACTGCATACATTTTCATTATTATCAACCACTTTTCTGATTTTTATCAGTTACCTACAATTTGTGCAAAATGTTGCTTGTTTCTACAGGAAATTACACACTAAAAAAGACATTCTCTTGCAATGCAGTGGTGCCACACTTTATCTCTAAAGTGAGTAGATGTATTCTTTTGACAAAGACATAATGGCCACAACATGCTGAATTTCCCCACAAAATCAGTTGTTGGCTGAGTTTCACACTTGCTCAGAGCCACCATCTCTGTATACAGAGGATTTGCATGGTAGAGTAAGTTTGCCTACGAAAAAAAAGGTGTCATTACTCCTTTATCAGTAAGGTTAATTTGAGAGCAGCTTTCTTTTTTTGTTTTATTTAAGGTCACATTACATTTATATTGAAACTTTAATATTGAATAATGTATTTAGTAATCTGGTGTCTTGAAACTGTTGAAAATGTTATCGTCAAAATTTTTAAAACTTCTTCACAGGGTTACACTAATATGTTGAAACTTCACCCACTGTTGAACTAATGTTTCTTGCAAAAACATCTGCCTTGTTTGTGAGAAAGGTAGTGTAATTGTGGACTACCAAGCAAATTATGCTTTCAGTTGGGTTATCATTCACATGGTGATGTAGAATTGACGGAAAGTGATGCTTCACTTAACATGAATGTCAGGTAAGCTTTACTGAAGCAGTTAATCATGTGCTATACAGCTAACAGTAACATGTACTATCCATGCTATGCATGGTGCGTTTAGGAGCGTTTGGAAGTGAGCTTGTTGATAAGGATTCAGCTAAAAAACAGCGCTACATTATAAACGGACTAGGGAACACACAATGGTGGGCATGGTTGATTTCGTGCAAGCCATGGTGCAATCTTTTGCAATGTTACTTATATTCATCTACTACAAGTCACAAGTTGTAACATAATTTTTGTTTGTGTACTACACGGCTCACAAGCTTTGCTGTGGTCAAAGTGCTGAACCAGGCGGCTGTGCAGAAACCATAAATAATTGGGGTCCCTTAAGCTTCACCTTTAAGAGTTGAACACGATAGCGATATTTTATTCCTAGTGCGTACTTTGGAACACTTAGTGTATGAAATCTTTTCGAAGTTGCCATGCACCTACTGCGTGGCCTTAATGAGGAAATGGCGCGTGTACATTTTATAGTGGGTGACTGGCTTTAAACTATGAAGTCGTCATGATAATCACATGTTCTGACGCCCGATGACAATGTGTGCTTGTACCACACATTATTACGGCAGTATTTTACATAGTATTGTGAAGCACGTATACAGGACGTAGTTGTTTGTAAAGCATGAAAGTAACTTTTACTGCGTTTCCAAGCAGAGGAAGTTATTGTTACTGTATTCGGAAGCAGGTACGCGGCTGTGTAGTAGAACACCCACTTGCCACGCAAACGACCCAGGTTAGATCCCCGCTCAGACACATAGTTTTTTCAATATATATTTTGTTTGAATCTTTCTAGATTTCTTGGTCACGCAAAGATGATGATTTTTCCCTCATAACCAATGACGCTGACATCGACGCCGATGCCAGAATTTCTGCGGTAACGAGCTCTTTAATGCTTTCTTGTTGAAATGAGTAGGATGGCATGGACCACAGTGGTATGACACTGACCGTATGAAGACTAAATGATTGGCATGATAATGATGTTATGGTTACAATTGGATGATATTGAAATGGGCGCACCGAAATGACAAATGATTTACCATGATGACATGATCCCATTATTACGACAGTGTGGGAATGGGGACATCACTACAATTTAGAGATGACAGAGGATGGCATAACGAAAATAGCAACCATGATTACATCATATCACTGTACGAAAGTGGAATGACAACCATGGAGTGGTGACTACACGATTACGATAACCTCATGACGGCAGTATGACATGGATGGTGCGATGATGGCACGACGGCCAATGGAAGTGACAACCCATTGGCGATGCTGAAGTGAGGAAACAATGATCGCAGCATTGCAGAAATAGAGTGATCACTAAGTAGGGCAAGTGATGAAAAAGTTGGTGTAAAAAACCTCTAACTGGAGTATGGTAAAATTGTTGAAGAAACATGCAACTGGGATATGTTGTCATATAGTATGCAGAATTTCAGTGTCAATCGTAAGGCTTACACGTAATATTCGTTAATGCTCATGGCCCAGTTGGAGTTGATGATGGACACTACTTCGTAGTAAAGGACCGTTTCCAAACAATACCACATATGCTATGACAGATGTGAGCAGAAGCTGCTGTTTTTCAACAAAGTGTTGCATCAGATGTTTGTTCAATCATAAGCACATGGTGCTATGCTTGAAGTAGTTTGTATATATTGCCATAGTTCCACATTTGCGGAAGACGCGTGAACAATTTGCGCTCACAAAAGCCGCCACACAAGTGGCAAGAAAGCTGCACCATGAAATGCCGTCCTGCATGTGCCACGATGCTACGCCACGGGACCGGCACGAGACTTGAGGGGTGAAGAAGAAGAGACCGACGAAGTTCGAGACAGCGAGCAAGGGACATTTTGGCTGGCCATTTAGGTTTGAGTTCACAGGCACAGGTTCGCCCTGAATAAATAGTTTTTATAGTATCAGGTGCTATATTGATTGGTAACAATATTTTGTCTTGTCCATTACGCTACTGCCAGATTGCTGTAGTGGCAACACATTGCTGTTGATCACCAGGTCCCATATTTCACGCATGCCATAGCAAACATGAATAACAGTTTTCATTCTATGACTGGAAACACTCAATCTCACAATGCTACCATGAGGAACGGCATAGACAGGTAGATATGAGCAAACACGCTGCATTGACTCTTCAACCTGTCTCCGATGAATCTTGACGATGCAATTTGCACACATGGCATGCGGAAAGATGGTTTACAGGAACTGACAGGCCTAGTTATGTTGCTCAATTTCTGCATCTGCCTCAGGTTTTCTACAAGATAGGGTGCGCAGGCTACCTACACGCTTAGTTGCATAGAGTGCTAGAGGGACACCACATGACCAGGCTAACTATAAACTAAGAGGCACATGCTCAGCGATGTTCCTGCCTACTGTACTGTGCACATGCGCTTTATTATATTAGTAGACTTGATTGTGAGCTCTGTTCAAATCACATGGAATGGGGATTTGAACCTGCGTTCTATCTGTGGCAGTCGTGTTCTACCACTGAGCTACGCTGGTGCTTGAAACTTTATTGCAAGCTGACAGGTGTCATGAGCTAAAGAATCGCTTAACATGTGTAATAAGGCATTTTAGAACAGTAAGCGACAACCAGGCATTACAAAATGTGAATTATGTAACGAGTAGGTCATTGATTGCTCCAACCTATTACAAAAGCCTCAGACATAGTTCTTCAACATCGTCAGCCATAGCATAAACAAAAGGCCATGAAATGCCTGAAAAGTGTGTAGCAGGTACCCTACTTCTTCAGAGATCGATGAATAATGGCATTGTGGATGCTTCCCTTCTACATAAATGTTAAAATGATTTATGGCGAAGTGGGTACCATGCAAGTGTGTTTGTAGTCGCCCTAAAAGTGTGTAAAAAAAGATTCTAGAACGGCTGCTTGTCCAGCATTAGCTGTGACTGTGCTACACATTCCACGCAGGCCTGGTGTGTTTTCTTTTTTTTTTCTCAGCTTAGTTTAGCATTCATTTTGAACCTCATTTTAAATCCTAAGCCAAAATAAAGTTACACTTGTTTAACATTTGGTTTGAACCTTCCTTTAAATCATAAGCCCAAGGACAGCTACGTCATTGATTTCGCTACCAGATTAAGTAGGAAATGTGAGAATGTTTTTTTGTGAGTGGTTGCACACTCTTTAACACTTCTATAATTTTAGACTTTTATTATGTAATCACGCAGGTGTTGTCGCAAAGATTAAGTTTATATTTCTCTAGTGAAGCAAGTACGATTTTTTATCTCCGATTTTTATCTGACTGTTAAGTGACTCAACACATGTTTAGTTGGCAAAGTAGCAATAGTGCCGGATAGCATGAACACAGCCTTATCAACTGTAGATGTCAGCTGTGTAGGTCACAAGGACTAAGGCAAGGTGTAATTCTTAATGAGGGATGAGGAGAGTATATGTAAGTACTCTTAAAGCCTCTATGCTGCAGTGGAACATATCCAGTAGCCAAGGCGGTTATTGTCTTGGCAGGATAGCAGAGCACCCGTACCTTCAAAATAAAAGCAAAAAACAGTCAAACTTCGACTCAGAAAAAGAAAGTAAATAAAAATAAAGCTGTGCCCCTTGCACATTGCTAATTGCACACTGTGGGAGCAGTGATCGAGATATGTTGCAGTCAGGCTTTAATGTACTTCAGCAATGTGTTAACAACCGTTATAGATCAGCAGTTGTGTAATAATGAACGCATGTTTGGAAGCGTTTAAATAAAGGTGTACAGTGGTATTTTAAGCTTGCACATCTACGCTCATGATAGACCGACACCATTTCTCTCTTGCAGTTCCTAGCACGTGTGCATCAGGACAGTTCCAGTGTGCGCTATCCAGACGATGCATTCCCAAGGGCTTTGTCTGTGACCGAGAGTCAGATTGTGGCTTCACAGATGACCTCGTCCCAGACACATCTGATGAAGATGCGCGGCGCTGTGAGTTCTAATTGTTTTGCGAGGTTGAGACAAGCTAGCTCAGGATCATTGCTGAACATATCCATAGTGAGCTTAGCTGGATATATTTTAGTTAAATTTGTGTTTACCTTTTTTTTACCTTTGTTTTTATGTCTATAAGCTTCACACTGCCAGGACTCTAACTAACATACAAGTTTTTGCACCTTCATGGTAATATCCTAGAATTTGGTGGTGCCGATGAGGATAACCTTCTGTGAAATTCATTTTTTTTTTTGTATATCTGGCAGATCTGCTGAAAGCTACGTCTGTTGTCTTTGGCTGATTAATTGATCATCAGGCACACTTCACATTAGACAAGGCTGTAATTGAATAACCAAAGAAGTGAAGCTTGCTAGTGAGCTTACTGTTTTTTAGGAATATTTCAACAAAGTTTTGAATGTTCCTGTACGTTAGGACATATTTTATAAAAACATCTCACGTTTAGTTTTATTTTACTATCACTTTGAGAGAAGCAGGACGGATGTGGCACCTTGGCATAGTACTTTAATGCACACACACTAAACTGGGAGGTAAGTGGTATAAATATAGTCAGCCCACAAGTTGATAAATCTGGATAGAGGTGTGATAATATACTAGTTCATTTTTTTTTTCATCTCATCTGAAATACACTCTTATGTACTATCTGCTGCAAATGTGAACCCATCTGAATGTTCTCTCAGAATATATATATATATATATATATATATATATATATATATATATAGACAAATATAGACCTTATTTTATATTCATGAACTCAAGAAACAGAGTTAAATAAGTACTGCTCAACGTGTCACTGTTTATGAACGTGCAGTTTTTAATTGTCCCGCTTGCTTTAGCTATTTGTTGCGATCTTAAGTTCAAATGCTTTCCTGGCTCTACGATAAAGCTCTGTAAGGCCAAATCTGGCACACATAATTATTGCAAGTAATGAATAGCTAGTGTGTAGGTGGTTCACAGTATTAATATGTGTAAAGAAGTCTTAAGTAAACGTGCCCACGATGTTGAAGATTTTTATGTTTTTCTAATGAAAATTGAACACGTGATATGTGCCACAATTTTTTACCCTTCCTTAACTGATTTGTGCGGCAGCATTGTGGTAGCATTCTGCTTGTAATTTTTACACAAATAGAAAATATTGACATCTTCGAGACTGATATCAGTACTATACGAGAATTTGACATATTGTTTCACACACACCATAACCAGGTGGGAAAGTACCAAGATTTATGTCTAGTAGAAATGCATACATGTGCAAATTGACATTACCTAATAGATGGAAGTGGAAAGGTACAATGCATACATGTGCAAATTGACATTACCTAATAGATGGAAGTGGAAAGGTACAAGATAAAGGCAAAATGAGGGTGCACTGAAGGTTGCTGTTGTATGCCTCTGTTTCATTTTTCCATTATGGTAAAAATTTTACATTCAGAGTACTGGAAGAAAAAGCATTTTTTGAAAAGTAGCCCCTGTTCAAATGCACTGCATTATGGATGCAGCCTGCCAACCTTTTATGGTCATACAGTGAAGCTTCGTTATCTCATTGTGCGACCAGGTCACCTAGGAAACAGCTGCCCGCAAAACTACTTTCGGTGCCACGATGGCATAACGTGCCGTCGAATAGCTGTGCTCTGCGATGGTCACAATGACTGCCCAGATTTCTCTGACGAGGGCCCTTTTTGCTGTGAGTAACCTTTCTTACGATTACATCGACTGTATGTTTTTGTGTTTATGTCAATTTGCTGTTGCTTCTTTTTTTTAATAATGTGATCCATTTTTTACGCTGAAGCACTTGTACAGGTGCAATGAACGAACCACTTGTACGCAGCATGTGTGCAGTTGATAACGTGATTTATAACAAGCATTTTTTATAAACACGTGAGCGGCCTGAAAGTCGAAACAACAGTGGCACACTCTCAAGCCGTGACGTAACGAATCGCTTGTTTTGCAAACGTTTCTATTCCAGCCAACGATGGTGTTTCACGGTCAGCTGCTCTTGCACTGGAGCTGTTATAGCTTTCTTCAGTTCGCATAGAAAATTGAGCAATTTGCAGCCGCTAAAACTTAGATAGAAGACGACAGCTCCGCTCCAGGAAAACCGTTACGTCAGACACGCCATGGCAAAATGGTGGTAGCTGCCGGTAGACCGGGTTTGTAACCAGCAACTTCTAGGGCTCACTTTGCAATTAAATATTCTATTACAGTTCCTTGTTTTTATATACGCAATGGCACAACAGACCCTCGTTTTCATTTTTCGCTGAAAACTTCAATTTGGTGGGTGACCGTGTCATGGCCCCTTTAACCTCATTTAAACGAGGTCATATATAACAGAATATATTTGTATGTCTAATTTTCATTCTAAGCAATATTTTGCTATACACTCCTATTGATGGGAGATGTGTTGAATTATTTACTTTGTATTATTAAATATTTTGTCTGAATGCTATACAGTATAGACTAATTAATACAAGCTTCATTAATTTGAACCCACAGTTAATTTCAACTGACACCCTGGTCCCAACACAGCGCTGCATATTTCTATGGGAGAAAACTACCTGATAATTCGAACAGGTCGGTATCCATGACGGTTCATTCGAATTGGGAGCCCCCGGTTTTTGTCACTACGCAAACGTCGGCCCTGAGGGATCACAATATATTGCAAAATCAAACCAAACTAAGTCTATTAGAGATGCAAAACAATGAGACAGCAACATTTTTCAGCAGATGAGATTTTGGATGCTGTGCTGGAGCTTTTGGGCAAGCTACAAACGATGCTCATGGGGTCGCAACGAAAGAAACACAAGCAAATAAAAATTACTTATTGTTGTTGAATTAACCTTATTCTGGTCCACAGAACATGCCGGCGAGATCCCGATTACTTTTGATTTGGTTTTGTTTGCAAAATAAGCATATTTTGGAGCATAAATAGAGTCATATATTTAGACATTAGGGCTTACTGCTCACATGAATGCGTGCCGTTGTTTGTTTCTGGTGTATCAGTGACTGATGAGTCAATTCTGTTGCTGTTAAAGCTCCATGAATTTTATCAACCAAGACACCTGCCATAAATGTTTAGTGCCACCAAGTTTGGAATTATGAGTCCAGAGGTGGCTTCTTTGAGTTCTGCCCAAATAGTGTGGCACAGTGTTTGTACATTTTAGCGCTCACCCACTAACTTGAACTCCGTTTAATTCGAACAATTTTATAGTCCCCCTCGAGTTTGAATGAACGAGCTTTTACTTTATTAAGCTATGACTGTACTCTTATTACTCTTAGTTACCCGTAAATGGGTGTGTACGGTATGCGAGACTGTTGTAGGGGAGGATATTAATGTGGAGGTATCATTTTCTGATGAAGTCAATTTCCACGCTTGTGGACAAAACTTGCTTGGTGCAGTCTCCACAAATCTGAACTGCTTGTTTTAGGGGGCTATACAATAGCAAAGGTGTTCATTTTACTTCGGTACAATGGTGTTACCCTCTATTGCCATTAGCATTATTATAGTGGCTTTCACACAGATTACAGGAACTTGTGGTTTATGGTACGCTGAAAAGTCATGTTTGCTTGCTTATAGCACTGCTGGAAAAACGTCTGTGAGTGCTGAAGTGACTATAATGCATGCAGTGACGAAAACGTACATTGAAGTCAAATTGGTTTCTGTGAATTTATTTTCCTTGGATCAGTTTCATTATTGAAAGCTCTAGCATGCTGGAAGAACGTAATGATTAAAGAAGGTGAGGTTTGAGATATTTCTCTTCTGTCTATTGAACACTGCAGCAGAGACAGCTCAATGTGCCAATGCATCTTGTGATCATGGTTGCAAGCCGGGACCCCAGGGTCCTGTCTGCTTCTGCAAGAAAGGCATGGAGCCCCATCATGAGATGCCTTCCCTTTGTGTTGACGCCGACCCTTGCAGTGTTCCTGGCACCTGTGACCAGGTAATATTTTAAATTCCCCAATTGCATTGGCTGCCTTCTCTGCAAGTATTGTCGTCATTCACTACATTTCTCTGCAGAGGCAAAGCTTTTTCCTGGTTATTTCACAAATTCACAGCGGGGATGCGAGAAATTCAAACAGCCACAGATCTGTGGGAAATATCAGTCGAGCCATGACAAAAGCTTCAATCCTTTATTGAGCCCTTATGTATATTTATCTGCTTTTTAGCATAATAAACCATGAATTTATTCTGGTTAACTTCTCTTCATGTGTCTTTTAGTAGTACTCCATTGGAGACTCTCCAGTTTAGGGTAGATTTACTTGACCTATATACAGCTAGAAGCCATTTTTCTCATCACTAACCATAAACAACATTTGAATTCTGCATCATGCAGATGTTTTGTACATGCACATTGTGGTCAGTTCAAAGCATGTCGCTGGAGTATACACACATTATGGGATTTCATACCTCTGAAGACATATGTTTTTAAGGGGCTCTTACACCCACCTGCTGTAAAAAAAGTATGTTTTGTAATTATAGTTAGTATTTAAAATAAATTGCTGTATTTACTTATTTACATGAGCACTGCCTAATGCGGGCTGTAAGTCGTTATAACAGCAGCATTGCATTCATTCATTCTCAGTCTGTTGATTGAATTGCATACCAGTTCTTTTTTATCAACCATTGAAGGCATTACTATAGCGAATAGAACCCAATCAAAAATGCTGGTATGTTGGCCTGATTGACTGCCTTTTTTTTTTCTGCAAGTATAGCAATGATTAGAAATGGCTATAGAGGAGGGTGTGTTGCTAAATTGAAAAATTATGCTCTTATCTGAGTTGTATGGATGTTTTGTCTACTTTTATTAGAACTGCACAAGTGGACCTAAGGGCTCACACAACTGCAGCTGCATTGAAGGCTACAGGACAGTTGGAAGTCAATGTTTTGGCATCAATGGTGTGTAAATGTTCGTTTTGGTTTCTCGTGTTTATAGAGTCTAATACAGTCGTAGTTTTGTAGAACACTGCCTCTTGATCAGTGTGGACAACTGCACTATGGTAACTCTTCTCTATAATATAAGATATTGAGATTGGTTTTACTTCACAGATATCCCTGTCCTAAACTTTCGAACTTCCAAGTTGATTGTGAAGAACTTCCGGTGCATTCTTCCTCAGTCAATGTGACTGTTAAATACAGTCGAACGCCGCTACAAGAAAACTCACGGGGTGCGGAAAATATTTCGTTGAAGGGAGAATTTCGTTGTAGTGAAATTGAAAAAATATAGCTGATCTGAGCTAGGAACAAAGGAATGTTTATTCTTAAAAAAAAGTGTCCGCTGCTTCCTATTCTCTTCCAGCAGCATCACGACGCGATTCACAGTCATGCATAGCGAGGCCACGGTGAAAACCACGCTGAAACAACGCCTACAGCTGCTTTCGTGAACGTACCAAACAGTTGCATTGACACGTTAACACCAGCAGCTGTCCTCCGTCAAAGTGTATCCGACAATGCCGAGATGGAGGCAGGGTATCGTGGAGCAGAGACTTTTGCCTTATTCTATGCCATTCTTATCATCCAAATCTCGCTGCTGGCTGATTTGGTTGGCAATGCGGACGAACAGCCGCTCTGATTAGGTACCACACTGGCAAAGCGCGAATAAAATGATAAGCATTGGAATTGTGAAAGGCATCGCTCCACGGTTGCGCGTAGCAGCTGCATGAAGGAAACCATGAACTGAGTGACTGAGCTTCAGCTACAGATCGTCTGCGCCTCGAAAGCAAGCCAATGGCAAAAGCAGGGCAGTCACGGCCAGTCAGGGAAGTCTCATTGCCATCGCTATCTAGCAATGGCGACGCCCATGCTTGCTGAACCGTGGCGGTTTCTGGTAGTGCCAACGCGTGTTTTAGATTTTGTCGACGTATTTTCAGGTTCTGAAAATGCATCAAAGTGTTAAAGATTGGGTTTCTTGTATAGCAATAAATATCTGAGCCTGGAATTGCATAGTGAAATTTCGTTGAAGCGTGATGGCTGAAGAAAAAGTGTTCGTTGTGGCGACAATAATAATGCATTGACTTGTATGGACTGCTGACAAGAAACCGTGAACTTTTTGTTGTAATGGAAATTTTCTTAAAGTGGCGTTCGTTGTAGCGGGGTTCGACTGTAATGAAGAAAAAAAAAGCTAGGTTATGTGTGCACTTTATGTTTTGTTCCTGGATGAAAAGGCTGTTAGTGAAATATAACTATAGCTGTTGTAACAAAAAAAAAAGTGCCGCCATATCCACGAAGTGAATGATGATGAGTGGGCGAAGCTCTGGAGGAAAACCTGGTAAACCATGAATCTTCCGTACCTTTTGCCCACTCGATTTTATTACGATGCTCCCCCTAGCGTACGTCGCCGCACTAAATCGAACGATTGCCTTTCACCAATGATGACACGTGCCGTATGTGACATTATTTCTATTTTATAACATCTCGCATCTTTCATCATCAACTACAAGTACCGCCGTCTAGTTTATAACATCTTGCATCTCTTCATCATCAGCTACAAGTCCCGCCATCTAGTGAACACTGAAAGAACTAAATGAGAGGTGGCTACATGCAGGAGACGGTGCCGCCATCTAGTGAACACTGCAAGAACTAAACGAGAGGAGGCGACATACAGGAGACGGTACCGCCATCTAGTGGACACTGCAAGAACTAAACGAGAGGTGGCTACATACAGGGGACGCACAGCCCACGCCTTAAGGAGCTTCGCCCCTAAAAACCCCCCTTTCTTAATATATACCTAACTTAAATTATAGCTGTAACAAAAAAAACCCCTTTCTTAATATAGACCTAACTTAAACACTGTTAAGAAAGGAATGTGAAAGGTAGCATAGCATGCATCGTTTCTGGCCTTTGGCTGAATGACTGGAAAGGAGTTGTGAACACAGTTTTCACAGTTTGTTTCTAGTGAGCAAAGTGAAGCAGTATTGGCCTGAAGTAGTAGCAATAGGGTACATGATGTTGTAGACGGGCCATGAATGAATTAGCAAGGTTCTGTTGTTTTCTTCTTTCTTCTCTGCACCCATTTGTGTTTTCCCTCCTTTCAGTCCCAGAGGATGAAGAGGCCACACTTCTTTTTGCCAATTCTATAAACATTCAACACATTCGCCTGGACGGTTCTCCTGTTGCCGGCAACAGCAGCATCGCTCCAGTGAAAGAAAGCCTTGCCATGGATTTTAACCACGTGAATAGGACTGTGTGCTGGGTATAGCAAGTTTTATTTTAGCATGGAAATAAGAGAAATATAATTCGTCATAGTATTATTCTACAGTTCTGTTTTAATTTTAGTTTTGTCCAAAAATGTCCCATCACGAAGCTGAATATGCTGCTCTAGCATTTAGCCCAGGTGCTGTGATACTGAGTGCTTTAACTGAGATCGCACTTTTTATGAAATTGCACTCACAGTAAAAAGAAAAAAAAAGTGTTTTAGCCAGTTTCTTTATTACTTTTTATATTGTACGGTAAATATGTTCTTCTATATGTGAATCCTATAGTATAAGTTTATGGCAAATTTGTGCATAATGAAAAGCCTATATACTGATATTCTAGCATTTTTTGAACATGCATACTGTCGGTATTGATTTAAATGTGGACTTTCAAAACCACGCTAATGCATCAGTCTCAGTCACTTAATTCAATTTCTGAAACACACACCTGGGATTACACCATCTTTAGACCTCAGCATAATTTTTTTGTTATGTGCATTCTGGTCACTTATATCGAGTTTGCATTTAAAGTTGTGCGGACAGTTCTTACAAATGCTTGATTATTTCTTGCATTGTTACCTCACGCATTGCACACCTAATACGTGTGTTAGGTGCAAGTCTACTTCTGCAATGCCCACTCAAGTATGTGTGCACCATGCCACTTCTAGCTTTGACAGAGTATTGTAAAAAGTTAATGGTTAAGGAATACTAGTGATAGCATTAATCAGTGCATTAAAGAAAAAGAGGGCTTGGGAAGCTTAAGAGGTGCTTTTTGATTTTGTCGAGAAATCTTAAGTGGGTCAATACCAAAGCAGAGCATTGTTTTCTGAAATAAAAATTTGAAAATAATGTTTTTTTTTCTTTTGTCTTTTGAAACTACCTATAAAACACTTTTGCAGGATTCTTAAATGCAGCAGTAGCTCCTAATTAGGGAGGTCAGTGATTCCACTCTTGTGTCAATTGTGCCAAAGTGTGGCAAGTTGAATTTATTGCTCTATCCTGATATAAGACCAGCCTAACTGCACCAAACTGTGACAGAGTTTGCTTCAATGTCTTAATACTTTGTGCCGAACTGCACTAGAGCACGAAGGCACTGTTTTGTGTAGCGACATTTGTCGACCAGTTCTGCGGATAACTAAGTGTTATGTCGTGGTTTTTGTGGTTCAGTGTTATTTCATAAAGTACAATTATCAGTATTCAGCATTTCGTTTATTCAGTAGTTTCTGAAAAAAAAAAAAAATCACTGAAGAGGTTATTCAAGAACACCGGAGTGCATGCATCTTTATTCTTGCATTATCGAGTGTAATATGAAGAGTTTTCTAGATGATTTTCACTATGAGATTTCCAATGAAACGAAATATTTTTAGTTCTTCATAACAGCCCCATAATAATTCAGACACTTGAATGTAAGTGCAACAGTGCACTGCAGGATCTGAAATTAGCTGCTTCATAGGGCTTGAAGTTGCAAAATTAGCTGCTCCAAGTTGCTCCGAGGGAGACTTTTGCTGCTCCAAAGTACTCGAAAACAAAAGTTTTGCTGCTCTGAAAATTGGTACAAATAAAGAGTGCTCAATGGCATCACTGTGAAAATGCATTTTGAGATGAAATAACGTATTGATTATGCCATGTATTGCAAAAATGCTGGCAGTTCCCACTAAGTCGCGCAAAGCTTGGCACAGCGAAGCACGGGTCCATAACAGCTTGTACTCCCTGTCGACCGATGTGTCGATAAGAGTAGACCGCCACGAGATGCGTGGCTTCCTTCTTGGGAGTACGCGCTGTCTTAGGATGCCCCATCACTCTCTGGACACGATCAGGTGTAGCCAGGCTATGCATTATAGAATGGAGGTTACACACAATTTCTCCTTTGATGGGCGTGGCTTAGCTCTGTGTATGTGCGGCTTAGCCTGGCAGTGCGAAATCTGGTAACTAGACGACACGATACTTGCTTCCCCTTCCTTTATTTTCCTTTCTCCCTATACTTTCTCTCTCTTTTTCGGTGATGTTCTTCCTGTGTCTCCTCGTTTCTCTTTCTCATACTTTGCCAACCTTTACTCTCTCCTTATCGTTTTCCTTCTCCTCACCATCACAATTGTCCTTTTCACGCTCACTTCTTTTGCTACACTGCACTATGCAAGGCAATGCTGTTCTGTTAGCGTTCCTGAATAGCCGAGTGGTTAGAACGGTTTGCATTGGTATTGGAGGTATGCAAGTTGAAATCCCGCCACTAAAAAAAAAGTTTTTTCTTTTGAAAATCTTTCTCCTTTATAACTTTCTTTCTCTTTCTCCCTGTACGCATTCTCTCACCCATCTGGGTTGCCATAGCAGTGAGCTATGGGACTTGCCCAGATTTTCTGGCTTATACCCTTCATGATGACAACAGTTTTTGGGCATGGTCACACTTTGTCAAACCAGAACAGCTTCACTTTTAAAAAATATTTTGTGGTCCAATGCATTTCATAGTGAAGTTGTTTTACGTGAACTTCATTATTTGAGCTCATGTGAATATTTTTCCTGCCTCGGATGCTCACCCCAAGATTTCTTTTGTGTGCTATGCAGATTAACCATGAAGGAAACGAGACGGCCCTTCAGTGTGCTCTTGTCTCTCAGCTGGACGTGCGGTGGGACTTGAAGCTGAACGACTCTTTTTCGTTGACTAGTAAGTAGTGATTTATTCTGACGGTCAAACGACCTGTTTATATTTACAGTGTGTAGTGGCAACAGGGCTTTATTTTCTCATTAGGCACTCCCAGAAAAAGGGATCATTATTTAGCTTATATAAAATGCTTTGGGAGCTTGGTTAACCTCCCCGCCTTTCCTCTCCATTTTTCTGTGCTGGCATTGGGCCGATTCCATTGCATTATCATGTAGCATTCTGACCTCTCCTGTGAAAAAAGATTGTGTTTCTTGACACTCTCTAAAGGCGGCTCATGATGAATTCGTGCTTTAGTAGGTACTTCTATAAGCCATCTAAACGTTTGCCAAGTGGGCAGATAAAAAAATCTGACTGTTCAGTACCATCTGTCTCAGCATTAGCTGCAAAAGCTTGTAAAACTCTTGCTTGATTTTTGCAAAGGATTCATACGGTGTGCTTGCATCTGTCATCATGACAATGTCCAGCCTAATATATTGTTTCTTCTAACTTTCTGGGGTCTGATAACATTACCTAGAAGAGGATAAGTTGCACAGTTTCTAAACAAGGCGATGATAGGGCTTGTATAGATGCTGCATCTGGCTGTGAGAAAAATTGCCAAATAAATGTGTAAATTTCAGTGTCCATAAATTTTCCCGCCAGACATTAGAAAACTCATTCTTGTGATTTGTGATAGCTGAAACATTTGAACATGCATTCCCCTATTTTGGGATAAATCAGTGGGCTATATATTTCTCCTTTTTCCTTTTTTTTAGCTGTCAATCAAATGGCGCTAGACTGGGTATCCGGCAACTGGTACTTCCTGGACGATGTGCGGGAGACCATATTCTTTGCAATGCCTCTCTTTCTGTGTGCGTCACAGTGATTGACGTTGGACTGAGCAAACCCCGTGGCATTGCCCTGGACCCTTACAAAGGGTCAGTCTTTGCTTCTTTTTCCCTCTTTATTATTCACCTTCCTGTTTGGGAAGTTGCCCTTCGTCTGCGAAATGCAGTCCCGGTAGCTGGTTTATACTTCAATCTCTAGCACTTTTTCTCAACTAATGTGAATGCTGCGCACATTAAGGGTTAAAGCTTTTCCTTGACGACATAAACCTTATGTTTGGCTGAGTGGCGATGTCGGAATACATGACTGGCTAGGATGTTAAAGTTTGCTACCTAAAATCAGCAATACCAACGTGTGTCTGTACGGAAAAGTCGGCCATCTGAAATTTTCAAGAGGTGCTTAATGTCATAAGCATGAGTAAGCACTACTATTGGATGGAGCACTTATGCACATCACTTTGGGGGAAAGACAGTGGTGGCTGTAGGTGAAACTGAAATTTTTTCTTACGTTGTCACCAGCGGTATGATAGCATTTGCTTATTGAATGGGTGCAGAAGTTGAAAAAAAAAAATCTGGGAAATTGAGCAAGACTTGAGTAACATTGCATTAAATTTAGGGGAACTTGACCCACGTGCACTGTCACGACAAACTAGTCGAAGAGCTGAAAACAGAATGATTGCAAATGCAGTTTAACATTATTGTTGTTTTTAAGTTCTCGGCGCCTCTCGCGATCCTTGATTTCAGGTTCATGTTTGTCACGGAGTGGGGCAGTGCAGCGCCGGTGTTGGAGCGTGCTCACCTAGATGGAACTGAGCGTACCAAGCTTGTGGAGCAGAAGATTGTCTATCCTTTTGGCATTGCCGTTGACCTGCCCAGGGAAGAGGTCTATTGGGTCGACACCTACCTCGACATGGTGGAACGCATCAGCTACGATGGTTCGAGGCGCACCACTGTTTTCCGCGGGGCTCCCGTGAGTTGTTTTGTCTTTTCTTGTTGGTGAGTGCTGATTGTAAACCTGTCACTTGGATTGCGTCTGTTGTCTTAATAATGCCGTCCTCGCTGGCATAACCAAACAGATTTGTGTTTCCCGTAACTGTTCCGATAGTTTTCTATACATATCGCTGGCTTTTCTTCTATGTAAAAGAAGTCTGCATTGATTGTCCTTTTTTTCATTTTCTACATGTATGGGGGCTGTCCGAAATTTCCAGGCCACTATCCCAAGTGCTCATATGGTAGCGTGGCCTTGTAACTTTTGAACGCCACTGTATGCAATTACCATTTGAGCCAGGCCCAGTAGGCACTGCGCTGTAGTTGACCCTGTGTGCAGAACACAGCTTACATTAACTGTGATCAAATTTGTGGAATGCACCATATATTGTGAAATTTCCATCTCATTCCTAATCATACAGTTTTTTTGAAGTTTGACTTTTTGCATGAGCTGTTTCATTTCCTTGCTATGAGAAGAAAGCCTTTCGGGTGTTCTAAGAACAGTTAATGCGATACAACCCTGCTGTCTTTGAGTTGCTATGCACCTATGCTTCCCTCTTCAGGCAGTCATTAAACAGCTTTTCTGTGGAAAGACCCTCGTGCAGACTGTACTTCTTGTTGCAGATGCGCAACCTGTATGGCATCACGGTGTTTGAAAACTACCTGTACGTGACAAGTTGGCACAGCAATTCCGTGGTGGTTGTGCACAAGTACAACCAGAGTGACATCCGCACTGTGAAAGCCAACCTGACAAGGCCATTCTCCATTCACGTTTACCATCGTCAACGGAAACCCTTCGTGAGTGCTCATCTGGCATCGGACAGTGAAAGCGCACATTTTAAAGTGAGACAGCTGTGCTTATACGGTGAAATCTTGACACAATGAACCTCAAGGGACTGCTAAAAGTCTCATTATTTTGAGACGTCATTGTAGTGAAAGTATTAAAAATATGCGAAAAAATTGTAAACCTAAACACGTGAGTTGCCTACCTGTGCTGTGTATACATTCGCGATCGCGTTACGCTCGAATCAGCTCGAAGAAACAAACATGATGTATTACGGAACCAGTGCACAATAATTTGAGGAAGAGCGTGATCTATCCTGATGTGGGCAGCTCGACTATTGAAAGATGCACTCTTAAGCATGTGCTTGTTTTTATGCACTGGGAAGCATCAGCGCCAAATACAGCCGATTCTTCACGTTGGTTTGTGCGCGCCGTTTCAACATGGTCTTTGCTCTTGTCGCCACTTTGTTATCACGACAAATGGTATAGATCTTATTGGTCAACAGCTAATCTCACGCTCATGCTTTGTCGTCGCATTGCGTGTAGAGTTCAAGGGTTAGTGAAGCGAGCATTGGTAATCATTGGCGACTTCATCCCATACATCACTCGGGTCGCAATTTTCACTGTAGTAGCATTCCTTTCATGCTGCTTCTGGAGCTCGTCTTGAACGTCCTATCACCAAACAAAAGGCTAAAAAATAGCCATGTAACAAGCATGCAGATCAAGCTGCCTGATGAAAACAAAGGCAACGAGGTGAAGCCTGACGCGAAAAAAAGTACCAGGCGATGATAGGGCTATTGTGTATTTGAATAGTGCCGGCAAATAGAGAAATACGCGGGCGTTCTGATGATGATGATAATAGTGGCAGGTACGGTGCTGGGCATTATTTTCACAGCCATGAAAATAATGTAACTTTTTCAAAAATAAGTAACTTTTTCAAATCACTAGCCATTATTTTGAAGTGTTGTAGAGATTTAAGGGGGACAAAATTTGGTACATTATTCTGAAACATTTGGTATTCTCAAATTCGCAGTAGTGAAATATTTTTACATTAAACCAATGGACATTTTAAGGGGGATTTTGGGAAAAGTCGTTAATCTGAAAAAATCGTTATACGGAGGTTTGCTATAATGAGATTTGACTGTATTAAAATAATTGCCCTGCAGAGTTAATACTTGTAAGCTGAGAGTTCTATACTTGTCTTAAATGCTGAATAGCCATCCTTCAAAACAAAAAGCTTAGGTTTTTTATTTGTGTGTGTGTGTGTGTGTGTGCGTGCGTGCGCGCGTGTGTGTGCGTGCGTGCGTGTGTGTGTGTGTGTGTGCACGCGCGAAAAAACTGAGTGCCAGGAAAATGTCCTCGTTGCACCGTTAGAAACTAATAACTTTAATGAGAAACAAGTGTTAAAAATTTCTTGTATTTGTAGCATAGCTAGCTAATGCTCCTGCAGCGTTGACAGGGGGTAGCCAAGTATATTCTTAATTTGAAGATATTTGCGTGCTTTTAAATTTGGCAGCTTGTTTGCAGTATTTAGGTAACATATTTTATTGGCTAAAAATGCGGGTGGTATCGGAAAACCAGCCTTCATTCAGAGCTTTTCATTGATTGTGTACTTAATATTTCATTGTTGAAGATTTTGCCAGCATAAGAGTTTTTATTTTATTATACTCAGACTAAGTAGTATTGTTATTGTGCTATATATACTCTTCCTTCATTTTTTCTTGTTAATGTGCATTGGTATGTGTTACCAGGTGTTACGTGAGAACATAAACCTATTGAGGGGGCCCCTTTATTTTAAGACATACTTTTCTTGGCTTCATACGGTCATGTTCCTGCCGCCGTTATACAGCTAACGTAACAACATACAATGTTTCTTTCTGGGCAGGTGAGCACCCTTGCAGCCAAAACAATGGAAACTGTGAGCACCTGTGCATACCATCAACCATAAAGGGGACGCTGACAGCTCAGTGTATTTGCCGGCCTGGTTTTCGTCTTGCAGATCAGGGACGTTGCATTGGTAAGCACCACCACCCAAGGACACATGTTTTTTGCCAAAGTTCCAGTCGATTGGGCGTGTGGTTACTGCCACAGCCTACTTGACCAGGCAATAGGGACAGTTTTTTATGCCATGCCATACAATGCATTAGATGCAATTCTTGGGCAGTCGTTTCTATTCTTCACAGATATTTAAGCTGTACGATTTCGGTTTTGACCAGAGGAATTCGAGACATCATTAATGTTATGTGCAACTATATACACATTTTTTTCTATTGGTTTGGAGCAAAAAAAAGACCAGGGCATTTGTGTGTGACTTTTGTAGTTTATAGACAAACAGTTGGCCTATTGCATATTGGTAAAAAAAAAAAAAGATCAATGCTAGGGCATCAGGGGCTTGCCTCAACGCCGCCTCATGGGCGTGCTGGGTCGCCCAGGTTTGGTCGTCAAGAGCGGGTCTCCGCAGAGCCTCACGGAGCTTCGACGAAAGGGTCATGGCGTAAGTGTGTCTGTAATGTGCCGGGCACTTCCACAGCATATGCGGAAGCATAGCCGGGTGAGTGCCACAGCACCGTCAGTGGGAGGTTGTGTACACGTCCGGGAAAATGAGGTGAAGGTGGGCAGGCGAGGGATACGTGTTTGTTCGAAGTAGACACAAAATGGTGGCCTGTGCCCGGCCACCTAAACCTGCTGGTTTCTTACAATAAAGTTTATTTCTCCTCCAAATGCTAGGGCATGTGCAAATTTCATGCTGCAGTTTTTATTTGCCTTAGAATGATCACATTCTCATGCAAAATCTCCTACTGCACTCCAGACTAGTCCTTGTGTTTACCACTGCTGAAAATAACTTACATATATGTTAATTTGATCCAGCTGACACTTCACTCCTCATGGTTTCCGTTAAAGTAAAAAAACTTCCTTCCCTTGTCTCACTGGGTGTACGTTAAAGAATCCCAGATGGCCTAAATTTCAGGAGCCCTCCACTACGGCTTCTCTCATAATCATATCGTGGTTTTGGGGCGTTAAACCCTACAGATCAATCGATCCCTTGTCTCACTGCCAACCCTGCTTACTTAACTTCCATTGTTCATGAGCCCATTGTTTCGTGACCCCTGAACTTGAATTTATCGAGCTGTCTGTACAATATTTATTTGCATTTTCTCGGTTCAGTGGTGGCTCCAGCACAGTTCCTGCTGTATGCACGTGGGCGGCCGGGTGCGGTGAAAGGTATTTCAACAAGTGACGACTTCCCTGAGTCCAAGGTGTTCCCACTACTGCGGCGTGAAGTGATGGCTCCCATACGTTCCCTCAGCCGCCCAACCGCTTTGGACTACGACGCCAGGACTCGCACCGTCTATTATTCGGATGCCCAGCAATTCGTCATTGAGCGCCAGGGTCTGGACGGATCCAAGAGAGAAGTGTTCACTTCTAAAGGTACCTACTTAACTCAAAACTTCAATTCAACATGTTGGGCCGTGTGTATTGTTTCTGTAAGTGCAACATACGCTTGTAGATGTCTTTCTGTGTGAGCTGTATGTTGGGCCCCCACGAAAAATGTGCTGAGAAGCAAATAATTTTCGAGCTTGATGAAGTTCGGCGAATGAGCTTGCATGTTCATTGTGTTTAAAGGACCATAAAGCCCCAATACATTAATACAGTCGAACCTATTCATAATGAACTCGAAAGTGCCGCAATAAGTGGTCGTTGTATCAGTATTTCGTTGTGTATGAACTCACCTTTAAAAACATTCACTTAGCAGCCAAAACGTTTTCTTCTTTTTGTATATTTTTAAAAATGGTAACAACTTTCCTTTGACAAGTCAAACCTCGTGTATTAACCGACGCTCGCTGTGTGCTCACAAATGAATTAAATCACATTCTTGGTGAATTCGTGCCATTCCACTGAAGTGCGCTATCACCACGCAAAACCAATCATACGTGGCTAGTTGCTTGCAGCACCTTGCTAGAGGAAAATTTTGGTGAGTGTGAGTTCAACTGAGCCCTAAGTAGAGAATTTATTTCACGAGTGAATCTTAAGTGTGATCTACATGTTTTGCTATCTTCAGCTGTGTGCGACTGTATAGATAACAATGAAGTGGTCTGGAGAGAAAGCACATTGTATAGTACAGTTGTGCACTATGTTTAACAGAGTCGCTCTTTTAAGTTAATGGTGCTGAACTGCATAAGTATTTTTTTGTTGTGGTTCATACGTTTGTCTTCTTCTCCTCCAAGCGTCTGCTTAACAGAGTTCACCATTGATATAGTTTTTATCAATATAGTTTTTTTAACTGTAGAAATGAGCACCGTATCCAAAGTGAGGAAGGCAGGTGAAATGAAGTGTGAGGATGCTCATCAGAACCTTGTCACTTTTGTTTTGGCACGGTATTTCATGCCAACCATTTTGTCTTCAGGCCTAAACAACTGCGAAGGGCTGGCTGTGGACTGGGCGGGTCGCAACCTGTATTGGACTGATGAGGGACATTTGGGCATCTGGGTTGCACGACTGGACAACGCCACACTGCGCCGGCAGCTCGTCTCTCTCAACATGTCACATCCAAGGGCCATTGTAGTCGATCCCAAGAGGGGGTGAGGCCTGTTTTTCACTTCTTAATGGGCATTTCGGCGCCATAATTAATGTACTTAAGTATTAAAAATACCGATGTTTTGTTCAACTGTCATAACTAAGTGCATTTAAGTGCAGTGAACAATACTGCTCGCTTCGTAAACTCGATTTGCAAGTCTCCGATAGAATCTGTGTGATGGAAAGACCTGGATTACTCAGTGTTACTTGTTTCTGCATATCGCAACTTGTAAACCGCGGCCTAGAATAGATCGATGATCGCTAGGAAAAATGCACTTTCTGGGCTTTGGCACGGCACAGCGTTCGATATAGCAGATGTCCTGCTGTGCGGGAGTTCGATGTTTGGGTGCACTGGATCCATACTTTTGCATGGGAAGTCCGAGGGGATTTCTCAAGTGTTCGATATAGCCAATAATTTGGTATATCCGAGTTTGATATATCCGGGATCTACAGTATACACAAGGCATGACGGTGAAGCACATAAAAATGAAAAGAGGCCAATGTTTCGGGACATTTCCTGAAATGTTTCTCTTAATTAGACAAGTGTGCGGTACTCACTGCAACCTTCACTGTCCATGCACTTATGCAGCTAGTAAGTGTGATTATGACTGGCCTTGAGAGCTACTTAAGATGAGGCTGTGGTGATTTGAGACATTGGGAGCAGTAAAAATTTGTTTTCTCAAGCCACCCACACTTTTTGGACAATTCTGCAGATCATGAGGAAGCTGTAAAGTTGCATGTCGACTGTGTTGTCGGGAGACTGTCGCTAAAGTTTACTTTCAATTCTTTTCCTCCCCTCCATAAACTGATGATGTGATGATTATGTGGCAGAGGGGATTGTGTCTATACAGTAGGCTTACAAAATTGGTTGTGCAGGAAAATATGTAATAGCTTGTTTGATTGAAGTGTTGAAACATGCTTAAGAATTCTTCAATGTTAGAAAAGTGTCCTTTTATTGATCAGACGGGCTCTGCTGGTCTCTTTCAGGTACATGTACTGGTCTGATTGGTCAACTGAACCGTATCCACCAAGTGATGGCCGAGATGGAGGAAAAATAGAGAGAACATACATGGACGGTTCGCACCGCGAGGTGTTTGTCTCACAAGACCTGCACTGGCCGAATGGCCTGAGCATAGACTACGTTAACCGCCAGCTCTACTGGTGTGATGTGTACTTCCATCGCATTGAGCGCATCGGCCTTGATGGCAAGGGGCGTGAGGTCAGTTGTGCCTTACCATTGTTGGAATGTTTTGTTATCGTCGCCTGATTTGCATTTTAGATTGTGCTGAACTCCTAATTAGTGTCGCCTCTTTTGAATATGTCATTAAAATCTGGAGGACACTGGTTTGGTTCTCGGTCCCAGCAGCCACATTTTAATGAAGGCAAACGGTGAAGCCACCAATGTATTCGGATTAAAGTGAACGCTAAAGAACCCTAGAAAATCAATATTGATTCGCAGTCCTCCACTGTGCTGTGTCTCATAATCATATTGTGGTTTTAGCACATAAAATCACAGAAGTAAATTTTGCTCTCTCGCCCCTAAAGTCTGTTTTTACTGCAGTAAATTCACCCTTTTATGGGGGTTGACTCATCTTGGACATTTTTTTGTTAATTTCTTCAGTGATATTGATTAAACTGCACAGGCTTATGCAGTTTTTTATTCTGATTTCAAATGTGCAATACTTTTACTATAACTCATCTTGTTCCTGAGATAACTTAAGCTTACTTTCTATCATTTAAGGCTCCCACAGAATAAAAAGTGCTTAATCAAAAGTGATACTTATAATATGGCAACATAGCCTTATGACTAGAGATTGAAATTATGCAAGAGTTTTTTTGTTTTTTGGCATTTCTTAGTTATTTTACAGCAAAATGAACTTTCCATTTTCGAAGGCAGTTAGAATTGTGTTACAATTTTGATGAGTATTTAATTAAAAAAGGCTTGTGCTCTGAATTCTGCTCCCATACTTGCAATCTATACACGTACAGATTTCTATTGCCAAAAGAATTATTGTTATGCCTGCCCTAGCTGCAGAGTTATGGAGGACTCAAAATTGAACAGTCATAAATTTACTTTTTTGAGAAGAATGGAAAATACTGATAACACCCAGCTCTTCAAAGAACATCAATCACCATGTGCATGTTTTACAATGCTCATAAAAGCACTCATAAATTGGTAGTAGAGCTTCGGACACAGGTACCAGCTAATAATAAAGAAGCCTCGAAGTAGGCTCTCATTTTTTGCGGGTTCTGCATTGTCCTAGCACCAAAAATCTGGACAGTCAGAATGAAATTACAAAAAAAAAAAGACCACTTCCTGGTGGGTGAAAATTTGCAGAGATGGAATAATACTTGTAGAAACAAAATATGTCAATTTAAAAAAATGAATTTTTTTGTCACTTTTCAGTCCCAAAGAACAGTCAGCTTTGAATATCTGTTCAAATTATCATAACTTTATTATAAAAGAATCATAGTGCATTCATTGGAATCCAGACATAGACACCCTTGCTTTGCCTGAAAATTGAAGCTGAGAGAGTTAGTTTTTCTGAAGTATGGACAAAACTTTCATGCATAGTCCTCAAGTTGCGCATCAGCTGATCTTGGTGATGGAAAAGTTGTTTGAGTATTGTTTGTAACACTGTGAAATGGCCACTCGACATTTTTTTCTCGCACTTGTTACTTTTTAAAACTGTCTCGCTTTTTTTTTTTACTCAGGTGCTGGTAGAAGGCGAGCACTTGGACCACCCATATGGCCTGGCCCACTTTGGAAACTACATCTACTGGACTGAGTTCCAGAAGGGCCACATTCTTCGCTTTGACACGGTTTCAAAGAACATCACTAAACTCAAGACTGAAAACCCGCCCCTCTTTGAACTGCGTTTCTTTGATGAGGCATCGCAATCGAGTGAGGGCATTGCACTGGTTATCAATATTACTGAATTAGTAGTACGTTTTACAATATTGGTTAAGGCTTTACACTGGTTCCCAGCTGTTGATAATCAGTGTCAATTGGGCTTGTGCAAATAGTGGTTCGGTTCGAATAACCTTGAATTGAATTTGAATAGTATATGTAGCATATTATTTTGAAAAATGGACATAGTTGTCACTTCCCAAGCAACTCGCAAAATATATTTAAAAAGTTGGAACAAGGCCTGTGCCAATGCTGTTCTTTTTGGCTCAAAGGAAGTGGAAACAACTTTGAAATAGTAGCAGGATTTCGCTTTTGGTAGAATGCAAGTGGTAGCCTGTAAAAAATGTTGCATTGTAAAATTTACTATACTTAGAGCATATATGCCCATACGAAAAGCTTTGAACTGATAAAATGGGCATGATGAGTCAATGTGAAGGTAAAATATGTTTATTGAACTTTGCAGTGAGGTTTCGCAGCCATGTGAATTTTTTCTGGACGGGTGTTTTCTCGGCTTTGTTCCCCTTTACGGCAGGGAAACCACTTTTATAGTGAACTATATGAGTACTTGTGTACGTTTAAATACTTTCATGGCTTAGCATCCTTCCACTGGAGTGAACCAACCTTTACAGGGGATTACATGTGGATTAGCATTCACCTATTCATTCATTTCGAATACTCTGAATTTTTTGATAATTTAAATTCAAATCGAAGTGAATTTGAATACAGCACTATTCGTTCGAATATTCGTAGCATTAGAATATTTGCACAAGCTTAGTGGTAATTATTAAAATGAAATACTGTGTTTTCGATAAAGAACTGGGCATATTAGATACCGTATAGACGTAATTGCAAGTCGGCTCGAACGCAGGTCGACCCTCTCCCGCCCGCCCCAAATCGCACGTTTATTAAAAAAAATGATGTGTGGTGGCCAGTATAATGGTTCATTCTGACATCACTTTTGTCATAGCATGCAAAGTGCGCTCAGATTTTAGTAAAAGCACCTTGGTATCCAGTGTTTCCAAGGAAATTTTTTGCTGTCACAAAGCATGCTTCTTAATCATTTTTAAATTTTATGTCTACAAATTTTCTTGACTACAAAAATCTCTTTACAAGCCTCATCAAATTTTTTATGAAGGGGTCTGGCCTTATTGTTGTTCGTTGATTGACTTTGTATGCACGCACAGCTATAACTTCACACTGTGCATGAACAGTGGATCTGATGTGCAGGACATCACTTGGAAATAGCCGGTCAGATGTTTTACTATGTGGTGAAGCATCTGCCTTTCCTTTTATTACTTGGTTGGAAATATAAAAAATCATATTATGTGCAAGAATAGGAAGAAAATGGAGGGAGTGAAAACTAGATAATGCATGGATTGGCTCATGGGAGCAAGAAAGAGACATAGAGAAACAAAATAGACAAAACTGAGTGGGGTGAACAAATGATTTACACTGCAGTGTTCCTGGTGTTGTCTTTTCTCACTTGCTTTTCAGTGATATCTTGAGCATTCTTTATATGTTACTTGATGAAGTTCTGTCTCAATAGCATGGTGAAAAGTTCAGTTGTCAAATTCATGTCAATTAGGCTGTTCCTCTTCCTCTTGTCCAATTTGCAGCTGCCAGCAGTTGCAGCAGTGACAATGGTGGCTGCTCACAGCTGTGCTTGTCTATTCCCGAGGGTCACTCCTGTGCTTGCGGGGACGGCTACTACCTGGCCACTGACGGCACTACGTGCCACCGTAAGACGGCATTCGTCCAGTCTTCTCATAGCCACGAGAACTATCGACAAGCGCTTCCTTACTCTGCACATCTTAGTTACCTGTCACGAAACTGAATTCGGTAACGTGAGCACTGTTCGGGGGCTGTTTAGCTTCCCATGAGATAAATGTGCTTCTGGATGGAGAAGTTTAGGTAAAACCAAGAGACCTTGATAACTGCCACAGTAATATGCTGGAAAGAAAATTTCATACAGAGAAAGTTCACATTACAATAGAAACTGAATAATTTCATTTTATGTTACTGGTAATTTGAAGTTTTCATTCTTGACTGCATTTTGTGCTACTTAGTGTCAGCACTGCCCTAGAGCATCTAGTCCAATTCAATATAGAGACGTTTGGCTGGCGTGTACAATTTAAGACTTCTTTGCGTATAGGCATGCCTGTTAATGTGACAGTCAAGTGATTGCGTGTGTTGTCACATGATGATGCGTAGGGTAATGCAAGACTGCATGCAACTGCATAATGGGAGCTGGTGTGGCCAGCGGAGGGTGCATTTAACAACCTATACCCATATAGTTTTATTTGTGCTTTGTGCACTTAAAGCCTTATAGGGTGTTAGAAGCTACCGTCTCTTTTAGCGTATGTAAGCATGACTAGCCATCAGGTCAATGTTTGATCTGTCGGTTTTCTGATTCTTCCATTATATTCATGAGATGCAATCTCTTATTTCTCTTCTTTCTTTTTTTTTCTATTTAAACATTAAGGGTCGGCAAACTATACCGAGCCTTCACGGTGTCGTGAGGGTGAATTTGAGTGCAAGACCAACCAGCGGTGCATCGACAAGCGCTATCTTTGTGATGGCGACAACGACTGTGGTGACAACTCCGATGAGGACTCTTCACCATCTGGAATCTGTGGTGAGCTGTGTTTCTGGGATTCATGGATTGAATGACCCTGTCAAACTTTTTTTGAGAGCTTCAACGAAACCAAGTTAAATCGCTGCACTTATTGTCACCAATATTCGTGTTTAGTACTGTTCTATATTAAAAAAAATTTGCCTGCTGGTATTTCATGAAACCCTTGCCACTCCTTTCATATTATTGTGCGCCTTTTATGTTTTGTTGAACAAGAGGGTCATCGGCTGGATATTTTTTCGATACTGTGAGTAAGCAGCGCCTCTAGCCGAAGCAGAATTTAAAAGAGAGAAAAATCTTATTGAGCCTCAGACTAGAACATATTTTTTGGCTACTAAGAAGGTTTCTTTCTGAGAAATCTTTATGGTCTTTTTTGCGACTTCACGCTACGAACCGGTGGTTGTCAATTTGCCATTCTTAAAAAAAAAAAAAAAAACTTATTTCTGATGAAGCATTGTGGCAATTCAGGGGGTACAGGACAGGACAGTAACACTGTGCTCATACTATTAGAACTTCTGAGATCAAATCACACGGCAGAGGAGCAGTAGCGTTTGGTCCTGAGATCTTGCCGATGTAAGGTCTCAATGCGACGGTGGATGGGGCAGTGTACGGCGGCGAAATGGTGGAGGCTCATGTATTGTGACGGGTTGGTGCAGGTAAAAACAAGCTCGTACCATGTTGTTAAATCCCACCAAGCAGGCGAGAAGTTTCAGGCATCGTTTTGCGACCGGCATTAAGTTTTGTTTGCCTGGTTCCACGGAGCCATGAACTTTGCCAACTCCATCACTGTAGTCCAAATAGAACTGAATTTGCTCATCCCCAAAAACAGCATGAAGCATGGCATTATTTGAGGTACTTTTTAGGCTTTTCGAGTCCAAATAAACTTCACTTTCAAGGCTTGGCCGTTTTCTCAGGGCTGTTCAATTTTTCGGACTATTTCGCAGTTCCCGTCAGGTCCGGAAAATTTGTCGGCGACTGTAGTCTACTGTAACAGTAAAGTGTCATAACATGTCAATTTGTGTGTGTTATAGGATGTGTTATAGTAACTACCATGGTTAGGTTGTATGTAATTAAATATCTATTTATCTAATTCTGATTCTTTGTTTTGGCATTATTAGAATGGAGTCTCAGGCCACAGATATAGTGGAAGTTCATTATTGGTCATGTCCATCGTGAGCAAAGAACAATTACACTTTTCAAAGGTCTCGCTGGACGTGGCACATTAAGTGTAAAAGTGCCTTCAGAAAAGTGATCATATAAAACAGTACACTGCAAAGTGAAGTTAAATGATAACAAATTTATTTTACAAGAGATTCGATTCATCCAAAGCACTATATATCTCACTCTTCCTTAGCCCCTAGGTGATACAGATGGCAAAAACAAGTAGTTCACACATTTATGTGCCAAAGGGGCACGTATGTCAAATACAGCATGCAGGCTAAGCTTGACGCACCACATACAAATTAATAGGTGGCGACAGCACGTTGCGATCTTTATGATCTTCGGGCTCTCTTGGGGTCAATGTTCTGAACAGTTTTAATTCATTTCTGAATCTTAGTTTGGTGGTCAGATATCAGACACCATATCAGACTGCATTTGTGAGTGAATTTCATCTTTGCGTTTTCCTGAGTAGCGATTTGTGTCGTGCAGAGAAAGTGACCTGTCAGGAAGACCAGTTCCGGTGTGACGCCAACCGATGCATTTCCTTGCACTGGGTCTGCGATGGGGAACGTGACTGCGTGGATGGCTCAGATGAAGAGCCAACGTCCAAGTGCAGAAGTAAGTGGCATTTGATTCTCATTTGTAGTGTGCATGTAGCAGTTTATTAAACATATTTAGTGTGATACAGCCAGATGAATCCAACATGAAAATAATTAATCCAAGGAATGCACAAGGGACGCTCTTTGTTGTTCTTGACTTTACTACAGTAATTATGACAGAAACCATGTTATAATTACTACAGTACAATTAAGAACTGCTCAATTCCCCTTCTTTTCTTATTTAGTTCGATGTACTTGCAGGGGTTTTCATTTGCACCTTACACTGCATCGCCACGCACGAATGATGTAAGAAAGTGGTTAAAGGCACCTGCTTTTCCAGCAAATGTTTCTAGTATAGTGTGCTATCGAATGGAACTACGCTCAAACTTCATTATTACAAACTTGCATCTTACATGAAAATAAGTTTGTTATATCCAAAAATTCATTATAAAGGTTTTTTTAACACTATATATTATTGCAACACTAGTTTTATGTATTTCGTTATAACCGATATTTTGTTATATTCGGTTTCGTTATAACGAGGTTCGAGTTACTATTTCCCAGGGCTGACAACAGTGCAAAGTACTGTTAGCACTAGTTGACATGTGAACAGGAAAAGTACATCAGAATGCTGTGTTCAGTAGAATATTTGTAAATGCAAATTGCATTGCATGAACAGAATTTCTGCTTAAGAGGAACAGCCACATGTAATTTGTTTGTTTGTTACTTTTTAAAATTATATATATATATATATATATATATATATATATATATATATATATATATATATATATATATATATTGGTCAACTGCTGTGCCACTTAGTAATGAAGCTCCTGTAAGTAGTAGAACACATTGTTTCAGTCCTTTCAGATTCTGTTTAATGAGGTCCTACTGCGACTACATGGATGTTATAGAACATCAATGCAAAAGCTTTGAGGCAAATACAAATGCTTTTGGGTGCATGTGTCAGCTGTTTAGCTGTTCACTGCATATGCTGTGCAGCTGCTGAACATTCTGCTAATCTCCTGAAACTGCTTTGTGTGTAGGTTGTAGTAAATGTAGGGGTGTAAAATGTACATACACGTGTATTCTAGTGCTGAAATAATTGAGTTTCTGTGCTATTGTAGGTTAATCCTGACATTACCGTTGCATTGAACAGATGCAGCTGTAGTTATGTATAATCTTTCCTAAGAGTGCAAAAAAAAAAAAAGAAACTTGTTAATACAATTTTTGGTCTGTGCTGTAGTACACTGTCAAATACCTCTACAGAAAACTGGCCCGCATAACAAAGCATTTGTTACGTTCTGGCCATACCACAAGTGTAACGCTGCATGATCTTTGCAAACCCGAGCGCTTTGTTATGAGGGTGTTCGTACCTTTTTGTTGAGCTCGAGGGTGTCTCGGTTCGAATTGCAGACACGACGTGCAGTGCAGCGCAGTACACTTGCAAGGTGACTGGAAAATGCATACCTCACAGCTGGACGTGCGACTCTGACAAGGACTGCGGTGAAGGGGACACTTCAGACGAGCATGAAGCCTGTGGTAAGTGTTCCTTGCCTTCAGATTTGTTGCCCTGGCTCTTAATGGCTACTCACACAATAGACTCGAACCCAGATATAGCTAATTATTGGCTATAATGAAATAAACAAAGAATAGCTCTATCATAGATACAGTGCTGCAAGTATATGTTTATAACAAATTTTCTGATATAATAAAGTATTGTTGTGACAGGTGTGACTCTGCCTAATGACGTTTGAGTGTATTCTTCAGTCGTAAATTTTTAATTTCGATTGAAATGCCATGTCCTCAAGCCTAGAAAATGTAATGGTAAGCATGAGTGTGCTCTGAAAAAAATCAGTTACGGCATGTTTTACAACCCCTAGGGGGTTAAGCTTTTTTTTGCTCGTATGTGACCCTCTAGAGGTCTGTTTTTGTGATTGGAGACTTAAAATCTTTTTAAGTTCCCTCTTAAAAAAAAATTACTCTGTGAAATATTTAGTGACCGTAAAGTGATAAAAAGAATATTTTTTCTAGATACAGATGCATTGCTTATGTATTAAGAATAAAAACAAAAATGAGAAAGAAGTGTCTATTGAAATAAATAGCTTTCAAAGGCTTAGGAAAATGTACACTCCAGAATAATGTCGTCCTTCTACCACTCAGAATGGTCATGTTGCAGCTGCTTCTGATGAGAATGATTTTCGGTAAAACTCACAATTTTGTACTTTTTAGGGATTCTTTGTCTTGACAGCTAACATCCAGTGAATCCAATTCAGATTTGGCATTTGGCTAGCAGTTTCTATCAAAGGAATCGCCACTTGACACTCTCAATAGCGGAGAAGCTGTCGTGTACACGGCTTTTCCGCCATGTCGTGACCGTCGCGTCTGTGAATGCGTGCAATGAAGCTATGCTTGTGCCCCCGGCATAAAACCTTAAACGAGTGAGACATTGCTTCCAGTTACCCTTCATGTTATCCCCGCTGAGAAGCTATCAATTTTCACAGTTCTCTGGACAGAGAAGGCACAGGCATGGTGGCATCACTCGTATATGGCGACGTTCGTATATACCAAGACCTGCCTGTGAACAACTGCACTAATGAGCCCGTAGACAATAAATGAGCGAGCATTAAGCAGTTACGTTTTGAAAAATTAGAAACTAGATTGACATCTATCTTTTACGAGCACAACAAGTGGAAACTGCCCGTGAGAGGAAACCAAATTACCATTGAGTGCCCATGCATGCGTGTTTATGTGCGCTTATGCACAGGCAAACCTTGAAATGCCCACACAAACCCTGGAATGGAAGCCGATGATCAAGGGCACAAAAAAAAACATTTTTTTTTCCCATGGCCACTGGGTGACACGACTTCCTTGACACTTACTTAAGAATTTGATGTCACGTTTCCATTTGTGGCACTGTAGTTCATAATCTGCAATGCTAACAGAAGGAAATGTAATTTCAAACTTCATACTGATTCGAACAAAGGATCCATAAAATGCTTGAAATTTTGTGGCTTTTGACTCCGTTCTGTGACTTGCTTCTTTCTGACTGCAGCTGTCTGGTGTGACATTGAGTATTTCTGCCCTTTGCCATGCAGTGTACCCAGAGTGCGATGTGACCGAGTTTCGGTGCAGCAATCAGCGCTGCATTCCCCTTGACTACGTGTGTGACGTGGATGACGACTGTCGAGACGGGTCAGACGAGAAAGATTGTGCTGCTGTGTCCTGTGACCGTGGCCACCGGTGTGGCACTGGTCACTGCATCTGGGATGCCCTTGTCTGCAACGGTGTCTGGGACTGTCAAGATGGCTCGGACGAAGCCAACTGCAGTATGCTGCTTTCTTTATAAAGCTCGTGTACAAGCTCAGGCTCTGCAAATTTTCTAGTATTGTTACTACTCATCACCTTTATCTTTTTTTAAATTAACTAATGTGTCAGTGGTAGCAATATGGATAAGTGAAATATTAGTATCTGCACTATATACAGTGCACTCCTCTTAAACGGAACTCGAAGGGGCAAGCAAATTTGTTCAATTTGTGAGAAGTTTCGTTTAAGCAAGGCCCTCAAAATGAATGAAATATGGCTTTATTCAAAAACACCAACTGTGGCTGACTGAACAAAAACATTTTAAAGTATACCATACATATATAGTTTATTAGAAAGAAGAATGTTGCTAATATTGCTTACAGATATCTCTGTTTACAGCCGCTACTTTCTCCAGAAACTATCTTAAAATTAAGACCATGCCGCTTTTTAAAACGGCTCAGACAGCCATCACTAACCCGCAAGTGCTCGATCCCCACGGAAGTAGCAATCTCTTTGGCCTTCTCTTCGAAAATGGGGCCGCTGATCGGGAAGTTCGTATTGCGAACACGCTTGTATCATAGAAAAAGAGCATTGTCAATTTATTTGTGCGCCACCGTTCTCATCCGCATGCTGTCCGTGGCGAAGTTCCCAAGCTTTGCAGGTTCTTTCGATTTTCCTTTTGTTCTTGAGTATCCCCAACAGTGTGGACTGGGGAATATTGAACTTTGTCATAATTTCTGTCTTCGATAAGTTGTTGCAGTCAAGTTCTTGAAAGATTTTTACTTTCGTTGTGATCAAAAGTGCATTGTGCTGCTGTTTTTTTCGTTTGCATTTCAAGTTCATGACGAGATAGAAGCAAAAAAGATGGAAACGAGATGGATTGTTTGCTGCTGGGCGTGCGCGGACATGTGCAATCGCTGGATTGGCCTGGCTAGGCTAGTTTTGACATTAGTTTCGTGGTCGCTAGACTGCCGTGGCTACTTTCGCCGTTCATGGATTTTGCCCGTTTTAGTTTCATTTAACTGATGTAAGCAAAAAAAAAACGTTCTGATTACTCGCAACTTAAATATATAGGAGACCAACCAAATGTGCCTAGATAGTTTTGTTTATACGACTTTTTCGTTTAAGCGAGTTTTGTTCAATGGGAGTCCACTGTATGTAGATTGCATTCTTGTCTATACGTCACATTTAAAGAAAACAAAGCTCTACAGTAAGGTTATTTTATATTCAATTTATACAAATTACGCATGGGTTTTCTAATATGTCAGCTAAAAATGGCATGAATGAATAAAGCATTTAGTTTTTTAAAGCATCAGTGCTGGTTGTAACAATTTTGAATGTATGTATTTGCCGATTTGTCTTCTCTAACCATGGGACAACCCAATACAAACTGTCATTAAAAGAATGCAGAAATCACAGTCACTCGGTTTATCAGCAGTCTTTTATTGAGAAACAAGTCACATATAGTACATGACCCTCTCCCTTTTCTTTTTCCTTTTTTAAAATTTCTGACAGCGGGAAGCCGCAACAGCACCAACGTACCGCCTTGCCACAAAGACCAGTTCGGCTGTGGGAATGGCGAGTGTGTGCCTAAAAGCTGGCATTGTGATGGGAAACCCGACTGCCTTGATGCAAGCGATGAGAAAGGATGTGGTGAGCGGAATTTACTGTGAAAAGCTTTTATTGTTAAAGGCTTGCTAGATTGTTTATGTCGTTTAAAAAAATAACCTTGCAGTGCTACTGTTCTGAGGCTGTTGCAATGATTGTTGGGAAAGGCGTGGTTGGGAAGGGATATAACGATCATACCGGAGGTGAATTGTGTTTTTTTTTTTTTTGTGTGCAGCTAGAGATGCAGGTGCGGGGTTGTAGGGCTTGTAAAACTTACTTACTGGACTTGGTGATGAGTTTTATTCTTTTGGGGTGTTAATGAATGAATTAATGATTGGACATAATATTGTAACATAGTTTATGTAAGCAAGTGCAGTTACATTCGTTATCCAATTTATGATTAGGTATTTGAAGCTGGCCACACACATTCACTTTATATTTGAAGTACTGAATACAGTCGAATCTCGATAATTTGAACTTGAAGGGGCCTGAAAAATTTGTTAAAATTAAAAGAAGTTCGAATTAATGAAAGCTAAATAAACGGAGGGCTCTCCATGCAATGGCGCATGTGCATTGAGCTAACATACAAGGGGAAAGTTTCAGAAGACTTGCATTTATTCACAAATGACAGGACATCCGTTATTAATTGAAGCAATCGGTGATGCGCGTCTGCACACGTTTGCCTTGCAGTGAGTCAATCAATTTCGCACGCAGCTTGCAAAGCATTTTTACTTCAGCTTCAGCATTCTACTGGCAAAGAGAAGTTGCGCGTGGAAATGTCCAGTGCCGACACTTTCTAAAGATGACGACAACAACGACTGCGTAGCGGAGCCTCCTGCTCTCCGCTACACAGCAGCAGCATGGACAGCACGTGACAAGAAAGGAGGAGCGTCTTCCACGCGCAGAGAAGCAGATCGGCATTTGAGGAAAAACCAACACTGCACGGCAGCTTTTTTTTTTTTTGTTTTTTTTTTCGCGCGTCGTTGAAAGGAGAAGGGTTACGTGGCAGGGACGGAAAAGGGGGAAGCGTGGCACCGGCGCGTGAGAGACCCATCCCTTTCAAGGCACAGAGCTGTGCTCTCGCAAGGGGCAAGGGCTGCAGACGATAGTGCCTTTTTCCTTTCCTTCAACCACATAATCATTCAACCCAGCGACGGCTTTCTTTTTTTTTTTTTCCTCTCTCTCTTCGCGTGCGGTGTTGGAAGGAGGAGGGTCTTTACTGTGGCAGGGACGGAAAAGGGAGAAGCAGTGACACGAGCGCATCGCAGATCGGCATTTGAGAGAGAGCAAACATTTCACCGCAGTCTTTTCTTTCCTTTTCATTTCCTTCGCGTGCAGCGTTGAGGTGTCGCAGGTGCCGCCGCAGGATTGGGCGGGGTGCTGAGAGCATTTTCGGAGCACGGTATGTTCGAATTAATCATCGGAAGTGCTCGGGCGTTCGAATTACTGGGTGTTTTCGCCCATTGGAACACACATAGCTTTGACGGGACCTCATCGTGAGTTCGAATTGACCCGATGTTCGAATTAAGCGTGTTCAAATTAATGAGATTCGGCTGCATTTCACATATGCGAGAGAGAGAGAGGTTTGTTCATTTATGTGAGAAAAGTTGAGAGGTCGCCTGAATCAATTTTGTAACCTGCTACTCAGCGCTACGAAAGTGGAGGGGGTTTAAGGAAGTAGATAGAAGGTGTTGATGGTGGTGAGGATACAAGTTAGAAGAACTCGTATATTTCAGTTGAAAGATGATAACCTTCTTGCTTTCTCCTTGCAGGCAATGTAAACTGCTCTTCGAATGAATTTCTTTGTGAGAACCGGCAGGAGTGCATTCCAGTTCAGTTTGTCTGTGACAGTGACCATGACTGCATGGACAACTCTGATGAAAAGAACTGCAGTGAGTGCAATTTCTGTGCCTTGCCATGCAAGCTGCACAGTCAGCGGGATGTCTTGTGTTAATGGGGTCTTGTCTTGTGTTAGCTTAGAATTGATATGAAAGGCATGCACGCACGCTTTGGGATCAAACGAAACTATACATTTACTCTGTAGAATGGGCCAACAATGACTGCATTTGTTTCGGCATGTTCCATAAACATTTTTAAAGCCTGTGTCACACTCACATGTGCATTTAACATAACTGCCAACAGTTCCGTTTTTTGTTCTTTTTGACTGTGCCTCTTAGAGATGGCATTTATTTGACTATTCGAGTTGTTTTATGTCAGTCACACTGGAATGAATGACCTATGTTGAATGCAGTGATTTAAGGATGGGCATACATACTTTAACAACATAGTTCTGGAACCTTCTTGAAGTATGTTTTTGTTGTCATTGTTTTGATCGGAAGTTTGAGTAAACTTATGCAAGTTGTTGTTGCATTAAGTTTGTCTGCACCTATCATTAGCACTTGAATATACGAAGCTCTAGGCAGAAGCATGAAGCTTTTTGTTCAGCAGAATTGGAAGCACTAACCAACAAGTAACAGGCACACACATCAGGGTTGTTTCTTTCTGTTTGCATGGCCATTTTTATATGCAGGCAGAGAAAAGAGACAGTTCTTTATGCCTTGTGTGAACACTGCTGTTTTGCAGCATCTGTGTCTCACCTCAAGTGCCCCAAACCCAGCCACACCTGTGACAACAACACTCGCTGCATAGAGGTTACTCGTCTTTGTGACAAGGTTCCAGATTGCAAGGATGGCTCGGATGAGGGTGGCCTCTGTGGTGAGCGCATTCACTCACTACTTTGTCATTTCGGTCAAAGAGCTGTCCTAGGATTTTTCTCCTATTTTCCCGTATTAAGTATTGCACATTATAGGTGCCATATAAGTACTTGTAATGGAAAATTCTGGGAACAATTCACGGCTTACGTTAAAACAGATCCCTTGGTGTCAAAGCTGAGCATCCTACCTTGAAGCACTGATAGCTTCCTTGACAATGCCAAAAAAAATTTTGTCGAGCTTACGGGTGCAGCTTGGTCGGAATGATTGATTTGGACTGATCGAGTTTCAATTAAGGGCAGAGAAACGTTATGTCAGTTGCTGATTTTCTGGCAGTGCTTGAAAATTCGTACACTTTCAAGACACTGCCTTATAATATAAGTTCACTGTATTAAAACGTGGTTTCAGAAGCTGAAACTATTTGGCATCCGATTTTTTGGAAATTCTGCTCCAATTTCAGGTCTGAAAAGGCATTAAGTGAAGCCACACGAGCTGCCATGTCGATAATCTAGCAGGCTTGAATCGGTGCTTTCGAGAGTCCATCCATATAAACCCATGGAAACTCTGAAAGTTAGCTTTGCCACAATGCTAAGATGACAGGAGGTGAAGCATACTCAAAATAACAGCGGGTCACTGGGATTGCGCAGTGTGTTGATGTTTCAGTTGCCGAAAACCCTATTACGATAAACATCTTTAGCTAATTGCTCAGTTGGGCATGTGCCCAAGTGAAGTTGTGAGTGTACTGTGTGCTTTTAATAGGCGACAATTTAATTGCCCTGTATTGCCACTGAATACTGCCTCGTTGTGCGACACAACTAAGTACGTTGCTCAGGTGTTTTGCCTTCACGAACAAAAGCAGCTGTGCTGTTAGAAAATGAGTGGGCATGACGCACTCCAGGTGCACGCATGTGTACGGCACAGCAAGCACCCCGGCAGTGTGGGCACGGGCTTAGGAGTCGTCATGTTGCACGCAACTGGGAATAATCAAATGGGTTTTCTGCACGTACCGAGCATACTCTCTTGAAGCTGTGCAAGCACCGAAATGACTGTGCATGTTTTATATAAATATTTCTTATTTTCAGACGATGGCCTGTGTAATCCTAACGACTGCGAAGACTTCTGTCGACCCACACCATACGGGAAGACATGTTACTGTAGAGATGGTTTGCAGCTCGCTATCAACGGCCGGTCGTGCACAGGTAGGCAACATTGGTATTATTGGGTGTGTAATTTCAGACTACTTATTGGCTGCGACATGGAGTAGAAAGATTACATTAAAGCTACTGTTTATCTAGACAGTTGTTGTTGCACGATTGTGAAATGTTGCTCTTTTCTGTTTGTTTTCATGTTTTCAGACAAGAAACCATGCTCCCAATGGGGCGTATGCAGCCAGAAGTGCTTTCAGCTGAAGCACTCGCACAAGTGTACATGTGAGAAAGGCTATGAACTTGCCTCAGACATGTTTACCTGCAAAAGCACTGGTAAGGAACTTTGAAAAACCTTTTGGGCATGTGTTGCTTCAGTATTTACCTTGGCTTGCCAAGCAGATGCACAATTCGTTTATGTGTTGACTATCGACGGCTAAACAGTGTCACCAAGCCTGACGTGTGTCCGCTTTCTCGTCTTGACGATGCCCTTGACCGCCTGCATAGTGCCCGTTTTTTCACTACACTAGATCTTCTTTCTGGCTATTGGCAGGTGGAACTAAACCTGAATGACGCTGAGAAGACCGCCTTTATAACTCCGGATGGTCTATACCAAATTTAACCGCCTGCCATTTGGTCTCTCTTACGCTCCTGCTACATTACAGCAATTAATAGACTGGGTTCTTGGGCATACCAAGTGGTCGAGAGCTTTGGTCTATTTAGACGACATAATTGTCTATGCTCCCACGTTTCCCAAACACTTCAGGCATTTGGAAATGGTCTTGCATGCTCTCCAAGATGCTCGCCTTTGTATTAAACCTTCCAAGTGCTTTTTCGGCTTTTCGGAAGTTAGTTACTTGCGGCACGTAGTCAGCACCAAAGGCATCAGCCCTGATCCCACAAAACTCTAAACCATTGCCTGTATTCTGCCTCCCACAACGTCTCAGGAGCTTAAAAGTTTCTTGGGCTTCGCTTCATATTCCAGACGCTTTGTCCCTGAATTCACTTCTCGCGCGGTACCTCTTAACGAACTACTGAAGACAGAAGTTCGCTGGAAATGGGGCCCCGACCAAAAAGCTGCCTTCCCGACCTCAAGACTGCCCTTCAAGCACCACCGACGCTCGCGCACTATGACGAGAATGCCCCGGCGATTCTACACACCGATACCAGTGGTCTTGGCCTTAGAGCTGTTCTCTTGCAAGTTAACGAGGACGGGCAGGAGAGACCGGTCTCTTATGCTAGCCACCGGCTCTGTGAACTAGAGAGACGATACCACTCCTCTGAACTTCAATACTTGACGCTAGTTTGGGCAGTTGAAAAATTTCGTCCGTAAATTTATGGTAAAAGCTTCACATCCGTTACCGACAACGTTGCCCTTCGCTGGCTTCAAACAAAAAAAGACCTCAATGCTAAGTTCGCCAGGTGGGCTCTATCGCAGCGGTGCTCGTCATTAAAACGCTGACTACCTTTCTCGCCACCCGACAGCTTTCAGTGACGTCTGCCCAATCTCTGCTGTGCTTGATTTACGAACTACACAACTACAAGACGCAGAAATCGTCGATATAACCTGACAACTATCCGGGGAAGTACACACTCCCAAGGGTCGTCGTGAAAGTCTTCCTGCGTCGTATGTCATCTGAGAGGGAATCATTTATCACCGAAATTATTGGGATGGGTCGTGCGTGCCTATTATGCCGGTAGCCATGCGACAATCGGTGCAATTCATGTGCCACAAAGCTCCGACTGCCGGTCACCTCGGGCTGCACAAGACGCTGGCACGTCCAAGAGAGGTTTTGGTGGCGGCGCATGCACAGTGACATTTCCTGCTACGTTTTGTTGTGCACAGTCTGTCAAGCACAGAAAGCCATCACAAATCCACAACCGGTCCCCATGCAACCCATCCCTCCTCCGAAAACACCTTTTGAGATTCTGGGATTTGATAATATGGGATCGTTTTCACGTGCGTCGCGCAGCAACAGGTTCCTTATCGTTGCTACTGGACTATTTCATGAAGTGGACCGAAGTCAGGGCCGTCCCTGACTCTTCGACTCCGCACATTCTCATGTTCATCAATGAGTGCGCCATTTTTTGACACGACACGCCACGCTTCCTCATCACTGACCGTGGCATGGCCTTCAGGTCCCGCGCATTCAGAAACCTTCTGGACGACCATGGAATTCGGCATGCCGCGGCCTCTCCTCAGCATTCACAAACAAACGTTCTGGTAGAACGTACAAACCGTACCATAAATGACATACTGTCATACGTGAGTCCCAGTCATAACAACTGGGATGAATACGTCACCGCAGCTGTCTTCACCCTCAATACGTCACAGCAGGAAATCACGTGGGAGTCACCGTTCAAGCTTCTTTATAGAGGTACGCCAATGCTTCTGCAAGAGAGCTTCTTTGGTTTGAACACAACAACGCAAAACCGTCTGGATGATACCAGTAATTTGGAGCTTCTTCGGAAGGCTCGCTTTAGAGGGCACCCGGCCATAGCGCATCGTCAAGCGAAATTCCGTTCACCTTCCAACGAGAACCACACTCCTTTCAAACCAGGAGACCTAGTGCTGGTTCGACGCACCCAGCGTGTTCCACAGCGTTGCCAGAAGTTTTTTTCCCGGTATGCCGGCCCATTTCTCGAGGTGAAAGCCATAGGCCCTGTTACGTTTTGCCTGGAAGTTATTCCCGAACTGGGCACCAAAAGCAGAAACCGTGTTTTTCCCACCCATGCAAGCCAGTTGAAACTTTATGTGCCGTGTGATTTCTGTATTCATGCCTCTTCGTCTTCTGGCTCAGACTCCAGGGGAGAGGGGGGGCGGCGAATGTAGTGGATCATAGCAGCGGGGTGACAGGCGCGTGATGGGTAGACCGGGAAAAGAGAAGGACAAAGACAGTGTTGTGTTGGATTGGATTTGAGTGAGTGGCTCTTGTATGTTACAATATAAAGGTTTGTGTATTTTGAAACGCGAGCATTTTTTGTCAAAACTGAATGAAATGAAGCTCTGACAATTACCGTATTTACTCGATTCTACCGCGCCCTCGATTGTAACGCGCACCCGATTTCCACCGCAAAAAAAAAAAAAAAAAAAAACGTAAGACATCGATTGCAACGCGCACCCATTTTTCTCGCTGGCCCGCACGATCACACCACTCGAAAAAACGACTCCTTTCGGGAGCGTCTCCCATTTAAATATGAGGTACGGGCGAAGCTTGTGCCCATCTGATGTGTAACAGAGCTTTGCCGTCACTGTAGTTTTACCGTGGACCGATGTCAGCACGCGAACTTGCTTCGCCCCCTTCTTCTCGACGGTTGTGGTGCCAGCCATGTCGACGTAAAGAGGCGTCTGATCGGCATTCCCGATTTGCCCAAGCAGGTAGCCGTTGTTGCGCCACAAGTTTAGGACGAACCTCTGAAAACTGTGAAGCTTTTCATCGTACTCCTCCGCAAAACTTTTCGCATATGCATGTTCCCCTTCGAAGGGAAAAGCCTTTCCTCTTCATAAAGTTATTAGCCAGCACCTGCTCGCTTTAAACTGGCTCCGCATTAGACATAGCCCGCACTTGGAGCAGTTCTGTCGTCACGGGCCGCTGTGCCGCTTGCTGCTCAAGCACATACTCGCCGAGCAGCTCTTTAATTTGCGGAAACCGACCCTGCTGTGGTCCACTGAAGCCTTTGCGTGAAGCTTTGCTGTCGACAATCTTCTGCTTTTGTTTCCGCCGGTCCCGCACGCACGTTTCGGGAACTCCGAACGACCGCGATGCGGCCCGATTTCCGTCCGTTTCTGCACACGCGATGACTTTTCTTTTAAAAGCGGCATCAGTGGTGCACTCGAGTTTTCGGAGTCTATCCTTCCACGCCGTCGATGCTAATGCACTACTAGATGATGAACTCCTCAGTACACGTACGAAGTGCCGCACATGGGAAACACTTAGGCAGAAATGGCCGATGCGCCATGCCGACGCACATAGGGGGCGGCCATTTTGGATTTGCCGATGGCAATAGATTGACCAGTAATTTTTCGTTCGTACTCGATTCTAACGCTCATGCGATTTATGAACTCGCTTAACCGGAAAAAAGGTGCGCGTTAGATTCGAGTAATTACGGTACTACTTGTCAAAATTAACCGCGAGACTTGTATGCTCTTATTACCAGCTTGTCCGCCAAGATTAGGTATCACATGCAGCTGAACTTGTGGCAGTGAAAGATCATGAATACAATGTATTGAGGCTGGCATAACACAATATAATGGCTGCATGCATGTGTCATGCAGCTTAGGTGCTATTTACAGGTTGCTAAGAAGAAAATGACATGATTGCCACTCGAATCCTGGCCCCGGCGGCTGCATTTTCGATGGAGGCGAAAATGCTGTAGGCCCATGTGCTCAGATTTGGGTGCACGTAAAAGATCCCCAAGTTGTCGAAATTTTCGGAGCCCTCCACTACGGTGTCTTTCATTCTTTCATAATCTTGTGTTTTGGGACGTTAAACCACACATGTCAATCGATCAACACAATTACTAGCCCTATAATATGCCAAGATTACTTATAGTGGTTACATACTATATTCACTCACAGCTACTTTGAAGCAATTAAAATTCACTACTATGCATTATAAATGACTGGATGTGTTGCTTAATTTTTACAGACCCAGCAACGCCTTATGTCATCTTCTCCAATCGACATGAACTGAGGAGTGTGGATTTGAACACCATGTCCCTCCGTGCACTCATTACGGGCCTCAAGAACACCATTGCACTGGACTTTTACCACTCTGACTCTGGTGACATGCTTTATTGGACAGATGTAGTGGATGACAAGATATACAGGGGTTCGATCATCTCTGGAAGTGAGTAAAGCTGCCTATTTGATCTGTCATGTTTGTTATGCCTCACTCCTTAGTTCCCTCGCCTTCTTATGTCCTGGCACAACACCGTCCACTCACACACTGCGCACACAGGTCCGATGTGTGTAGTTGCCACCTCAACCAAGGGGTGCTACATACCCCTCATCAATACCGATGGATGTCCTCACAGATTCTTCACTAGTGTTGCCATTCTTGATCTTGTCATATTTGTAGAGTTTGATTGTGTGATTTCATGTTAATATTTTCACCATCTTAAGTTTTCTTTAATGCTTAAGTGTATAGGACCTACATACAGCGTAGTAAATCATTCAGCCTACTTATAAGATCATGCATGAAATTGAGTATCAATAATGATTAGTGTTAAATTAAGGGTGGGTTTTGTTCTTCACCGGTTACCATCAAAAGATAGATGTTAAAAATGACCTGGAAGCAAGAGTAGTGTGAACTGCATCTTGTGCTGCAGGTAGTTGTATAGTATGGCACATTTGTTCGGCTATCTTTCCAAGGTCGTGATATGTATATAAAAGCATTATTGACTCCTAATTGTGTGTGTCTTTTTTTGTTTTCTTCTTTACATTTAAGGTCTCTCAAGTATCGAAGTAGTTGTGGAAACCGGCCTGGCAACTGCAGAAGGTCTTGCTGTAGACTGGATAGGCGAGAATCTCTACTGGGTGGAAAGCAACCTTGACCAGATTGAAGTGGCTAAACTGAATGGTAGTTTCCGAAGAACCCTGGTTGCAGGAAATATGGAAAGTCCCCGAGCCATTGTGCTTGATCCTAGATATGGGTGAGCTGCTGTCCTTTTGCTAGAGTGAGGCAATATCAACACTGACATGGTTATTGGAGAATACTTATAAGGACGACTTAACGCTCTTCTGACATCTGTGGGCCTTTGCTATTATTGCAGATTAATGTTCTGGACAGACTGGGACAAGGAAGCACCCCGTATTGAGCAGGCCTCCATGAGTGGTGATGGTCGGCGTGTAGTACTGCGCATTGACGAAGTCACCCAGGGTGGAGCATGGCCCAACGGACTCACGCTGGACTTTGTGGCTCTACGTATCTACTGGATCGATGCCCGATCCGACTCTGTGCACACGTCACGCTACGATGGCTCAGACTACCACGAAATCCTGCGAGGCCATGAGACACTCTCGCACCCATTTGCGATTACCTTGTTTGGCAACTATGTTTACTGGACTGACTGGAGGACCAACTCAGTCATCCGGGTGAGGGTCTTTCTTATGCCTTATATCTTTTCTTTTCTGTTTCTACTAAAGTCAAATACTAAGCCATACTGGAAGGAAATACCTTTGTCATGAAAGACGTGTCTGTGCATGAAATTGCAGTTGAAGACAGCAGATTATTCAGGAACATGGGTGTAATATGTCATGAGCAATCAAAGGTAACACCAAAGATTTCAGCACAGTGCCTGTGATCATATTGGTTCAGCTATCACAGTCGCTGAGGAAAACTTTCAAGAATATTATACCATACTTGCATAATCATTAGGATAAGTCAACTGGCATGTAGGCTGTTTTATATATATTACGTTACATACTAGATTGATGTAAGCAATTGCTAGCCTTGTGCCGTATTGTAGTGGCCAGGAAAGCATTCTCTAATTAATTTTAGCACTCTCACTAAGTATTATTCACACACTGAGTGCAATGTGTTCTATGCAGTTAAATTGTAACAGCCCTTTGTACTCTTTTGTGCTACTACTGGACTGTGTGCCGTAGTTTACTGACTTCATAATTCGTGCACCCCATCTGACTGGCTCTTCAAAAGAGTTCCATACTCCTCTCAGAGCGTTTTTGGATGCTGTCACCTCCGAACTCGGAGCACAACTGAGATCTGACCACGCGACTCCTGCATCTTTTGTTCTGGCATGATGTCAGTTGTGGCTATATGCTCAATGGTTCCTCAGTACCCGTGCAATTATTTTGCAACTAACGATGCAGTGACTTGTTTCCTCTTGTGGTTCTTGATCGCCCTGGTGAGCCACTTCATGTTTGCCTTGGATGCACTTTCTCTGGGCCTGTTCAAGAGCAGGCTGTGCATTGTTGTAGTTAGAAGCGTTAGCGCATATCCGAGTTAAGCAAAAGCTTCAGGGCTGTTTGCTAAATTTTTTTTACTCTCACATGTTTCGCCTTGCAGTGCAATAAGTGGAATGGCTCTGATGTTCAGATAGTACAGAAGGCTGCTATACAACCTTTTGATATTCAAGTATTTCACCCGTCGAGGCAACCAAAAGGTATTATTGTTAATCTTGTTCATTTCTTCCTTTTTAATGCATGCAAAAGCATGCCTTCGTGTAAAGGGAAGTGTACTGTGACGGAAAATGGCTCTTTTGTTATTAAATTGCTGTACATTATCACTCATTTTATTGTAATTAGCTATCAGTTGTCCTTTTTAAAAAAGATTCTAGCTTAGGCATTTTGTCAAAGTATAGTAAGCTGCAAAAAGTTTGACAGGAGATTTATTACAAAATGCATTTTTCCTCTGAAGCTCCTGGCATTTGAAAGCTACAGAAATTTGAGCTGTGCTAATAGAACAAATACGTCAAACACACATCATGTAGTTTTCTTCATCATTTGCATAACTGTATTATTAGTTTTGACATTTTACGGAACTCGCTTTGCAAAACTATTTGAATAGCCTTTTCCTAAATCTGTAGAGTGCTGATTCAAATTAAAGTGTATTTTCATGGATACGACTCCTGCTGGCAGTTATGGACAATTTATCGACAAAGAGGAGACATAGTTTTCAAAGTTTAATAACCATAATTGTTGGGGTTTAACGTTTAACACTATTATTATGAGAGACTCTGTCTTGTACAGTCGAAAAAAAAATGGTTTCCAAGGTCCTCTTGCATGTTGGTGATTGTGCACATATGCTTTCAGAAAGCTTTCAATACTGCTCTGTCTTTATTTCTAGGCCTGTGTGACTATTCGAGCATTTCCGGTGTTCAGAGAACTGGTACTGTATTCTGATGAGCTTCACCATGAATTTAATGTTTCCAAAAGTTGGGGGGAATTCGAAACAAACAAATGTAAATATATTTTACTGCGTGTAACTCATTTGGTAAGGGGGTTTCACTGCAGCGTGAGGCCTTTATGTCGCGAAACTGCATATTTAAGAAAAATCTGCATCGAGGTGAAGCTAAACTTTGTAGTGTACTCGTATCTCGAAGGATCATGGCCATTAGCGTGGGTTCGGTCTCAGCGAGCCGCAGGGCACGCGTTAATCGTCGCCATGGTGAGAACACAGTACTGCTCAAGGTCGCAACACCGAAAAAGCAGTACAGCCCGTTGCAAAGGCGCGGCGGGAAAGCAAATGGGCTTATTCACCCCACGGGCGAGAAGTACTACACAGGGGGGTCGCGAGCACGTCTCCGTGGTAAAAGTGATTCACAGAGACACCGGGACAAAGGTCCGGTTGCTCGAGCGAGGGCAAATGCGCCCGCGTTGCCTTCAGAGAGAGACGGGTCGGCGCAGTTGACCACGCACTAGGACACCGTACCGCTCTTCAACCTAGAGTACAGAAGGGGGGCGACATAAGGTAAGTGTTCGCCGCGGGCGCAAGGTGCTGTTGGCGAAGTCTGAATGGGCCCCAGAGGGAGCTGACAGACGGAAAAGAAAAGCGTGCTTACTCCCATGTCGTCCCCGGAGAAGTCTCTCTCACTCCTGATGTGCGCGCGCAAAACGTCACGAAAATACTCCGCGCGCGGTGCCATGGTCGACATTTGCTACCGGGTTAGAGGGGTTGAACGTCACAACTCGCTTCCCCAGCGTGGCAAACAGCGCAGGAGGGGAGTCATGTCGGCACATGAGAACGGCAGAAATAGGCGGGAAAGCCCGCGCAAAGGCAGTGGGCTAGCCTCAATTCTCACAACTTTAAGTTGAGTATATTATCTCCATTTTGATTAATTTTTTTACATTGTAAAGTGTTTTATATGGACCTATATCAGCCAAGTATGACAAATTTTAAAAGATAAATTATATTGCTGCATATAACTTCCATCCTAATATGATTCAGATGCTGGCTGGTATTTAAATTCTCTTCAAAACTATATAGTACTAATTACAGCCCCCTTCAACTTCGGTTCAAACCAAAGATGTCATATTCACACAGGCCTATTCATTTCTATGGCACATGTACAGCGAGCTCCGGTTTTATGCATTTGTCATTGTAACTACAGGTATATGTTATGTGCAGGGTACATGCGTGAAAAAAAGCAATAATCGATTTACTTGCTGGGTTCTTTTCTCTGCGTGAACAGGCAACGGCAAGAACGGCTGTGCCGCAAATAATGGTGGCTGCTCTCATCTCTGCCTCCTGAGCTTCAACAACACTTACAAGTGCAACTGCCCACATCTGATGCGTCTCGGAGACGATGGCAGGACATGCCATAGTGAGTTTCTTTTATTTTTTAGTCCTCTCTCTCTCTCAGGTTTATATGCCACGATTGCCCCTGCATTTGTTGTCTTTCACGTTAGACTCGTTTCGTGCTTCGCACCATTGTATTCATTTAGCTATAGGTGGGTGCTATCTAACGCAAGGTTTTCATCATCTTTCAGGCATGGAGCGTGTCCTGCTTTTTTCGAGGCCCAACGAAATTAGAGGTGTTGACCTCGATATGCCATATTACCATGTCATTCCGCCCTTCAGTTCTCCCAAGGTACCTGCAAAATGTTCATTTTTCTTTGTTGCCGGATTTATGGTGGCATCTTCCTGGCCAACGTACCATTGCCTTGCACAACTTGCATGAGCATGCATGTTGTGTAGTTGTGCCTACGAGCTCAAACAAAATTTTATTTTGTGAGGGGTAGATTAAAATATTACAGCTTTGTAGGTAGATGCATATCTCAATTTCCAGCAGAATTGGGAATGCTTGAATTGAATGGAATTTCTTTAAAAGTAATAATAATCACCTGCTACTGTGCCAAAGTAGCTATGGTATTAGGCTGCTGAGCATACTGCCACAGGTTGATTTGTGGCACCTGCATTCGGATGGGCAGGATGTCAAGTTTAGTAAGCTTTACAAGTGCATGTTGGTGGACTCCAAGTGGTGAAACAAGCTTGAGCAGGCCGCTGTGGCATCCATCATAATGCTGTGCAATTTATAGATGTTAAACTTCATATTTCTTGCTGTGCAGGTTATTCATGCAGTGAAGCTGGATTTTGATTCCAAACGGCGCATGATCTACTGGTCGGACACACACCTAAATGAGATAAAGCGGGCTTCCCTGTTAGGCTCAGCTGTCGAAACTATCATTGACACTGGTAAGTGGGAAGATCTTTGCCAGTTTGTGCTGATGAGCAGAGTTCGATCGATGGCTTTGTGGTGTCCATGCAGTTATTGAAAACCCGTATGGTTTTGCTGTGGATTGGATCTCGAGGAACATGTTCTTTACGTCTTATGGCGAGGCCGGCAAGCACATCTTTGCCTGCAGCCTGGATGGAGAGTATGTGTCGTCAATCATAGATACCAACTTGGACTCGCCAGGCTCTCTGGCTGTTCATCCCACCTTGGGGTGAGAACACATTAATATTTTTTTCTTTTAATGTGTTTTCTTACATATACAGTGACCTCCTCATATACGCCAATAGAGTGTGGGCATCATTGTGGTACTTCAGGCTCTGTGATTTCTTTTCGTTAATAACTACATAATATATCATATTTTCTGACATAATGAACCCACATTTCTTTCATAAAAGTTGATGCCAATTAGGGGGTTGGGTTAATTATGCAACAGAAAAAAAAAAAGTTAAGGGAGTTATAAACAGCAAGAGTTTTGCATGAGGGTAATTAAAAACTCTTTATCCAACTGCTACTGGCTTTCAGTTCAGTGCAGAACTACAGAGCCTCCATAAAGGAAAACTGTCCTTGTTTTAGCCTGCGAAATGTGCGACGTACTTCGTGCAAGCGGAGCATGATTTCGCCCCCGCTTGCGTGCGGCGTCTGCCCAGCTTGTCTTTCGCATGCGCAGCGTGACTGTGCAGATAGCGGGTGTACAGGCCAACGCGCACGGTTTGACACTGAAACTGTCATCCAGCCGCTCAGTTCTCATGCTCCAGCGCACGCTTGACCAACATTAAGATTAAAACTGGCCCTGTTGCTAGCGTACCCGGCCGATCGTTAACAAAAACGCCGCATCGGATGGTGGTGCATGCACGTTGTGGGTGCACGTCACGTCGTCGGTGTGGTGGGAGCGTTGCGCTTTGCTCTTTGCTTTGTTTTCGTGTCGCTGTGCTTGCGTGGCGCTTATAAGCTGAAGGTTTCTTGCGTTCGACAGACGGCGCTGTGCCGCAGAAGGCGCGACTTTTAAATTTCGATTGACGTTGTCCGCGCTCGCGCTGCTCGCAACTGCTTAGCGTGGTTGTTAAACTATGCTTTGAGTTTTATTGCGTCATTATTTTATGGTGTAACGGCATGATTTAACGTTGTTTCGGTGATCAATAGCACTGTCTAGCACTGTCTATCACACCGAAATAGAATGCACAGATACATTAAGAACAGGTCTTTTTTTTTTTTTTTGAGTACCAAAGTGGGGGTTTGGTTCATTATATGAGTGGATTAATTATGCAAGTGAATACGGTAAATTCATTCTTATCTCTGCTTCTTGGCTGTCTCTTAAAAAGATAATTGATAATGTTCTTTTAGGTTGATCATGTGGACTGACCATGGGTCTCCGCACGAAAGAATTCAAGTTGCCAAGATGGATGGGTCAGCACGAAAGACGCTGACATCACGCCTCGATAACCCAAAACTTGAAGGATCCACAAGTTAGTATGGTGTTGGGTCACAATTCTTGGCTTTCCTGGGGGGGGGTTGAGAGAATGCGAATTAAAATTGGAGGTATTTGCCAGCTACATCGCATTCAAGTAAATGGGAGTGAATGCAAAGGAAGCAATTGATAAAGATGATGATCTGAAAGGAAAAGTAGGAACTCATGAAGAAAAACTAAGGACACTCTTAACTCTTATGTGACAGCCAAAGTTGTCCAAGTAAGGAATGCTTAACAGTTGGTCATGCAAGCTATGCATTTGGCCTCTTGAATTCGCATGCGACTTTAAGAGCCTAACGATGAGACCCAGTTCCCCTCGTAATGTAAACTGCACTAATCAGATGAACAAAATTGCCAGTTGACGTCCTGAGAAGCGGAATCGCTCAAAAGGCTCATTTTCTTTGTTAAGCACAATCAACAAAACCAACTGACAATAAAGCTAAGGGGAGCATAGGACAAATTATTTGTGGCTTCTTAACTGTGGTGTTATGATTCTCATTTAAATTGAAAGAAACTGAAGTGGGCGAAAGAATGGCCCTTTGGAAGGGTAATTTTTCATCATCTCTAACTTTTAGAAATTTATCTCATGTTCACTACATTACATTTAAAAACAACAAATAATGTCCCCTATGCTTTCCTAGGCTTTATTGTCTGTTGCCTTTATCAATGATGTCTAACAGTTATATTCTCAGAGTTTTTATTTGATAATATCCTGCCATGTATCTATGGCATTTCATTCGTTCTCGTCTCGAACTTTCGGCTTCTGTGGGTGTGTGAATTGCAGGCTTGACAGTGGACTTTGAGACGAACCACCTGTACTGGGTGAATCGTGACCAAGGCATGGTCCAGCGACTGCTGCTGACCAGCCTAGATCCTGTGGCTGAGACTCTGGATGTGTTGTTGGGTGGCGAGCAGCCGCACGCTCTTGCCATCTACGGTTCACAGCTGCTGCTAGCCACCGACTACGCCATACATGTTGCCTGACAAGAGCAGCCCTAAAAATGCCACTGTCCTGCGCAACAATACAGACACTGTGCTCGCACTTGCCGTCTATGATGCCAGCCAACAAACTGGTGAGTAGCGCTGTTGCCCTCAGTCTCTTTTCGCTAGAATTCCTGTGTCAGTTGCCACTATATCATTGCAGCAGATTGTACAAAAGAGTGGGAATGGATCAAGGGGCACATTTTTTTATGACGCAACCACATAAAGCCATCCTTCAAGAAGGCCACTGGAAAGGCCTAGGGGGTGCTATGCTTAGTTTTTAATTGAAGTACTGCAGTATTTAACTAGGTGTTGCGTACAGTAATGCTCAAGAGAATAATAGGGGGTGTGGCAGCTGCTGTGGTCCCATTGGCAGTACATTACACACGTTGCAAAGATTGTGGGCTTGGTCCCCACCAACAAGTTGTTTTTTCGTCCACCTGCATTTTTCTCTATCTCACAATCACTAGACTTTGACTAAAAGCTAGAAATAGTGCCCTTGATGCTTTCATTGTCTGCACTCTCTGTTGGCTCCATAAGGTGGCAGCCATGGCACTCTAAAATGCTTTTTCTTGAGGCCAGAGCTCACAGTTTGAGTAAGTGAAGTTAGCCAACGTTATGATGTAGTTACAGTATATTGCCATTTAAAAGTCGACTCCCTACTTGCCACCCCTTCTAGGCAAAAAAAAAAAGGTTGACTTTGAACACAGCCTCATGCTGCAGTCATAGCACACCAGTGAGTCTTTTGGGAGAGGGAGTGATGCAAAGAAACATTTATTTGACCATGAAACATCGCTTACAACTTGTCTTCGCTTGAGAGAAGGTTGTAGCAGTCACGATCATTGCCCATCGTGTGAGCCACTGTTGCTGCTCGCCGTTAGAAGAGGTACTGGTGGTACTGAGATGCCGCACGTGAAAAACGCCGCACGGACCATGTCGGTTGCCAGTCCATACCAGGCATCATTAACCCATTGTGCCACTTCACTCAAAGAGCTCGGTTCAAACTTGGTCAGTGGAATGCACATATCCTTTGAGGCAGTACGTGCTTTTGCTTGAATATTATCATAGCAAACACTCAGGCTTTTGCTTCTCTGGTCATGAACCTAATCTCGAACTGCCTCCTAAGTGGCAGGGTATCGTCCCAACTTCAGTCTACGAAGGGAACGGCGTGTTGCAGTGCACGCGAAGATCTTGGTCTCATGTTTTCTTCATTCCCTAACGCGCATTTCCAACACATCGAACTTGTGCACTGCTTCTACGTTGGTTGCCCACTCTGTATAGAAAATCGCTTGCCACTGGAAGCAGTGCTGTACTGCTGCCAGTGTAGTGGTGGCATCTTGACATTCGTTGAACAGCTTTGCAAATCGCGCAAACCACTGTTCACAAGCGAGGCAAAATCCAGAAATGGCAGCCAGGCGTGAGTGCAAAAAGAGGTGAAGACGCTTGTTGGCGCATGCATGGGGCGCATGCTCCCACATGACTAGTCATGTGGTTGAGTTCCTCGCAAAGTGTTGCCAGCCTACATGGTGCTGCCAGCTTTTCCGTGGAACGGCTATGGCTGCCTCGCAGGAAATCTAAGTTCCTAAATTGCTTAGTCAGCAAGTGCTGTTAAAGCACGCTGTTCACTAAAGCAAGAAACACATCAGGTTTTTCACAAACGATAAACATCACATTTTTTTGCATGTGAGAAGTGCATGTAGAGTTTTTCGTGACAGATAAACGTAATTCGCATTGTTGGCGAGCCAAATGCACTTCGCGAGCCAAATGCGCTGTCATACTTATATGCGACGAGTGCCAGTGTTCTTTCCGATCTCACCCGACAGACGCACCGATGCAGTGGCACTACCATTGAAACCGTGATGCCTTCGGCGATGCGTCATGAAAAAATGCTGAATCCCCGATGTGCCTCCTGTAGCCACCATAGCTATACCGTACTTTTGCGATCATCGCAGCAGATCGTAAAAATGTCCGGCTCCGAAAGCGGCGCGCGCGCGTTGAGAGATAGCAGTTCTTACGACTTCGTTGCCTCTGCGGCTGATGTTATTGATGCGTCAAATAGCAGTAAATCTAAGGACCCCTCAGAAAAACCGACTTTATGGTTCCACATTGTGAGGGTACTGACACCCCCTGTAAAGTTGTTTGCGACGCGCGGCGCACGTGTCTCGCGCAAAAGCCGTGTTTAGGAGGTGACGGCTATCGAGCGATAGGTGGCATCGTGTTCGCAAGCGGTGATCACCACTGTCATCATCATGGTATAGCGCCGGCGGCGACAAACCTTAGTAGCGGCGAGCGAGAAATAAGCTCGTCTCTTCTGCACGTGGCGGTTGCCGCAAACGGTTGTCTCTAGCGTGGGTCCCCGGTGCGTGGCGGGGGGGCCCGCGTGGTAAGTCAAGCATTGGTGACGCTGCCTTTTGTGTGCACTTGTGGTTGTTATGTTTCTACGTGCTGAGTAATATTGCTGTAAGGATGTCTTAGTGTGTTGATCACGATTGATGTATCGATTCGGCAGACGATATCGTCGTTCAAAACTAGTTAAATAAATATGGGTTGTTTGAATTGCACCGACCCCATCTGCTGTGTCCGGTCACTCCAAGAGCTTGGTGGATGGAGCTCGCCATTCAAGACCCCACAACGTATAGGTTGACTCTGATTATAGGTCAACCTCCAAACTTCCGAAGGCCATTTTATGAAATAAAAACGTGTAATTATAATCAGCAGTATATGGTATTAATCCTACGCTTTGTAAAGCTGCCTAAAATATTTTGTCACATGTTTGTGGCCATTCAGAATAATTCTTTCTCATTCACATTAATGCTAAATGACCGAAAATCAATGCCAGGCTGATGAAACAATCTAAAAATTGGGACATTAGCACAACATGAACATTGGTCCTTGTCTTTCTTTCCTTTTTTTCGTTCTCTTTTTTTTTCTCGTATTTGCCTCAAGTTTCATGCTTGCTTAATTAGTAATTATACTAGACGACCAAATCACTCATCAGCAAATTCTTCATATGCAAGGCTACCACTACTGGCAGCCTTATGGAAATAGTTAACTCTGTGAGAATGTAGAAAATGTTCTTTCACTCCCTGTTGTATCTGCAAATTGATTCAATCTGTCTGTATCTTTATAAGATGAGTTGCTTTTAACTCTGTTTTGTTTCATATGCAGGTCAAAATCTTTGCAGCAGCAATAATGGAAACTGCTCTCACCTATGTTTACCAACATCACAAACTTCAAGGGTCTGCAAGTGCACAACTGGATTTCTGCCTGATCCAAGCGACGAGACTAAGTGTGTCGGTAAGCATTTCTGAAATTATATTTACTGTGAAATCTCAGTATAACTAACTTCAAGGGGTTGCGGTAATTTGTTTGTTATTTTGAAAGATCAATATAGTGAAAGCCCAAAACTTAACCATAAATACTTATTTTCCACCGACCTGAACGACTTACCTTTACAACAGTAGGTCCTTGAACTTGTTTTTCACGAGAAAAAGTAAATGCACAAGTGAACACCAAAAAATGCACGTTTACTTTAAAAAAAATTGTGATTTTTTTTATGCATGCAGCACAAAATTTGCAGCGCGAAGGCCTCCAACTCATCCACATTCCTGGCGTGCGATTTGGTTCTTTAGGTCACAACAGCCTGCTTTCTAGTTGCTGAAGAATATCCACTTTCTCGCTTAGCGAAAACTGCTTCTGCTTCTTCGTCGCAAGCAGAGATCAACTCATTTGTAGTAGCACCACAGCGCGAACGCGGACTTGCTTTGTGGACGCGGTAAGTAATCACTGAAAATATATGAACGCCACTGACAAACAAGGCCTCCTAAAGCACATGTAGAAGTGACTAAGAAAAAAAACCCGAAGCGCCACGGATGTCATCGCCTCTTCTGAAGAAAAAAAATTGCTAAAAAAGAAAATTCCTCGCATTTCGTTTTCTGCTTCCCCGCTGTCTCAGGTCTTCTGTGCCCATGCTTCCTGCTCCGCAACTCCCACTCTGCCTCGCTGACCTTGCCCTCCCGTGTTGCCCTCGCCTCTGCACTTGTAAACCTGCAGCATGTGCCCACCAAGGCATTTTATTATCTAAGCTAGCTTCCTCAGGTGGGATGGTGCATGCTTGAGGTTACGCTTAAGTAGTATGCTCAGTTACCTATTTACCCACTTAGTATAAAATTAAGGTACCATCTTGTGATTATTTGTGAGATTGTGTGAATATTTGGAATTTGGAATATTTTTTTAATAGGGGGGGGGGAGGTGTTTGCTATTCAATTCGATCTGCACTGCATTTCTATTATTCAAACTATTTGAATTTCCCAAAGACAAATACAGTCAGTGTCCAATTAAAACTGGCCCCTTCAGATTTTAGATACGCTTCACCTCATTACACTCTTGCATTGCAGCAAAGCTGTTTCTAAAACCTCGTTACAGCTGAATTTTTAAAGAAAGAAACGCAGTCAACATCTGATTGAAAGTGGCTCCTTCAGATTTTTGCTATGCTTGGCCTCATTAGATCCTTGAACTGCGGTAAAGCTGCCTTTCAGGCTCCGCTACTGTCGCAAATGTATTGACTTAGGAAAACGCTGGTTTCAACATAGAGATGATAGATGGGGCAGAAGTGGGGGCTCAACTACAGTTGAACCTCGTTATAACGAACTCCGGAAAATTTGCAAAATAGTTCGCTATAGTCCGAATTCGCTATAAAAAACTGCACCAAAAAATCGCCAAACCCTCGTGTGAATAGGCCGGCAGCATGACAGGAATTAACACTTACTTGAACAAAAATACAATTATTGAGGCGTAAAGAACCTGTGAAACGTGGCTTGTTTTTTTTTGTTTTTGGTTGATGGCTTGCCGTATAATGCTTTGCTCTGCCATGTCGAGGCATTCCACAAACGTAAGCCCGGTGCCTTTTATCGTGCTGAAATAGTGCCGCGCCAGAACCAAACCAGCCAAAGCCTCGTTAGAAGTTGGCAGTGGAATGTCTTCGGAAGCAGCATCTTCAACTTCCGCTGCTTGAATCCCGGTTCGCTGGTGTGTCACCTCGGCAGCGATTTCCACGTCAGTCAGTTCGGCAACCGCTTCTGACGCGTCGTCGTCACCAACGAAGTCGTCCAGTCTGAGCGTGTCCGACGCAGCGCCCACAAACCGCAAAAAATTACTCCACTTTTCGTCAAGCTCGACAACCTCTTCAGAGCCTTCAACATCTTCAGTGGGCTCTTCAACTGCCTCAGTGCCAATGGTGAAGCCAGTGTTCTGAAAGCAGTTCCCGATCATCTCTTTCTTCACGCTCTTCCAAGCGGCCTTCAACACCTGTATGGCACCCAACAGGTCAATTTTCAAGTCTTCGTTCATTCGAAGACGAATGAGCAGCCGCTCAATGAGTCTTCGCTTGTGAATCGCTTTGAAGGCGCGGGTGATCCCCTGGTCTAGAAGCTGGAGCTTGTAGGTGGTGTTTGGCGGAAGAAACTTGAGTTCAACATTGCTCAATGGAACATCTGGCGGAGTGTGCCGAGCAGTTGTCGACAAGGAGACACACTTTCCTGCCTTCATCCCCAAGCTGCGTATCCCACTCCTTCAATCATTTCCCAAACAACTCTCGTCTCATCCATGACTTTCGATTGGAAGCATTGGTGACTGGTAGGTCGCGGCAGCGTCTCATACAGTTCGGCGTCTTGAACTTGCCGATCACGAATGGACGAAGTTTTGTCGAACCATCCATGTTTGCGGCAAGTAGGACCGTGATCCGGGCCTTGTTTTGCTTGCCACCATGACATTTCTGCCCGCGGGTGTCCAGAGTTTGGCGCAGCAGCATCTGCCAGAAGCGGCCCGTTTCATCTGCGCTAAAAATATTTTTTGGATGATATCTGGCACGAATTCGAGGCCACTCTTCTTTCATCCACTTGTCCATCGCTGCGGCGTTCGCCGACTCGCTTTCGCCCCTAACAGCTTTTCCGACGATGTCGTACCTGTTCTTAAATCTGTTGCAGCCAACCCGCTCTGGCACTAAAATCTTTGGCATCTAGTATGAAAGCGAAGTCTCTTGCCTTTTGCTGCAGCATTGGCCCCGACACAGGAATATTCATAGCCCTTATGTCGATGAACCATTTATGAAAACATTCTTCGATTGTGTTCAAAGATACCTCGCAGCACTCTGCTTAATGTGCTGCGAGGTATTTCGAGAGCATCAGCAAAGACTGACTTCTTTTCACCTCTTTCGATACGCCGAATAATTTCCGATTTCGTCGCATACGTCAAGGCAGTCCGTTTCTCCCCGTTTTGTGCCATGGCGACTGGTGCATGACACCGCCTAGCACCACGAAAACGTGCAAGCGAAGAAAACACCACACACACCCAACAACAAAGCAACCGTCAGCCCGGAACGGCGGCGTGCAAACTGACGTGTCCATGTCGTCCATCGTCAAAGCCGCTCCCTTCTACCGGCGCGTCAGGTGCATGAGATTTCAGTAAACGGCCGTATTCTTAGAGAGAGAAGCTTGCCAATTTCGGAAGCCATAAAAAAAAATTGTCGTTGGTCGTCTACGCCGCTACGCCGCTAGAGACGCTACAGGCGCATCATATGTAAACGTGGGTCCGCCCGACTGCCGCTGTGCTGCGGAGAAGCCGAATGTGCGCTCCCAAAGCGGTTCGGGAAATTTGGTATAGCCATTGCGCGCTCGAGTTCGTTCGGTATAAAAATGCCAAAATACATGTAATTTTTTATACTTTCTGTCGGTAGTTCGACATAGCCAATAATTCGTTATATCCATGTTCGTTATATCAAGGTTCGACTGTAATGCTGTTCTGGATCTGAAATCTGGGCAGGAAGTCCGAAAAATTGGATGCCGAAGATTTTTAGCATCCAGAATTTCTTGTATTTTTATGCATCGATGGAGAACTCCGAACTTTAAGGGAGCACGTCCTTGTCCGTCGCAGAAGTTAAAAGAGGACGAGAGGCTGAGGAAAGAGCATCATTGCTTTTCACGCGTAAAGTGTTGGCGGCAATACTTTGGTAGCACTTAATCATGTACATAAATACAATTTGGCCTCTGCATTGCCTTAGTCTTGTTAGGATAGCCATGAAATGCCAACGTGCAAGTGCTTTGTCAACGTGGCCAAAAGAACACTTTCATGTTGCCTATCCCATAAAAACATGCCTAAAAGACTCTTCAACCTATTTATCTGCAATTTCACTTCGAAGTCTTCGAAAAATATTCTAGAAATATTCAAGAAATATTTTATTCAATTTGCACTCACACTTTAATACTCAGATTTGCTTCCCACTCAAAATTTCGCTATTCCCACAGCTCAAACATTTTCCTAACCTTCATACTTGAAACAATCTTCCTTATATGTGAAAGAAACATGTGGTATATATTCAGCAAATTCAACAGTACTGTATATATAGATTGTAGTCTTATAATGCAATAGTATTTTTATTTTCATGTGCCATCATTATTTGTTTGTGCCTTAGTGTTTATTGTACATCACATTGATTTTTCACTTTAAGTGCACTGAAAAAGTTTCATTGATAAGAAAGGTCTTAGTGGCTTCTCTTACTGAGCTGATTCGTGTTTTGTTAATCCTTTTTTCTTTCTCAGGTTATGCTGAATTTCTTTTGTACTCCATCAACTATGAGATACGAGGCACATCTTTGGTGTCATCATCAGTACCATCTCAGCGCGTGCTGGCTCCCATCTCCAGGGTCTCTATGGCAACATCTATTGACTTTGTTGATGGTTGGTAGTTATTTTTGCTTCTTGATCTCTTGATGCTGTTAGAGAAAGTGTGAAGTATGCATTGTGGTGTTGACAATGTTGTAACAGTAATAGTTTACTGGCTAACTCAGTCACAAATACTTTAATTTGATGCAAGTGCAGGTGACTTCTGTGGAGCAGTCAATTGCCTAATATTGGAACATATTTGCAGGGGACAGCATGAACACTGATCTTTGCTCTGTTTTCTGTAGACATATAAGGCTATATATGTGTGAGGCTATTCAAACCATAAACCTAGCATACCGCCATAGCTACGGCCTGAGGTTTGTTTGTGGATATTTGAGATATGCTTGTAACAAGAGTAGGCTTTGCTATAGGTGAAGGAGAAGAAAAAAAACATACTTTAAGCAATGATAGTGCAGGCTGTAGAAGTGGAAATTGACAGTTTTGTCATATAATCTGGATCTCCAAAGGCTCTGATAATCAGTTCTGTGTTACGCTTAGTTAACCTGTGTGGTCTCAAGCACTTGTGGAGCTAAGAATGCAGACCACAGTAGTGCAAACAAACATAAGGGCACCTTCTGTGCAATAAGCCATCTCGCTGAATTACACAAGAAATGGAGCATGACTGCTGCAGTACACTACATTTTCAACAGATGAAAACGAATATGGAATGTTATTGAAGCCAAAGTGCTGACATATGAACTTGTGCTTTTCAGGGCAGAAATTTCCCTCCTTAGTTGCAAATTTATGCAAGCTGCAAAGAAAAGCAGTCCGTGTTTTTCTGCCTGTCAGAATCACTTTCAAAATCTTGATTTTAGTCTTGGCTGTTAACAAGCTTCGTATTTGTAAAAGAAAGCGTGTTGTGACATGAGGTAATGCACTGGTTGTAAGAAAAGAGACCCCAGAAGTATGTTGCCTTTCTTCTTTATCTCTAAATGGCATACGTAAGCCTGTTTTTATGCTGCATTTAACTACAGTCTTTATTGTGGTTAAATATGGATGCAGATTGTGACCCTCAGGGCCTTTAAACAGCTATTCTCTTTTCTTGCATCAAATTGATGACAACACTGTTGCATCTTTATGATGAAGTCATATGCAGCTTGTCTGTAGTGTTCATATGGCTTTGTTTTGAATTTTGGTTCATTGTTTGTAATCATTCTTTATCATCATTCTTTATCATTTAGACAATTACTTTTCTTTCAGAATACATTTACTGGGTGGATTCAGAAGGGGGTAGCATCACCCGAATTCACAGAGACATGACTGGACGGGAGACTGTTGTCAGTGGTCTTGATGCCATTGAAGGACTTGCAATTGACTGGGTAGCAGGTAATCCTTCCTGTGCTTTCTGTCTGGTTTATTGGTCCCCCGAAAGTTTGGGGCAGTGATTTGCCCTTCACCGGAAAACTATGACAAATGTCTGAGGTCACACGAACTTCCTTCTTTGTAGGGAACATGTACTGGATTGACCCTTCGTACGATGTGATCGAAGTGTCGCGGCTCAATGGATCCGGCCGCTATGTTCTCCTTTCCGGTAACATGGATAAGCCTCGGGCCATTGTTGTGCATCCGTACAAAGGGTAATTTTTGTTAATGTTCTGTGTAGTGTTTTCCTGGTGAAGCAATTAACTGTATGGAACCTGTGGGCTCTCAGTAATGCAAAAAATTCCAGTGAGGCAGGCGTCCCTTAATTATACCTAGAGGAAACATGGGTAATGAAATTCATAGAGGCATATGTGCCTAGCCATCTCTTGTAAATGTGAAATCATCATTGTTGCACAATACACTGAAATCTCGATACAACGTATCTCAAGAGACTGCTAAAAATAATAATTTGTTATTTTGAAAAGTCGTAGTGAAAGTACTAAAAATTTGCGCAAAAATCGTAAAGTTATGCAGTTATGCAAGGCTCTCGTTAAAGAGAGCCTGGTATTATTGAGTTTCAAGCGCTTCGTATATTTAGCTTCATGTGCATTTTATAAAAGTTTCGAAAATGTACTACAACGTGTAAATGGATGACTGTTTTACAGCAATCGGCATCGTGTTCTCCTTTACTTCCCATTGCTCGAAATTCCCCCTCCTTGCCCTTTCCATGCATCCCTTGTCCTGTGGATGTCACAGTGTGATGCATAAAGTAGTTCTGAAGAAGGATAAATGCTTTTAAAGCAATGCTCATTTTTTGTGATGTAACACGTGAGCCACTTGCCTGTGCTGTGTATACATTTGTGACCGTGTTATGCTCGAATAAGCGCTAAAAAAACAACAAAGATGAAATATTACGGAATCATTGCACATTTGTTTGTGGGAGAGCGTGATCTATTCTAATGCGGGCAGTGTGACTGCTGAAAGACGAACTCTTAAGCTTGCACATCTTTCTTACACAATACCAATTCTTCACATTGGTTCGGGCACGCTGTTTCAATGTTGTTTTTGCTCTTATTACGGTTTTCTTATCACAATAAATGGTATGAATCTTGTAAGTCGTCAGCTAAGCTTACATGTACGCTTCATTGTTGCATTGTGCGCTAGTGTTCGAGCTGTTAATGAAGCATGCACGGGTAATCATCAGCGACTTCATCCAATTGGTCAATCATGTCGCACTTTTCACTCTCCTAGTATTCCTTTTGTGCTGCTTTTGGAGCTCGTCTTGAATGCTCAACCACCAAAAAAAAAATGCTGGAAAACAGTGCAGGTCAAGCTGCTTGACGTAAACAAAGGTGATGGGGCAAAGCCTATCACGGTACACAAGTTCCAGACTATAATGGTGGCGATAGGGCTATTAAACATTTAAATAAGGCGGGCAGATAGAAAAGTATGCTAGTGTTCCGATGATGATGATATTGGCAGCTACAGAGCTGGGCATTGTTTTTACAACTGTGAGTAACTTTTTAAAATTGCCTGTTTGTTATGTTGAAGTGTTGTGAAGATTTAAGGGGGATAAAATTCGATACGTTATTCTGAAACATTCAATACATATTCTGAAATTCCTAGTAGTGAAATATTTTTACATTGAACCAATAAACTTTGGTAGGGGATTCTCGGAAAAAGTCATTAATTTGAAACAATAGTGATACAGAGGTTCGCCATAACTGAGAATTGGCTGTATGTTATAGTAAATGGCCCTAACCAAAACTCCTCTGTTATGATCAGCCATTAACATTGGCACGGAAATATCTTTAGTGAAGTTGGCATGAGATGAGATGACAATTTTTGATGCAAGAGAACTTGCTATCTTCGTACGAATACCTTTGATGATTGGACTTGTTGCTTAAGTGGTTTTTAAATGTTAATGGCACTCATTTACGAGGTCTGCATGAGCTAAGCTAAGCTTCAAATGTGCTTGCTGTCAGCAATTCAACCTTTTTACCTTAATTTGCCTTCGCCTATTTCGCTACCTCACAGGTACATCTTTTGGAGTGATTGGGGCGTACCACCGAAGATAGAACGGGCAGCTCTGGATGGCTCCAACCGCGTCGTCCTTGTCAATGCATCGGTGCAGCTAGTGAACGACCTGGCCATCGACTTTGAAGAAGACAAGCTCTACTGGTGCGACTCACGCACCGACACAATCGAGAAGGGTCAATTTGGACTGGCACAGGGCGTGAGACCGTCTTTCCACCACCCTCTGGAGCAGAGGAGGAAGATGCAGAGGACACACACCGTCCGCTGCAGAACCCTTTTTCGCTTGCTGTTCATGGTACTTTCGTCTACTGGGCCGACACGTAAGTAACGAATGGTGTTAGATACCTTATTTATGTATTGATCAGTAATAACGCTATTCCAAGTTCCAGTTTATTGTTTTAGCAAGGTATTACTTAACAAATACAGTATACAAAAAGTAATCCCACAGTAAAAAAAAAACTGTAGGTGGAGCCTTTGTTATTGATTATGCAATAAAACTAAATATGTGTCGGTTGGAAACAAACATGTACAAAAGTTCAAGTATTCATTACAATTATAAAAAATGTGGTAGCACAATATTTCGTTGCATAACACGAATGAGAAAAAAATGCACAGGAAGGGTAGAGCTCACAAACAAATAATAAAAAGAAATGTTAACAAAAATTATCGGCAGCGTTTACGAAGAAATTATATAAGCTTTTAATGACCATTGGTATGATGACTGTTTGGGTGAAAATTTTAAATGAACTGGTAGATCATTGTGTAGTTTGATGCTGACATAACCAACTGTTAGTTTTCCGTAATCTTCTGGTGACTTTGGATGTAAAATGTTGTCTCGTTAAAGACGAGCCTGGTATTATTGAGTTTCAAGCGCTTCGTATATTTAGCTTCATGTGCATTTTATAAAAGTTTCGAGAATGTACTACAACGTGTAAATGGATGACTGTTTTACAGCAATCGGCATCGTGTTCTCCTTTACTTCCCATTGCTCGAAATTCCCCCTCCTTGCCCTTTGCATGCATCCCTTGTCCTGTGGATGTCACAGTGTGATGCATAAAGTAGTTCTGAAGAAGAAGGATAAATGCTTTTAAAGCAATGCTCATTTTTTGTGATGTAACAAGTTTCAATACATTCGAATCGTTCTACAATGAAACTTACCACGCGAGGTAAATTTTGTTGTAGTGAATGAAACAAAAACAAAAACTTAAATGACCTGAGTTATAGAACAAACTTTTATATCCAAAGTTCTAAATGTGTCGCATGCTTCCTTTCTTCTTCCAGCAGCATCATGATGCCATTCTCACACAAGCATAACGATGCCATGTTGAAAAGCACATCGGAAGAATGGCTTCTGTGATGAACCAAACAGAGCCACAGGAGCACAACACGTACTGCACAGTCGCATTAACATGCTAGCAGCTATCCGCTATCAACAATCTTTCCACATGGCATACAAAGCAAAAAATTACCAATTCAAGGAGGTGCCTTCCCCCAAATCAAGCCCCCTTGACAAAAAATTTAAAAATGCCGAGATGCAGATGTGACATAGTGGACGCGAAGTGGTGACGTGCATTATTCTAGTGGACGCGAAGTGGTGACGTGCATTATTCTGTACTAGTCTTGACATCCACTAGTCGCAGCTGGCTGATTCTGTTAAGGGGGGACCAGGCTTTACGAGACGAAAATCTGCCCAAAAATCAAATTTTTATTCTCGTTATTTTCGCGTTCCTGACATTTTTCTGCACTTTTTTACACAATTTGGTTCCACAATTCTGCATATCTTTTCAGTTATTGCGACTTAAAGATCCGTTTCTGCGACCGTTTTGTTTTTTAACAGGCACAATACTTGATGTTTTCATCGCATTCCGCTTCAGAACGGTACGTTCTATCGGCGCCATTTCGGTCTCGTTCAATAGCTTGGTTTTAAGACAATTTTTTTGTTTGTTTGGCAACCCTGTGCATTTCCAAGAGGTGTGAAAAAAAGTACATTAAAAAAACAAAGCTTTGGCATGTTGCCCTTCGTCAAATGAAGCACGTGATCAGAATTCTGTCATCTGGTTGGCCTAAGTGCCGTGCCGCCATCGTGCGCCGCCATTTTGGCTAAGGCTATGTGTGCCCACAGCCATTGTGCTCGACTCGCCGCTCTGTCCATAGCTCGCTTGATCGGCTTACGAAGTTTACGGTGCGAAAAAGTTTCATACGCGCCACCACTTTGGCCGTAAAAGACGAAAAGGAAAAGTGCGTGCAAAGAATGCAGCATTGTCGCACACAGCCAATCACGAAGCATCGCCGGACCGCGCCACTGGCGCAATAGTCAATCGGCCCCAGTCGCGCAGTCTACAAGCCATGCTTGTAATGCGAGATTAGATTCTGCGCTCGTGACTGAAGAGGAAGCATAGGGTAATATAAAAGGTCAAGAAAGGGACACTTCCATAGGCCTCTGCGGCTGATTTGGGTTCGCAGCGCACCAAGCGGGTGCGGTGAAACTTTGCAGCCTCATAGATGGCAGTCCGCAGAAAAGACTGTCACAAAGGCCATTTTGTAGTGATGATGATTATTATGCTGCCTCCGAGACCACTTCTATGCGCGTGCTCATCTCTGAGGCCATATATATATATGTGTGTGTGTGTGTGTGTGTGTGTGTGTGTGTGTGTGTGTGTGTGTGTGTGTGTGTGTGTGTGTGTGTGTGTGTGTGTGTGTGTGTGTGCGTGTGTGTGTGTGTGTTTTACGGGTAGTTTGCATGCATCGATGAGCTTAGTGTAAGCTTGACCGCTAGGGCGGCAAGCACATGATCTCAATGTGTGTCTATGCACACAATTTAATTAAAACATGAGAATCATTGGAGGAGCGAAAACACTTATTTTATAGTGATATTCTTGGTAAGCACATTCTCACTTTGTTAATGTTTGATAAACACAGGCACAAAGAGAGGCTCACTGCACTGCGAAATGCGAAAATACAGTCTATATCATCATTACAAATTACACACAAGAAATAAACAGATAGGCAACAATATAACAAGAACTGCAGCAGAATAAAAGTGCAATAAACCCACACAACTACACATACAGTGCACAACGCGATACGGCTGTAGTTGCCTCAGCACTTGACTCCTGCATGAACAAGAAAAGAAAAATGTTGGCTACGTTTTCTTTCCCACCTTCACACTAATTTTCTCCTGCACACTTTACATGGCTACTTCGCGAAAAACAGCCACAAGCAGTTGTCGCAGCAAATACAAAGCAATTTAGGTGTCATGCAAGCCGTTAACGAGGCAGGAGGGTTTACTCACACGTCCCAGTATTAGCTAGCAAAAATTTTTCTAGATCCATCCCTTCTCTTATTGCGCTTGTTCGAGCTTTGCAAACGGTACAGATAACGATATTGAGCATAGCTGCACTTTTCACAAAGCTCATGCAGTCAATTCGAATACATGTAGCGGCACAAGGAAAACCTAACAACACGAGCAATGACTCAATTTCTTCAGCCAAAAAGAATTTTCTCACAAACGTGCTGCTACGCATTCATACAGTTTTCTTTCAGTGTGAAGCAATCCATGAAAACAGTACGCGAAGTGAAGAGCACAAAAAAGATCTCTGCGCTGAACAGCACGATGTCATAAACATTAGGTTAAGGCTTCAATGATAAACGCAATATGCACTTAACATAGTATTGATGGCGTTCGTAGCTATCAGCAGCCAAGCTAAGAGGCAGCCGAAACAATCAAAGACCACGACGCACGCCAGGCGTGTTATCGCACATATTTTATGGCATCTCCCTGCTGCTGCCATACTTCTTCATTGCCGCAAATGCTCATGAACACAGAAGCCTGACAATGTTGGCGATCATGTAGGACGCCATGTGCACTTCTCTCGCCTGTGATTCATGCCTGATTTCAGCCCGACGTTATCGCACCGTACAGACGATAAAGACGGATTCAGGCCAGTCACTATCACATACGCAAAAACACGTAGATGTATAATTAACTAGAAAAGGTACTGTAGCAAATAACAAGTACGCGTGTTTTCTTCAAGCAGTAAGTGATGTACTGCCATCTTACGGCTGGGGTAAAGCTGCATAGCTCAGCTGCTTTTTGGCGAGTGACCACTCTTGTCATTTTTATGTTACTTTATGGAGGAAGTGCTGGAGGCGCATGCATGAGAACAAGCAGTGCTTCAACAGCTTGGATCAACCCCAGTGACCGCGCAGAAGATTGAAAACTTCCGCCAACAAAGTGGCCGCGTAAATTCCTTATTGCGTCATAGCGTAGTCTCAGAAGCAACACAATGTACACTAACACGCCGTGACGCGCGCTTGTCACTTTGGCTTCGCTTGGATTAGATTGGAGCTTGTTCGTTGATAGTACGCATGATGCTTAAGAGATGGCGCAAGTCTGTTGTGCGCTATCAGCATGAGTAGTTGGAAGGAGCAGATGACATTTCCGGTGCAATTTTTGGCGGTGCGATAATTACTCGCAGAAAAAAAATCTTATTTTTGTTAGGTAATGCAGGGGGGGGGGGGCGAGAATTATGCTAGAGCAAGAGTTACACGAGTAAATATAATATTTTTCACTCGCATAAATATTTGAGTCTGAAATTTCATAGTTGAATTTCATTGAAGCGTATTGGCAGAAGAAAGTGTTCGTTGTGGTGAGAATACTTATGCATTGGACTGCTGACGGGAAACCCAGAATTTTTTGTTTTGTCGGAAATTTCGTTGAAGCGGTGTTTGTTTTTGCTGGGTTCGGTTGAAGTGACTTGTTCAAGCCTTAGATAGCTGGGCTCGAAAAGAAGCTTCCCGGAGTTCCAGATTTTCGAGCACTACAATACTATTGCCATGTGCCGACGGAGTGGGATTGAGATAAGTGGGATCAAAAGTATGTGTGTGTGTGCGAGCAGTCACTTCATCATGTGTGCTTTGCCCACTTTAATCAGACAGCAATGCTTGTGGAGAACATTTGTTTTGCACAACAACTTTTGATTATTCAATAATTAGGTCACTGAAAGTCCCGCGAACCTTTTTTAAAAAGTAGAGCTGTGCAAAAGAGCTTCTACTCTTGTTCTCTCGCAGCCATCGTGAGGACGGGTCAATTTTCCGTGTCAAAAAGCATGACCCAGGCCTCGAGGAAATGCTGGTGAACCACTTGACAGATTCGATCAAGGATCTGCAGGTTTTCCATACACGACCGAAACAGAGTGAGTTGCATGCCTTGTCTCAAGCTGCCCTGTTTGCTGTTCCCTGGTGAAGTAAACAGATTAAATACAGAAGGGTTGCTGTTTGAGCGAGTTTGTGTTTTATAAAAGCAGCATGTATTAGAGGGACACATATACACACATGCATATCTCACTAATACATGGTGCAGTTATGGCATATTAAGTTTTCCTTGTGGGTACTTGTACCACTTGCTAATGCTGTCTTCAAATGAGTGCTCCTGAACTTCGACAGCGCATTTTCATATCGTACAATTTTTCGGCTTTTATTTTGGTGATCTAGTAGATGGCTTGTGTGGCATGTTATACCCTTGAAGCATATATACATATCCATATAATGGATAACCAGCCTAAAGATGAAAAAAAACAACCCTTGAGAATACATTGAATAATGACCATTTTATGTGATTGTCCGCAAGCTACTGCTCAGTGTACAATGATTGTAGCAAACAAGAAAAATAAAAAGCTTTAGGTTCTAGAAGTGGTGCCAACTTGTGATAGATGCGTATGCTCACTGAAACGAGAAGTGGGCACTTAGGTCAGCCATTGCTGTCGGCTTTGTTGCAGAGACGAACAACCCGTGCAGTGTGGGCAATGGAGGTTGTCCAGGAGCTATGCCTGTACAAGGGAGATGATGGCCACACCTGTGCCTGCTCCCATGGCCGAGTGGCTCCTGATGGACGAACTTGCCAAGGTTGTTTCACCCAGTTACATTTCTGTGCAGTGACTCTGGTCCTTGATTTTATAGTCTGCAGCGCAGGCTGTGGTCTGATTTAACGTCATGAGTCTGCTTTTGTGAAGTTGATATATTTATCAATAAGAAATCGTTAATAAAATGAAAAAATTTTCATGCACGCATTCGTAGCACAGAGTTACATTGAAGTGGGTTCCCCAAAAGGAGAAAGCTTTTTAGTTAATGGAAAATTTGCTTTAGATGAGCTCGAAACTTTAGTTACCTAAGAAGCTCTCTTTCACAGAAATCTATGTGGATTTACTTTGTTAGGGCAGTGTTTCCCCTTCCCCACTCTTTCTCTAATTCATAGACTTCTGTTGAACTGAATTATTGTCAGAGTTAAATTGCATGTTAAGCTCGTTCTTAACGTGATAAATTTTATCAACGTAGTTTACACAAAAATGCGATAGATGTTTTAAAGTGATGTCAAATTTGTAATGTCACTCTTATATGAAAAAAAAAAAACAAGTTTACTTGCATTTTTTTTCAGTCCGTCATTAACATTTCCACATAAAACAAATTGTAATTGTACCTTATCTGGGAGACGTACTCTGATTTCTTTTAGGCTCGACTTTTCTTAGTGACATCATATGTCGAGTGCTTTGCTGTAGTCGTGAACTTGTTCTTTCTTTGCAAAGTCTTTCTGTGTTGTCGTGACAGCCGACCTTTCATTTTCCTCTATTATTCTCGCCAAGCTTCGCTGCCACAAGTATTTTCTAGTTTTTATGTCTTTATACTCTTAAATTTGGCATTCTTAGCTTGTTTAAGCTTTGCACATTAGCTTTGAACAAAGCTATTTTCGTCTAACATCATTGGCTGTGAAAAAATGTGGTAATTTAGAGATGTTCTAGAACTTTAGCCTAACATATGTCAATTTAGCTGTGATCCACATTTTAACGTGATAGCGTTAAAGAGCTGGTTGCACAGAAATTCCGGTGTCGGCGTTTGCTTCGGTGGTTGTGAGTGAAAAATTATCGTCTCAGTGCGTGACTAAAAAGTCAAAAAGATGCTAGTAAAACAAATAATGAAAAGTTCTGGGTACGAGTGAGGATCGAACTCGAGTCGTTTGCGTGGCAAGGTGTTCTATCACAGTGTCACGAGTCTGGTTAGAAATACAGTGAAAATAACTTTCTCTGCTTGGAAATGCTGTGAAAGCATGCTTACATACATGCATGCTCTACAGACACACATGTCCTGTGTACATTCTTCGCAATACAACATCTAATATTGCAGTGATAGTGCGTAGTACAAGCGTAGATTGCGATTGGGTGTCAGAACATGCGATTATCATGAAGCATGGTTTAAAGCGGTTCACGGACTACCAAAGTCACACATGTTACTATGACTTTTCTCCTAAGGCCACGTAGCTGGGTGCATAGCAAGTTAGAAAAGATTTCACGCGCATAATTGCCCATGATTTAAAGCATGCTACCCATTACGCAGAATGCAGCCGTATGCGAAAGCTTTACTGACACGCGCCTCTTTGAACTCATTACGCACTAGGGGCGGGATATCGCTATCGGGTTCAACTCTTAAAGGCGAAGCTTAAGGATTCACCAATTTTTATATAATATTTAGGGACTGTGGAAAGTATACATTTGTGCATGCTTTTGGAATTTGTTCTAAAAAGTTTTGATAAGTCTCATACATGTTAAGTACTTTATGGGTATGTACAAGTACATGCAAAGATAAAAGAGTGTCAAATTATGGTCTGATTTAGGATAGATGTCCACACAACTTAATTAAGTGTGTAAAAATAGTGCCAAATCAAGTCGCCAATGTCTTGCTTCACATTTGTTCTCAACATTGCAATGGGGTCCATGATTATTAGCAAGCACCAACTAGCTAGCCCAAGAACAAGGCTTTCTGTGATAGTGCATTTTGATACTGTGAAGTGTGACTGTCAGATACTACATAATGCAGTAAAACCTCATTAATTCGAACTCAGTTATTTTGAAATCCCACTTAATTGGAAGGATTTCTGCAGTCCCGTATTTTGCAATGTAAGTTTGAGTGGATAATTTGAAGTGGCAGCTGGCAACAGTCTGGTTAATTCGAAAACTTTGGGTGCCATGTGCCAGTTCCAGATCACGATTTCGCTGCGAATCCGTGAATGACGGCTATCAATTGCCACAAGTCAATGCAACGAATCGATACTAATGAGTGGCAGCGGAAGCACCCCAGCTTCGCAACTTCCAGTGCAAAAAAAAAAAAAAAGGAAGAATAAAAACGGTCTCGTGGTCAATCAAAACGTGCATCTGTGGAAAACGAGCTGTGCTTCACTGCAACACAACAGTGACACGCGGGCAGCTTATCGCACGTTTCTCGCAACGTCAGCGGGATTCTTTCTGTGGTTATAAAGAAATTATAAAGGACAGTTTAGTGTAAATTGCAATGTATGCGAACCTCCGATTGTTGGTTGCTCCAGGGATTCGCGTCTTTGCACTGTTGGCAGAGTTTTTGCCAGCAACACCTACTTCGAAAACTAAGTTTGAAAGTTTCAAAGATCGTTTTTTCCACCCAAAACACATTGTAAGCTTCGTCATACTGGCCAATATTAAATTCATAGTTATAATAGAAAGAATGTGCGAATGGTCACATCATGACGTGCTGACGGAGCGAGGAGCAGGCGCACATTTTCGTCGATCATGACCACATTTTTTTTTTGTTTTTTTTTTTTTCGGTGGCAGCAGTGAGGCCCACCGTTCCTCTATGTTCGCGGCAAAATAAAGACCAGGTATTGCCGGAAAACGTGACCTTTGGAGCCGCAAGCTAGCCGGCACAGCAAACGATGAGCACTGATATTTTTTGAATAGTTTTCTAAGTTTCTTGCATCCCACTTCTTGTGTATTCTTTTAATTTGAAAACCGGCTTAGTTCGAAGCTTTCTCATGGCCCCAGTGACTTTGAATTATTCAGGTTTTACTGTAGATCATTTTTCCAATTACAGCTTCGTAAATTAAATTTCTTGGAACTTTAAAGTTTTGAGCTACAACACACCTTTGGTGCACGATTATATTTAATCAATAAAAACAAATATTTGCAGGTATTTATGTCTTCAATTGTACAGACTTATTTAGCGAGCACATGTTTTTTATATTATAGGACACTTTGTGACCAAAAAAAAAGTTCACAGCCTAGTGGTTTTTTGCAGAAGCTTCTTTGAGCTTTTCATATTACTGTGGATAGTTTTGACCTGTGCTTTGTTTTTTTGCTCTACCCGTGCAGATTACGAAGGCTTTGTCATGTTCTCGCGGGTGCGCACTATAGACAGCATTCACATGATGGACGAGACAAATCTGAATGCACCATTTCCAAGCATCTCCAGTTCAGAGTATATGCGCAACATCATCGGTCTTGCATTTGACTACTCTGAGCGCCGCATCTTCTACTCAGACATCCAGCGTGGCAGCATCAACAGTGTTCACTTCAATGGCTCTGGGCACACCGTTCTCGTTCAGAGTAAGCAGACTTCACCTGGTTCATTGCCACTTATGAATTCGCAATGCCTGCATATTGTTTCCTTTCATTCTTAGGGTCGCTTCAAGCATTTTTCAAACTAACCTCCTGAATGACAGCGAGCAAGTTCGCAGATACTACGTATGGGCCATTCCTGTATAATACAGAGTTACAAGCATATATTTTATTAATTTGTATGCTTTTTAATCTGCCCTTTTCCCACAACCCCTCCCCCCCCCAATAGCCATTCCAGTCGTAAAAACAGGGAAGCTTTTCTTTAAAAAATTTTGTTACTTCTTTAACATGCACAAATGTGAGCAATTTGACTGCAAGTATGAAGTCCAGTTTCCAGCTGCAGCTACTCCAAGCTTGTTGGTTTGATCATCATGTGTGAAAATATCCATGCAGCTTACCCACTAAAAACATATATTTTTTTCTATTGAAACACACCAGTTTTGGCACAGTTATCAAGTTTTAATTGCTATTTGAACAGATAATGTTGGTGCACCTCGTCGTATTGTTCGGGAGGAGTACAAGATAGATAAAATAAACTCTGAATGGTTAAGAACAGTGCACACCTCCGTTTGCAAAAGTTACTCGACATTTTCATGCATAATCTTGTGTGTTGTAGTTGCTCTGAAAAGTGAGCACCTGTGAATAAGTCATGCTCACGTTACATAGAAGGGTTCGTGGGAAATAGACAGTGCACTGTTTTTCATTTTATTTTTTTTTCTTTGTCCAAGTGTTATTAGGGCCTGCTTCATATTCCAGAAATTCATATCTTTGTAGACACTGTATATATTTAATGAATGGTCGTTACTCTCATCTTTGTCTTGCTTTTCTGTCTCCATATAAAGTTGGAGTAAGACATGTTTGCAGGTGATTGTTAGAATTGTTTAGACATTGCTATAGTTACATGTGTTAGCATTACATTATGACGAAATTTAGGTTATAAGCTTAGCACTGTTTAGTACCTCACTGTAAATGCATAAACTGGCAAACACCTATCATGAAATATAATTCTTTCTGAAGCTCTGCCCAAAGTTAGAGATGAAATCTCAGCCATTATGGCCAGATTTCAAACAAACGAAAATTTTAGTGGCCCATGTACTTAGATTTAGGTGCACATTGAAAAACACCAGATTGTCAAAATTTCCGGAGCACTCTACTAAGGCACCCATCATAATCATATCGTAGTTTCGGGATGCAGAACCCCAACAATTATTATTATGTTGCAGCTCTGCTCTGTGTACAACCTTTATTGAGTTGCAAATGCTTTGCGCGGGTACGTTGCTTTTTCAGAGCAAGGCTCGGTCGAAGGCCTTGCATACGAGCCTGTGAACAATGAACTCTACTGGACCAGCCACAGGGACGCCTCTGTCGGCCGAGTCAGCCTGTCCGACCCAACCGCCCTTCCTGAAAAGATTGTCAAGCTGGGAACTGAAGACAAGCCTCGAGGCATTGTCGTCAGCAGCTGCATCAAGTGAGCAGCTATCTTATGCCAGTCATGTCAGATACCGGTAGCCTACTTCTGCATTCAAACAATTTTTCTTCCTTCAGCTTTTCGTTTTCGATAGCGAACAGAAAGCATTTGCAGTTTCTTTGTATGTAATATTTTTTGTTGACATATTCGATTAAAAAGAGTGCTGCTTTCAGATACAGTGACTTGGCAGCTTTATCAAAACTGTCATGCTGCTATTAGCTGTCATTAAAGCAGCAGCCTCTAGCTTGCACGCAGTTTATGCCTACACTCACTATGATTTGACCACATGAAGAGCCTTCACTATACCACAGGATTGCAGTTTACATTTTTTTAAGTTCAAAAATAATCCCAATTTTATTATTATTATTCTGGGTAAACTGATGGAAGCCTTTTATATCGCTGCAAGAGGTAAAACTTGTGTTAGTGATACGTCAATATCATTATTTGATAGTGAGCAAGATTTTTTGCGTGGCCTGCTGTAAGATGTTTGGTTTATCATTATTAGAATAGCTATAGCGGCATCATATGCCCTCAACTTCCCTTCTTTGCCATATGCAAACGTGCATGTCATTAGCAGTGCAAATGAGTTAATTGTGATACTCTCGAAGGTGCAATTTGAACTGCAGTTGTCACTAATTTGAAAAAAAAAAAAAAATTGAGACCTAATTCTCTTATTCTTGTCCAGAGCTGGCTATGTGACTTAAAATGTCACTGTCTTTGTTACGCAGGCGGGTATTCTGGACTAATTGGAACAGCCACCACCCAAGCATCCAAAAGTCGTACCTCAATGGCTACGAGCTGGAATCGATCATCACTACCGACATTCGCATGCCCAACGGCATTGCCATTGATCACCAGCTGCAAAAGCTGTACTGGTCTGACGCACGTCTTGACAAAATCGAACGCTGTGACTTCAATGGCGGGGATCGTCACGTAAGTGTGCTTCCAAAAGAAAGCAAACCGTCTTTGAACAAAGTCCACGTAGAGGAGTCACTTGATGGGTCGTGCAGAATGTCACTTTCAGTGCATCACATATAGCAATTATTGGTTAAATGATCGATGTAATTTGCTAAACGGATTCTGACTCCTACTGACCCGAGAAAATTTCACCATACTTTGCAAAGTGTCGAGTGGTGCCGGAGTGTTGGAGGCAGTGTTAAATGAGCAGTGACGTGATAGCAAGGAGGTGATAGAAGCGCACTGTACATGGGGCCACAGTCTTCTTTATTGAGTGTAAGAAGGAAGCGCAGTACAACGCTCACCCTCACTTTGATGGGGTACGTGAGACAGCCATAAACCAACAATACGTCGGAGCTAAAGGGTACCGTTCATTGCCAGGCGTGTGATATGTACAGTCCTGGTCAAAAGTTCTCAGGTCACGCTTCCCTAGATATACATGGGATAGTGGCCTGGGAACTTTTGACACCCCCCTTTGTACCTGCCTCATGTCATCTCTTCTTGCAGGATTTCTCTGTTGGCAGTCTGTTAGTGTAGCTTAGTGTTTGACTGTTTGCCTAAGAAAAGTGCAATGTTGCTCTCTCATATTTTATTATAATCTGGTAATGTTCTGGATTATGTTAGTAAACTTTTGCTCTAATTTGTGTGATATAGTCAAACAAACATGTATATTATTAAATATTTTTTATATTAAACTTTTTTTTTCCTATCTTCACGCAATGTATATAATACACTTGATAAAGAGTATACTGTGATATAGCAAAGATACTCTTGTGTAAGGCTTCATTGAAATTAAAGTTCAACTGGAATCCCCTCTATAACCAATATTTCGTTACATCCGAGTTCATTATATTCGAGGTTTGAGTTCAGTCACTGCATGTCATGATCATCTTTGGCAGTGCTTCAGAATAGACTTGTACGAATAGTGAATTTTAGGCTCGTAGCGAATTTGAAGCGGATAGGCATTTCGGTTGAATAATTTCAAATCGAATTTGAATGGTATGTATATTGCATATTATTAGAAAATGGGCATATTTGTCCTGACCAAACTAACCTGCACAATACTTTTAAAAAATTTAAGCAAGGCCTGTGCAAAAGCCTTTTTCTTTCTTTTTTTCATTGGAGAAACTGGAAATAACTTTGAATACTAGTAGGATTCGGTAGAATGCAAATGATAGCCTGTAAAACATGTTATCTTTTTTAATTTACTATACTTAGAGCATACAAGTCAGTATAACAAACTGTTAAACTTGAAAAGTGAATTAATGTGAGGATAATATTTTTATTTAACCTTGAAGTGGGGCTACCGCGGATTTTTTTAGATATGTGTTTTCACGGCTTATCACCACTTCATTGCAATAAAACCACCTTTACAAGGTACCACATGCGGATTATTACGCATCTATTAGTTCATTTTGAATATTTTGAAATTTTCAATAATTTAAATTTTATTCAGAGTGAATTCGAATGCTGCATTATACGTTGGAATATTCAAGGCATTCGAATATTTGCAGAAACCTACTTAAAAGGAGGATGTTGTTTCAAGTCAAAAGGTGGCACTGCACTCATTTCATTAGAGTGAACAAAGAACTACAAGTTGAGGGTTGTTTGAAAGTACAGAAGAGAGGTCTTCAAGCACTTGACACTCGCAGTGCCCTGATACCTGAAGTGCCCCGGTAGTTCTTAATTATATTAAAAATTGAAAAGTTGAAAACTCCCGGTATGCTTCGTAGATTACTCGGGCCGAGTGGTTCGTTTTTGATGCTCACTGCCTGTGCATTGTGTGCGCAGGTGTTGCTAAGCGAGCACCCGCAGCATCCTTTCGACTTGGCCGTATACGGGGACTTTGTGTTCTGGACTGACTGGGTGGCGCACGCCGTGCTGCGTGCCAACAAGCACACAGGTGCTGACGTCGTTGTGCTGCGCAAAAATGTCGTGCGACCAATGGGCATCATTGCTGTGGCCAATGACACCAACGACTGTGAGTCATTCTCCCCTTAGGCTAGGCAGTTTCCTTAATTTTTTTCCCCAAACTTTTCAACCCATGCAGCTGACACAAGTATTCTTGCTTATAACCCACCTGTCTTTTTGTATTGGTTTGTGTTTCTAGCCCATGTGCCACATTCGAATGTCCTTCCAAAGTTCATAAAGTACACTGCATTTGTGAGTTGTGGATGCCCAATGGGGCTAAGTATTGAGCAAATGAATAATTAAAGTGTTGAAAAATTGCATTGAGAATTTATGTAGTGACCATTATGTACACTGTAGTGTAGTTAGAGTGAACTCTGTTGAAACTAAATGGTCCTTAATTTGTGCTTATTCACAAGTGTTGTTTAGAGGTGCTTTTTAAACACTTTATTTTTGTATTGTTGTAACTGAAGTACAATTTTGTTGATCTAAAGTAGCCTGATAGGGGATTATTGCACTTTTAGGGCTTTGAATCTATTTTTCATTAAGAACTCTAGTGGCATATATATATCTAGTTTCGGCATTCTTGTGTAATGTGTTTTTCTGGTGTTGCCTTTTATCTTTAAAAGCGGTGGTAATTTTGATAGTCGAGCATCCATTGAGCAAGCATGAAAAAATGTTGTCCTGTCCTGACACTTAGTACGCCTAGAAAAAGCCATAGTTGAAAAAATTAGTTTAGAGCCTTCCGCAGTGGCATTTACTGCCATAGACTCTGCAGTTGAGTGAGATACAAAATATTTACAATAAAACTATTAAGTGTCTGTCTTTTTTGCTTGCAATATTTTTGTGTACTATGTGTGTTTCACTTGTAGCAGTTGCATACCAAGTTCTTTTTTCAACTGTTCAGGTAATATTTAGCAGTTGTTCTTGGATACATGGTATAATGCGTAGTATATCTGATTTGTCCATGTCAAGGCACACTGAGCCCCTGTTCTACACTGAACGGTGGCTGCGAAGATCAGTGTGTGGTTGCTACAAATGGAACCATCTACTGCCAGTGCTTCCCTGGAAGAACTCTGATGTCAGATGGGAGGCGATGTGCCGGTAAGAAATCCTCAAGTTTATGATGTAATCCTTACATTATCAACATAGATTTTCTCTTCCTGTTGCTGGAATGGCAAGAGGTTGTTCAGAGAGCTTTCTTTGCGGTTAGCAATGAGAACTTCTTACTCATAAAGTTGATGCTCTTACGGCAGCAAAAGTAGGACCTGTGTTATCACTGGAGTTTCCACTTTAACGTAGCTCTAAGTCATTTTGAAGCTGTAGTTCATCATCATCATCGGCCTAACTACGCCCACAGCAGGGCAAAGGCCTCTCCCACGATCCGGCGAACAACCCAACTTTGTGCTTGCTGCTGCCACGTTACACCTTCAAACTTTTTAATCTCATTGGCTGACCTAACTTTCTGTCTCCCCCACGTGCATTTTCCTTCTCTGGGAATCCAGTCAGTTACCCTTAATGACCAGCGGTTATCCTGCCTACATGCTACGTGCCCAGCCTATGTACATATCCTTACCTTAACATTACCTTAACATAACTCTGGAATGTGGGTTCAGAGGTAGGTCTAACACACTAGCAAATTCTGTCTGAAAGAAAAGTTTAGAAAAATCATCAAACTAGAATTGTAGGAGTGCTCAAGGTGGTCCGTGTTTGCCTTTATCTTTGTTGCTATATTTGTGGCATTCACTCGGACATTTTGCTTTACAGTCAAGATTGCCAACTGTACCAGTGTAGAATTCCAGTGCGGTGATGGGGCTTGCATTCCATTTGAGCTTGCCTGTGATGGTGTGCAGGCTTGTCCCGATGGCTCTGACGAAAATGTCATTGACTGTGGTAAGTGTTTGTTCACCAAAGCTTTGCATACTCTATGGTAACTCTGTGTGTGTGGTTAATATTAAGCACCAGCAAAGCTTTTGTGGGAGTGACAGCATATTTTTGTTTTTGTTTGATTGCTCTTATGAAAAATGTAATATTCATTCAGGTGTGTGTTGGGCAGTATAAGTATTAAAACTTAAATCCAGAGTTTAATTTCTATGTTCATCCTAATTGCTGCTATTGTCCTGTACATCCTGTACATCTAAACACTATGCACTTGGCAGTATAGTATATGTTGACTTTCTTTAATCACTAAACAGCATCTGTGTAAACACTAGAGGTGGGTTCCTTTCTTTCTTTGCCAGATATAATAACTATTGCTTTATCCTTCAGTTGAAGTCATTTATATACACCCAAACCTCATTATAACAAGGTTGCATCTTACAAGAAAAATAAGTTTGTTATATCCAGAAATATATTATAAAGGTTATTCCTAACACTGTATCTATAGCAATACTATTTTTCGTCTACTTTGTTATAACCAATATTTTGTTATATACGTGTTCGCTATGCCGACGAATATGTGTACATACACACACACATGCACATATACATAGACACACACACATATACATATGTATATATATATATATGGTAACTTAATTACGAAATTATGGCATGCTTGCACCTCTACTTTTTACTAATCTTCACTCACTGAATGCTTTTGCCTGCAGCCATGTTGACGTGCCCCGAAGGTTTCTACAGATGCCACAACGGGCGTTGTGTGTCCAAGAACCGTGTTTGTGATGGCTTGGATGCATGTGGCGATTACAGTGATGAGCTGAACTGTACTTGCAAAGGTGACCAGTTCAAGTGCGCTCGGGGCCCCTGCATTCCATCTAACTTCGTCTGCGACTTCGAGCCAGAATGCCCCGACGCCAGTGATGAAATCAACTGCCGTAAGTTCCATTGTTATATCACGTATCTAACTTTACATCTTGTATTTAATGTCCTTCAAAGCAGTTTTTTTGGAGAAACATTGCCACTGAGAAGCTACTATTCTATCCTCTTTGTTTCAGTATTAGTTGTTGTTGACCTTCTTTGTTTACTTCTATATGAACCAGAAAAGTGTGCACTGGTATTATTTAATAGTAGCATGATTGCACTCGTTGGCATTGAATCAATGAAAATAGTATTAAAAATGTGTTAATTACCTGTGTGCACATTGATGTTCAGAAACATTAATAGCCAGTTCGTGTTCAGTGAGAATTATTTGTTATAGTTCTTTATTTATTTATTTATTTATTTATTTTATTTACAGATACTGCTGTCTCATGTTTGAGACATTGCAGGTGTGGTTACAATAAACGAACAAAAACAGCACAAATAAAAAAAACATAAAATTGCATAATTAGACACCTGTTCAACAAACAATAAATGATCAAACAAAAGGAACAACAGCAAAATTAAGAGCATCAATTTACATAATTGGACACTTGTTCAACAAACAGCGAATGCGGTAGTCGTTTCAAAGTAGTGTCCATATTATTCCAAGTGTCAACTGTGCACGGAAAAAAAGAGTATTTATAACAATCAATAAAACATCTGAATGACACAATGCATGTTAATGCCCTTTTGTGCAAGTTGTTGTTTATAGAGCTTCTATAGAAAGGAACAAAACTAACGTTACAGCAGCCATCCCTAGGATATCACCTGCCATCGGGGCCTAGCAGGTTAGGTGTTGCACTGTTCAGTTTTAGGCTGCAGATTCGATTTCTGGTCGTAGCAGCCCCATTTTGATGGAATAAATATGCAACAACACTTGTGCACTTTGATTTATACGCATGTTAAAGAAGTCCATGTGGTCGAAATTTATCCAGAGTCCCTCGTTACAGCATGTCTCACAGGCATATCGGAGTTTTGACAGATACCCAGCAATTGTTAATATTAATAATCGCAGAATATTTAATTGGCTTCCTGTTCTCAAGAGCTCTGGATAGCGGAAAAAGTGTCATACTTACTCTCCAGAGCTTTTTTAGTGCCAGTAGTTATGGGCACTTAGGGATGTGGCTATGAATCAGCAACTTTTAGGCTCTTAGTGGCTTTGTTTCTTTTGACTGAGTCTCTATAGCCACAGCCAAATGAAACGCACTACTTTTTGTCCTGTGATAACTTGAGAGCATGACGTCGTACTTGTAATTGCCCCGTTGTGAAATATTGTGTAGGTCTCATCATAAGCGTTCTAGCAGAGACCATCCTGATGCTGCGTGGGCTAACAAATGCAAGAAAAAAAATAATGTGTTTTAGTTACACCTAGCTTATTCATATTTTGGATGCCAATGACAGTAAATTATCTCTTTACTGCAAAGCATCCGCACATACACTCATACTTTGATATAACGAACCTAGATATAGCAAATTATTGGTTATAACGAAAAAAGTGAAGAATAGCTTTGTCATAGATACAGTGTTAAGAATGTACGTTTATAACGAATTTTTGGATATAACGAAGTATTTTTGTGGAAGATGTGACTTTGTTATAATCAGGTTTGAGTGTGCTCAAATCGCATTTTATCAGTACTACTTGATCTGTGATAGTTATGAAATAATTATGAGACAAAACACAAAGAACCGAATGCATACATGCCTTTTTTTTTCCCCTATTTGCTCTGCCTGGTGAAATGTAAGTAGTTCCTGTTTACTTGCAGCTAAGCCTGACTGCACGAGACACCCGATGACCTTGCACCCGAATTTGCTTCTGGTGAACTGTGAGAGGACAACTGCGTGCATTCACTTGGGCTGGATATGTGATGGCCAGAACGACTGTTGGGACTTCTCAGATGAAGAGAACTGTCAAACTAGTAAGGCACATCGATTCGCATTTACTTTAAAAGGGCCCTGCAACACTTTTTTAAGTAACCAAAGAATGAATAGCTTCATCAAAATGTCTTTTGCCTCAGGAATTGACTGTCACTGAAATCTTTGGTATTCGTGGAGTACGAACAGAGTTACGGGAGCCCACCAGTTCTGGTAATAATAGCGTTAAATATCATAGTCATATTTGCTGTGATTATCATGAATGGCCGAAGAGCTCACAGACCAAATTTGCCCTAATGTCACAAATTAATATAAAAATGTCTGTATTTGTGGTAGCATGTCGAATTTGGGCAACAGCTGTAGGCAGCCATTGCAGATTCGTGCTGCAGGCACTTGAAGCTGCCATTTATTTCTGATAATGCACAACCAAAAAGATGCTCGTTTTGTACTTACCTTTTCATTCTAAGCTCATTTGAGGAACCAATATTTGGACACAGCTGGCATGTTGTCTCCTCTTTCTCTTCTCTCTCTCTCTCTGTCTACAATTAATTTGAGTTCGTCTCAAAAAGAAGTGAGCTGCAATGGTAATGTTTACATAGTAATCATGCTGCTGATGATGATACCTTGCGAAAATATATACTGCGCTTAATTTTTGGTGATCAATCTAAAGACTTTTTTTTAATAAGACAACCGGTTGTTCTGCACTCGCAGCCACACCGCAGGTGTCCTGTCCAGCCATGTCCTTCCGCTGCCTGAATGGCTTGTGCATTCCGGATTCCTGGCGTTGTGATCGGGACATGGATTGCGAGGATGGCCACAATGGTTCACTAAGCTCGGACGAGAAGGGCTGTGGTAAGCAACCCATGATTTGCCTAAAGTTTTCTGCATCACATAAAGAGATTTCTCTGTGCATATCTGCTGATATCTACTCCACTGGATACTGCACAAAATAGTACACGTCTTTCCATGTGTGATATTGTGCTTGCTATCACATCACTGCTTTATGTTTATATTATTGCAGTTATAATGTTCGTGTATTGGTGATGATGTTTTTAATGTAAATTTGCCACATAAATTTAGGTTAATGAGTGGTGACAATTTGTAAAATCGAAAGCTTGTCATGACCTTTTACAGAAGACGCGTTTGGGATGTGCACACCTCCGTCTTGTGTAAACACTGCACGACATTGTGTGTTGGCTTGCTGGGGGCATTGTGTTGGATGGATAAGTGTTGCATGTCTATTGTATTGGAAATCTCATTTACTGCTATGTGTGAGAGTCATTGCACATGCTCTAATAAATGATGTGTAAGGATAGCACTGCAGGACAAGTGCTATAGGTTCATTGGCACAAACTATCTGATTCTTTATTAAAAGCAGCAGCTCGTAATTGTAAGCGAACCCACAGGTATCTTTTGTTATCAGTTTTTAAGTTAGGAATTGCTGTGGTTGAAATTCTATTAATACAGATTCAGAACGCACAATGTTGAACTTTCATTTCAGAATACAAATGTGCAAGGGACCAGTTTCAGTGTACAGATGGCGAATGCATAAGCCTTCTGAACCGCTGTGATGGCCAACCTGACTGCTCGGACGGCTCTGATGAACCACCAGCATGTCGTGAGTGCTTCACAACTTTTGCAATTGTCGTGTAAGAGTCGGAAAGGCTTTCACTGTAAGGCAAGGCCTTCTGTATTAGAACTCAGTTATTTCAAAATTCTGCTTAATTGAAGCATTTCTGCAGTCCTGTATTTTCTGGTGTAAATTTCACTGCATAATTTGAATCGACTGCCTCTGCCGGCCCCCTTGACCTGAAAAGTTTGGATGCGAAATGGTATTTCTGGATCTCGATTTCATCGCTAATTCCTGGGAACCATGGCCCTACAGAGCAACAAGGCAATGTCTGCAGTGATGTTCATAGTTGATAGGTCAAGTGCGTCAGCCTCTTTGCTGTCAGTACAAAAAAGAAAAGCCTTTGTGCATGGTATACCTCACAGACCTCTAAAGTGCACACCTGGGGAAGAGAAGGCGTGCTTCGTTGAGATTACTTACATTTCAAAGGAAAAAAATTGGCACCATCATGAAATTTTCAAGCAAGCGCCCCGCCGCGGTGGTCTAGTGGCTAAGGTACTCGGTTGCTGACCCGCAGGTCGTGGGTTCGATTCCCGGCTGCGGCGGCTGCATTTCCGATGGAGGCGGAAATGTTGTAGGCCCGTGTACTCAGATTTGGGTGCACGTTAAAGAACCCCAGGTGGTCAAAATTTCCGGAGCCCTCCACTACGGCGTCTCTCATAATCAAATGGTGGTTTTGGGACGTTAAACCCCACAAATCAATCAAATTTTCAAGCAAGCGTTGATTCACTCTGATTTTAGGATAAAATTGTATAACCTTCTAGGCGTGCCACCATCGTTGCTGCCACATTCATTTGGAACTCTTGATAATCTTGATGCCAACCTAATTCCTCTCTGATTCTAGGTATGCGCCAGTGTGGCGACAGCGAGTTCAAGTGCAATAGCACAGGCCAGTGCATCCCCAACGCCTGGAAGTGTGATGGCGCTGGTGACTGCCTGGACAACTCTGACGAGGACCCAAGTCTCAACTGCAGTAAGTTCAGTTGTACAAGGTAGTTTAACTGCACAGTCTACTTTCTAGATATAGCCATTGTGTCCTCATGGCACTCCACTTTTTTTTTCTATGTTGTTTGATGTGTTGCTTCCTTTGTATACACATGCACGAATCATTTGTGTGCACGCACACATCTGGACTGTATGTGCTTTAATTTTCAACATTATTGTGATTGCTTTTCGCACAGCTCTTCGACAGTGCAAGGCTAATGAGTTCAAGTGCCTCAACCAAGTCTGCATATTGGATAGCTTCTACTGCGATGGAGATCATGACTGTGAGGATGGCTCGGATGAACCAGACACCTGTGGTATGCCTCACTTTACTTAAAAATGTCCACTCTGTATAGTGAAATTCTTGACAAATGCAATCAGCGGACAAAAATAACCTTAAAGGAGCCCTGCAGCACTTTTTGAGCATGATCAGAAAACGCTGCCGATCGGTAGTAGAGGCTCCCGACAACACGCGAGCCAAATATTATAGCGCAGCACGCGGCTTATAATTCACTACAAATAATCAATTCATCTAAAAATAGGTTTCTCTTCTCTCGACAAATCACAGAAAATAAGCCCAGTAAGCCCATACATCAGCCATTGGCTGATTTGAACATGGTGCGCTCGGTTGTTACAGAGGTCGCTGCAAGAAGCCGTCACTTGCCCATGCGTGCGCGCGGGATCGCACTGAAAAGTAGCGTATTCAAAGAAAAAAAATGCTCTAGGTCACAAGGCACGTGTGACGTTTTTTGTTTGCCCCTCCCATCCCTCCTTTCTCAGCTTCCAGCGCTTTCGTTTGGACGAGAGAAGAGAGAATGTGATTGCAGCGTGTGATAAATCTTTGTAACTCCGCTCGTACTGGACGGATTCTTAAATTTTTTGCGGCGTTCAGTTGGGGAGGTAATACGCTTTTCCAATGAATTAATTCCATGGTTACTCAAAAAAGTGTTTCAGGGCCCCTTTAAGAACATTGCAGATGTGAACCTTCTCGCTTTTCTTGTGTGTGGTTTAATTATCTTTGCATACTGTGTGTAGAATATTGGCAGGCTTGTAGAGACGAGGCTTTCAGGGATGCAGTAGGGTTTGCTTTAACACGAGAACAACTGAGGTTGTTTGATGCTTATCAACTTTCACACTAGTAGATGTGCTGCCTTTATGAGTGGATCTCGGCTACACCGTATATGCAACATGATTGACATGTTAATCAAAGGATGTGTCTGCACAACAATTGAGCGCATGCTCTTTAACATGGGGCCAGATCTCTTCTGCAGCAATGCCGTAAGGTGGGAGGGGGTAAGACTTAACAAATAAAAAAAAAAACTATTATTCTCTTTTGTCTATGGTCATAGATATACTTGTGTAAATGAACTTTTAGAATTGCATAACATATGCTTGAAATGCACAATGAAAAGCACTGTGCCATAGTGCAAACAACGTTGTTTTTTTATAAGGAGCTGCAATGAACAGCTTTACGCTTTCTTTTTTTTACTATGCATTCTTTGTTGTTTCAGAGAAACACCGTTGTCGGGAGAACCAATTTGCATGCAATAATGGGCGCTGCATTTCCAACCACGCGACCTGCAATGGCTGGGATGATTGCCGGGATGGGTCCGATGAGAAACCAGACTTGTGTCGTAAGTACCCCGCCTCTGCTTTTCATACTTATTGCCTGGGGATTCCTCTATAAAATTTTTAAGTAGATAGACAGTAGAAGACAGTTTGTGAAAAAATTATCAGCACAGCTGCCATGGACTCTATTTTACTTGAACGAGTGTTAAAGGCAAATACATTACAATTTACATCAGAGCGATGAATCAATGTTTGGTAATGTCTAAAACATCAATATTATCAACAGCAGATCTCTGCTAATCGTGAAATTAAAGGACCACTGACAGCGATAGTCTTGCTTTTTTGCAGTAATTAGTAGCTTCGCATCTGGTAATGACGAAATTGAATTGTAAATGCTCTAATGCATTGTATAATTAATGCTAGTTTCATTATTTTGGTACAATTTTGCATCAGTTTGAAATGCTCATCTAAATACCATAAGAAACTAGAGCCCCTCAGCAGGGTAGCACCTGAGACTACGTGTCCTCAAGTTTCGGCGATGCTTAATGCACGGTTTTGAAGTAGGGGGACCCACGTGTTGTAAAATAAAACAATGTGGGTGCTTTGAGCGTGTCCCTCTCAGAAAAAGGAAAAGCATTCCTGATATAAGCAGCCGCAACTACCTTGAGAGCAGCCTGACAACAGAGCAAGAGGGGTGATGATTAATATGCCTCGCCTGGTGCCAGTCGGTGTACTGTACGTGCCGTGCAAATGTTCGTTGACATTGACAATACCTTGCTTAACTTGTGTGTGCCCTGAAAATATTCTCTGGCATCGACAATACCTTGCTTGACTTCTGCAACATCACGCGGGGTCCGCGTCAAACAACAAAAATGTTGATTGGACCTGAATACTCAAACGAGCATGTACCCTAACTTTAAAACCAAATTGAAATATCTAATGGGCAATGCTCGTCGCTTATAATGGGTAAGGAGTGGCACTGCACGCAGAACTACCAAACAACACGAGCAACTCGAGTTTCCAAATTTGGTGTCAATGATCCTTTAAGGTAAATGTACGACACCACATGCGCCACGCGTGGGACACTATAAAATAATCCTGACTACGTCAGAGCGTCTGACTACAATTAATCATTGGTAATCAAATCAGCTGCAGTAAAAAAAGAACTTTCCGCTCAGTACAACATCTAATAAAATACTGCTTGTCCGTTTCTGTTTGATTCATTGTAAAAAAAAAAAAAAAAAACATCTGGCATCACTATTGGAAATAGCATGAGTGGTTCAAAAGTTTTGTTTTTGCCTGGTTTAGCTAGATAGGTGGTGCCGTCTAATGGGGCCCATTTGAGCCAAGCAAGCAGAAAAGTTTTCAATGGCCCTTGCTGATGTGGTCACTGCTACCAGTGTCAGCGGTTGCGCAGTAAAGGCGGGCAACGTTGGGCACGGCAACAGTGTTGTGAGAAAGACCGCTTTCAGGCGGGAGATTTGAAGTGTGCTAACACCACGCGGATCTCTGATATGTGGTTCTTATTTGAAGACAAGCATTTCCTTGGCACAAAAGTGGCAGGTTTCTGGACCGCTATTTCCAGCAATAATCACTGACTTAATATTTGCTTTTAGTGTGCCAGGGACACTAAAGGCAAATACTAAGTCGACGTTGATTGCTGAAATAGCAGTCCAGGAACCCTGCAGTGCTACTCTCGTGGTACAATATTTACGAAGGTTCTAATGGCTTTGCCTGGTACAAATATCCATGCTCGGTTCACAAGCATTTCTTGCCGGGATAGCTGAGGAGTTGCCCATTTTTGTCACTGTGGTGAACTTGGGCAAGGGATGACTTACCGGCACTATTGAATTGTACTATTAAAGGCTCTCGCTTTTATTGCGTCTTTCAATACAGACAAGCAAACCGCCAAGAATTCCTCATGTCCCGATGGCAACTTTTTGTGTGCAAACAAGAACTGCGTCAATGACAGTCTCCTATTGCAATGGGGAGAATGACTGTGGTGACTTCTCTGACGAAGACCAGTGCAGTGAGTATGGCTGTCGCTCTTTTAGACACTTAGCGTTGAAGCGAATTCGGGCCATGTGGCGTAAGCTGCTGTTGTTGCACAGGCAGTGTTCCATGTAACTTTTACAATTTATAACAATGCCTGAATTGCAGCGTCGATTACTTCAGTGAAGAGTTTTTAAGGGGGGACGCGGCCTTTGAAAACCGAAAAATCGCGAAAAAGTCGATTTTTGGCAAACCACATATTCGGGCAGTATGTGTCATAAACTACCTTTTCTGTAAATATCAACGTATAATTCGTCGCGAAACCATTTGAAATAAAGTTTAGAACATGCCGCGGCGGCCCTCGAGCGGCGCGCGAGCGCTCAAAATACCCCAACTTGGCGTGATCGCAGTTTCTCGACCGCTCGACAGAGCGCCGCCATTTTGGTGTTGTTTTGTTTGTGAATTCTTGCTCTTTCTTTCCCCGCCACCTGCGTCGCCGGCGGCAGCGCAGGAGAAGAGCAAGCCGCTCATGATTGGAGGGCTCGCGAGAGCTTTCAAGTTTCCCGCGGCTGAGGCGCGCAGCTGGGATTGGGCGAAGCGCGCGCTCCCCAAGGATGCGGGGGAGCCCGCGACTGCCATTGGCTGCTGCGCACGATGACGTAGCGCTCTTGCGCATAATGCGGCCGATGCGGCCGCTCGTCTGCTGCTCCTCCGTCCGGCGTCTTTGTGTTCCGCTCGCTTCCGTGTATCGTTGCAGCCGTTCGCATACTCTCCACGTTTCAACTGTCTTTGAAACGATTTTCAACCGTCTTTACGAGACGATTTTCAACCGTCTATACGAGACCGTTGTTGTGTTCGCTCATGATGCGCCCAACGAAAAAGAAGACGCTACAATCGTTCGGTGCAAGGAAGCGAGCTATGAAGCTTGTCCGCGCGGCGAGGCTCTCCGCTCGCACGTGCGCCGACGGTGATCGCGCCGACGGTACCTGTGGGGCAGCTTCTGCTTCATCTACGCAAGAGAGTGGTCGCATCGACGCGCCTAGCAACGAGACTCCTGCTCCGCCGGTGCAAGAATTTGTCGTTACAAGTGCGCCTGGTGTCTCGTGCTCATCGACAGTGGCTTCCGCATCTTCTCTTTCATCGGCCTCGAGTGCGATCGCGTCGTCAACTGTGCATTTGCGAACAAGTTTCCTGACGTGCGAGGAGAAAGAGGCGGCGGATCAACAACGCGCTGCTGTGCAAAGAGAACTTGGCGCTATGCCAGCGACGGAGCGGAAATTTCAGGCAATGGAGCGCGATCATGAAGCTGCCACCGCTACAAGTGAAGGCGAAAAATTTTTCCTTGTGCAAATGGATGCCCTAGACGGCCTGCTATCTCGAACCCCGTGCCACCGGTGCACCGCGATTGGGATGAAGGTACGAGGAGGCACCCAACTTGGACTTGCTGCAAAGCTTGAGCTAGTATGCTTGCATTGTGGAGTAGTTTCAAGCTCATGGAGTTCATCTCGTCAGGATGACACAAAGGCCTTTGATGTGAATGTAAGAGCCATTATGGCAACAAAACAAATAGGCAAGGGACAAACAGCTCTCAACGACTTTTGGGCAGCGATGAACGTGTCCCATCGTGGCCTCCATCACAAGACCTTTCAGAAGCACCTGAAGAAATTCAGGGAACCGCAGACACAATGCATAGAAAATTTCTATGCAGAATCTGCTTCTGCTGTAAAAGCCACTTACAAAGAAATGGATCAATATTTCACCAGGGATATAACAGTTTGTTATGATGGAACATGGCACAAGCGTGGGCACACATCCTATATTGGAGTCGGGGCAATTATCGAATACCATACGGGCCTTATCTTGGACGCCGTTGTTCTGTCTAATCAGTGCCTTGGTTGCCAAGTAGGGCCAAAGCCTGGAGACGCAGACTATGCATGCTGGCTGGAGAATCATGTGTGCCAGAAAAACACGGACTCTAAATCAGAGAGAATGGAGGTTGAGGCAGCTATCATCCTCTTTTCACGCTCACTGTCGAAGCACAACCTCCATTACACAACGCTCATGTCTGATGGAGATAGTGCCACCTTCTCTGCCCTTGTACAAGAAAATGTTTATGGACTGGTCTCCATTTCAAAAGAGGAATGCCTGAACCACGTTCAGAAGAGGATGGGGACTGCACTTCGCAACCTTGTGCAGAAAAGTGACAAGGCTTTAGGAGGGAAGGGCAGGCTGACAAAGGCCCTCATCGACAAGTTGACAGATTATTATGGCTAGGCCCTACGGAACAATTCCGATGATGGGGCTGCAATGCGGCGGGCAGTGATGGCATCGTACCACCATGTGACGTCGACGGATGAGGAGCCGCACCACGACTTGTGCCCAGAGGGTGCAGACTCCTGGTGTCGTCACAATGCCAGCAAGATTACCGGTGTTCCACCTCCGAAGCATTCGTACAAGCTGCCACGCTATGTTGCAGATGCACTTCTACCCATTTATGAGAGGCTCTCACAGGCTTCTCTTCTGCAACGCTGCCTGGGAGCAAAGACGCAGAATGCATCAGAGTCCTTTCACTCTGTGCTGTGGTCCCTCATGCCCAAAGAGCAGCATGCGTCACTGATTGCTGTGGAGACAGCACTGCATGATGCAGTGCTAAGATACAATGCTGGCTGTTACAGGGCCACCCAAGAGCTAGCTTCATCAGTGGGGCTAACACCTGGCCACCTGGCCATTCAACGGGCAGCCGAGAAAGATTCTCTGCGCTTGAAAAAGGCTAAGAAGCGATCCCTAGAGAATATGGAAAGGCGGCAAAGAAAGAGAGTGCCAAAGGACACCTTCAGTTACGCTGCAGGTTCATTTTAGAACTGCCTATGTGCTCAAAACTTTCAAACGTGGTTTTCTCAAAATGACAATTTTGGCTAGTGAGGCTGCTTATTCCAGCCATATCTCTGGAACCACTCATTGGATTTCCATAAGTCTTTTTTTATTATGTACATGAATAAATTTCTGAGGGAGTGACAAGCCCATTTTTTCAATATATTGTGTGTGTTATTTATTATATTTATTCAAAATTTGATTGATAATATCCTAATCACGAACACAAAGTTTGATGGTCTGCTAAAGCTTTTCAGCAAGGAAATTCAAAAAAAGGGCTCTGTTACCCCCTGGAGTATTAATCTGGGAATCATCATAGTTAATTTCACAGTTCCAGCACCTTTTGAAAGTTCTCCAGGCCTGGAATAAGAGAACCATGTGCACTACCCTGATATTCTGCTATAACTTGAAAACCAGTGAACATAACTTGATGAAATTTTGTAGTTCTTCTAATGCTTTTGCTATAAGTCTATCCTGAACATTTCATTAAGATATCTCAATAAACAAAAAAGTTGGTATCCGATGGTAGCCTCCCCCCTTAAGCTATCGTACCAGTTAAGACAGCTTCCCAACACTCTTGTGTTAAAAAGCTTATTTGTAACTGTAACTGCACCTTACAAATGTTTCCTCAAGATATTTCTAGCTGCGTTGCTCTTCAAGGTTGGATAGCCAAGAACTTCGAACAAACTGAAAGCCTTATTTCAATAGTGTGCCTTCAAGATGCCTTGGATATGTAGCAGACTAACCAAAGGTTTAGTATTTGTTAATATTTATCAGAATTCAAAGCTTTTTAAATATGAAATCGGTGCAAGTCAGAGATACATAATGAAAACTTGTTATAGTTTTCAAGTTCAAATAGTTGAAGTCACAAGCATGAGGAGCTGATTGTTACCATAGGTAGGTTGGCAGTTCATCAGTCATGGTGTTTAATGTATCACTAGTCTCATTGTTAGTTAAAAATGTGTTGGAAGCCTTTTACCCGAGAGAAGTTTCTGTGGAGCGTTGCAACGTTTTAGTAGCAAAGAATTTTTGAAAAATGAGTAATGGCGAAACCTTCACTCTTTTCAGATGTCAATGAATGCGAGTTGTCGACGCACGCTTGCTCACAGATTTGTGAGGACCGCCCGATAGGCTACAAGTGCGGCTGTCATCCTGGCTTTGAGCCTAAATATGACGGCCACATCTGCGAAGGTCAGTTTCATGAGTCTGGATGTGTTTGTTTGAACAATGTGTGAGCACTTCCACTATCACTGTGGAAAACTTAATGTATTCGTTGTGCTGGGAAAATTAGAAGGTTTCCATTGAACGTGGCTGCACCTTACTTTTTGTCGAGTAAGACACTACTCTAATAGTTCTAAATAATGTTGAATCTTGGTAGCAGAAAGAATACTGATGTAACAAATTATTGGGTAAATAAACTGTAAAAATATACTAAGGTGTTTCTTCTTGATTCGGCATGTAAGAAATATATGATTGAAATGAATGTGGGGATACAGTGAAGGTGTCCAGGTCATGTACAGCTCATCATCACAAGGTTGGGGTATGTTGGGATCTTTATTATAGACAAGTATGCAGCAAAATGGCTTTTCAGGAATGCCTATGAGGGCAACACCTCATGGAAAATTTCTTGTTAAACAGAGGCTCTGTAAATGTCGTGTTTTAAACTTCAAAAAAAGGAGCCTGACAAAAACACTTCATTTAGTGGGTTTAAATGAAGAAAGGCTTAGCTTGCTATTGGTATAGACAACTTGTTTGCCACCTGTCTTAGCACAGAATTGTATTGTCATTGCCTACCGATGTCTTGCACCATTTGTCTTTTGCAGATGTGGACGAATGCACCACGAAGTATCCTTGCACCCACCACTGTCGCAACACATATGGGTCGTTTGCCTGCACATGTGCGGATGGCTATTTTTCCATTGATGCAGGCCGCACCTGCAAGGCAAACTCCTGTAAGTATGTTACTTGCACATTGCTAGGCACTTTGCTCTTGCGATAATTTGTGTGCCTTGCTTTGCGTCCCAGACAGCTTACACTTTGAAGTAGGAATGCTTTGTTACCTCCCCGCCGCGGTGGTTTAGTAGGCTAAGGTACTCGGCTGCTAACCCGCAAGTTGCAGGATCGAATCCTAGCTGCAGTGGCTGCATTTTCGATGAAGGTGAAAATGCTGTAGGCCCATGTGCTCAGATTTAGGTGCACATAACCCCAGATGGTCAAAATCTCTGGAGCCCCCCTCTACTACGACGTCTCTCATAATCGTATGGTGGTTTTGGGACGTTGGACCCCACAAGTCAACCAATAAATCTACGCTTTGTTACCAAGTGGTTTCTCGAAAATGTATCATTAATTGGAATTTCACGGGATGAGAAAAAGTTATCCAAGTGTCAGATTATCGAGTGGACAAAAGGGCAAGCAGACGTTTTAACAATATGAACAGCTTGTGGAAATGATACAGCACTTCCATGCTGTTCAAGGTACCCACATTTACCCACATTTCTCACGAGTTATCGAAGAGCCTCGTGCTTGCAAAGTGACAACTGAGTGGCCTGTCTGGATTTGTTCAGTCGTGCTGATTGCACCGAACATGTTCCTTTGTGCTTTTATTTATTTATTAATAGGATTGGAACTTGGAAGGGCTGTGTGGTGGTTGTTTGCTGTGTGACACTGTGTTAAGCACCTTTTGAGCATACGCTTTAGCAGCATTTTCATTTTGGTCATGTAAATAATGTGCAAGAGCTTTACAGTGAAAGCTCTTATGAGATCACAGCAATGGTCGTTTTGGGTGCGGTAGTTGTTTGTTACCGCCATACGTGTTCATAACCACTATTGCATAAATAAAGAAATAATTAAAAAATACCCGGAGAGGAGGAGATTTGAACCTGGACTCTCTGCAGGGCAATCCAGTGCTCTACCACAGAGCCACACCAATGCTTGAAAATGTTTTGTAAACAAAATTTATGCACGTTTCATGTCAAGGAAGGAGCCACGATAACGTATATTGGAGGGTTTTAGAAGAGTAAAATAAGAACCAGGCATCACGTGATGAGAATTGCATGGCGACTGGGTTGTTGAATACTTCCAACCCATTACAAGAGGCTCAGCCATAATTCTTTATCGTCTTGAGCCACAGCATCAACAAAGTACTTGTGAATTCTTACAGATGTGTAGTGGGTACCATACTCCTTTAAAGAGCGAGTAATGGCGTAGTGGTTGCATCCCTACTTCACCAAAATTAAGATTTATGGCCATGCAAGTGTACCTGTAGTAGTTTCCCCAGAGTGTTTGGAAAAGGCTATTGATAGGCTGCTCTTCCAGCTTTCTGTGTGACTGTGCTGTGCGGTCTGCGCAGACCTGGCATTTTTCCTATGTATTGGGTCTTGGTAATAACATGTCAGCCACTAAATGATCAGAACAACTGGTTTTGAGGCCATAACTATTTGTGGCATCTGAACATTGTATAGGTACTTGCACAGCAAATGAAAGGGGGGGGGGGGGGGGCTTTCTAATTGTTTTATTTCTTTCTTTTCACACTTAGTCAGTGGTCCGTGCGCCACTTTACTCTCCTTGGCTCTGGAATTGGCCTTTTGTGACTGGTGGGTGTTACTGCATGAGCGGAAATGCACAAAAGGAATGGTTGTGCCGTATCGCTTCCGAATCAAGCTGTTGCCTCTAAGCTCTCTATATTTGATCAAAATCAGGTGAAATGTCACGATAGGTGAATGGTTGTTCATTAGGCCCTGTTATTGCTCATCGTGGTATGTAGACAACAAACTGTTTTTTGGCAGGGCTTGCTGAAATTTTTCAAAGACCAACTTGTTTTCCAGTGTACGGTGAGTAAATACGACGTATTGTTTTTTTTTTTCCTTTTCTTGCAGCTGTGCGAGCGCATTTGCTGTTGTCAAATCGTTATTACATACGGCAAATTGACTTGCACAAAATCAGTTCAGAGATACTAGCCCAGAATCTCACCAACTCTGTGGCTCTGGACTTTGATTCGGTCGAAGACTGCATCTACTGGTCGGAAGTGACAGCTGTGGGAAGCTCCATCAAGCGTATGTGCCTCAAAGGGAGGCAGCAGCATGAGGTAAGGACAATGATGTGCATCGGTGAGTGCTTTGTTGCTGCAATTCTCTAGTTGACTACATTGGAGAATTACATACTTGCTTGATTTATACTATTAACCTCATTCGAAAATGGGAGCTTACCCAAGCTAGTTTCAAGATCAATAATGACATTTTAAAAAATGAGGTATGAAGAAATGTTTTCTTTGTGTGTGCGAAATGTGTCGTTATGAATGTCCTTAGCAGGGGTCACAAACTAACCTTGCTGGCAGGCCACAGTATTAAAACTAATCTCACAAAATAACCAGGCAGTCATATGTGAACCGGGTCACCAACAAGAAGTATATAGGCGGCATGCGGCCTGTCACCTGCATGTTTGAGGTTCCTGGTCTATAGCCTTCTAACAAACTAGTGCTGACTAGAGGATCTTGAGACTTGTGTGCAAAATGTATTCAATGCAATACTTACCACGGAAAAAAGCAACGGGTGTTTTGACTGTGTTACATAATGATAGCTGCAGTCACAGTATGAGCTTAGACTTACTACTTGAGTACTCAAGTGCGTTATATAATTAAGAAAGTCTGAGTGAAAGTGCCCCCTTCTACCCTTAGGTGCTTCAGGGCATGACAAGCACACTTCACTGTGTTGGGTTGTGGTGCACCTTAAAGCAGAAGTGTGATGCAAGGAAGCTAACTCTAGGCATCCAATCTTCGGTCATGCACGAAAGCCTGCTTTGTGACATACGTACCTCAGACATTTCAACCGTGTCTGATGTTGTGATCTAAAAACTCCACCTGTGTTATAGGATACACTGAGTTTATGCTGCCGTTGTTCAGTAGCCTTCCACATTTCTTTATAAATGCCTGTGGTGACCTGCTTTTTAACATTTGCAAGGACTACATTTTCATTTTAGGGGGCAAGGATTAGACTACTCCTTTTATACAAACACTCCAATAGTGCACGTAATCCACGTGAGCCAAGATGGTGTTTCATTCATTGTGCTTTGACAGCATTTCAAAACATGTTTCAGTGTGGCTAGCGTGAACTCCACACAGCTTATGTGATATGGAGGGCTTGAAGCTTGAACTGATAAGCCCTTTTATGCTGCTATTGTTAAAGGCACCTAGCCATATTTCATTGCGTCTGTGGCATGCACAAGTTATGTCTATCAAAAAATCTTTTGTTTGTCAGGATAGCAACATGCAATTCGCTTTGGAAGATAGTTCAGCTAAAGTAGAAGTTTCCTGAAAATTAACATGCTTTAAGAAAGTTGACTGTGGCCGCTATTTTTATTTTAGGTGCTGCACTCCACCACAGTACAGAATCCAGATGGCTTAGCTGTGGATTGGATTGGTAGGAACCTCTATTGGTGTGACAAAGGCAAAGACACAATTGAAGTGTCTCACTTGGATGGAAAGTTCCGCAAGGTACTCATTAGAACTGGTCTCGAAGAACCTCGTGCCATAGTTGTGGATCCTGTTGATGGGTAAGCCCACCTTTTTTCTTTTTCTAATCTCGCAGTGTCAAAACCCCCTGCTTTGTTTTGTACTGCTATGTTGCAACATACTGCTGTATTTAGTTTCGTTCTTGAAAATCGGCACATTTTTTGTGTTATGTCTTGTTCACTGTACTTTTCATATCTCTCTTTCTTTTCATAGTGAACGACTACAGAGGTACCTGTTAGTACTTCTGTAGAGTTCTCACCATTTGCTTATTTCAGTGGTCACCATGGTTTCTACATGTTGTTTCTATACGAATCCGAACTTCATTTATGGCTAAAAAAGATTATAGGGGCAGCAGGTATAGTTAAATTGTGGCGTGACATCTTAAGTGACCTGTGACTCAGGGTACCACTGAGGAAGGATTTACAAATATGGAGGAAGCTGCTAATACCTTGTTTGTCACGCTTTTGGTTACAAGTAACAGCCTCCGTGGTGACACGGGCCTATGTTTATTTGTTCTATTTTGTCTTTTTTTAGCTACATGTACTGGACAGATTGGGGTGAGCACCCATACATTGGAAAAGCAGAGATGGATGGCTCAAATGTGCAAGTTCTGGTGAACGAGTCTTCAGAGTCTATGGGCTGGCCCAACGCACTCACCTTGGATTTGATCACTCGCCAGTTGTTTTGGGCTGATGCCAAACACGACTACATTGCAACGGCCAATTTAGATGGAGGCAACATTCGCATCCTTGCTAGAAATGGTTTGTACAATGGTCACATACTGTGTTTGTATTTTGTCACATCATGCTTAGAAGTTATCCACTAGTTAAACAGTGTGATCTGCTTCTTCGTAACAGACACATTTTTTATAGTGTGCAGGAAATTCTAGTACATAAAGCTAACCTACCTATGTGCTATGAAGCTTGCGTGATCAAAATGCAGAGACGACACTTGCCTCACATTTTGCAGGTGTGCAATCCAGTGTTCTCTCCCATGTGTAGGTTGCTATATACGTAGATAGCTAGCCTTAAGGCTTGGTTCTTACCGCCACTTGTCTAAACTTATTTTCACTACAAGAAGATCTCTGTACTGTCTTAAATGTAACTTATAAATGATATGAAATGACCTTTTCATTACAAACTGTCAGCTGCTTCTTATGTTGCAGCGTTGTTGTGAAGCGCTAGCACTGTTATTGTCTGCCTTATATATAATTGATGCATGCTGAACTCCGCACAATATTCAGTATGTCAGATAGGCTTCCATAACATTCTCAATGCCGCATTTATGAAACACTTGTGTGAAACCTTTTTTGTAATTTTGTAATGAAGGTAGAGGAACGTCATGTGAGAAACAATTGAGATTGACTTTGTGAAGTAGTTGCTATATTACCGAGCCAAGAATCATTTCTGTGTTGTAGAAGCCTTGGCTACACTTGCTGAAAGCAGTCAATGGCAAGTCTTGTGACACCCTACAGTGCACCTCAGGGAGCACTCTTGCAGTCGCCAACAGCAGTGTTGTGCATGCATTAATGGTCTTTGTGCATCTGGTGCGCTGACTGTTTCGTTGCTCTTCAGGGCCCACATCCCCATTGCACCATGTGTTTGCTATGACGCTGTTTGAAGACAAGCTCTACTGGACTGACTGGGAAAGCAAGGCAGTGCTGTACTGCAACAAGAACAACTGCACCAACATCACCACACTTGTCCGCACTGCCATTCGACCTATGGACATTCAGGTGCAACACCCCTGAGGACAGAGGCCAAGTGAGTTCATCAATGTTCACTGAATGCAATCTTCATCTTAGACCTTCTGGCATTGGTTCAACCTGTCAGTGCTGGCCTTTTTTCGTTTTAGAGTTGAAATACCGACAGAAATGGGTCTTATTTGAAAACAAACACAGTGGCTCTTTTTTTTTTTTTTTTTTTCGCTTATGTAAAAAGGAAGCGTCAGCATTCTGACAAAATGTGATTGTTGTATGCTCTAGCTCCCAGGGGGTACAGCATAAGTGGACAGTGAATACGCTAGACTCTCGTTGGACTGGAATAAGGAATTGTCTAAACTACATTTATTACTGGACTATTGCTTGAGTATGGTTTAATTGTATTCTGCTGTAATAGATAGACCTATAAGCATGAGAGATGGCAGGAATGCTGGAAAGTGCTGACCATGCTCTGCAGCATGAATATTCGAACTAGAATACAGTTAAACCTGGAAATAACTGAAATTGATAAATTCCTGGAAAAATTCGTTATAAAGAGGATTTCGTTATATGTCGGTACGAAAATTTGAAAAATAAATGCGCAAATGAAACAAAAAGTGGACTGAAGGCAGAGCTAACCCAACACACTTATTTTACAGTAAAAGGCTGCGTTATTATTGCGGTATTGATTATATGGATATTCGCGGCGGGTATTCGCCGTCATGTTCCGTAACAAGTCCAAATTGATAATACATATGCCCCCGCGCATTGTAACTTTCACACGCGGGCGAAAGCGCGCAATGCTGCTGAAGCAGAGATCAAATGAGTCGGCCCATCCCTATCGCTTGAAAAGGGCATAACATCTCCCGTGTGTTGTTAGAACTGCCGTCGAATGCTCGAACAGAAGGTAAAGCACCCGCCCTGAACAAGCATGAAACAACGCAGGAAGAGGGGGAGGGGATCGTTTGAGTACAGTAGCAATAATCAACTTGGATTTTAAGGGCAGTCGTGACCGCTGGCGCGCTTGCCATCTCGTATTAGAACGGGTCCAACGCGAAGAGACTGTGTGAAAAGAGCACTTCTCCCTGGAGTGGCCGTATGCTCACACCAGCGGTTTTTTTTTTTTTTTTTGTAGGAGTTGTGCGATATCGGATCGAAAAAAGTTGGCTATCAGCCTTACTTCTTATAACATTACAATTTTTTGCTATCACGATAATTGTATTGCATTGAATGCGCCGCCGCGTTTTCAGAACTAATTGGCTAATTGCGAAAGCTACCAGCCTGCGAACTCGCGGCGCAGCGCAAAACGGAAGCGCGTGACGAGTCGGCCTCCGAAAATCTGTCATCATCGTGGTCAAGGAGAGTTTCCATCAGTGCCTAATCTGACATCCCCTCGATGGTGAGGACACGGTTGTTCGAAATGAATAAAAGTCACAGTTTTGCCGCAAGGAACGAAGCAATCAATGCGATAACGGCAACTTGGAATGTAACGATTTGAACGGCAAGCAGATTAAAACATGCAGCGCACTGCTCACGCACAAATGACGCATGAAAACACCATAAACAGGTCGACAGCAAACTAACAATGTTTACTGCTCAACTCTTAACGCGCCTTTTCAATAAAAACAAGGCACAAAACGTAATGAGTGCGAACTAACAAGTGCCTCAGTTGTTACGTTGCTGTCTTTTTTCAAACGGCACCTGTTCAGCGAGCAAAGTGATCTTTGTGCACCTGGCAACTAAACGCAATCGTTCCCGTCAAAGTCGAAGGACGCGCGATTCTCCCCACCGAAGAATAAGCGCCCGCGCACACGCTCTAAACCCCCCCCCCCCCCCCCCCCCCCTCCGCCTCCCATTTGTGGGGCTAAGTACCTGTGGGAGATCAGTGCGCGTCGGCCCACAGTGGCGAGCTTGGCGCCTAGATGGGTGGCTTTTTTTTTTCTTGAGTTTTCATATATATAGATACATCTACATATATAATGAATGACGGCGGTGGCAGAAAACCAATCGAGACTGTCCATACACCCAATTGCTATCGCAATAAAAAAAAAAGAAAGCAAAGCTGAACCTCGTCGAGGGCCACACCAGGCACGCGCTGTGAAACTATGCGCGCGCACGGCGTCTGAAATGAAGAGCGACGACACGGACACAGACACATATACGGCAGAAAACTATTTTGTAAAGGGCCCTCTATATACAGCCCGGCCCCACATATGTGACGCTAACTAAAAGCGTGGCACTGCCAACGCGCAAAAGTAGTTTTTTTTTTTTCTGAGTGGGGGGGGGGGGGGGGTACGTTCGGCAGTGAAAACGGTGGCGACACAGGCTTTTGGGGTGCAGGCCCGCCTGCCCACCTCATACTGACGCTGCCCGCGTGCCTGCCACCCCCGCTTCGCGTTTGGTCGGTTTGGCGTTTTGTCGGTGGTGGGGCAGCCGCAAAAGATGCATGCTCATATCAAAATGACAAAATGCAGAGCGAAATTTCTAGATTTTCCGTGGGGCAAATTCGTTATATCGAGGTTGTCTCCCGCTGCTGCTTTGTTACATAGAGGTCCCAAATACATGTGCTTCTATGGAGCGACGGCGGGGAATAGAAAAACTTCGTTATATCGAAGAATTCGTTATATGGAGGTTAGTTATAAGCAAATTTGACTGTAGTATCTTAGCAGAAAATTTTGTGGGCTGTAGAATCTGAAGGAGAGAAAAAACTTGGCTTCTAGGGATATACGCTAGATGGCAAAGCCACTTCAGAGCTTGCCAACTTTCACATTACTGTGTACAATGAAGTAAAAAGAATGGAGGATGCATATGTATGTTGGTGACACAGGGTTAACAGTCTTTTTGTTTCTGCATGTGATAACAGCTCTGTGTCATTTTACAGCGATTTATCAATTCATTCCCCAGCTTTCTGATTTCAAGACCGCTTTTTTACCATCTGACAACATTTAGAAGCATTGGTGAATTATCCTTCCACCTGTTCGTTTTATCATGGTTCTGTCAGGCACAAGTGAGCAATATCCAAACAGGAAAATGAAACCAGAGATCTTTGTCCGTACACAGGTTACATTCTAGTGTGCTTGACTGGAGCTGTAAAGCCTGATACATAACTCGCCTCCTTCCAAGTGTCTTTGCGCTAACTTAGTACATGCATTTTGTCAACCAACGACCATTTATAAAATGTTGCACTGGCAAATAAAATCTTTTTAATGACACACAGCTTCACACAGTGCATTTCATTAAGTGTAGTGTTTCTGGTCAAATCACTCTAATTTTGTATAGCAGGTGACCCTCATTAGTTATTGTGTACTATATTTTAATGATGATTAGCTGCACGATAAGCCCAGAAAGAAGTTTAATGCATCCGTTCAAGTTGTTCGTGAGCTTTCGAAGACTTCATAATGGCAGTGTTGCTCTGTGTTGCATACAGCCACATAGGATTTCAGCAGATAGCAGGAGAAAAAGCGGTGATAATTCAACTGGACGATATCGCTTTTGCAAAATTGAATTCTGTGCTAACAGCTTTATTTTGTACTGATGTTAAGTAGTTAGGTGGTCAAATTGGCACATTATTGAAGAAAGTAAGCAATGCAAACGACAAAAGACAGTGAGAGAAGAATACACATAAAACTCTTGCTGTGTCGCCTTTCTCTGCCTATTATCATCCAGGCTGTTCAGTTTTGTAATTCCTTTATAAGTACTATTTGTGTTTACCACAATATTCCGAGCAAGCATCCCCCTATGGTCAAGGAGAATTTGACGAGATTTGGTGGGGGCGGGGGGCTCCTGCTTGGTAATGGATCAAAATTTAAGATGGCGGCAAAAGAGCCACCAAGAATAAAGAGTGCAACCTTGTGCTTCTAATAAAATTCTCTATCCAATGAGCATGCATTCACTGTTTTCATTTGCCCTTGTTGGGTGAATGAAACAGTGAAAATGGCAAGAAAGAAGAGGCCGCATATTTGATATCTTCCGAAAAAGGGAGGGGGCACTTTGCTCTGATTGGGGTGCTTGCTTGAGACTCTACAGCAGTTGCATTCATTGATATTTTCAGTATGCAGCCATACTTGGGTTTTATGGACAGATTTTTATTTTTGATATTATAACCAGCTGTTTATTGCTTTTACTTATTTTTTTATTGCGCATTGGAAATACACTGTGGCAAAACTTGTAACACATTTCTACTGTTGTCATCACTGTGTCACAGTTGTCTTTTTACAAACGCTCTGACTTGGCACGCACACCTCGCTTTTTGCACCTGCAGTGCCGGACAACCCCTGCCAAGATAATGGTGGCTGTGCGACGCTGTGCTTACTCAAAGCTGGGGGCAAGTCTACGTGCGCGTGCCCCGAAAATTACGTCTTGCAAGGGGACTCTGTATCTTGCGAGAACAACTGCACCAGGTGAGAGAGGCCTGCGCAATCTTGTAAACCTCAAGCGGCCAAGGGAGGGGAAACATTCGGGGACATTTGCAGTAATAGCTGTGCCACGTGAACACTGTGTTTAAGCCACTTTTGCAGCAAAAATTATAACAAGTCATCATAGCAGAGCCTTGCTGCTATTGTTGGTAACAAGAACACTTGTATGTCTGAGTAGCAAACTTTGTATGTTCAAGTCACGAAGACAACAATGTAATCAAGCATAATTTCATAGCAACAAGCCATCGAGTCAAAGTATAGTGCTAAATCTAGGTGAAGGGCTGCAACCACTTTTAACTGTACTATAAAAGTTGGTTTGGTGATCCCTTGTATTTGTGTCATGCGCGCTATCTTGTCTGATTAGAGACATTTTTCCGCAGGAATCACTCAGTTTGCTTGGAATAGATGAGGAGTTGAGATAAAGCATGCTAGACATGCTACACTGGCTAAGAGTCAAGTGTAGCAGCAGGCGTATTTTGTGTGTATGGTGAAAGGCCTGTTCAAGCGCAACTATCGACAGTGATATTAAGTAGCTTGTTTCTCCACAGGATCACAGTAAGAGAATTTCTCTGGCGATGGTTATTATGGTGTGCACGTAATGGGCAGCTGACTATGCGATCCTGAAGATTTTGTGCTGTGTGTATTTTACGGCGGAACGGTATGTGAGGAAAGTTGGGAGTCAAGAGAGGAACCTCTGCTACCTCATTATTCAAAACTAATAACTAATATCTAATCTTTTATATAGTCACTGAAGTTGGGTCATGACCATTCACTTCAATACTTTCCAGCTCTAAGCCCTTATAAGTGAATATTAACATTTTCACATAAACTGGTCAAGTCAAGAAGTGGAAATAAATGTTTTGTTTGTTTTCTCATCTTAAGCTTTTATTCGAGTGTGCTGTGATAATGGATCTCTGTTCTTTTTGTTTTTACAGTTCACAGTTTGTATGTGAGAAGACGTACAAGTGCATTCCCTCCTTGTGGCGTTGTGACACCCAGGATGATTGCGGTGATGGCTCTGACGAGCCGCCCAGTTGTCCACCATTTTTGTGCAGCCCTGGCCAGTTCCAGTGCGCCGATGAACAGTGTATCCAGCCTAGCCAGTTGTGTGACGGCAAGCCGCAGTGCACAGGTGGCGACGATGAACACGACTGTGGTATGTGTGGTCTTGCGTTCCCGTAAAAAAATACTCAGCAGGGCAGTTTTGTTGTGTGCAAAGAAACCCTTTAGCTTTATTTTGCCTTACAGCTTGACTGTGCAGAATTCATTTGTTCCACTTCAGAGAAATTGTTCGTTGTAAACCTTTGAGTGAGCTGTTTTGAACAGCAGAGCTGGAAATGCTGCATGAAGGGATGCAGACAAGTTCCACTGTTTGAAGTAGTTTTGGCGATGGGCCAACTAGCTTATTTGAACTCGCTTCTGAGTAAGTTGTCATATTCAAGACAAAACAACAGCATACCTTTTATCTGTGTATTAAGTGTACTCTGAATTAACCATCGCAAAAATTGTGAGTGCATCCTTGGAAAAGTGGGTCGATGAAGTGTCTGATGAGCTGCAGAAATCTTTATGAGTTGAAATTTATCGAGGACAAACATTTAAAAGGTACTGCTTAAAATCAGTGTGGTGTCAAAATATAAATGACAACTGTAGAGGTTCCTTCACTGACAGCATTTTTCTTTCTGCGTACAATAGCCTTGTACTGGTTTCATCCTTTGTGATTGCTGCAGGTTATTGGGAAAGTAGCCTGCACAAGGTTTGTGCTTTCACAATCACTGTGGGAACCAATTCAGCCAGAATTATGGCCAAGGAAATGCAAGTACCATGCAATGTCATGATGAAATTATGTTAGGAAAATGCACCACATTGATAGAATCAGTTCATGGACAACACACGTTAGCCAAGTGCTATCACTTTCTCCTCTTGGCCTACAGTCTCTATGCAGTGGTTTCCTGTGCAATCACAGATGAGCAAAAACAAAACATATGCTGTTCTTATACTTATCATTATGCGTAACATTGGCACTTTCTTTTTTCCTTCATATTGGCAGCTACGCATTCACACCATGGTATTATTGTAAAAATGGTAGTGTGCTAGCACACCACCACACTGTCTATGTCTTACATTCAGTAAGCATGATGGCACTTACAGCATTTCACAGTTTATAAACTGGCCGCTACAGAACAACCTGTTCTATTGTTTCACTTCGTTAAATATAAATGAATATGCTTTCCCACCACTGTACGCACTGTTGTTGTGTAGCGCCGTCTAAAAAAAATATTGCTTATTTAGCGTCAATTCATCGGTCAGTATCTCTGTAGTTTATTGCAAAGTTCTGCTGGTAGAGGTTATTTTCGAGCGCTCAATGTGCATTTTTTTTTAGGAATATACAATATTCAATTGTACTGGCAGAGTATTGCTGATCTCACAGGGACATGAATTCAATGGTGGTATGTATAGCTTACTGCAGAGACTAATTCACGCTCGTTCTCTTGCAGACAAGTACACCTGCTTGCCAAGCCAGTTTAAGTGTCCTGGCAATGGGACATCGCAGGCATACTGCATATCAGTGGCGTCACGTTGTGATGGGCCACATCGACTGTGCCATGGGTGGCGAGGATGAACTCAACTGCCGTAAGAAATTGTTGTCTACTCATTCGTTGTCCTTATGTTTTACCATAAGACCAGGACCTGAAACTGTTGATGGAATTTTTCTAGTTTCTCTCCCTGGCTTGCGGTGATTTCATAAGGTAGTGCTGTCTGACTAAAACTAGTCACTGACGAGGTTTATCATAGTCAACAGTAAAAGTTTGGCAAGGCACTGCAGTGCCTGTCAGTGACCAACACGGGCCCTCTTGCAGTCGAAGCACACGTCATTGTCTTCCTCTTCCACATACCACCGAAAACACTGACAGTGTCCACTTGAGGGGTTGGTAAACGTTTATTCATTAAAAAATGTGTGGGTAAATAAATTAGTTTGTTATAAGAAATTCAAAACTTGACTGGACAGTCCTTTTTCTAAAAGAGCCTTTCTCAAATAAGCAATTACACAGAAGAATTTGTCTTATTAGATAATGGTGTTGCTGCTGTTGTGATTTGCAAGTGAAATGCGACAAAATCACTGCCCATAATTTTCTCCACTACTTGAGCAGCCATTGTTCTGCAGATATGCATTAAAATTCAAAAAAACAATCCACTTGCCCAATCGTCTGCTGTCTCTTTGATGCGAGTGTTGTCTAGTTCTTTGTCTCATTCACATTAAACCTACTGCACACGCTATGTTTTTGTTAAGGAAGTCTGAATCTTCATACCTTAGCTGATGATCAGCAGGGCGTTATGTAACAAAGCATCGCAGTGGCTACAGGTGACCTTGTGGGAGAGTGCATCAAATTAATTTTGTTGATCTGAACTTTTTTAGTACCTAAATCTAAGTACATAAGCATTTTCTTATTTTGTTATTGACCTCTCAATCCAGCACCTTAGGAAATCAGACAGATGACTCTGTGCTTAATAGCCAGAAATCAGAATGAAGTCACCACGAAAAACCTTCTGCCTTTATTAAATACTATACGATGATTCTCACATGCTTTTACCCCTTAAAAAAAGTGCACTAGGTTGCTGTTTCATTGAAGCACTGCTTGCAGCTCCGAAGACTTGTCCAGCGAATCAGTTTAAATGCAACAACAGCCGTTGCATTCCTGATGTGTGGACTTGTGATGGAGACAATGACTGCTTTGATGGATCAGACGAACCACCTAACTGTGGTAAGTACCTCTGCATTTTTTCATTACATTTGTACGCAGTCTCAATGCTGTGACGTTGGTCAATGCACAGAGATGCACTGCATTCATTCAGCATTGCATGTCCACGCGACACAGATAAGCGAGTACTGCGGGAAAGCTGCCACAGCAGACCGTTACACCTCTCAGTTGGGCATTGCTTGCACATTTTTTTGTTTAAATGTGATCTAGAAGCACATTTGGCTACTGAAATCACTATATCAACCCTGCATGCAGTTAATAGAACATATGTTTGGTAACTAGTGCAATTTTCTTTGCTTTCAGCCGACAGAGAATGCCCTCCAAATTCATTCCGTTGTTCATCCGGGCGCTGCATTCCTTTGGCATGGCGCTGTGATGGTGACTACGACTGCTCGGGTCGGGAGGACGAAGGCTCTTCGTGCGATGAGGAAGCCATGAGCTGCCACCCATCTTATTTCCGTTGCAACAATGGCCGATGCCTGCCTGGCCATTGGCAGTGCGACTTTGACGACGACTGTGGGGATGGTTCAGATGAGAAGGACTGCGGTGAGTACGCACAGCTCACTGGGGCTCACAGATTGGCTGTCATTCTTAACTTATGTGAGATATGTGGGAAGAAAACCTCGACATCACTGATCCAGCCTTAACTGTCAACGCATTTTTTTTTGTTTTTGTATTGTTATGATGCTCCAACTGTTCCCAATAGGTAAAAAAAAATTCATCTGGGGTTCGTAATACACAGACACAGACACAAAAACTATACTTAATGTATAGTTTTTGTGATAAACCTTTGGTCTCACAGTGTTCTAAAAACCATGGCATCTTCTTGATTAGAAAATGGTTGCTTTTGTGCCATCTCGTAAGGACTTGCAAAAAATTGCAATTGGTGTTTTTCTTTCTATGAATGACAGAACGCCGTACTTGCTTGAACAACGAGTTTCAGTGTGCGAATGGGAGGTGCATCAAGGCTTCCATGCATTGCAACGGAGAGTTCAACTGTGAGGATCGCAGTGATGAGGCCAACTGCAGTATGTATTCCCTTTACTTGGTCCTCTCTTTCTTCACTTTTTCTTAGCGGCCTAGGCATTGGGTTTGTTATTACCCTTTCATTGTGGCAATAAAGGAATTGGCATTCTCTTTGATGATTATGTCATACAGAGTGTGAAATTGTGAAGGAATGTATGCTTGGGCGGGATTCTCTTTGATATCACTGAGTTATGAATGTAATGTGCTCAGTAATAACATGTTTGCCATTTATAATCTTTATCATGCAGTATGCAAAAGCTTGGCAAAGATGTGTAAAATGAAAGAAATTCGGGCTGCCTTACCACTCTCCTTGTTTGTTTCCAGATTCGACATGCCGTTCCAATGAGTTCTACTGCAAAGTTGTGGGCCACTGCATCCACAAAGAGTGGCGATGTGATGGCGATGTAGATTGTGCTGATGGTTCGGATGAAGAAGGTTGCAGTGAGTATTGTTTCTCTTTGCTTTCTTGCTTTATTGCATACTGAGGTGTCATGCTAGACACAACAGCATAACATAGAACAGATACATAATTAGTGACACCACTTTGCTGACCTGGTACTCTTTAGTCTTTACATAGCAAATGTTCACCCTGTCACCGACTGTTTCCTATAGCTGCACTCTTTGCAACAATTTTCAGTTCTGCTGAGCTGAATTTTCAGTAAGTTTATTGGATATGCACAGTCTATTTGTAGCAAGGAAGATACTAACGGGGGACGTGTTGAGCAACACGTCGTACAACATGCTATCCTCTAAACCAGTTTGACATTCTAAACAGGGTGTTGTGGCTGTTAGCTTTTTTTTGAGTGAAACCAAGGTCTGTTGCATTTCTTGTACAACATTATATGATTGGTGCTGGCATACTTGGAAAATTCACAAGCTTTATCCAGATGAACACTTTCCTTTATCCCTACGTCATTCATACAGCATTTATCGTATCATTGGTAAATAGTAAATACTCCATGCTTTCATGTCAGCTTATAGAAGACCTGTTCAGTTTAGGAAGGTGTTTTAATGTGCTAAAATATGAACTGAGCATAATATATAGTATTCCATTTGGTGACACTATTCGAATGCAAGGTTATGCTCACTATATTGTAAATTATGTAACACCACATGTTACAGGTCTTTCTTTTGAGGCATAACAGATGTATCATCATTGAATGAGCCCTGCAACACTTTTCCAAGTAACCATGGAATGGCCTCACAAATCAAGCCGTGCAAAGCTTTTTAAAATTCGTCCAGTACGAGAGGAGATAGTTGCAGATAACTGTCTCATGCTGTCCTTTGCTCGTCGGGCAAAAGTGCTGGAAGCTAAGCAGGGAGGAATGGCATGGGGAAAGGAGGTACATCACATCTGCCCGTGACCTTTAACACTTTTTATTTATTTTTTTTATTCAAATGCACAGCTTTTGAGTGTGATTGAGCACTCGCACAGACGCATGGCAGCCTCTTACGGCGGATACAGTTACTCTCGATCGCGTCGTACTCAAATAAGCCAATAGCGTGATACCTCTACCTGTGACGCAGTGATTCATGAGTGTACAGCATCATTTGGTGAGAGGAGAAAGTGATCTTTAGCTGACTTAGATTTTATTGTAAATTCCAGGCCTTGTGTGGTGGTATAATATTTGGCTCGAATATTCTCGGAAGCCTCAATTAACGATTGGCAGTGTTTTCTGACTATGCTCAAAAAGTGTTGCAGGGCCCTTTTAAAGATCCTCGTTTTTCTCTCTCCCCTCTTCCCTTTTTCAGATATTGCTTGTAAAGCAGGAGAGTTCCAATGCCAGAATGGGGCTTGCATTACTAGTGCATTCCAGTGTGATAATGAAGATGATTGTGGAGACGGCTCTGATGAAGACCACCACAATTGCTGTAAGCGTATTTCTTTGGAGAACTTGTCTTATCTTGCTTTGTTCATATTTTAGCGAAAAGAAATTGTAGTTGTCACATCAAATATTATCTAACTTATCTAGATGGCATGAGTATTTATAGGTTTTCTTCACATTTGCTTCTTATGTAGCGTAGGGATGATGCTTCACATGGTGTGTGTGGCCCTTAACAATGAAGCTGCAACCACCACGAAATTGTCAATTTTTTTTTCCATGTGTGTAGAATAGGTACTGAAAACACAGAACATACATAATGTGAGGCACAACAAAGGGTCAAGACAAAATTAATTGAAACACATGCACACTTGTGCAGTGTGGTAGCAATACAGTGCATACTGCCTTGTTGACAACAAATGCAACATATGAATATGAAGCTAGCTTATATTAGCCCAGTAGGTAGTTATTAGCATTTGAGTTTCTGGTATGGTGCTCTGGTCAGCTGGATTTTTATCTGGTTGAAGAGCTATGGGATATCGAGTAACATGATGGACACCGAAGTCTGTGGTGCCGGCAAGCCAAATTAATAATTTTGAGGGTACTTGTTATTGTTGTGTATCAGTCGCTAACAAGTGTGTTCTCTTTATAGTATGAACAAAAAAAAAAGTCAGTGGAAAGTATATTGCCTCTTTGGTAGAAGGAAACACCATTCTGAATTTTCAGTACTGCTGCACCTCTTTTTGATAGACACTGGTGTAATAGAAATATGAGTATAAGAGGTGCCAATGTTCCTACATCAAAATACAGGATTATAAGTAAATGAAATGCTAGTACCTTGCTTAAAGAATAACCAATGTGAAAGAAAGGCAAGAGTTGCTTCCTAGTGAGTGTCTCTTTTGAACGGGTTCAGTAGCACTAATACGTCCCAGGGCAGTCAGTAGACAGGGTAGTGCAACCTATAAATGTTTCGAGTGGCATATTTTCTTCTTGGATGCACTTCTGTAAAACTTATAGCAAAGCCATTGATTGTTTCAAAATTTTTCTCTCGTCTTGTGACCCCTGCAGTGCATTTCGCATGCCCTCCCGGAAAATTCAAGTGCAAGAACAGTCTATGTGTACCGGGCTCAAGCGTGTGCGACGGAAAGGATGACTGCGGGGATAATTCCGATGAGGACTCCCCTCAGTGTGAGCCTCTGCTTGTGTTGCTTTTGCATGGGCTTGATGAGTCTGTTAACTGTTTTAAACAGAGGATGGTGCTTGTTGAGAAAACAGCTGTGGCAGTGATTTTCGAAGTGTCTCACAGCAGGTGGGTAGCTAATTCATAGCACAGCTTAACAGAAACCTGCGATGTCCTGCTTTTCCAAATGGTTTTCCTTTCTAATACAATGAATCTGCATAATCAGCATATGACCTTCTTCATGGCTACCAGAAAGCATTGCTTGAGGAAGTTTTAAAAAGAAGGCTACAGCACATACATACATACATACAGCATGGTCTTATGAAATTGTGTCACTAACATAAGGCACCAGAATTTTACATGTTAAGTAGTTCTGTCTGTTGAGTACCGTATTTACTCGATTCTAGCGCGCATTTGATTGTAACACGCACCCGATTTCCACGACGAAAGAAAAAACGTAAGACATCGATTGCAACGCGCACCCATTTTTCTCGCTGGCCCGCACGATCACAACACTCGAAAAAACGACTCCTTTCGGGAGCGTCTTCCATTTAAATATGAAGTACGGGCGAAGCTTGTGCCCATCTGATGTGTAACAGAGCGTTGCCGTCACTGTAGTTTTACCGTGGACCGATGTCAGCACGGGAACTTGCTTCGCCCCTTCTTCTCGACGGTTGTGGTGCCAGGCATGTCGAAGTAAAGAGGCGTCTGATCGACATTCCCGATTTACCCAAGCAGGTAGTCGTTGTTGTGCCGCAAGTTTAAGACGAACCTCTGAAAACTGTGAAGCTTTTCATTGTACTCTTCCGCAAAACTTTTCGCATATGCGCGTTCCCCTTCGGAGGGAAAAGCCTTTCCTCTTCATAAGTTAGTTAGCCAGCACCTGCTCGCTTTGAACTGGCTCCGCGTTAGCCCTTTTTCTAAGGCTAACTGCATAGCCCGCACTTAGAGCAGTTCTGTCGTCATGGGCCGCTCGCTGCTCAAGCACATACTCGCCGAGCAGCTCTTCAATTTGCGGAAACCGACCCTGCTGTGGTTCACTGAAGCCTTTGCGTGAAGCTTTGCTGTCGACAATCTTCTGCTTTGTTTCCGCCAGTCCCGCACGCACGTTTCCGGAACTCCGAACGACCGCGATGCGGCCCGATTTCCGTCCGTTTCTGCACACTGCGATGACTTTTCTTTTAAAAGCGGCATCGTGGTGCACTCGACTTTTTGGAGTTGGCCCTTCCACGCCGTAAATGCTAATGCACTACAAGATGACGAACTCTTTCAGCACACGTACGAAGTGTCGCACATGGAAAACACATAGGCAGAAATGGCCGACGAGCCATACCGACGCACGTAGGCCATTTTGGAAACGCCGATGGCAATAGATTGACTGTATTAATTTTTTTTTTTTTTTCGTACTCGATTCTAACGCGTATGCGATTTATGAACTCGCTTAACCGGAAAAAAGGTGCGCGTTAGATTCGAGTAATTACGATATATATACATAATGCTATATTTCATTCACTGTTCAATATTAACTTGTCATGTATTTGCAATTTCAAAAAAAATGCAAGATTAGACTAAAGAGGGCTTGGAACGTTTTATGTTTAAACATATGTGTAGTGTGCCTGGTTAAACTGAAGGGCATTTCTCCACAAATATTTTTTAACATTTTTTTTTTTCCATATGTGCTTTGCATGAACGAAGTTTTTCGCAGCCGAGTGCTGTGCGCCATTCTGACATCACCACTCGTCCTTCCTTTTGCCATTCAAGCGGCTTGAATTACCTGCTTCTGTGCCCATGTAGAACAGTCTTTGCTGTGCTTCACACATCATTAGCTGAGCCTTTGTACTGGTGGTACCTTGAGGTCACTTGGTATGGACAGCCCTTTATTGCACCTGTTGTTTACATTGATAAAATGTGTTCAACTAAGTTTTAGATGCAAAGCAGCTCTATGACAAGCCTGTGTAACATTGTCTCTCTGTACAAACGCGCCGTGCGCCACAGGTGTTGCGCAGTGCAAGTAGGTCACGCCGCTGCTGCACGTTGACGTCATGCCCCCTTCGCAGTGCACGCTGACATCACTCTCTCTTGCCTGCCGCCTTGTCCATTTGCCCGCAACACCTGCCGAGACCGCCGAGACTGCCGCTCTCTACACCGCCGACTCCTCAGTTCACGCGCAATAAACCTGACGCACACGTAACGTAGGCGTTGAAACATGTCTGTACGTGTCACCTATAAAACCTGTGCCAGCCATCGCTTCAAACGAATTTTCCAGCGCTCACTGCAGCACCCGCATTAGCGTCATTTAACCCACGACGCCACCTGTGGACAGCGCTGCTGCTTCGCATCCCATCGGGTTCCCTTCGGTAAAATGGTGTTAATTTTTAATAATTACAATCCTCAAATTTTCTCTCAGTCTTGAGACACCAGCAGACAGTTTCTAGTTTTGCCACAACTTTTTTCTAACCTGCTCCTTGTATGCTTGCTTCTGTTGAAATTTTGCATTCAGAGAATGGGTTAGCAGGAGACTGTATCCTCAGATATACCTGTATGATTTTGTAAAAGTGCAGTTTACCTTCACCATTCTAAGTTGACTGGAAACTGAATGCTACGTACTCACATTCTCTAGGTCATCATTGCAAGCCGCACGAGTTCAAGTGCAAGAGCCAAAGATGCATAGCGATCAGTTTATTCTGCAATGGCATTGACGACTGTGGTGATAGCACTGATGAAGAAGACTGCGGTAAGAACTCCAATGTGTCCCATACTATCTGCTTTTGTGCTGCCCTTCAAAACTGAGTTTCTTTAGTGGGGCGCTAAAGTGAAACACTTGAGTCGGTTCAGGTAGCCTAGCTATTTATTCTCAGAGAACCCTATTGTTATTAATTTTTCAATTATAGTTCTACTGTAAAGGACGAAGGGAAGGTATATTTTTAGTTTTGCTCTGATTGCCCCAGCACCTCAGTGTTAGCGTCGATAGAATGTCAACACTGACATTGCGAAAGAACATTGATAAAATATCAACGTTTTTCATCGAATTCTACAGCATTCACTCAATGAAATTTTCTGGAACATGTCATGTGTGGTCTCTGGCGCCCTCAAATTGCAATGCAAATGATCTTGATTGATAAAAATTGTGTACATATAGCGAATACTGTTAAAGTTTACTGTGTCATGGTGAGTCCAGCCATGGTAGATCAGTGGTCATGGTGCTCAACTGCTCACCCAAAGGTCACCAGCTCACTCCCGGCTAAGGCAGTCGCATTTCAGTGGAGGCAAAATTGTGGAGATCCGTCTACTGTGCGATGTCAGTGCGTATTACACAACACCAGATGGTCCGAAATTTCCCAAGCCCTCCACTATAGCATCCCTTATAATTATATTGTGATTGTGGAATGTAAAACCTCGTTTATTATTATTATTTTGTTTAAGTCATGGTGAGCTGAGGAGGGAACTTTAGGGGCTGTGTCACCACCTGTACTTTCTTTTTTCATATTTTATATTTTATGGTGTTTCAGGCATTTTCTCACTATTAAAGTGGCACATTATTGGTGCCATAGAAGGGTAATTTACCAGCACAAAAAAAAAGAATGATTTATTTTTTTCTTTTTGTGTCCCTTAATTACGATAGCATTACAATGCTCCAAAGATCTGTTTGGTAGTGTAGTGATGCTGCCACCACCGCGCACCCCCGCGGTCATAAAAACACTGAGACACCTCTACAGGCAAACCCAGACCATTTCTAACCAACCTTTTTCGTAAGAAAATATTCGACGCCTATCACAGCCTTTCTCCCCCGGAATTCGCGCTTCCCAAAAGCTTGTTTATTCACGCTTTGTCTGGCCCGGCATGAACGCCAACATCAGGGATTGGGTTCGTGAGTGTGCATCGTGTCAGTGCAGCGAAGTTCAGTACCCCGTTCCTCCATCAAAGCCCTTCTTGCAACTTGACAAACGTTTCGCCGTTGTGCATATTGACATCATTGGCCCGTTACCCCCATGTCAAGGCTATCGCTACCTTCTGACATGTGTAGATCGTTTCACCCGCTGGTCCAAAGCAGCTCCTACGCCCGACATGTCTGCATCTACCGTCGCAGCAGCTTTTGTTTCTACCTGGATATCCCGATTTGGCCGTCCGACAACGGCTGTATCGGACTGGGTTTGCCAGTTCGAATCTTCCCTCTTTTTGGAGCCCCTGAAACTTCTTGGTATTTCACGCCTGCGCACACCGTCATACCATCTGCAAACAAACGGCCTCGTCGAGAGATTCCACCGGCACCTCAAAGCAGCACTTACAGCACACGGTTGCCCCGACAAGTGGGTTGACCGCCTCCCGCTCACGCTACTCAGAATTCGATCTTCTTCAAGAAGGACCTTTCCTGCTCCACTTCTGAGCTTGTTTATGGCACTTTGCTTCGCCTACCTGCCGATTTCTTCGAAGAATGTGGCAGTGCCGCCCACTTAACAGTAACAGAGTACGTCGACCAGCTGCACGACGTCTTTCGACACATTCGTTCGCAGCCTACACGCAGCCAGCCACGTGCAGCATACATCCCTCAGGACCTAAAAACAGCGACACACGTGTTTGTGCGGTACGGCTCTGTGTGCGCCTCGCTTCAACCACACTACCTCGGCCCCTTTCGTGTGTTAGAGCACTGGCCTGCTAACTTCGTCGTTGACATCAATAGAACACGCGATACAATTGTGCTCGAGCGGCTCAAGCCAGCGTTCAGTGAAGCACTCGATCTTAATTGCCTCGCCGCGCCTCGCTCCGCTGGACACGAGGGCCCTTCCTCGCCAATATTCCTACCATCATCACCACTGCGCCATGTTCACTGGGATGACACTTCAACTGGGTATCGTTCGTCGCACCAGCTTCCTCTCTAAGGGAGAAGCAACGCGGCCGCCATTGCGCACCACCACGGTCATAAAAACCTGCGGAGCAGCGTTCCAAGCAACATGCTGCTCTCCTCTCTGTTTCTCCTTCGTCTCTTTCACTCTTGCCACTTCCTGGTGCACTGCGTGCACCTGCTCTTTTTTTCGACTCTCTGGTGGACAGAATAAAGTAGACGTTGTTACTGAAAAGACGTGTTCGTTTCGTACAACCTGGCTCTACAGTAGCTTGCACCTTCCTTTCTTTAGTGTATTTGCCAGAAAGTATTCGCTACCCATTGTAGAAGTTTAGCGAGTGAGGTGTCACGCTGTTAAGCTCGATGCATGTAGGTTCGATTCCTGGCTGCGGTGGCTGCATTTCAGTGATTGCCAAATGCAAGGACGCATTTGTACTTAGCTTTAAGCCCATGTATAAGGAGAGGAAGGGCAAAAAGGGTGTTTGAATTTGACCCGGAGTCACCCACTATCCACTGCAGTAACCTCTCAGTAAATGAAAATTTGCTTAATGGAACTGCTGCTTAAATGGAACAAGTAGTTCTGACTAGATTAGTTTCGTGCTTCTATTCTACACTCTCGTTCATCTCTCAGTAAATAGAACCTATTTTCCTGGTCCCTTTAGGTTCTACTTAATGAGATTGTGCTGTATACCCAACCCCATAATTATATTGTGCTTTTGGCATGTAAAGCTTCTCCAATTAGCGTAGCGTTCGCTGTAATATATGCTTTAAGTCAGCATATTGTGGGCATTCTGTATGAGCAAGACTTCTTTTATTTTCAAATTCTGGGGAGAAAAAAAGCATGTATATATTTTGTACTGCTGCTTTTTTCTAGACACGGGACCCTGCCGATTTGGCACCTGTTCACAGACGTGCAACATCAAGAAGAATTCCACCCACAGCTGCAGCTGTGCTCACGGTTTCGTTAAAGATCACCGACGCAACAATTCCTGCGTGGCACAAGGTAAGTTCGGTATTGACTCTTTGCTCACCTCCCTGTCATTCGGTTTTTCTGCTTCTCCTTGGACAGCAGAACGTATTGTTAGAAAAGAGATGCACAAAGCGTGAAGAGATGGTAGCCCTGATGGAGAGAAGCAAGAAGACTCATTAGCTATGTCTAGTCCAGTGGCACTCGGTTAACTTGGTTGATTCATTCTACTTGGTTAAAATAGTCAAAGGGGGAAGGGAAACTCTCAATTTAGATTTTCACTCAAAGTGTGGCATGCTGGCAGTGATGGTTAAATTTAGCCTTTTTGTTTGCACAGTTGTTTCGAACTTCAAATAAAAGGAATGGCCGCGTGTCAGTTCACCACGAGCACTTGGCAACCTCTGTTCAATATTACGTTATTGTGCACCGCTTGAGGGACAAAGACTTAGGAACTACACAAACATCAGCTGCATAATATATTCAAGCTGTTCGGGCTGCATAAAATGGAGAATATATGATTAAACAAACGAGGTGCTGCACAAAGGAAACACTGACACATTTCACTTCCTTGTCCGCATTTCCTTTCCTTTGAGCAGCATCTTATTTAGTCACGTACCACCGACTCGCCCAGCAACGTGCATTATTGGAAAATATATGAACAGGAGAAACTAAGTGTACAGTTTGCAGTTACCAATGTTTGCGTATATTCTCTGGCCATCTTCACACGATCTGAATCTATTAGGACCTCGAATCACTTTCTATGCTGTCATCGTTGTATAGGGGGACGCAAAAGTAACTGTGAAATGTAAAAAGCCTACCTTTTCACGTTGATGGGGCACCACAGATTTGCTTGCAAACAAAGTGGGGAACCCGGGAATTTGGTTAGTGCAAATCAAAAGACGCATACACCTTATTGAATTATGGGATAGCTTCAGCGTGCACAGAACAAAGACAAAAAAAAGTGTGCGAACACTGTTTGTCTACTTCCTTTTTGTCTTTGTTCTGTGCGCGCTACAATAATTTCATGATGAATTCCTACCAGCTCGTCTAGTTTTTATTAGTATTGCCATTAAATGCCTGATAAGGAATCACATTGGTGTTTTTTTTTTCTCAGCTTCTTTGCACTTCAGAATGGTTTTGCATTTATGGTTGCTAGAACAACTCAACATTCAACAAGTTGCTACGAGTCCAGGTAGGCATTACAGTATCTATGCTGAGCAGAAACTAACATTCTGATAACACTGCAAACAGGATTAAATAGAGTCTTCTTGTTTCAGCGTCGATATGCCCTGCGAGTTGTCTCAACTAACAGAAAGCACTTATCGGTTGTTCAGGAGACAAAGCCTTCCTACTGGTGGCAAGTGAAAATGAGCTCCGCCACGTAGACCCCTACAAGTCGTCGCACCAAGACGGTCAAGGCATGCTGGGCAACCTGGACCCTTCGAATCGGATTCACGCCGTTGACCTGTTCTACAATGACTCTCAGACGCTGGTGTTCTGGGCCAGCTTGCACATGGGTGCTATTTACCGCAGGCGCCTTTCACCACTGCCCCGAAGAAAAGATAATGTCCGACGCAAGCGACAAGCAGCTGGTGATGCAGCTGTACTGGTAAGCCTGCGTCTTTGCTGTCACGTATCTAGTAGTAGCAACTCACCATGTTCGATTGGGTTGCGATGCTAACTACAAGAGGGGGTGGGTGGAATGGCTGGCCACAGTGTCTGCATTTTGATGCAAACGAAAAGCAAAAACTCTTGAAATAACCCAAGTGTTTCCGTAGAACTGATTTTAGTATTGTGTGTGCCCACACGTTTTGAGTTGTCGATCACTTCGCTTTCGCACTGCCGATTGCTGTATTCCCGGTTAGCTCATTTGGTAGAGTGACCATCCTGGAAAGCCCTGATGCCAAGTTCGATCCCTTGACCAGGGTGAATTTTTCATCAACCATGGAGATTCCTTTTTGAGAAAACCACATGGATTTCCTTGTGGCTTCATGCTACTAATGAGCCATTGTTAATATTACTTTCTAAGCCTTTCCTCCACCTTGCAGTATTCCACAGAACCAATTTGTTGTAAGCTTAATTATTATCATTCCAGAACCCTCTACCATGCTGTGCTTCATTATCATATCTTGGTTTACACAACACTAGAGTAACACTTTGCATGATCGAACTTGTCTACAGATAAAGAAGTCAGTGTGAGGGATCCGTGTCTTGCTTCAGTTGTATCCAGTGCAGATCGGAACAATGCCATCACAAGTGTGCTGCTGCCTGCCTACATTCACTATGCGGTCAAGTAGATATTCAATTGGCAAGCATCACACTCCATTTTTTTATAGAAGGAACAAATTTTTCCTAGCCTATTACATGCATGCTCAGGTGCTCATGATGTAAAACTCTAATTACTGCGGCCAGACAATGTGCTTGTCGCACTGAATCAGCACAACTCTGCCACTGAAATTCCTGCCAGGATTGGAGTTTAAGAGCTTGGGATATGTGAATCAGGCAGTTAGGCAGCGATTGTGCTTTATCATGAAATAAACATTGCTTGATGCCTCATGCATTTAAAAAGTTGAAATGTTTGTTTGTTCCTCTCGTGAGCCATTTGATGCAATGCCATCCTAATGATGTTTATTTGTTTGCTCACTTATTACTTAGTTGGGCAACCTGACTGAGCCAAGAGGGCTGGCTGTGGATTGGGTCGGCCAGATGCTATACTGGGTGGATGCAGGAGAACACAGCATCTCTGTTGCCTCCCTGGATGGCCATCTGCGACGAACTCTCATCTCTGAGAACTTAGACCAGCCCAATGACATTGCAGTGGATCCCCACTCTGGGTGCGCACACTGTCATGGTCTTGTATAAAGCACTATCTATCTGGCTGCCTGATAGGTTATGCATAGTTTATGCAAAAATTTGTTTGCCAATTGGTAGATCTGCTTGTTTGATAAGTATGCGGTGTCTGTGATGCACAAGAGTATCTTACTGCTTCATGCTGGTGCACGTCCACAGTGCTGCGTTGATAATTTTCCTAAGCACTCTATGCTTAAGAATGTGAATGAATGCTTGCTGTAGCATACCGTAATTACTCGAATCTAACGCGCACCTTTTTTCCGGTTAAGCTAGTTCATAAATCGCATGCGCGTTAGAATCGAGTACGAACAAAAAATTTACGGTCAATCTATTGCCATCGGCAAATCCAAAATGGCCGCCCCCTACGTGCGTCGGCATGGCGCGTCGGCCATTTCTGCCTATGTGTTTCCCATGTGCGGCACTTCGTACGTGTGCTGAGGAGTTCGTCATCTAGTAGTGCATGAGCATCGACGGCGTGGAAGGGCCGACTCCAAAAACTCGAGTGCACCACGATGCCGCTTTTAAAAGAAAAGTCATCGCGTGTGCAGAAAAGGGCGGAAATCGGGCCGCATCGCGGTCGTTCGGAGTTCCCCAAACGTGCGTGCGGAACCGGCGGAAACAAAAGCAGATTGTCGACAGCAAAGCTTCACGCAAAGGCTTCAGTGGACCACAGCAGGATCGGTTTCAGCAAATTAAAGAGCTGCTCGGCGAGTATGTGCTTGAGCAGCGAGCGGCACAGCGGCCCGTGACGACAGAACTGCTCCAAGTGCGGGCTATGCAAATAGTCTTAGAAAAAGGTCTAATGCGGAGCCAGTTTAAAGCGAGCAGGTGCTGGCTAACTAACTTTATGAAGAGAAAAGGCTTTTCCCTCTGAAGGGGAACATGCATATGCGAAAAGTTTTGCGGAGGAGTACGATAAAAAGCTTCACAGTTTTCAGAGGTTTGTCCTACACGTGCGGCGCAACAACGGCTACCTGCTTGGGCAAATCGGGAATGCCGATCAGACGCCTCTTTACTTCGACATGCCTGGCACCACAACTGTCGAGAAGAAGGGGGCGAAGCAAGTTCGCGTGCTGACATTGGTCCATGGTAAAACTACAATGACGGCAATGCTCTGTTACACGTCAGATGGGCACAAGCTTCGCCCGTACCTCATATTTAAATGGATGACGCTCCCGAAAGGAGTCGTTTTTTCGAGGGGTGTGATCGTGCGGGCCAGCGAGAAAAATAGGTGCGCGTTGCAATCGATGTCTTACGTTTTTTTGTTTTTTGTTTTCGCGGTGGCAATCTGGTGCACGTTACAATCGAGGGCGCGGTAGAATCGAGTAAATACGGTATGTATCTGTGCCCTCTCATACTGGCTTTCGCTCGCTCATTGTCTTATTTCAGTGCATGCATGTCTACATTGATAAACCATTAAAGTTTGTACTATTCCTTTAGAATTATAATACATATATTTTAGAAGTGTGCAACAATAAACAAGAAGCAACCGTTTTCTTTATCTTCTACATCTTCCTGTTTGTGTTCCTATTTTTCAAAATGTATGTCATTCATTAAATTACATTTAATTTTGCAGGTACCTGTTCTGGACGGAGACAGGCTCCAAGCCTAGAATTGGCCGTGCAAACTTGGATGGCTCCAATCCCCGCACTTTGGTAGATGCACGTGTAATCTGGCCCACTGGCATTGCCGTGGACCACGCAGCAGGCCGTATATACTGGGCTGACCGCAAAGCATCCCTTGTGGAGACGACCAACCTCGACGGCAAATTGCGTCACATTGTTTACAACAGGACAGCTCATAATAGTGCACATGCACATGGTAACACTCCTTTCTTTTTTTTTTTCCTTAAAATTTTTTGCCTTTGTTCTGTACTAAATGATAAAGTTGAGCTTGTTCATAGGGCTAACTACCGTACACCTCTCATTAACGCCCAGTATTTTAGAGAAAGCTTTCGTGCAAGTAATGGGGCACTAGCTGTTGGCATAGCCCTTGCATAGGTGCAGTGAAATTCTATCACTTGGGAAATGCCATTACCTCTTGTAATGGCGGCAGAATTTTTCCACCAATACACGGAGAGAGAGACAAAATTTTGTTTTCGAAAATATTCGTGGTGATACCCTTTATTGAACTGCAGCACTTGAACTTTATTGAAGCAAAAAGAAGAAAGAAACAAACCTTTTTTTTTCCTCACTTCAAGGAGCATGTCGTGTTTGCATGTCGTGCAATGACAGAAAGGGACATTCTGTCACTTCATAAAGTGCCACCTCCACCCAATACTAGCTTTAAGCGCTCTAACTGCCTTTTAAAAAAATCGTAGAACCCTTAAGCTTTGCCTTTAAGAGTCGAATGCGATAGCGATGTCTGCACACATGTGCACACGTACACAGTTGCCTCCCCACTCGCTGGCCTGCCCTCTCGGTGGAGACGTAAACTGTGCTACAAGGAAAGCCAAAGTGTAAATGCCCCCCGGTTCTATCTTCATTTGCATCTACACTTAAATCTCGATATAACAATCCCCAATATAATGAATTATTGGTTATAACAAAGTAGCCCCGCCACGGTGGCCTAGCGGCTAAGGTTGAGTGTTTTGGAAAGAAAGTGTTTTGGAAAGATTTCAGATGGAGGTGGAAATGTTGTAGGCCCGTGTGCTCAGATTTGGGTGCACGTTAAAGGACCCCAGGTGGTCGAAATTTCCGGAGCCTTCCACTACGGCGTCTCTCATAATCATATGGTGGTTTTGGGACGTTAAACCCCACATATCAATCAATTATAACAAAGTATATGAAGAATAGTCTTGCAATTAATATAGTGCTAAAAATATACCTGTGTAACAAGTTTTTGGACATAAACTTTCTTTTTGTGCTAGGTGTGACTTTGTTATAAAAAGGTTGAACTATACCTCAAGTTATTGCTGACAGCAAACACCGCTTTTTATCTCACAACCAATGACAGCACTGCCGACACCAACACCGGAATTTATGCGAAGCAATGAGCTCTTCAACGCTACTGTGTGAATAGCGTAGTCGATACTCCCTGCCTTTCTTTGTTATTTACTGCAGAAATGAGTCTTCTGCCTCCAGGAACTTGCTGTGCTTGCCTCGAAAAGCACACATCTGTGCTTTTTTTGTTTGTTTTTTTGCCTCACTGTTGTTGCATACACTTTTCGTTGATCTGGGAACTTCCTACCAGCCAGTTGAGTGTTTTAGAGAGAAAGCTTTAGAACGCTCGCACTGCAAAATGGGTAACACTGCTAATCTCCTCAAAAATTAAGGGTGCAGCTAATAGGCAGGTAATTTTTAAACATACTGTCGAACCTCTTTACAAGAGACACTGATGCAAGAGACACCAGTGCGCCTAAGTGAAATAAGGGTTGATAAGAAAATGCATACAAGGTACCCTGCTAATAAGAGACATCTAATATAAAAGACTATAATTGCTGCCCGAAGCATGCCACTTATAAGGAGTTCTATCATATTTTGGGGGAGCTTTCTTAGCAATCAGGGTGCAGCTTTTACATGAGTGTGGCCATTGCACGAGTGCATTTAATAAGGAAACTGGCAGGTAAACTTAGCAGACTTCTGCTTAATGTTCACCTTTGCATTTGGTAAGGACATGGAATTCACACTGGTCAGGCAGGGAAAGGCCACCAACTTTTTTGCCATGTAAAGCACTATTGCTGTATCTAGAATACTGCCTAGAATTGGAATTGCTTTTTACTGTGCAGAGGAAAGCCCCTACCGGGTGGACGTCTTTGAGGACAGCCTCTACATCAGCACCTTCCCAAGCAACGCCATACTGCGTGTCAGCAAGTTTGGAGGAGGCAAAATTACTTACCTGATTCGAGGCCTGCATAGGGCCACTGACGTGGTAATTGTTCAGGAGCACAAGCAGGGTGCACCAAGTGAGTTCTCAATCATTGATATTTGGCTTGTTACCGTATGTACGTGAGCCCTAGCCTGTTTCTACTGAACTGGTGGTGAAAGAAAAGGAGTGCCCTCATGTGAAAGATAGCAAAAATAATTTACAGAAAGCTCGAGACTAGCACCACCGGGCTTGACCCACATCAACACTTGTCTTCATTATTAATTCCTAGTTGCTTCTTGCTTGCCAGCGCTCACCTTTCCTTTTTATTTTGCTCCAGGAATGTTATAACCTGCGGGTGAAAGTAGCTATCGTGTCAGAGAGAATAGTGTCATCTGGCTTGTGATGGCTTGCAATGATGATTCATGATATTCGGAATGTGTCTTGTTGACATCGCCATTCTTTTTTGTGTTCTTTATTTGTCTTGCACTGCTGGGCATTCAGCAGTCACTGCTGTGACACATGACTTCACGCACTGTTTATTTGGAAGTATCAACTACTTCTTATGTTTTCAAACACATTGTTTTTTTATATTGTGCCATCAAAACCAGTTTGAGCTTCCAGTGCTTATCAACTGCTAGCGTTGCTCACATTTACATACTCTGGAGCATTTTATAGTTTCAAAAACACATCATTCCTGGGCTAGTTGATGCATATGCATAAATATTTTTTCAAACTGTGGCTCCGCAATCTACGAGCAACGGAAGAAGCAGGTGTGTATGGTCCTGTTGCTCGTTTCGTCCCTCGTACTATTTTGCTGCATGGCACTCTCAGTAAATAAGTTGTTTTATAGGTTCAAAAATGAATTTTTGAGCACAGATATTTATGCTGTTTCTCAATTGTCCACTCGCCAACCACCTCCAGACTAATGACAAGCTGTTACCAACAGACCAGTCATGTTGCACGGTTTAACGATCCCCTGGCACTCTTTGGCCAAATCTCGCCATTGTACTAGGCATTGCACGTTATCACAGATGACTCTTCAGAGTCATCACACATGATAATACATGCACATCATTACACATGACTTGTCACACATGGCTGCTGGTAGTGGCACCACAAAATTGTGCTGGCAACACACCACATTGACAGCTAGCTTGATGTCCTCATGAACATTTTGGCGTTTGAGGTCACCGTTTAATCCTCCAAGGTCTAGAAACCATAGACGTCGAGTTAGTTGGTAGGTATGACTTTTGAATGCAAATGCAAGTGCTTCTTGAGATATAGCCAGCTCATGTTGTAATAAGTAGAGATTCATCACAAAAAGTAATGTGTGCCCACTCGTTCGCTGCTTGTAGTGAACAACCCCTGCAGCAAGAACCCGTGTGGCTCTGGTGCCCTATGCGTGCTTCGCAACTCCAAGGACTTCAGTTGCCTCTGTCCAGATGGCATGGTGGAGACCAGGACTGTGGATCGCACAACAGCTTGTACCATTGTGGCCCCTACGCCTCCTTCACCTGATGGTGAGTTCACCTGGAGGGATTAGAGCAGCTAATAAGGTGCCAGAATTAGTCTTCACAAAAGATATTAGTAGGCGTGGGCGAACATTAGGAATAATAAATTTGAAGTTTGCAATGATTCTATGGTAATAATGATCTGGTTGAATAATTTAGAATAGTTTGAATAGTATATATCCTATATGGAAAATTTTAAAAGTGTGCTTTCTTTTTTTCATGACCCAACTAACATGCACAATAACTTCAACTATTAGCGTGAGGTGTGAGCGAATGCCACTTTTTTGGTTTGAAGTGAAGTAGAAGGAAAATTGAATAGTGGGGGTAGTTGAAAAGTAATACAGTGCAAGTCATAAGTGGTAAAACACGGTTATGTTTCAAACTTTGAAAAGTAAATAATCAATGGTGCAGGTAATAGGTACTTAATTTTGAAGTGTAGCTTCACGGCAGTGGGAATTTCCCTTGGACCTTCGATGGATGGTTCCACGGCATGGCACCTCAATAGTGGCGGAACAGTCTTGATGGGGGGGGGGGGGGGGTTGCAGTTTGAAGAGCACTCAGGATCACGTGCATCAATGATTCAAAGCTGAATTACTTGAACCTGTTCACTGGGCAGCCAGGACAAACCTCGAAGCACACTTTATTAAGGACACAGTTTTCTTATGTAAAGAATGATACGGGATACGAGACCAGGCTACGTTTCTTTGTACTCGGCACAGGACCACACTAAGCACGTTCGGAACACGTTCCTGTCCATGTGGCTCATTTGCGTCGTTTGTCGGGTTATGGCCCTGTGTAACAGCATGTTATTGATACTAAGGACCAGACTCAGCATTGAAGTGTGCGAGACAGGCTAGCCTCGGTACAGTCATCAAATAGTAGTTGACAACGCACAGCAAATGGAAGAAGAGACAAGTGTAGTATGGGTTTTGTATACACCACAGCAGGCATTCAAAACGTTGGTCAGGTTGTTAAGTAGGTAAATTTCGATTCAGATTAATTAAGTATTCGAAATGTGTGCTGCTTTCAAACATCCTCTTCTGTATGTTGCGAGTAACACCACCTCTCAACTGAGTAAATGTGCTCTCCCGTCATTCTTTCACATACTGTGTTGCTTTGCCAGCAAAGTCACATTTAACTAGGGGCGTGTGAATATTTAAAATTTCAAATCTTTTTTTTTTTAAATATTGTTTGATATTTGATTTGTTTCACACTGAAATTTCGCTATTTGAATTATTAGACTTTCCTAAAGACAAAAACAGTCAACCCAAGATTAGCAGTAGCCCCTTCAAGTTTTTTTTTATATGCTTTCTCCCATTGCATGCTCGTATTGCGGAAAAGCTGCCTTTCAAGCTTTGTTACTTTTTTAAATGTATTGACTCAAGAAAACGCTGGTTTCAACATGGATATGATAGATGTGGCAAAAATGTGGGCCCAATTAATTCTGTTTTGGAACTGCAAAAGTTAGGCAACAAGTTTGAAAAAAAAAAACATGTTGTAAATTTATAGCATTCAAAATTTCAGAAGTTTTTGTATATTGATGTCTACATGGTAGATTTGGAACTCTAAACTCGAACGAAGAACACCCTTGTCCGCCATGTCAGTAGAAGTCGAAAGAGGAAGAGAGGCTGATGAAGTAGCATCTTTGCCTTTCATGTCTAAGGTGTTGTCAACACCACTTTGGTTGCACCAAACCTTGTACTACATAAATACAATTTGCCCTCTGCATAGCCTCATTCTTGATGAGACAACTATAGAATGCAACTTGTCGGCAATCTAGTTGACACACTTTCATGTTTTCATCTCATATGAATATGCTAAGAAATTCTCTTCAATATTTGTCAGCAATTTCGGTTCGAAGTATTGGAAAAACGTATTGAAAGTTTTGAAAAATATTTTAAAATATTCTATTCGATTCATATTAGAATTTGCTTTGCACCCAAAATTTGGCTATTCACTCAGCTCTATTTTTAACTATGAAACACAAGCAAATAAATTTCTGTCATGTGCTGCCACGATTCACACAGCTAATGTGTCAACCATCTGTGCATTTCCTCTGTTGTGACAGCCAAGTGTGAGCTGAACTGCCTTAGTGGAGGAACCTGTGTTCTCGGCAACAATCATCAGCCCTTCTGCAGGCAAGTTGTTCATTCTGCTTAGCTTTATGGTATCGCTCCTGCTGTCTTTTTTTCACTTGGTCATGCAAAGTAAAGCTTGCATCACCTCACATCTTTAGTGATTGTTCCAGCATACCCACACAAGCAGAAATCAGTCTCATATTCCCCGAAAAAAACATCATAGTTGCCCTGATAGCTGTTCATGCATCACTCATATTCCCAAATTCCAACTGTGAGTAAGAAGTGAAAATTTAAAAGCACTTTGCATGCATGTGTGTGTGTTCTATGTGCAGATGTTTTTGTTACAAATGTACTGTTGGTTTGCATTAAATCGATTCTTACTGTGCCTGTACTTTTCACGCACCTCTCTTTGTTTTCAGCACCTCTTTTGGCCTTCTTTTCCTTTCATCTTGTCCTAGCATAGAGTGGCATGTGAGAGCAGTTTAAGACAAGCCCCTCATATCTCTTCTTGCTTTTTGATATTTATTTTTTTGTACCCTGAAGGCAGAGGTATCTTGCACTGTTAGGCCTTAATAAAGTTATGTAGTGTTAAGCACTTGATGCTCACTGGCCTTATTGGCCAACCTTTCTGAGGCCAGTAGGGTACTCTGCTAAGTACTATATCTGTTCAAGATTGCGAGTCTCCTCAATATATACTGGTACTATACTTCCACGTATTGGTGTTCACCCAGAAGTTTCATTTCCCTAATGGGGGCCACTATTTGCTCTCTTTGATAGGTGTCCTGTGGGTTATACAGGAAAAAGATGTGAGCGGTATGTGTGTTCCCAGTACTGCAAAAACAAAGGCCTATGTAACGTCATCACAAGCCAGGAGATGTACTGCATGTAAGCAACTCTCCTCTCAACCACTCTTCTCCACCCTGTATTATTTTTCTCTTCTGCTATCACTGAATGCATGTTTTATCCTGGTAAATACAATAAGAAAATTACATTTAAAAATGGAAAACTTTTCTTTTTAAGGAACTGACGCTGTATGCCTTGTCTTGATGTCAGAGATAGCGTAGCGATATACTAGTTGCTTTTGTTCTCACAATAGCTGTTGTAACCACTTTTTTGTTTCTAGTTGTCCTCCACAGTGGACTGGCAAGAGATGTGAGACACCTCTCAACATATGCGAACTCTGCATGAGAGATGGATCATGTACCAATGGATTTGCAGACGTCAGATGCAAGCATTGTATCTTGAGGTGGGTTTCTGTGCTCCTGGCAAGCCTTCACTACCAAAACAGCTGCAAGCTATGTCTTATAGGATTTTTTTCTTTTGTGAAGGTGTATCTGTTTTTGCTTGTGGCAATTAGCTGTCTTTAGAATACATTCTTATTTTCAAATCCCCTCTTTGTGTCTCCAAGAAACCTGGTCTTAGAATATTTTACTTGCTGTATTGTAAGTTATAGTGAGTGTTTGCACTGGTTTTCTGTAACCAGGTGTGTCAGACGTCTAATCTGGTTAAAAGCAAATGCTAAGTAAATACCACATGCACAACGAACATTCTCTTGTGGTTGCCTTTTGACATTTGTGGTGTTCCCTTAGGTTGAAACTTTCAGTCTAGCATGAGAACAAGCATTTATAGCAGGTTACTTGTCGTAGTGTCAGTGGTGTTCAAACACCACAGTGCATATATACCTGTGTTTGTTACCCGCAGGGCACCTGGCAGTGATAGTTGTACAGCAAACCCTCTTGTATGCATATTATTTTCGCAGCACAGCTTAAAGCATTTGTTGCAAACGAGAGTTTACACGCATGCAGATGCACCCAAGAGGACCCTTGCCGCTCTCAGGGAGAAGAAGACCACTGTGTGCATGGGGTGTGCCGTGTCAATGAGACCGGTGTACGCCAATGCATATGCGACAGCAGTTACACTGGTGAACGCTGCGACAGGCTCACACCACTGTGTGATTCGTACTGCAGAAATGGGGGTAAGTCGGTCATGTATAACGTCATAACCATTTGTAGCAGTAAATATTTAGTAACACAGACTAATGTGGCACACTGAGGCAGCATCGATGCTGTGCCATTTCACGATGTTCTCAATTGTACGAAACGAACCGTATTGTCGCCGACTTGACGTTAATAGCAGTTGTTCATTGCTACTGCTTTGTAAGCACCATCTTGCTGCCTACATGTAGACTGAAACCTCAACATAACGAACACGGATACGTATAAAGAAATATCAGCAATAACGAAGTAAATTGGAAATAGTCTTGCAAATGATACAGTGTTACGAATAACTTTTATATTGAATTTTTGTATATAGCGAAGTTACTTTCTGGTAAGGCGCAACTGTTATAGTGAGGTCTGAGTGTACTTGACACACTATTTCCATGATATGTATGAGTAAAATTGGTAAACCTTTAAGGTACTATTGATAATGTACTTCGATACAAAAACTTCAAATGCATGAGCTAGAAATACAAGGTTCTTCACTAACTTTTAGGATCATATTATAGTTGACTTAGTAGCCAGTAAGCTTGGTTTGTAGAAGGTGCGCAGTTCGTGAACAGTGCGCATAAACAGTGCGCAGTTCATGCATAGTGCGCAGTTCATAAACTTAGAACTGAAGGTTACTGCTGTAGCAATAGAAGGATAAAGTTAGGCACAATACTTTTTCTGCTCTTTTGGGTAACACTTCCAATTGTTTTTTTGTTTTTTTTTTTTTTTGCTTATTCCAAGCATAAAATTATAGCATGTGGCATACCTCCAAGAAGTTTGCAAAATAAGGTAATCATAAAAAATGTTACTGTAAATTGTTAGAAGAACATAAATAATGACATGTAACTATGCAACTGAATTTATTCCACTGCTTATGCCATCTTGAAAGCATCTTGATATCAAATTTAGATGACAATAAATTTTAATGCTACAGTAGGTAAATCAGCACAGGCTAGTCAAAAGTTTGCCTAATCATACAGTGGACTTGTCCTGTAACACACGGTAAGAATATTAGACAGCTTGTTCACGAAGCAGGCCCTTTTTTATGGCATGGGTGAATATTCGACCACTTGGACATTAATTTAAATTTTTCAAGATTTGGAGGTATTTGAAATGAACAAATCGATGTAGCTTCGATCATACATAGCCTCCCTGTAAAGATGGTTTCATTGCAGCCTGAGGGCATTATGCTCTGAAACCTGTTAACAGGAAATCTGCACTGCCGTGAAGCCATGCTTCGAAGTCGAATGATGTACAGCGGCATCCGTTCTTATAGTGAACACGGCTCAGCGTTGCTGCATTCCGCGGAACCTTATTTCATCCAGCGCGCCCGCACATTGAAGCAAAATGGTACAGGCACACGCAAGCACATGCTTCATTCTGTGCTACAGTTGAGCACGAGCGGCTCCAAGAAAGTGGCGGCCACTGCAGAGCGGCGTGCCCCAGCGCTAGCAGGTGATGCGAAGTACCACCTGTGGTTCCATGTGCACATGCGCTGCAAAGCTTCAGTGCAGGGCCACACCAGGTGCACTGGCACATTGTAGAGCGCTACTGTTCACCCTGAGAGTGGACATCACTGTACATATTACAGTCGAATCTCGATAATTTGGACTCGAAGAGGCCCGAAAATTTGTTCGAATTAAAAGAAGTTTCAATTAATGGAAGCTAAATAAACGGAGGGCTCTCCATGCAGTGGCGCATGTGCATTGAGCTAACACACGAGGAGGAAGTTTCAGAAGGCTTACATTCTTAAATTACATTCGCAATTACATTAAATTACATTCGCAATGCCTATTTCTAATTACTAAATATATTATGAAAGTTAGTTGACTGGAATGTTCATTTTTCTTTATGATAGTAGTATATACTGTGTAAACTGGTCGATTTGAAAATGATTTGACCAAATCAGTCTTTATTTTAAGCAAACAAACTGCGCTAGGACAGGAGATGGCACAGACATGTCGCTGACTAATGGGTTACAGCCATATTTTATTGTGTTTGCATGCCAGTATAGACAGGAAAGAAGAAAAAAAGAACAGTCAGTATACCAACCAGCCCATTTCAAGGCTAATGCAGCAGTTCACTCTTCATATTGAACCTAAAATTTAATGTTCGCCCGTTCCTACTGCTTGTCCATTCAGGAACTTGCCTGGGGCGAAAGAAGCTTCCGTGCACATGCCCACCTGGTCTTCTCGGCAGTGACTGCTCCCCAGGTGGCTCAAGCTGTGGCTGCCTGCACGGTGCCACCTGCATCACCACTAAACACGAAGGAAGGGCTGGCACAGCGCTGCGTCTGCCCAGCGGGATTCACAGGCGAGCGCTGCGAGAGTCGTCTCGCCGACATCTGCCTCGATTTCCCCTGCCTCCATGGTGGCATCTGCTACACCTCAGTGGGTCAACCCATCTGCAAGTGAGCTTCGAGATGCTCTGCCTTTTGTCGTTTTTTTTTTCAGTCGTGCAGAAATGAAATTGAGCTTACCCAGAGTAAATAGCTTTTTGTTAATTTCCCCTGCACTTAACTCTTGAATCAATTTATACCGTTTTACAAATTTTTCCTCTTGTCAACATCATCTCCATCATTCCCACAAAAAGTGTAGCCTTAATGCACATACAGTCGAACCCCGCTACAACGAAACTCACGCGCCTCGCCGCGGTCGTCTAGTGACTAAGGTACCCGGCTGCTGACCCACAGGTCGCGGGATCGAATCTGGGCTTAGCGACTGCATTTCCGATAGAGGTGGAAACGCTGTAGGCCTGTGTGCTCAGATTTGTGTGCACGTTAAAGAACCCCACGTGGTCGAAATTTCTGGAGCCCTCCACTACCGCGTCTCTCATAATCATATGGTGGTTTTGGGACGTTAAACCCTACATATCAATCAATCAATAAATCAATCAATTATTAACAAAACTCACGGGGTGCGGAAAATATTCCGTTGATGCGAAAATTTCGTTGTAGTAAAATAAAAAAAATATAGCTGATCTGAGCTAGCAAAACAAAGGAATGTTCATTCTAAAAATTAAGAAAAGTGTCTGCTGCTTCCTATTCTTTTCCAGCAGCGTCACAACGCGATTCACAGTCATGCATAGCGAGGCCATGGTGAAAAGCACACTGAAACAACGCCTAAATATGCCTTCGTGAATGAACCAAACAGTTGCATTATCACGTTAACACCAGCAGCTGTCCGCCATCAAAAGTATCCAACAACGCCGAGATGGAGGTAGGGTATCATGGAGCGGCGACCTTTGCATTATTCTATGCCATTCTTACTATTCATTACTCGCAGCTAGCTGATTTTGTTGATAATGCAGACGAACAGCCGCTCTGATTAGTTATCACACTGGCCAAGCAGGAATAAAATGATAAGCATTGGAATCGGAAAAAGACATCGTTCCGCAGTTGCACCCAGCAGCTCCGTGAAGGAAACCATGAACTGATCAACTGAGCTTCAGCTTCTGATCGTCTGCGGCTCAAAAGCAAGCCAGTGGAAAAAGCAGGGTAGTCTCATTGCCATCGCTATCAAGCAATGACGGAACCTATGCTTGCTGAACAGCGGCTGTTTCTGGCGGTACCAACGCGTGTTTTAGATTTCGGCGATATATTTTCAGGTTCTGAAAATGCACCAAATTTTGAAGATTGAGTTCACTGTATAGCAATAAATATCTGAGCCTGGAATTGCATCGTGAAATTTCATTGAAGTGGGACAGCAGAAGAAAAAGTGTTCGTTGTGGTGACCATTTATGCATTTACTGCTACAGACTGCTGACGGGGAGCCGTGAATCATTCGTTGTAGCAGAAATTTTGTTGAAGCAGGCGTTCGTTGTAGCGGGGTTCGACTGTATGAACTTTGGTGTAATTGGACATATAAGTGATCTATAACTAATCATACAAACAATCTATAATAACTTAATATAGGCAATAAACAGTCTGTGCATTAGAAGGTAGGAGTGGATGTACAGGGGCTGTTTCATACTTTGTGGCAATCTCGAAGTGCCTGGCATCACGATGCGACTAGCGCTGCAATCGCGCGTCGTCTGCTAAGGCAGGACGCATGCCGCATTGTCGGCCAGTGCAGGGATGTCGTTGTTAATGCGGGAACTGGGCCGATACTCTGCAATAATCATTTTCAGAAAAATCTGCACCGCAACATGCGATGCGAAGAAACAAAGAATGACAAACTCATGCACGCTTTTTTTCTTTGTGCCCTGTCTTGCTACACAGTTTTTTCAGATGTTCCCGTACCAAGTTGCCCAACTTTCAATGCTTGCCTGCACAAAACATTGTGCAATGCCTACCTCTCAGTCTTTATTCGAAGTAATGGGGCACTAGAAACAGTATTTGTCAACATACCTTGTTTTCTCTTTCAAAACATCGTGGCATTGTGTGCATTTGTGAATGTTTCTTCATGGTATGCACGCGCCCAGTAAGGAAGACACGATAATGAGCATGCACCGTGTGTGATCTCTGTTTGACTTTAAATAAAACAAAGCACTCAATGGTGACTGCTGAGCAGCTGAGCGAGTTTAACACAACAAAACAAATGGTAATGAATTCAGGAATGATTTAGGATAGAAAAACCACTTGTTCAGTGCTTATTCTCGACAATATTTGATCACAACAGGGAGGACTCGCTCCCTGAGCGCCGAAATGCCCTCGTGACTCTTCCAAGTTCATGACACCAGCAGTAGCGATGATGGCACTCATTCTAGACAGTAGTGAATGCATGGTGTCTGCGATGTGTTGCACCGCAGCATGTCCCATTCGTTGACGATGGGGGCGTGGCATCACTACATCCAGATTGAGCTGAGTAAAATGGGCTTATCTGTCGTACGTTTTTTCATTTTTTTCTTGTCTGAAAAGCGCAGTACTGTGTTGTTTGCTTGGTTCACCATGTCCCGTATACAAGAAAAAGAGCAACTTAAGATTATTGAACTCGGTTGTAAAAACGACATTACATTTCGGAGCCAGGCTAGGTGAGTCTTGTGGTAATGAAATGTCGTAAGGAGACACGTTCAGGCTTTGTCTTTATCTAAAACATTCCTGAATTTGTTCCCATTTGTTTTATCGTGCTAAGCTAGTGCATGCAGTACGACTCTCGCTGTTAAGGCTTTTTTTTTTTATCAAAAGTCAAATCAAGACAATCACAGATTCCATGCTAATTGTTGTGTCTTCCTCATTCAAGTGTACTGCAGTGCACACACAGTGAAGAAATATTCATGAACGCTCACAGCACTATGATTTTTCGAGAGAGCAAACAAGGGACACTGTCAAAGTCTGCTTGTAGCACCCCATTATCACAAATACAGGGTGAGAGGTTGGTGTTACACAATGTTTACTGCAGATTATCGGCCTAGTTCATGCACTAACAATGGTATCCGTACGCTGGCCAGCAATGGGGCAAGAAAGAGCCGCGGTTCAAAACTACACTCCCGAATCATCTGCGCACGCGCAAGCTGCTGACTGCGCGTGGTTTCTGCGCTGGCCGCATCACAATGTCACGCTCTTCGAGATTTACCCTAAGTGCGAAACAGCCTGTACCTTTTCTTCCAGTGTCAAATGTTAAGTTGCCTTTAAACACAAAGCAAATCTCCGGGAGTAATGGTGAAATGTGCAAATAGTATTAAAATATGAAAAGGGAAGTAACTAACATAACATTAATTTCTAATTGTAGAGTGTTAGCTACTAGTTAGTACCTTGAGAAAAGATCATCAATAATTACTGCAATAGTACCTCTAAGGCAGTGGTTCAAGTCGTTGCACGTAGAAGGAACTGCAATTAGGCAGAGGAAACTGGTACAAGTTTTTCCTCTCTGAAGATGTGCTTTTGGTAACCTAAAATATGCATTGTGCAGGTGTCCCCAGGGCTGGGGTGGCCTGCACTGCGACCAAAGCAGCAGCTGCAGAGGCTTTTGCTTCAACCATGGCACATGCTTGCTTTCATCTCAGAACGATGCAATGCCATCGTGTCTGTGTGCTCGAGGATTCACTGGCCCACGCTGCCAGGACAGGGTTGACCAGATTGCTTACAGCGACCACGGCACCTCGTCCTCTGACAACTTGCCCAATAGTGAGTTGTGCCTTGTAACGTAAATATTTTGTGCGAATTTTAGAAATTGTCTGAGCATTGTGATCTGTGAATTTAGGCCAGCATGGTTTGAATATCCTCGTTGTTGCTTGTTAGGAAACAAGTTTTGTGCAAAGGTTGCATTTTGGTGCCTACACTACAGAGTGATTTCTGGTTATTTCTGATGTGGTTTTGGCACTCCTGTTGTGTCTGAAAACTTAGAGCTCAAGTTAACAGTTCAGTCAAGCGAATACAGTAGAATAGAATCTCGATTATACGAATTCAAAAGGAGCATGCAAAATATTCGTATCATCTCAAATTCGTATGAATCAAAAACAAGGTAGAGCTGATCATGAGGATGAACAAGAACTTTGTTGGGGTGTACTTTTTGCTGAAAAAAGGTCCATAATTTTTTTCTTTCCTGCCTTCACCGTCTCTCAAAAAAGTGCCGCAGTTTCCTCACTCATGCTGCAGGCGCTATATCATACTTGGCATCAGAGGGAGCGAAAGCGGCAAATCTAATTGGAAATTTACTCGCTTCGCCACTTTAGTGGCTGGAACACCTCGCCGCGATGTCGACACGAAAAAAATAAGTCCTGCAGAATTCAAGTGAAAACATCAGAGTGGCCGGAAAATCATGTATGCACCCTTCCACAGACAAGCCGCGTTGCGCCGCTTGCGTGCAGCAGTCAATCGCATGTTCGTGTCATCCGTGCGTACTTCTAGGAACGCAAGATACAGACTATCTTTTCTACAGTGATTTCTTATGTGGACAGCGAGGCAGCAGCTGTATTTTGTCGTTAATCTTGTTATTGACAGTTTGTTTTGATGCTTCGGTGGTAGCTTGCTGCAATGTTGGTTACTTGCTACAATTTCAGTATGATGCGAGTGATAACCTGTAAGATACGCAACATTTTAAAATTTATATCGGAGCATACAAGCTGTCATAAGCTCTTAACCTTAAAAAATGATGAATCGATTTGAGGGTAATATATTCTCTTAAATAAGCCCTGCAACACAGTTTCAAGTAGCCATAGAGTGAATTCACTAATGATGCTTATTGCCTCCCGAATTCACCACCGCAGAAATGTTTAGAATCCCTCCAGTACGAGCAGAGTTGCAAAGATTTGTTGCACGCTGAAATTGCATTCTCTCATCTTTCGTGACAGAGGCTAAGCATGGAGGAATGTTATGGGGAAAGAAAATACATCACACGCACCTCGTGACCCATGAGCACTTTTTTTCTCGTTCTTTTTTCTTTTTTTTGGGGAGGGGGGGGGGGTATATTGCTTTTCACAAGGATCGTGCACGTACACCTGTACAAGTGGCGGACTCTCAAGGCGGTCCAAGTAGCGACCGAGCGCGTCATGCTCAAAGCAGGCAATGGCTAATACAATGGCTGTGTCAATTGATTTTTGAGCTTGTGGTGTTATTTGCCCAGAGAAGTAAGCAATTTTTAACTGACTTTGAGAATTTATTGTGCATTGCAGGCAACTTGCTGTGCTCTATTTGGCTCATGTGTTCTCGGTGGTTTCCGAGCGGCAGCATTTTCTGACCATACTGAAAAAGTGTTGCTAAGTCCCTTTGAATTTAAAGTAGGGCTTTGTGGCAGAGCAGATTTTCCTTGGACAGGTGTCTTCACGACTTAGCATTTCTACACTGCAGTGAAGTTATCTTTACAGGTGGTTACATGCGGATTGATATACATTTATTCGTTCATTGTGAATACTTCGAAATTTTCAATAACTTAAATTTAAATTGAATTCAAATACTCTATTATTTATTCGAATATTCAAAGCATTCAAATATTTGCTCAAGCCTAGCGTTTATTACACGACTAAATACGGTGCATCGCACAAGCCATACCAGGAGCATTTCCATGGTTACACGTGGGGCAGCGCCTCTGCGAAACGGCGGCGTCTGCTTTTAATCTTGTTCTTTCGATTTCATTAACCAAAGGTCGTGCAAGGCTAGATTGTATCACGTGATTACCACTCTGGCAAGACTTGCCTTTTCGTTTGGACCTCCTGAGTTAGGCCAGATTCATCAGCCATGCCAAGTGCACTCTCTTCTGAAAAAACACTGTGTAACAGGAACACGTAGATGCTGCACTTGCGCGTTGTAACGAAAGCAATGAACATACACTGTAAAAGCAACCACATTTGCTGAATTATACACGAAAACAATGCCCATTGAATGTTGGGAAGCTCCTGAACAAGTCTGTGTTGATAATTTAGTGTTTAGAGGAAACCATACACATTAGTCTGCCATGCGCAGGCCACGTTTCGGTCAGTAGTGTGACGCGATCACTTCTTTCCTTTTTTCATGGTTCCTATTTGGAATATTGCAACACCATTATTCTGGCTACATTCCTGGTCTCTATTTCTCTGCACCCCCTGTTTGGTGAAGTACAGAGAAAGGAAAAGCATTGGTGTCAGAATTAAGCACTGATGTAATGTTTATTTTCTCCTCTATGACATCGAAATTTCATTAAAAAAAACTGCGAGTACTCGCAGTTCCTCTCCCCATTCTCATTTTTTTTTTATTGCTGGCAATTTTACCATGTTAATAACTCTGACCAATAACTTTATTTGCCCTAGCTACCGCAAAATGGTTTCTTAGCAGTGCTTTGTTCTTGTGCTACTCCGTAACTTGAAGGTTTTTTTCCTCTCTCTCTTTAACTCGCTGCTCCAAATCGCAGTTCTCTTGTTCTTTTTTTCTTCTTCAAAAGCAATCTGAGCTGTCCCACCCCTGAACGTAAGAGCACTCAGCAAAGTGACTTTACAGAAAGATGAAGACACTGATTGAATGGCTTATTTTTTGTACAGCTTCTTCCTCACACAAACAGGCTTCTGTCTTGAAGTTTTTTAGCAGGAATGAGAAGTATGTGAACCTTACAAAAAACTTGCACTCTTCTCTTTACACAGTCTTGGGCGCTATCCTGATTCCTGTGGTTGTCACTATTTCACTGGTTGTGCTCATTACCATGGCAGTGCTCATCTACAGGAAAAGAAAGCGGTGAGTATGGCATAACATGGCTTGTAGGCGTAGCACCACACTATTGTATATCACGATTAGTGCAGTCAGTTAAGATCATAGCTGTATTGTCCACAATATAAATACATCTATTTTGTGAAACTCCAGCACAGTCGGCAGCAGTTTTTAGAGAGTAGCAGTTATTAAAATGAAAAAAAAAATTTTTTTCATCTCACTGCTTCATTAAATGTTAAAAAAAAGCACGAGATACATATTTGTGTGCTGACTCGGTAGCAGTCACATTATGGTATTCTTAACTTAAGGGGAGATGCTACTCGAAAAAGGTTTTTTTTTATTTCATAACCCAGCTCCTTGAAATTTTAGGTGTTAGTAAAGCTTGCAGTGCTGATTTCATAACTGCAATTATTTGTTTGATAGCTATAGTAGTTCCGGAGTTACTACAACTTTGATATCAAAATATAGTGTTTTTTGTGCACATAATAAAGCTTACTAAAACTTTTCACACAGAATTGCAAAATGGCTCATTTTGCTGCACTTGAGCAGTACAATACAGAAAAGTACCTCAAACAGAAAATTTATTTGCTACATTAAAAAAAAAAATTAAAAGTACTAAATGCATATTTTACATCTCTCTATCAGTGTATCAAGTTGTGTAACAAAAAATCTGTGATGTATAATGCAACCTAAAGTAGATACTTGTATTCTAGAGTGGCTGATTAAGCTCTGTGCAAAATTTCATCAAGATAGGACTATTTTATGCCTAAAAAAGATTGTGCACAAGATGAGAGAATTACCTCAAAATGGAAATCGAGAAAAATGCGTTTGAAAGTTGTAAATATGTTTACTCATGATTACACAGTGCGATTTGCACAAAACTTGGTGATATCATAGAAGGGACACAGCTAGAGCACCTAAAATTGTCCTGCTCCATATGTGGATCCTTCTCGCCGCTTGAGAAGGGAGTCATCAAGGCGCGCTTTCTTTGCCACGTTCCGCCGATGGGCCCTTGCCTCGGCTGTTTCACACGCAGACATTCTTTCGATTCTCCTCTGGTCGCGGGATCGGCCCAGGGTGATCAGTTGATCTGGTGGGACTACACCAAGCTCCTCTAGCACGTGTTCAAAGCTTGAATGTCCTTTATTGAACCACAACACGGCCATAGCAGCTGCAGTTTCCACTGTTGTCCGGGAGGCAAACTTAGTCTTCGGACACAACAACCAGATTTTGCTGTTCAAAGATTCTGCAGCGTTTTGGGTCTTCCCTTGGACACAACGCACCAGCAACTTTTCATCTGTGAGCCGCTTGTAAATGGGAAGCACAGCCAATCCTTGAGCCTTGGTCAAGATTGGTGTGTGGTCGGGTGGGGCCTCCCCAAGCGCTTCAGCTCGCCTATGCTTGCACCAGGAAGTCGCCCCTTCTGGACAGTATCGGTGGCTGCCTGCTGTGTTGCTCGATGATGAATGGAAATATGAGGCCCAGATGGCACGATGCATTTTCAGAATATCACCTCTGTTGTTTGTGATTGCAATACGGTAATAGTTCTGCAGCTTCTGAATTGTGCCGTCTGTCAGCTTTTCCCCTCGTGGAAGTCTTGTTGGCAGTTTCCGAAGTGCAGTGCCTAGACGCTTGGCCACATGGTTTGTGCACTCCTCCTTGTCCACAACAGCTTCACCATATACCTTGGCCTCAGCGACAGCGGTATAAGCTTTGCTGTCCCCATCACTGAGGAACTTGGTGAAGCGCAATGGTGTTGTGTATGAGGATGTCCTGCCCATATGCGCAAAGCTGCCTCAGTCTCCATGGCATGAGAGGAGCACTCTGTATTTTTTTCGCAGACAGGTGTGTGGAATGCTTGCCATATTTCTTCCTCATCACCCAAGTCCTGGTGCCGGCTACAGGCAAGGCAGTAATTCGATAGCACTTCAAAATCTAGGCACAAACCAGTGTCCACAGACACAGCAGTGCCGATGCCATTGTGGCTCTTGTGCCCTCTTTTTTGCCATGTGCCATCATACATGACAGCAACATCAGCCCCATCCACTTTCTCTTTAGTTATCATCCGCGCTTTCGCCATGTTTTCTTGCACAGCTTTGGTAGCTGCAGCATGAACTTTTTTGCCGATTGCAATAAAAGTCTTATGATGCATAGGTATTGGCAGTCCAAGAATAGCGCAAAAACGCGACAGCTGTTCATGCCCAATGCCTATTGCACGCGCAGCCACAACTACCTTCACATTGACAGCGAAGCTGTCGCGCGAGCTGCCGCTTCGGTAGCTCCAGTCATCACCGGCATCGGTGGGCTGTCTTTCCGGCAGAACACGCCGCGAACTATGCGCGGCAGAAACCACTGACTCAGGACACTCACTGTTATCACAGTGCAGCTCGAGGAACGAAGAGAGGCCCTTACGTTTACTTGCGGTGTCGCGAACGACGAGTCCAGCGGTGTGGCATGTTGGACAAACAGCACGGCTTACCATCGATGTCAGTGCGCCGATGTCACAAAATACTCCGCTCACAGAGCCACAAACACTCATCGTTCTTTCGCTTTCGAACTGTTCAATCTTTTTTTCTGATGCGCTGATGAACTTGATCGCGGCGTCGATTTCGTCAAAGTTCCCGCAAGCCGCCGTATCCCCGCTGCCTTGATTAGGCCTAGTGGCCCGCGGCTCGCATTCTTCTACCGCTGCTTTGCGCTTCGGTTTACGTCGACGCCCTTGGTACTTGTTCTTGCTTGCAAACTTTCGTGCTCGGAAGTCTCGCTTCTTCGAGTTATCCATGGTGAACTCGGAAAAACATAGAAACGCACGGCAAGTGCCGATCGTCGCAAGCGCTCAGCGAGCGAGGCCGATCAGATGTAGCCAATGGCGGCCTCGGTAGCGTACCATGTGACCGGTAGAGATGCGCGAAGCGGCTGCAGCTTGGCTGCAAACCGACTTGGAAACGACTGTTTTGTGAAATTCCTCACTAAAATACGAAACTAGGGGGACGCCTGTACACTAGAAGGAGCCTTGATCTACACCACCGAACAAACCCCGATGGCGGACGTCATCGTGTTGCCGAGTGGCGGATTTTCAAAAATAGCCGTCGGATGCGTGAATTCGCGACTTCGGCAGCTACCTTCACTAGCGCAGATCGATTTTTTACCACTTTCTCATTTGAATTCAGCTATGACCTTTGGGGAAATGATAGTTGAATGATCAAAAGTGATTTTAGCAGCAATATCTCAAAAGTGGAAATTTTCGCAAAAAACGCGATTTTTCGACCCGCATCTCCCCTTAACAATGTTTGGTACTGGCTTCTTAATGTTTCATGATATTAGTGCTGGTGTATGAGTCCAGACAACATGGACCGGACAGTTAATTTTTGTTAACATACTTGGTTTCGGTTAATATATAAAAAAAATGTTCATTGGTAATAACTTCTGACATACCTTCCTCAAGTATCTGGGTGACGTTTCTCAACAGTTCACACCGTTCGTAGAAACATGCGACAAACCAGCAGTCCAGGGTTTAGTATGCACGTGTTCTTTGTTTTTGGCACTGGGGAGTTTTCGGGGCCCCAATCGTGTTGGGGCCCGAGAGATATAGCGTCAAGGCCACTGTGCATGCATGAGACCCAAACAAGGTTTAAGTTTTGCATTGAGAACGCTATTTCTCGAATTTTGCGGGAGCCTCAAAGCCTGCCCTAAAAGCTATGTGTCAGACAAACGTGACGGCACCTAGAACAGGAGGAGTGTCTAAAGCACCGCTCACCCTTTTCGAAAACTCTTAGCTCCTGCTTGGCCCAAAGCGAGCACACGCAATGTGCCTTGGGGCGCTAAACTTACAGGGCTCCTATTCGTAAACTCCTAACTGACTTTGCAGCGAAATAGTGGAAGGCTTGTTGATCATATTACTGAACTTTAGCTCCTCTTTCTCATTCACTTTCTGTTAATTTGCTAAGTTGTCTCTGTGCACAAACTGCAGGTCCAGGCCATTCCACCATGTGCGCATGCAAGAAAGTGGAGGAGGTGGTGGCGGCAATGTGGAAATTAGCAATCCCATCTATCTTCGTGGTGACTGTGAGGACGATGCTGCGGAAGCTCTGAATGCTTCCTTTACTCTCGACCCGGACAAGGTGAGGCTGGGTGCTCTCAAAGAAACGGGACTTGAACCCTTAAACAATTTACCATGAAACTGCAGGAATGGTATGTAGTGACCAGAGAAATTTATGATGGGTGGAGCCCACCAGCACACACACACACACAAAAAAAAAAAAAGAAGAAAGGAAGGAAGCTGATTTCGGCTTGGTGTTGGGAGCAATGACAGGCGTAGGCATTTTATGATATGCTGCACATGATTGGGACCAAGTGTCAACTCCCTCCTCTAGGCCTGGGCAGTCTTTTTACTTGAAGTGTTATTCCTTAGTGATGAAAATGCACCTACACATTTCTTTACGCTGAGCAGTTATTTTCACATCAGAGGCTTTTAGCTTACACATTTTTGCATTACCATATTGCCGGAGTACTGGATTGCTGTTATCAGGTTACCAGAATGTATGTTTTAGCAAAGTTCTAGCTCCTCGTATGTAAACATTTATGTACGTAAGTAAATGTATACTAAAAGAACTTGTTGGGCTAGTTGGTACATTTCTAAAAATTAATTTGAGCGCGAACACACGATGCAATCACTCACACACACACTCAGGCATCAAACACGCACAGCGCTCACTTCCAACTGATTTATTCATAGCTTGTAGGCTTGAATATATATTGTACCGAAGCATAGTGGCGCCAGCTCTGTGCCAGTGTGAAAGAAGACGTTGACGTCCGTGTGTGGCTCGTGCTTGCCGGGTTCCTGCCTGTACCAGCTTGTTGCGGCTAACGTTTCTGGAATAATAACCTGTGTTTTTAGCAACCTAGCTCGTTGCATTTGGTGGAAACGTGCTGGGTAACGTCCTGGAGCTCCGCAGCCGTAAGCTACCATCTCAATACATATGACACATGTGTGCACTAACATCATAAAAGACCAACAGCATACATTATCACTCCATGTAGTTTATCAATTTCAGAGCCTTAATCCGATAAGTGAACATTGGCCAAACCAAATGATGTATTAATGACCGGTTAAGGGAACACGCTCAAAAATTAACAAAACGAGATGACAAGTATGCACACCTGGTTGTGCATGTCATCTCGTGTGGTTGTGATGCATGATTCTCCGAGACAAAGATTCTAGGCAGAAGCACAAGTAAAACTGCACGTGAAGTGTTCAGGCCTTTTTCATTGAAAAAAAAATAAAGATCACTTGTGTAAGCGCCCTTTGCTATCATTGTTACCAAGCGAATTCCAGTTTATCGAGTTTAGGCTCTGAAATTGATAAACTGTATGTATTGATAATGTATGCTGTTAGCCTTCTACACATGTGGCGAGTGCGCACATGTGTCCTATGGATATGTTCAAGCCTTCGAGCTATGAATAAATCAGTTGGAGCTTAGCGCTGTGCGTGTTTGGCGCCTGGGTGTGTGTGTGTGTGAGTGATTGCGTCGTGTGTTTGCGCTTGAATTAATTTTTTGTAAATGTATACCTTTACATTTTTGCAGACTACTAAATGGTGGTGGTAACTGCATTGACAGTATATTTATATAAAATCGAATCAGTGCTGTGGCAAAATTATAAGAGATGTCTTTAGCGTGTACCTTATCCCGGTACAGTGTAGACCATTTATAATGTATCTGCCTATAGGGCAGAACCGGTTACAATGCGGTCTTTTTCGACTCCCGTTTACTTTCCCATAGATCCTCATGTACAGTCCCCTAAGATGAAAGACTGGTTATAATGCCGTTGCCAGAAAATCTTTGTGACAAATGCTGTAGAGAGTGCACGTCGGAAAGCAGGCGCGCTGGGCGCGCTGCTGGGGAGTGAGCGACGAGGTCGTTGTGGAGGAGGGGAAGACATGAAGTGAACGAACAAAGAGCGGAGAGAAGAAAAGGAAAAGAAGACCCCGGCATGCTGCGCGGGCTCGCCGTCCTTGCACCGACACAAATGCGTCTACCGTGTATGTGCCGCTGGCATGGCTCCGGCCATGCGCGGATCAACAGGGCACATGCAATATCGTCCTTATCAACTACGCTTAACAGTTATCTGTCAAGAAAAGCGTCGTCGTTATTGAGCTTTTTGCAGATATCACATTTGCTACCTCGTCCGTAAATTTAAGAACTTTTATGTTTTATGATGCATTTTGCATTTGCTGCCAGTGTAGGTGTACAAAACTCGCCAAGCATCTTACGTATGCTTGGCGAGTTTTCGTCATTGTTGACCTCCCGGCCGCGAATGAGAGCTTTGCATCACGCATGCTGTTCTTGGTTCCGTGCGTGAGTGCGATCTTTTCGATGGCGGATCTTCATGTCTAGGACAAACTTCTCGCGACAACACACCGAAGGGTAGGCTAGGCCTAATCGACGTTCGATGCGTTTCAGTAATCGTCACGTGTCATTTATAAGTTGCAATTTGGTACGGAATCAAGGAAACTCTTTGCGTTGGCTGCACTTGACAGGAAGGGATACATATTGTTAATAAAACAAGGATGGCACACGTAGCGCTCGAATGGTGATCGCTCGCGATTTGATTGCGATGTCGTGAAATCGGATGCACACCTGTGAAATCGAATGTTGGCGTCTTTCAGCGCAGTGAAATTCCAGATGTGATTCGGCACAGTTTCTGTGTAATGCACATAATCGAGGCGGTCTGAGAAGTAGGTGGCACATTTCCGTGATGGGGCTTTCTTTTGTTAGACCTCCCCCCCCCCCTTTTTTTTGTGTGTTCATTTCTTTAGCAACACGTGTCTTCGAATGTTATTTTTACTTTCCTTTTTTTGGAAATTTAAATCGGTTGTAAGCAATACGGCATTGCATGCTTCGATCCTCGGACACGCGAGGATTCATGCTCAATGCGTTTTGTTCAATTGTAGGCCCTTTAAAGTAAGGTTTTTTCGTTACAGTGCGTTATCACTTATAGTGTGGATATTCACAACTCCCGCAACTTAGGTTATAAGTGGTCTATACTGCTATATGCAAAGGGGTGTAGAAATACCGGGTTACCAGACAATGGCGTCGACATCTTGTGACGCTTCATGCAACCACAGTCATGGACATGCCTATTTTTGCATACTGTTTTTGAAACAAAAAATGATTAAAAAGCAATGAGCTCGTAATTATGCTGCAAGGCATTTACATCAGAAGTAGAATGCTTGATGTTTCTACAGTAACAATTTTGTGCTTGCCTGGCTCATTTCGACATCACTAGATGGCGCTGTTTATCTGGCCTGTCAGGGGCATTAGGCCTCTCACGTTTATGGCTTCGGTATTCTAGGTCACTCTCACATCACTAATCCATCTGATAAAAGGGGACCATAATTTGGGCTCACTTACTTTGATTCTGCGGCTTGAGTCTTCACTAATTTTTACTTGATTTATTTGGCTCGGCAGTTGGAGTCTTTGTTAAGACTTGGATATCGCGAGTATCCACGTACAAAGGTGAATTTGTGAAATAGGGTCATAAACGTAAAGTCTATTCGCCAGGTAGTTACAGTCTGTAAAAGTTTAGTTCCATGAATGCTTGCACAGATTCTTTCAGGTATCCGCTAAGACGATTACATGAAGAAGTATACGTACACGCTAAAAAGCTCCTGTAAAGTTATTAAACCTCGTTGTAACAATGTTGAAGGTATGGCCAAATAGATTATTTCATAAAATGCTACTTTGTTATATTTATTACTGCTATTTACTGCAATATATGCAAATTAGGGTGCTAAAAGTGACAGTGTTGCAACACCTTCATGTGTAGTTTGCTTTTTTTATGTGCGTATTAATGTTGGTGTACAACACCGTCATTACGCTTTAATTAAGGGGTCCTGAACCACCCTTGGTGAAAAAAACAACAACAAATACAGCGGAAAGCATACACTGCTGTGAACAGCTAAACCGAATTGTCGTCATGCGTGTAAAGTAGAGTTCACATGCAGATTGTGAAGTTGCTGCTTCCACAAGCACCCTCTTTTTGTACAGGGGCCTGAGCTCACTCTTTTTAGAGCTTCTAGCACCTGGTGTTCGACGCCAAACAAGCTTTCGGCCTATAGCCAACATAAACCAAGAGCGACGTTTGCACCAGATGCACTTCTTGCCGTGACGTGCTTCCACATGCTTTAGTAACACTAGCAGTGCATCGAAATCACATCTGGAGAGAGCGATAGCATGAAATAGTTTCTTTCCCACATGTCATCCCTCCCTGTGTAGCTTCCAGCTTGCCTGTCGAGACAAAAAAGAGAAAACGCTGACAGCATGGAACAAATTCTTGCAAATAAGTTCGTACTTTATGGTTTCAAAAAAAAAACTTTTGCGGTGGTCAATTCGTAAGGCAATGAACTTCGATATTAATGTCATCCGATGATTACCTTGAAAAGTGGTTCAATACTTCCTGAAGGCATTAATTGGCATGTGCTAGTTCTTATCACCCTCCACCATAGCCTTTATGACAGCTGCCTTCTTTTCCCACTTGATGGACCTTCGCCTCTGCTTTTCCGCACGGTTTGACTGTATATGTTATAGCAACGTTCATATATTTGTGTTCCTTGTTTCCTAGGCCACGAACTTCAGCAATCCAGTGTATGATTCACTGTATGCTGACAGCAATGGAACCGGCGAAGAAAAGAAGGGGCTACTGCAGGGAGAGCCGCAAGTGGACTTCTTTGACGGCCAGAACTCTACGGGCCCCTGCAACGATCACCCACTCGCCTAACAGTCATTGATCTTCACAAGAGGCTGCAGCATTGCAGCGATACGGCACCACATCACGACAGTTGCGCAGCAAAACTTCGGATACAGGCGAAAGGCTGCCCTGGAAGGAAATTCCCGGTTCTCACCATTTCGCAACCAAAGGACCAGCTCAAGGTGTCGCAAGTGCATCTACTACTCGAGCGTGAGGAGTGAGGTGCTACCGTATCCCTCCTTCAGCATCTCACAACTTGTCATCAGCTTTCAGTTTACGCAATTGTGTAACTACCGGCAAGTCTATTTGTGCCGAACTTGTCACTGCAGGTGGTACGTGCGTGTTGGTCGAGAGGACAGTCAAAGATGGTCTCTTCTCCTATTTTTTTACTTTATATGAGGTCACAGAGTCACCTGATGCATACATGCCATTTGTCATTCGCACACAAGAAGTTTCAAGGAGAACTTTGTAGTTTGTTGTGCCCTCTGTTTCCTTTTTCTCCTGCACTCTGTTGCACGTGCCAAGTGTCCTGTATTTTTCCATCCTCAATCGTTTCACATATTGGCTTGCTGTAAAAGTGGGCAAGATTTGCATTTCACCGGTATAATACTACTTTATCGAAGGGTCGCCCCACCACTGACAATTCTTACAGATGCATTTACGTGCGTAGTACATAGTTTTGCTCTTGTTATGTGACGCGAATCATTACTCTCAGCAAGGGTAATTACGCCGGCAAAGTGAAGCATGAGAATGAAGTGGCATGTCTTTCTACAACGGTCACATGGACAGCCTTTTTTTTTTTTCTTTTTTTGTGGTACATACTCTAGCTGCATACTCTCCCAGGGAAAAATAGCATTTGCCGAGGAACAGTCTTGAACATGGTAGCTTGAAGTGCTAGTCACATACATTGTCTGTATATCTGTCTGCCTTTCTGAACGTTATGCATTTTGTAGTCTTTCATTTTTTTTTTTTCAGCTCTTGGTTTTCACGCTGTAAATGTTCTTTCACTACTTAAATAGGAAGTCACTTTGCTTTTGGGACCTTGAGCAATGAATATTGCCCTGCCATTTACGCATGCCATTTTTTTAACTTTTGGCACACATTAATACTAATGAGAGGCAGCTAAACATTTTTAATTAAAAACACTTTTATGTTATGCATCGAATGAAGTTTGCTGTTCAAGTGAACAAGGTAGCAAGCCCAAATTTTGAGTAAGTTTGCCCATCGGGGCTTGCGTGTGCACCTAATGAGAGAAGTTGCCCCCCGCGCCTGTAGCTATGCTGACTTAGGCCGCTTGTTTTAGGGTCGTTTTAATTTTATTTTTTAGTAGTCTTTTTGGAAAAAATGAGGGTCTTTTTGTTGCGGCTAGTAGCTTATTAATTTACTACAGCATGAGATTGTCCTGCATCGCAGAGGTATTGACTTGCTGATACAATCATATATCGTTTTTTTTTTTCTTGTACAATTGGTTTTACTTGCCCTGCCATGGTACTGCTGTGCACTGAGACAGCAGAGTGCGTCCCCTCCAGCAGCAGCTGTGAAAAAATAATCACACTGCCGAGGGAACGTCTTGTGGATTTGTCCAGGGAACCCGTGCCAAAGAAACAGCCCTTATTAAGCTGAGTGCGACTTTGTGCTGTCATTTAGTGGGACGTAGACAGTTGAAGTGCATGTGTGTAGCCATTACTTTCCAGGCAGCTTTTTTACTCCACCAATTGACACTTACTTGCCCTCTGGCTTCTTCACCTGATATTAAGCATTATAAATGTTGTACATAGTAGCTCACTTATGGAGGTCTCATGGTACTTGTAGCAATAGTGTGTCAATCAAGACAGAAATATTCCATATCTTCCCAAGAGTTTCTATTATCTTTTTGTTTCAGTTGGACTCTGTTTTGTTTCCACAAGTTTACGAGCCTGTGTATGTACATTTTAACACTATGCTTTGTGCAAGTTGTCAGTGTTTTCATATAAGTAGTGGGGATGTGGCTGTGCCGATTTTCTGTCCAGTGGCTCACTGATAAGCATGGCAGTTGTGAGCTGTGAACAAGGTCTTTTGCAACTACATATTGCTCAAGATGTGCTTAAAGAAAAAAATTATAATAATAAAACCCTGTTGCACTTGTAAAATATAGCACTACGTCAATTGACAGATGACAGTTCTTCCATTCTCATTCTTGCTCCCAATCTGCTAATCACTAGTCACAGGTTTCAGCGACACTGCAAACCTAACTGGTGCAGAAAAAGTCTACCCAGCCACTCTTTCCGCTATTGCCGGTGAGCACGGGTTCTGAGGCCTGCTCTGAGGATGAGTGACTTGAATGCATTTTAATCAGTACTGGTTGTAAATGAAACTTTCTTTTAGCTTGTGGGGTTGAGCAGCTCAATTTTGTAGTTGTTTTTTGCAATCTGTATTGTTGTGTTGTGATACTGTAGGTGTACAAAAGAATAAATGTGATGATAATTGCTGCAGCGAAGTGGTGTTTGTCTTGTCTTCTCGTGCTTCTTGCACATGGACATGGAACACTTTGGTATTTGGCAGCTGACAATGTGCGAGGTTTGATAATGTGGCATCTGTGAAAAAAAAAGTGGGCTATAATGAGAATATTCAAGTTTAGATGTCGATCTTGTTCGCCTTCCATATACAGGCAAGCATATTCTCCCTTCCCTTCTGCATGTAAAAGTAAACTTCATTGAGAGGAGGGATTAGTAATTCAAGGAGGTTAGTCTGAAAATAAATATTTAGTTTGCTACCCTGCAATAGGGGAGGAGTGAGGGGAGACCAGAAAGAAAGGAAGATAAGAATGAGAGTAGGAGGGAAATAAGCAAAAGCACGTACACAGATAAGTGTCACTATCGTTGAACAAGGCAAGTGGCTCACCGAAACTTCAGCCATGCCTTCCGATCTTTACAGCTTTTCAAGATCGATTGCTCAAAAAGCGGCCGTATGTCAAAGTGTGGAAACGCTGCTGAGAGAGACTGCTTCTGGGGACTGTACTTGGGTCAGTGACATAGGATATATTTGATGGTTTCGTCGATGCATCACTGTGTGCCATTTGATGTCGCAAGCAAGGATTTTTGTAATGTACCACAAGTAAATGAAACCTGTCCATATGCTGGCATGATAGGGAGTGGAGGAGCTCTGATGAAGCTTTGCAATCCTGACCGGGCGCAGGCCTATAATCCTAGTTATTTTTCTGCTTCTGCATTTGGCCAAATGTGAAAGCATAGCTTAGTACGAGTATGTCGTCTAAGGAACCAAAAAGAATTGGGTCAGAATTCTTAAATCTGTAATATGTGCAGAATCTGCAGTCTGATATGTCCCCTGCTGAATTGTGGCATAAAATTATGCAAACCCACGAAATATGGTAGAGGGTCAGTGGCGAGTTGCAACACCACGAATAATCGCGCCCATACAAGGTTGGAAAATTTTTTGTGCAATCGCAGTAAATTTGGATAGACCCCGTTTGAATTCTACGGAGGTCCATCGTGTCTACCCTTTATATGAGGTTTGTACCATGCGCATCACTATGAGCAAGAAGCTCTCACAGGGTTGTCTTCCTCCTTGCAAAGGGCGTAGTGTTAAGTAATGCAAGTGAATGAATGTGGGGCACTCCTCGCTAGCTCGGACCCGGAGATGCAATTAACGAGCGCTTGTGGACCACTTCACCCAAACTCGGCTTCACTCGACCCCAAACTCTGCTTCACTGGCGGCACTAGCCAGTGAAGCCGAGTTCGGGGAGGAAGGGGGCACCCCTTTGAAATGATAATTTTTCGCTCTCGGTGCCATGGTGGGGGCGGGCACTGTGTGCTAGCCCCTGGCTACGCCCCTGCTTTCCATCGATAAAAGTTTTTCTTCTTCCCTTTCATTAACACATTTTGATCAACATGCTACTTCGTTGCAGTGTCACATACGATTTTGAAAGTTTCACGTCTCTAGTTGGTAACATCTTAACTTCAGCGCTAGGAAAGTTCGGGCGAATAGTTTGCTTCAGAATACTGAAATAGTACACATACTTTTAACTGAAGCAGTATTTGTTTCGCTTCATATAAAGTAGTGTGCCCGCGGTAATGCACTAACTCTTCACGGCCGCTGGTAGTTGGAAGGCCTCGTTGCCAAAGCAGCGAACACCCAGTTATACGGGACGTACATCAACGGCCGCCTGCTTCGCGTGTGGCATTTACCTTGCTGCGCGCGCGCACAATTTGATCAGTTAGATATAAACTGGTTCACACTTGCGCTTACAAGGCTATTGGCGAAGCTCAGTAGAGCGGCCGGCTTGGAATTTCTTTAGTTTACACGCAACGCTGTGTTGCATTAGCGAAGCTTAACATCTGCAAGCACTTGAACCATAAATGTACGAATCAGCTCGATTTCAAACACACCCAGCAGCAGCAGTGTAGTTCTTATCAAACCATTGGGATTCGCTTAGGAAAAGCGTCGACGGCGTGGATGTAAACTGCTTGATAGCGGTATCGCTGCCGGTCGCTAGAGACGCGCAAGAGAGGTTGCTTAGTTACGCTTTTTAGTACTGATAACATTGCACGTTTTTCCTGAGCTACTCCAATCCAAAAACGAGTGTGAAACGTTATTTTCAGTCGCATCTCCTTCCGACTGATGTACACCCCACTTCACGAAACAGTAGCAGTAGTGAAATGCGAGATGGAAATGCCAAAATCGCTCACTCGTCGCGGTAGAGCGCAGCCCACGTGACCCACTTCGGGTGTCAAAATGGCCGACGACTGGGGTGAGTTCATGCGGCACATTGCGCACATTTCGTGCCCATGCGTGCTGGTTAAGTGCTGAAACTTCGCCACCGCGTCGGTGCTGACGCTGCCTAATGCGTTATCGTTGCAGAGAAGGAAGACTATGAGCCTCCTTCCTTCGCCAAAAAGCCGGCTGTCGGTGACAGATGGGAGGGCGAAGACGAGGAAGACGTAAAGGCACGTATTCGGCCCTTTCTGGTCGCCGCGGATCATATATTTAACTTCAGATTAGCTCAAGTTTGCTCAAAAGTTGCTGCGAAACTCAGGTGACATGTGCGCCCATAACTGAAGCAGCGGTTCTGAATGTCTGGCTCTCGATCGCTTGCCCGCAGCTTACGACGTCAACACGGTGCCATGCCTGAGATCCGAGCGGACACATGGTAACGGCTCTCCAGCTGTACTTGAAGTGTATACTGCGCGTGTCTCGTATTTGGTGTTATTGCTTCTGTGAGGCACGAAAGATCGCCCGCACTGCTGCCATGTAGGCGTGGTGTAAAGTCCGCTTAATGCGTGCAATCCCGCGCAATTATGCAGTGTGCTGAGCGCGAAATATACTGCGATCGTGTATCTTTAAGTCATGAAATTGTGCGAGATTTCTGTGAATGCCCTAACAGTGTGATGGCGGTCGCCCGTATAGATTATAAATCGGCTGCCAGGTGTGAGTGAAATGTGTTGCTATAGCGCCACTGCCCTGCGGGCAGATGCAAGTGTGCTGACGGCATTTCAACTGCTTTCAGGATAACTGGGACGATGAGGACGAGGAGAAAGAGGCGACTCCTCCCGCCGAAGGTCAGTAATGACATGTTTACAGCATTCATTCGCGCAAAATTACGCAACACGTGCCAACCCCGTTCTTTGGCTCCTTTTCTCATTTAGGGCACTGCGCAGTTCACGATGAATGAATGGATAATTTATTTCACTTGGGAAGTGGCGGGGAAATTCGTGCTTACTGAGGGGCGCTGTGTGAAGCGAATTTTGGTTTTGTAGAAACCAGATAATTGTATTTCGACATCTCGCATTTTACCCCGCGACACACGTCACAGAACAGAAACAGCAATTGGTCCGATGTCGTTCACACTGGATTTAATGCATTGTTTGCATATCACTTCCGTAATTCAGTCTCTGCTTGCTGGATGACTGTTATAAAAAATAACTACAGCTGTGTACCACATTCGTAGCTATTTGTAAATGCTTTGGCACCGGTGGCAGTACTGTAAAAGAATTTAGAAAAACAAGTACTGAGAAGACATACACCGTAACTTTTCATACTTCAACAGTTTTTCTCTGTTTTCATGTATGATGTCAAAGCAACACGCCTAACTGAATAAGCTGGTTGTAATACTGTGCAGAAATTGGCATAGATGAAGGCCAGTTTTGAGCTGCCTCTTTAATGTGTGCATGTGACAGAATTCTTACAAATGTACCTGTGCATGCGATGCAGCCTCATTAACAGCAGTTGCTCCCAAGAAAAAGAAGCCCCTGAGTCAGATCATTCAGGAGAAAGAGGAGCGGAGACGGCGGGAAGCCGAGGAGAAGCGGGCACGCGAAGAACAGCAGCGAGCCGCCCTGACACCAGAGGAGGAGCAAGCTGAGAAGCTGAGGCGTCAGCGCATGCAAGAGGAAGCTGACCTGCAGCTAGCCAAGGAAGCCTTTGGTGGGTATCTTTAGATCTGTGGGGGTTCGCCCTTTGCAGCAGATACCACTGCACCAAAAACATGTAAAGAACCAACTTACAATTGTGTTGTAACGCACTCCTCAAGTATTCAGCGCTTGTACGGCGTTGAAGTGTGAAAGCTATGTAACATGGCTTAACTGCCAAATATTGTACAATACTCCTGAAACTTCTCAATAAGACTGTACATCTCTTATAAATTGGATTATCATTATTATCATTATTATTATAATTAATATTATTGCAATTGTTCAAGGAGCTGTCGTATGCCCAGTTTGTAGTGGTGAGATGTAGATGGCGACTGCAAGGACTGTGGCATGCCTTTGATGATGAAGAGAAAGCTTCAACTTTGAGAGTCATGTCTAAGTGCACATGGGTACATTGATAGTAGCATTGTTTTTCTCAGTGACCACAGCACCGAACATGATGTGATCTTATAAGTAGGGATTGTAAGAAGTGTGCTTATTATTGTGCTACTCATCATTAAAAGTTGATGTTAAAAACATCTTGGAAAACAAACATAAATTTCACCACTGAGTACATAAGTGTCATGTTGGCATGACTACCAATGCCAAATTGTCTCTAAATTTATTGATATAAGGACAGAATAGTGACTTCACTAATAATGTGAGATGTTTCATAACAGCTGAATCCCAATCATGAACAAGTCTCGCTTATCGTTTTCCCAACTTTTCTAAAGTATACAAGCGGGTACTCTGACCACATTTGTACAGGGAAGTTGCTGAAGTAGTTAGTCGTCAACTGACCTGCTGCCGAAAAAAAGAACCAATATAAATGTAGTAATAATCTTCATAATCTGTTGATTAGTAATTAACAGCTTTTTCTCCTGAATAAGTCTGTTTGCCAGAGTACTAGCTGTGTTATGTGTATTTCCTTGTGTTGAAGAGACATTAGTGGGAAATAACAAGGGAAGCTACACTGATAGATTTATACTTGAGGATGTTCAAGGTGTGAGTGTTATCAGTACTGCTTTAGTGAAAAGGGTAAAATATGAATGTCGCCCATTTTCAGTGAGATTCTGTCCCTTGTGCTCAACATAAAAACGTCATTGCAATGTAATGTAAGTCAGCATAAGATGCTATTTCTGTAGTTCTCTTCATTTCCTGGTGAATATGCTAAACAATACTGTAGGTGGTACACAAACCCGCATCCCAGTGACAATTTACTCCAAGTTAGAACCACACAGTCTCAAAGGTTGTGCTTCTAGGTTCTCATTGCCCCAAATTCAATAGCAGGAGCAGGAAACTTGTCACAGATGCTGTCTTTTTGACTCTGTTTCTTAATGATGACATGGGTGGTCAAAAAGTCTCATCTACGCACTTCCATTTCACTGGTGTCATTAATGTGTGGCACTTAACTGGTTTTGACTGATTTCAGAACTCGCTCCAACTGCAGGTAAGGGAAAGTGCCGTATCTATGTAGTGTCATTGGATCAGTCTTTAGCCGCCATTCTTCATTTTAGCCAGGATATCACAGCGTCAACTGCTATCTGGCTACACTTATGCCTTCACCTGTCATAGCGTCACCTGTCAAACATAAAAGGACAGTGGGGTCACATATGTTTCAGGGCAGGTGATTTGGGTTGCACGAAGGAGTAGACAGACCTTTCATGTTTAATTTTTTTAAGGCATTTTCCTTGCATGCAAGCGCTGCTGCTTGGTTTCAGGAATAGGATTTTAACAGTAGCCCAGCTTAACGTTTGCCTTTAGTGTCCTCTTAAAATTTGCTGCTGCTGCTACTAATGCTGTCGCTTGCTGCTTGTGTGTTGTGTCTTTCCCCCACTTATTGTCAGCGCGACCTGACAAATCTTAATGTTCTCGTGAACTGGCTTAAAAGCCAACTGCACTGAAAAAAATGTTATAATAGGTAAAAAATGTAATCTCAGATCATGTATAAAGAGGGCCCTGCCGCGGTGGTCTAGTAGCAAAGGTACTCAGCTAATGACACGCAAGTCACAGGATCAGATCCCAGCTGCGGCGGCTGCATTTTCGTTGGAAGTGAAAACGCTGTGGACCCGTGGGCCCAGATTTGGGTGCACGTTAAAGAACCCGAGGTGGTCGAAATTTCCAGAGCACTCCACTACTGTGGTTTTGGGACGTTCCACCCCGCATATCTATCTCTATCATGTGTAAAGAGCCTCCGTAGAAAATTTATCATTTGAAATACAAGCTGTATTGTTAGAAACTACTTACATAAATAGCTGCTTTTATTCGAAATGTGAAAAAGATGTGGCAATGACTGCTCTGCCACAAAGCATTCGCCACAAAAAAGTAACCTAGAACAAGTCTCTTCAGTGCAAAATTCAAGATAAGGAGGGGATGGGTGGGCCAAGGTTATTTAGAGGAAAGCAGAAAGCCATATGGAATGGAGTGTCGAAAATACGATCGCAGGGATTATATGGAATCAGCTTGCTCAGGATATACTAGAGGTCATTACGAGAGGCCTTTGTCCTATAGTGATCATAATCAGGCCGAGAATAATGATAATGGAGGCCGCCTGAAATTTCAGTGGCAGGTGGTAGTGCATACCACCAGGTGCAACATTCATTTGCGTAAATGGTCACTGGCCGCTAAGCAGAAAACTATGCAAGTGCCGATCATCTCTGGATTTTTGCCAAGATCACCGCATTAGTGCATACACTCACCTATTGCAACAGTTGTAAAAAACTGTTGCAGTTAGTCATTAATTCAGTCCTTTTTAATGTATCGAGTTTATAATACAAAGTGCTTGCTTCCACTGCATTCCCGACTCCCTTAAAGGAAGGAAAGAAGCTAGGAAGAAGCATTACATCATGCAGCCAGCCTTTGCAAGCCTGCTGTCTGCTTTTTCTCTCCCATTTCTCCAAAAGTTGGCCCAGCAGGTGACCCAGAGCTTGGCGGACTCGACCCATTATCTTTGGTTCCTGGTATGTTCTAATCGATGTGCACCTATATTGGTGCCTTGCTAACCGCTCTGTGTGAGCTCTAACCCAATACATTTTTACAACTTTATAAGTAATTCTTTCAACACACACACTTTGACTTCGTTGCAACCCTGGAGTATGGCACCAGCACACTGCTGTTGCACCTGTTGCTTTTTTTTTTTTTTTTTTTTTTTTGAAAAGTGCACTTTGAGAGCGGCAGTGAGGACACTAAAACCTATCAGCCTACCATAACATTGTCACATGTTGGGCCGACATTTTCTGGCTTCAGAGATATCATGGCATCATCAGCCTCCCTCTTAGTTTTTGCTTCCTTCATACTAACCTGTGACGGTGTTCTAGCTGTTGTGGTGTTTGACTACTGACCCGAAGACTGTGCGATCGAATCTCGGATGCAACAGCCTGCATTTCAATGTAAGTGAAATGTTACAAGGACATGTGTTCAGATTTATGTGTCCATTAAAGCACCCCAGGTAGTTGACGTTTTCGGAGCCCTTGAATATGGCATCTCTTATCTTCATACTGCGGTTATGGGACATGAGACCCCAACAGTTAATATTATACGTCTTTCATACTGTTTCCAATAGACCAATGTGTAGGCAATAAATTGGCGCTATCCTATTTTGTATAGACCAATCTCGCCAGATTATCTGCGCATGCACAGATTTCCGGCAGCGGCGCTGCCGCCGTATTAGTTGGAGTACTTAGGGCGCTACAGGGACGGCTGCTTGCTGCACGCTTCAAGTATTTTGGCATCTGTCACGAATCCTTAGTGCATGAGGCAATTTAATGTGGTACAAACTTGAGTGGAGACCTCCAGTACATATTACTGTATTTTAGGTTGCGTTGCATAACCTTTGTCTAAGAAAAAAAAAAAGCAGTCGACAGTGCTTACATGTGGCCAGGTCAACTTGGTGTGTTGATACACTTGTGTCGCTTCGCTAAATTCATATTAAAGAGCTCAGTCCCTGTCATCATGTGAGCAAAAGTTATCGTTAGTGAACGTCAGCACGCGAGCGATACAAGTTATAGTATGCGGAAAAGAACTTCCTAGAACTCTGCAATCCAAAGACAGGAAAAAAGAAAAATAGGATGGAAAAAAAAAGGTTTTGGTATTTGATCACAGAGATGCATTAAACGTGAATTATGAAACGGTCCCTGTGAAGCGAGCTATAGAAGTGCGTGCCGAACCGCAAGTGAACTCCACGCTCTTGGATTGAACGGACACAGCAGACACGATCGGAACAAACCGAACAACACACATTTTATTTAACTACCTTTTCGATCGACGATATTGTCAGCCAAATTATTATAACAACAATCTTGATCAACACGCTAAGACATTCTTACACAATATTAAACAACAGTCAAGAACATGACAAACAAGGCGGTGTCCCTAACGCCTGACTCGCCACAAGGGCCCTGACAGACGGCTCGCGGTGCCGTGTCCGGGGGCTCACTGCGAGACAAACCGTTCGCGCCAACCGCCACCAGCCAAAGAGACTTGCTCAACTCTTTCTGCCGCCACCAAGGCTTGCCTGCTGCCAGGGGTCACCGCCGGCGCTACCGCTCTAACAGCCATTATGATGATAGTGGTGATCTACGCTCGCGAACACGCCACCTACCGCTCAATAGTTTGACCCAGAAGTACGGCTTCTGTGCTAGACACATGCGCCACGTGGCGCCAACAACTTTACAGGGGGTGTCAGCACCGCCACAGTCTCTATAGACGGCGACTGGCCACATGCCATTTGAAAAGTTACTTCGCACAGAAATCTTGTCAACGTCAAAATATTTTCTACTGCACAAGGTATGGATCAGTCCTTAAGAGATAGCATGGTGACACACACATTAAGGTGGACGAGTAGTAGTCTACTCTGTCTACCGGCGACGGCCTCAACGGATTGACGGCTATGCGTCGATTTCGTTGCTAGGCTTACCGCTTTGAAACTGCAGTGTGCCCACGCTCATCTAAAAAGATAAGCTTTGCTACCGCTGTTGCGGCTTTCTGTCGCGTCATTTTGGCGGCGGCATTGGCTGCGATGCTGGCACGGCAGAGTTTTCGCTGTGCACTGCATGGTGTGCAGCTGTGTGCACGTGCTGCATGCGCTTATAAGTATAGTTTTTTTCGCAGGTCTCATTCAAGCTATACACTTCACAGTCATCATCGCTTTTGGTGAGAAGTTCGTTTAGGTAATCTCTGTGTTGCCCTGAAAACATGTAAACACTTTGCCACCGCTGACGTCAATCACCCAGGCAAGGGATCGAGCATGTGTTGCATTAAGTTTTGCTGCCGCTGACCAACCCATCGGTCGCACACAAAGCTGGTATGGTGCAGTGTTGCTGTAGTGCTAAACTACTATGCGTAACTTGATGCACACTAAACTTGCAAACACTTTGAGGTACACATTGGTAGAGAGCGGTATTTGCCACTTCGTTGGACCGCATTGATTGGCGAGTTTGATATACTTTGAAAACGCGTGAAAAATCTGAGTCTTTTTGCTCTAGGCTGCTCTTTTAGCATCTCTGTACACAGCACATGAAACCAACCATCACGATTCATCCAAATATCTTACGGAAATTAAAGCTCATTGAAGTAGCCAGAGAATACATGCAGCTTGCCGACGCAACCAAATGTACAGAGTGCTCCAAGCACCGGCATGCACTGCGGCAGCGGTGGCGAGAACTTGTGGTTAGATCAGTCTATTGCGTAATGCTTGATCAGGTGCTGTGAAAAATGCAGCAGCACAGTTTTAAATGCAGTACTATGTATCAGTTACATAGGCTAGATGATGCTACCATTGGACTACTTAGTTGCTTTCCTTGAAATATATTTTCTATATCAACAATTATAGGCACCTACTGTGCGTAGCCCATCCATCCTCTTAATGTCAGCCCTTATCGAATCATTCCATATCTATCAACTTTCAGCCTGCTAAAAGAAAGGTTGTTTTTTTTTCGTGTTTTTCTTTCTCTTGTCTATTGACAGGTAGACAGTTGTAAAAGCCTGCAGCGTACTCTAGTAGTTCGTTCTTTTTTTTCTGTTTTTTTTTTACAATAGCAGAAACTGCTTCGGTGTGTGGTGCAGAAGACAGTATCGAATTCCACTCCGCAGTTTTTTAGTCTTTCTAGTCTGTCCATTCTCACCTTCTAGATAACAAGTGCAGTGACAAAAAACAGAAGCACCGACAAAAACTTGCTGAGCAGCTCAGCTTGACCTTACCTTCTAGCCTATGACTTGAGCGCATATGAAAAATGAAATTGGATATGGTCACTCAAGTGCATTTCAAAGCTCTGCATGTTGCAATGCCAACTTGAGCGCATATTTATTTACAAATACTGCAGGCCCTGTTCAGGCCCAAGCAGGAGGCATATGAAAAATGAAATGGGATGTGGTCACTCAAGTGCATTTGAAAGCTCTGCATGTTGCAATGCCAACTTGAGCGCATATTTATTTATAAATACTGCAGGCCCTGTTCAGGCCCAAGCAGGAGGCATATGAAAAATGAAATGGGATGTGGTCACTCTAGTGCGTTTCAAAGCTCTGCATGTTGCAATGCCATTTCCACAAGACATTTTGTATGCCAGCCACAGCTTCTTAGACAATGCTTACCGTGTGTTTTTTGTTAATGAAAGCCAAATTTCATTTATTTCAGGATTAACAGAGTCTGATGGCATTGACAGTCTTCAGCCGGTGACAAGAGACGACTTCGACAACCTCCGAAAGGCCTTGGCAACTAAGCTAACGGCATGTGAAAGGTCACCTCACTACATGGGCTTTCTGGATGACCTACTCAGAGACCTCAGCCTCAATAGTAAGTACCGCTTGCGGCATTTTCTTTGAGTTGTCGTATTTTTCACTTTCGTGCTTTATTTAAGCTTCCATGCTTGCTGCTTACAGTTTTTTTAATAGAGCCAGCAGATTTTCTAAAAGTTGGTGTGATCTTGTACTTGATACTGTACCAAGATTGGTGGTGTGATTGGCAGCAGTGTATGTGAAGGCTTAAGACAGGGCCAAAGATTTGTAGCAAAACGTAAAAAAAGCAAGAATGACTAAACAGGGTGTTTAGCAAGACTAAACAAAAACAGCGATAGGCTTGTAAGTGGCTGCGCATGTTGGCAACCTATCTACTATATAACATGAGCAGAGAAGTATGTTTGCAGTTCCATGATATGCACTAGTGGCGTCAAGAGCTGCAGCGTCATTGAGGTACCTGATAGGTAGGTTTCGTAAGAGTTTCATTGAGGTTCTGTTATTACATGAGACCATTGTATCGTTACGGCACCCAGATAATTATTGCCTCACATTATGCTAGTTAAGCTAGTTAGCTTCTTTCTTCTTTATAGCACAAAGTTGGTCACAAGTGCAGGGTTGTGCAAATTTTCGAATGCTTTGAACATTCAGATCAATATGACAGTATTCACTTCAAATTATTGAAAATTTTGAAGAATTCATAATGAACAAATAGGTGTATATATATGAATCCGCATTTATTTCTCTCTAAAGGTGGTTTCACAGGTGTGACGTGGTGTTAAGCCGTGAAGACGCCTATTGATTGAAAATTCGCATTGCTACAAAGCCCCACTTCAAGGTTAAATGTACATATTACGCTCACATCGATTCATCATTTTTTGACGTTGAAAAGCTTGTTATACTGGCTGGTACGCTCTAAGTATAGTAGATATTAAAATGTAACATATCTTGCAAGTTATCACTTGCATTCTACCAAAAGTCAGGTCCTGCAACTATTCAAAGTTGTTTCCACTTCCTTTGAACCAAAGGAATGTAATTCGCTCGGGCCTTGTTTCAATTTAAACTATATAAATTATGCAGGTTAGTTAAACTAGTTCATGACATATGCCTGTTTTTCTTTATAACATGTTATATATACTATTCGAGTTCGCTTCGAACCTAAAATTTACAATTCACAGAAGCCTACACAACTGATTTCCTATGCTACAATGTATGGCCAGTGTTCATCTTCATTTTTCTTTGATTCAATCTGCAGAATGGTCCCTCATTATTTTCGCCCTATTTTGTATCCACTGCAGGATGAAAGCCCTTCCCATTAATCTCCATTTTAACAACCCTATCCTGTGCAAGCTGGTTCTATTTAATGCCTGTGAACTTCTTCATTTCATCACTCCATCTAACCCTCTGTTGTCCTTGGCTTCATCTCACGTCCCTTGGCTCTAACTGACTAAGGGTTATCTCTCTTCTTTGCATTACAAAGCCTGCCCCCAGGTTCTCATAACGTCAGCTACCCTCGTTTGTTTGCTAAATTACCCCACCATTTTCCCGTCTCTTAAAGTTATACCTACCATTTTTCATTCCATCATACGATGCGTGGTGCTTAACTTCCTGAGTTTCTTTGTTTTTTTTTTCTCAAGTTTTCATCCTACATGTTAGTACTGTTGCTAAAGTGGTCACTTACGTTTTTGCACAAGCTGGAAAGAAAACTGTATTTTTGTTATGTGCAGTGGAACCTGAAGATGTGAAAAGGCTCTCCAGTTCTCTCAATGCAGTTGCCAATGAAAAAGTCAAACAGCAAAAGGTAAAATTATTTTAAAAGAATTTAAATAAACAGAGATCTCTTGAAAAAACAATTATTGCTTAATGGAACAGCTTCTAATACGGCTAGTTTCGTACTTGAATTATACTCTCCTGTTCATCTCTCAGTGAATGGAACTCTTGTTAAACAGAACATTTTTTCGCTCCCCTGAGATCCCGTCTAACGAAAGCCTACTGTTTAAGAACTTCTATATTTTAACGCAGGTTTATGAAGTGCCATAAAGTGTTTTTTATGGATAGTAAATGAATGGAAGTAAAAGTAGCATTTCAGGGGGAACCACAGTAGGCTGTATTACATCACCTGTTCTGTGTATAGTGAGGCACCACGATAATTCAGCTCGTTTACTACAGTTTTGCTGCAGTCATCATTATGAATTTTGTGTTCACATGTCTCCATTTCCAGCTGAAGCACAAAAAGAAAGGAAGCAAGAAGGGAGCTAGCCTGAATGTTGGAAAAGATGATGGCCTAGTAAACCTGGACGATTACGGCAATGAATACGACGACTTCATGTAGCATTGGCTACCTGTCTAGTTATTTATCCATTTTGTTTATACTGCTACTGCAATAAAAGGGCTTTTCTAGGAGAATGCATTTATTTCTGCATTACATTATTGAACCACAATTCACATGGCATAGTAGTTGTGGCCATCCAGTTTAGACTGGTCTGTCCCAACTAGCCTGAATAAATTATTATTAGCCCTTTGTGATGTTTCGTATGTCTGTTGTACCCTTAAGAATACAGTCTAACTCCTGCTACAACTAAAAATTCATGATTCCCCGTCAGCAGTCCACAGGAGCCAATGCATAAATAGTGTCGCCACAACGAACACTTTTTCTTCAATTGCCCCGCTTCAACAAAATTTTACAATGCAATTCCAGGCTCAGATACTTATTTCTATGCAGTAAACCCAATTACAGTGAAACCTCGTTAAACCGTGCCCACGTAAACAGTAGTTTCGTTTTTAAAGTTGTAAAGTCAAATCCCCGACTCGGCAGCCATTGAACATAATGCATTTTGTATCCGCATAAGCCATACCAGCTTATCGTGTATGTATCGGTTAATAAGTAGTTTTTCCAATTTTCGTTGTGCGCTCGCCGCGGCATGTCGTCCCCCACTGGGTGTCCCGTCAGAACAGCAAGCCCCAGAGATCGAAACACGCCTCGCTTGTTTGTGTTGATGATGATGGTGGCTGTGTGCCATCTCTTGGATTTTTCTGTAACAAGAAGCACTCGGCCGGCTAGGCTTCTGGTGTTGTCCACGCGATGGCGCTTTGCACAAACACGCAAACACTGTGTGCGCTTGCTTTGCTTTCTTTGTTCTTTTGGCGCCGTGCATAGGTGTTCTCTGGTTGATCCGTGCCGTACAGCTCTCGCGTAGTTTTTCTCGTGTTGTGTATGTGTGTCCACGTGAATGGCGCTTTGCACAAACACGGTGTGCGCTTGCTTTGCTTTCTTTGGCGCCGTGCATAGGTGTTCCCTGATTGATCCGTGCGGTACAGCTCTCGCGTCGTTTTTCACGTGTTGTGTATGTGTGCTTGTGCTGCTTCGTACTTGCAGTCATGCTGAAGCTGGGACAAAAGCATCGAGTGCTGAAAATAGAAGAGAAATTGGACATAATTCATGCCATTGAAAGTGGCACGAAAAAATCGGCGCTGGCATGCGAAAAGGACCTGCCCTTAACCACGGTGTGTGGAATTTGGAATTCCAGAGAGAAGTTGCTCGGCAGTGCTGCTGCAACTGGGAAAAGGTGCCGGCTACGCGGTTGGGCATTTTCGGATGTAGAGTAGGCGCTGGTGAAGTGGCTAAAAGCTGCACGGTCAAAAAATCTGCCTATCAACGGACCCCTGCTCGTGGAGAAGGACCTGGTTTTTGCCTCCCAGCTCAACCATGACAACTTCGTGTGCAGCAATGGCTGGCTGGCCAGATTTAAGGCGAGGCACAGGCATTACCACGAGGACTGTTTCGGGAGAAGGTGCTGCTGCTGACGTGGATGGCGCGGAGCAGTGGCAAAATGGTCAGCTGAAGAACATCTTGGAAGACTGCGCACCTGATGATATCTTTAACATGGATGAATCGGCGCTATTCTTTAAGCTGCTACCAGACAAAACGCTTTGCGTTCAAAGGAGAGACGTGCACCGGCGGCAAGCATGCAAAAGACAGAATATCAGAGGTGTTTTGCGTCAACATGGCTGGAACCGACAAAACTCCGCTCCTCGTGATTGGAAAGTCGGCGAAGCCTAGATGTTTCAAAGGCGCCCGGTTGTCATCAGGGGTTCATCTATCGCAGCAACACCAAAGCATGGATGACGGCAAAACTCTCTGAGGACTACGTGCGCCTCATCGATCGTCGTTTTGCGGCTAGGAACAGAAGAGTTCTTATTATTTTAGACAACGCTTCGGCGCACGTCGCCCTGGACAACCTGACGGCTGTGAAGTTGCCGTTTCTGCCACCAAACACAACAGCGATTGCCCAGCCCTTGGACCAAGGCATCATTCGAGCTGTAAAACAGCTCTACAAGAAGAATCTGCTGCCCAGATTTCTTCTCGCCATTGAATGTGGCAAACTATTCTCCATCGACCAGACTTCGGACATCGTAGACGAACCTTGAAAAACTCTGCTAGCTGAAGTGCTGGAGCGGCAGGGCGTTACGGAAGGCATTTCCTTCCCCGACTTCAGAGACACAGACAGCGATGTGCAGACATCTCCGGACATGTCTGACGAAGCCATTGTTGCCTCGGTTGTCGAAGTGTCGCCAAATGATAGTGATGAGGACGACATGGAAAGCGACAACACGGGTGATCCAGGTCCGACAGTGGCCGAGGCTGCGCATTGCGTCAGCGTCATGCGGGTATTTGCCGAGAAGAGGGGGCTGGCGGAAAAGCTGGCTCGCAGCATAAGTGAGTTTGAGGCCGCTGTCGTTGCTGCTAGGCCGCCGCGTCGTCAAATGAAGATTACACACTTTGTCACGTGCAGTTAATAAATTACTGCACGTTTTTTGTTCCTTCATCGCACTCCCTGAAGGTTTCTTTTTTTGACAAGTAAGTGAGCGACCTGACGCTATTTCGGTTAAGCAGTACTACCGTTTAGTACGTACTTTTCCGAGCTCCGGCCAACTACGAGGTTTCACTGTATTACCATTTTGATGCATTTTCAGAGCCTGAAAATGCGAACGAAGTCCAAAACACGCATTGGCACCACCAGAAACCGCCGCACTTCAGCAAGCATTGGCGCCGCCATTGCTTGATAGCGATGCCAATGAGACTGCCCTGGCCTTGCTATTGCCACTGGCTTGCTTTAGAGCCGCAGACGATCCGAAGCTGAAGCTCAGGTAGAGTGTGCTCAAACTGGTAGGTGTTCTGTGGTGTACTAGGACACACTGTAGCTCAGTCGCTCAGTAGTTGATGGTTCCCGTCACGCAGCTGCTGGGTGCAACAGTGGAACGATGCCTTTCTCGATTTTGATGCTTATCATTATGTTCACGCTTGGTCAGTGTGGTAATTATCAAAGCGGCTGTTCGTCCGCATTATCAACAAAATCAGCTAGCTTCAAGTGATGGATGATAAGAATGGCATGGAACAATGCAAAAGTCGCCATTCCACGATACCCTGCCTTCATGTCGGCGTTGTCGAATAGTTTTGACGTCGGACAGCTGCTGGTGTTAACGTGTTAATGCAACTGTTTAGTTCGTTCTTAAAGGTGGTTTAGGCGTTGTTTCAGCGTGCTTTTCACCATGGGCTCGCTATGCATGAGTGAGAATGATGTGACGCTGCAGGGAAAGAATAGGAAGCAGCTGACATTTTTTGAATTTTCGAGAAACGTTCCTTTGTTTTGCTAGCTCAGATCAGCTCTACTTTGTCCATTTCACTACTGAAAATTTTCGCCTCAACGAAACTTTTTCCGTGCGCCGTCAGTTTCGTTGTAGTGGGGTTCGACTGTATGTCATTTTACCCAGACCTCGATAGCATTCAGTGTCTCTTCAAAGTAGGCTTCCCAGCCACTTTTGTTTGTAGATGCGTGAGTGCTTTTTATTTTTCCCTACTGCCAACTAGTTTGGAAACCTCTTAACTACACCTGCAGTTTTGTTCATTGAACTTCTTAGTTTCCCATAAGAATTCGACAACACTTTTCATTAAAAGTCTGTGCTGTCCCTTCCCTTTCATTGCTGAAATTTTCCTGTAGTGTTTCACTCTAAAGAGTGTAGCGCTTGTAAACATGGACTAGAACAGTGGTTCTCAAATCAGGTTCTGTGAAGCCTTCTTAAGGGTTCCGTGTTGCCCTTAAAGGGGCCCTGCAACACGTTTTGAGCATGGTCTTAAACGCTGCTGATCGGTAGTAGAGGCTCCGGTCAACACGTGAGCCAGATATTATAGCGTTGCTCGTGGCCTAGAATTCACAATGCATTATCCAAGTTAGATAAAAAATAGCTTTCTCTTCTCTCGACAAATCACCGAAAATAAGCCCAGTGAGTTCATCTATGAGCCATTGGCTGATTTGAACATGGCGCGCTCGGTTGTTATAGAGGGCGCCGCAAGACTCCGTCACTTGTCCACGCATGCGCGCGCGATCGCACTGAAAAAGCCGTGTATTCAAAGAAAGAAAAATCCTCAAGGTCACGAGGCGGAAGTGACGTTTTTATTTGCCCCTTTGATCTCTGCTCAGCTTCCAGCGCTTTTGTCTGGACGAGAGAAGAGATAATGTTATTGCAGCTTACAAAACTTTGTAACTCCATGACGATAGTTATAGCACGAGAACAAAACGATGACACAGAGACAAGAAGGACACGAAAGACCGTGTCCTTCTTGTATCTGTGTCGTCGTTTTGTTCTCGCGCTATAACTATTGTCATGCCATACCAACTAGCCCAAACTGCCACACATTTGTAACTCCACTCATACTGGACGAATTCTTAAAATGTTTGTGGCGTTCAATTTGTAAGGTTGTACGCTTTTCCAGTGATGTAATTGCATGGTCACTCAAAAAAGTGTTTTGGGGTTCCTTTAAGGGTTTTATAATGTCTTAGAGTTCCGTGATAAGTCCAGCATGCATGTTTCTCACCAAAAATCAGTTGAAGATCAATAAACTACAATGTATCCTCTAGTGGGGATTCGTGGGGTTAAAATGAGTGGAGCATGGAAATTCTGGAAGATGTTTAAAATCCCGACTTCTTGGTCATTGCTGGCAAGGGCTTTGTCTTGAATGATTACATAACTGTCAATAAATCTAAAAATTCCTGAATTCCTACCGTAAAATCTCAAGCAAGCACTTCCCTCCCCCCACAACTTGCACGGTTTCATTCCCTGTTTTTATTTCCCGACATGAAAACAGTAAATGCATGTGCATTCAATAAAGCATTTCATTGGAAGCACGGATTTGCTTTCTTTATTCCTAGCTGCTCATTCGCCACTTCATTGAATTTAGATCGATGACCAAGCAAGGGCCCGCCCTACAACTCTCTTCATATTATCCTTCAACATAGGGGGGGGGGGGGGGGCACTTGTTTGGGATGTCATAATAGTTCTTCATAGGTTATTCATTAACATGATTGCCCATTCTAACTAAAAGCAGGCCACTCAGAACTGGTGCTAGGCAGGGACTGGTGCAAATGCCTTGTTTATGCGATAGCATGAGAGATGTTCCGCACAAATTTCGGCGTCAGCGTGGGCATTGTTGGTTGTGAGCGTAAAGATAGCTGCAGATCCACAAAGTGAATGACGGAGCGAAGCTAGGTCCTAAGGTCCATATTGTCTATGTTAAAGTCGCCGAATAGTACGAAGGACGGACATGCACGGCCAGAGTACGGTCTATTTTTGAACCATATGCGATCTGTGCACGCTCGATAGACAATTCGCACAACACTTGTGTTTCGGCACATGGGGAAACCATGAGGAACCTGGTGAGAGTTTTAACGAGCTTCGCTCCTAAAAGTCGTCTTGTCCACGACCGAAAAATCGGGACAGATGTAAATAAAAAATAATTTCCGGGTCAGAGTGAAGATTGAACCCAGGCAGTCTACGTGGCAAGTGTTTTACAAGGCTTGTTGAAACTGCCTTGGAAAAAAACGCCGCATGAATTTCATCTAGGGGAAACTGCCTTGGGACAAAATGCCATATTAATGTCATTTAATGGAAGAAATCTTCTTAACGCATCCTGAATTGTGTGCATAAGCGTAGAATCACACCAGATGTCAAAAGGTAATTGAGCAACGAGTGGGTGTTTTAAAAGCCCTACCGTTACAAAGCGCTTAGACATTTCGTCATCATCAGCAGCAGCAGAACTATGAACGAGGTGAAAGTTGCGTAGGTTCGTGTGTTGCCCTATGGATGTGTAGTGGTCCCTTTGCTGATTTGCAAAACTTGTAGACTGGATTGCTTCTTTTACGTTGGATGGCTTCTAATATATACATTATAGTGCTTCTGACTCCCCTGTTGCTAATGCCAATCCTGTGGCAGGTAGGCCTACAGCCTTAGGAGATCACGTATATTAGGGGTGAAGCTCCTTATGGTCTAGGGCATACCCTCGTCCCTCCAACGTATCCAGTAGCGTCACCTTATCATACAATAGATGGCGCTGTCCCATAGAGTGTGGGGAAGCACGTGCACCCATGATTCCTTTCTCTTTTGCGACAGCCTAGTTGTGAGGACATGTCTGTCCCTTCAAGAAACGAGACAACGAAGCCTTTTTCGATTAGGGACCAGTCAACCCGTGGCCAGCGCACTCTATCCCCCTTTTCCGGCTCGCCAAATGGGTTATCCAGGGGTGGAAGTGCTGCTCCAATCTGACCTGCTGTGTCAAGCCGCGCATAAACGGCAATTTGCACGTGCAACGCCAAATTTATTCGAGAGTTTCATCAGCGACTGAGCAACAGCGTGGGCTACACAAAGGACGCGACCGCGTAAAAATAAAATTCCACATCCATATCAAACGTATCTTGGATCATGCACGAATCTTGTGCCACGTGAAAACAGTGCATGATTCTTGTTAAGGTGGTGTTTGTGTGCATACCTCATTATGCAACTCTGTGTGTGTTTTAATAGCAAAGCTGTTAGGCAAACTATAAAGACGGTAGTGCTGTTGCAAAAAACTCACCGTACCATTGCTGAGCTACCGCCGATCGCGTGATGTGTTCGGCGGTTGCTTGGCAACGGTGCGGCGAGTTTTGAGCCATATGGACCGAAAAAAAATTAGTGTCGCTGGCGTAGTGATGACTGCAATAGCAACAATTTGTAATGTAATGGTGATGCCGTACGCGCTCCTTTCTTAATTTTTGTTACCGCACCATTAGGCACATAACGTTGCCTTGCGCAGCGTTATGTGCCTGCAGCGTTATCGCACAGCGTCAAGGCTAGCGTGCTGACAGCGAGAAGCTCGCTTGCGCCGGCCACCACAGCATCCGGATACCCCCCTGCGAGGTGCAATACAGCCCGCGAAGAACGGAGCTGCCTGATTGGAAGCTGCTGACGACTCATCGACCTTCGTGTCAATACGATTTAAGGCTGACAGCTAACTACAAAATGTTGGTGTAAGAACAAGTGCGTCCGCTCCAGGGAGAAATGTGCCTACTGCATAACCTATTCCCGTTGGGAGCGCACCACGTAGAACGGTTTACGAGTTGTGCGCTGATGCTTGCCGATATCGCACGCGCTAGCAATCGCAAGCACGTCCTTGATTAGAATCAAAGTTCACGACTGCTGCTCGAGCGACCCCCCCCCCCCTTTCCTCCGCCTATTTTCGTGCTCGTTCAAGACGGGCGGCGCGTCTCCTCTCAGCTTGAGCGTTCGACGGCAGTTCTAACATGTGATGGGATGCTAAATCGTGCGCCCTCCAAGCGACGCAGATCGGCTGGCTCGTTTATTCTCGGCTTGAGCAGCGCTCATCATCCCAGCTTGTGCAATTTTAAGCGCGGGTCGAACATATGATGCGCAAGGTGTGGTACCAACTTGTAGTTTACGCGGAACATGGCGGCGACGACGAAAACCCGTCGCGTGTCCATATAATTCTTATTGTAATAAAAAAAATATTTTTTTTCTGATGTTCTCCTGATGTGCTGGCTTCTCTGCAACATGCGTCGAAAACCACTCGAAAAAGTTTAGGCCCTTATCACGCACGATAAGGCTCAACTTTTGTCTGACGTCACACCTTGCGGCGATGGGCTCTCCAAGCGTTTCTTCCGTACTAAGGGTCCCTGATGTGTTGGCTTCACATATAGCTTCACCCAACTACCTCCTCCAGTCTGTTTCTGCTGGTATTCACTTTCCAACTCGGCAGTGCGCTTTCCATGCTTCGGTGTTGCTTCGCCGTGCCGGTAAACATGTAAGAGCATCGATATGCCACAAAGAGCACAATGCGGACTGGAGGGTATGTGGGGCCGGGCCACAATCATGACGAACAAAAGAACTTTCACTATGATGGGAGTTAGTTTCGACATGTATGGCATGTAATGCTTGCCCCCTTTTAATTAGTCTGTCACAGTGTTCCTCTGTATGCTTTTGTAGAAAACAAAACTGAGGACAATGAACATCGTGGGGTGCTTATGTACATTTTGGGGGGTCGTGTGTTTTAGGGTGCGGGTCTTGCCACTCACAGTAGTACGTTGCCGTAGTAGCCACTTGTGAGCAATCGCCTTTTACGAAGAAATGCGGTTGACTTGCATAAGTCTAGAAAAGGGCGAATATATATTTAGTGCCCTTTTTAGGGAGACATCCTGATCTTCAGAAGTATTGAGGATTGTGTTTAATTTCTTAATATTGCTGATCTGTACATACATTTACAGTGAATAAATGTGAAGCAGTATGGGTGGGGGGAGTGATTTTAAATTAAAAGAAGAGAAAAGTGAGCCCCGTAACAGTCTCTCAGGGGAAGGACACCTCAACAGTAGCTCACGAGGGGTGGGGGTGAAGGAGGGATTAAAAGGATAGGATTAAACGGTAAAGAGATAAAGAGAGAGGAAGGAAAGAGCGAGGCGCAGGGACAGCGAACGACGGAAGTAAGGAGAAGATAGGAAAGATGGAGACAGTCGCAGGAGTCCGAGGTTGGGGCACCACTCGACGAGAGCTCTTGTCGGCAACAGGAGATGGCGTGGCTTAATTCAGTAGGCCAGAGCTACGCGGTCGTCGTCGTCGAGGACCGGCGTCAGGAGGTGGCGTAGGACCAACCCAGTTGGCCAGAGCTGCACTGTCGTCGGAGATCGCGAGGGCACAACCGGTCGGCACGGAATCCAGCGATCACCGGTACGGTGCAGTTACCTGGCTTACGGGCGTTAGCGCTCTGCAGATGCTGGCGCATAGCTCAGCGCTTAAGGGCGCTTTCCTTTAGATCGAAGGGGCTAGGCTCGACTCTGAACACTGTATGAGTATTTTTTTTTATTAAACAATAAACAAGTGAGTTTCGTAGCTTTTTATTGTTTACATCCGTTCTAAGTGACATAAACAAGCCGGACACACAATTTTAGTCCGTTGATTGCGTTACGTGCCGACGCTCTACACATCAGTCGCTGTAGAACTGTTCGATAGACCATTCCACAGAGTTTTCAGCAGAGCGAAAGAATGCGACAATGCGCCCAGTTCGTTTGATTAAGCAATTGATGCTGTACAAACTTGCTACCAACTGCATGGACGTGTTCCTCGGCGGGTAAGTTCTTGGTATTGACACATTGTCGATAATAGGTTGATAACTCAGTCACTTCATCTTTGTTTGCCTTTTTGAGTGCAGCTACGACATGACGAGGCTGATCCGACCATATATCCCATTGCTTATTTAATTATGGTCACCGGGGCAATGGTGTTTACAATGGGAGATACCTGAGGTAAGGGTTCCCCTGATGTGCTGGTTTCCCCGCAATAGATGGTCGAAACTAGTAAAAAAGATCAGACTCTTATCATTACTGATAATGCTCAACTTTTGTCTGACGTCACAACTTGTCACATGAGCGTACTGTACGTTTGTTCCGAGCTAAAGGTTCCCTTGAGAATTTGGCTTCCGCAAAATGCATGGTCAAAATCAGCGAAAAATTTTGAGGCCCTTATCACCCATGATAAGGCTCAATTTTTGTCTGACGCGGCCCTTGTCACATGGGCGTACTGTACACTTGTTGCGGGCTAAAGGTTTGCCTGAGAAGTTGGCTTCACTGCAATGCATATTCAAAACCAGCGAAAAAAGTTGAGGCTCTTATCAACCCTGATAAGGCTCGAATTTTGTCTGACGTCACGTCTTATCACGTGAGCGCCCTTCACGGCAAGTTGTGACATCAGACAAAAGTTGTGTTTCATCTTTTTTCGCTAGATTTGACCATGCATTGCGGAAAAGCCAACTCCTCAGGGGACACTTTAGCTTGGAACAAACGTACTGTACGCCCACGTGACAAGGCGTGACGTCAGAGAAAAGTTGAGTCTTAGCAGGGGTGATAAGGGCCTCACCGTTTTTCGCTGGTTTTGACCATGCATTGTGGGATAGCCAACTTCTCAGGGGTACCTCTAGCTCGAAACAAACGTACAGTATGCCCACGTGATAAGGCGTCACCTCAGACAAAAATTGAGCCTTATCAGGGGTGATAAGGACCTCGACCTTTTTTCGCAGGTTTTAACCATGCATTGCGGGGAAGTCAACTTCTCAGGGGTGGCTTTAGCTCGGTACAATCGTACACTACGCCCACGTGTAAGGCGTGACGTCAGACAAAAGTAGAGCATTATCAGGGGTGATAAGGGTCGCAACTTTTTTCGCTGGTTTCAATCATGTATTGCGGGAAAGCCAACTTCTCAGGGGACACTTTAGCTTGGTACAAACGTACGGTACGCCCACGTTTAAGGCGTGACGTCAGACAAAAGTTGAGCGTTGTCAGTGGTGATAAGGGCCACAATTTTTTTCGCTTGGTTTCGACCATCTATTACGGAAAGCCAAATTTTCAGGCGAACCTTAAGCTCGGAACAAACGTACAGTATGCTCACGTGGCAAGTTGTGACGTCATATAAAAGTTGAGCCTTATCAGTGGTGATAAGGGCCACAACTTTTTTTAGCTGGTTTCGACCATGTTTATGGAGAAGCTAAATTCTCAGGCGAACCTTTAGCTCGGAGCAAACGTAGGTACAATATGCCCATGAGACAAGTAGTGACCTCAGATAAATGTTGAGCCTTATCAGGGGTGATAAGAGTCTGAACGTTTTTCGCTGGTTTCGACCATGCATTGCGAGGTAGCCAACTTCTCAGGGGAACCTCTAGCTTGAAACACTTACTGTACGTCCACGTGATAAGGTATGGCATCAAACAAAAGTTGAGCCTTATCAGAGATGATAAGGGCCTCAACGTTTTTTCGCTGGTTTTGACTATGTATTGCGGGGAAGCCAACTTCTCAGGGGACACATTAGCTCGTACAAACGTACAGTATGCCCACATGACAAGTTGTGACGTCAGACAAAAGCTGAGCCTTGTCAGGGGTGATAAGGATCTTAAATTTTTTCGCAGGTTTCGAAGATGCATTGCGGGGTAGCCAACTTCTCAGGGGAACCACTAGCTCGAAAAAAAAAACTTACAGTACGCCCACGTGATAAGGTGTGACGTCCGGCAAAAGTTGATTCTTACCAGAGATGATAAGGGCCTCAACTTTTTTTCGCTGGTTTTGACCATGCATTGTAGGGGAAACCAACTTCTCAGGGGACACTTTAGCTCGGTACAAACGCACAGTACGCCCACGTGACAAGTTGTGATGTTCAGACAAAAAAGTTGAGCCTTATCAGGGGTGATATGAGACTGATCTTTTTTGGCTAGTTTCGACCATCTATTGCGGGGAAACCAGCACATCAGGGGAACCCTTACCTCAGGTTTCTCCAATTGTAAACACCATTGCCCCGATGACCGTAAGCAATGGATTATGGTCGGAACGTTTGCTTGATCAAACGAACTGGGCGCATTGTCGCATTCTTTCGCTACGCTGAAAACCTTGTGGAACCTTGTAGTGTCTATCGTTCTGCAGCTATCATGTGCACGGCGTCAGCATTCAAAGCAATCAACGACTAATTGCGTGTCCATCCGTGTTTATTAGAACGGATGTAAACAATTAAAAAACTATGAAACTTACATTGTTTAATAAAAAACAAACTCTCAGACAGTGTTGGGAGTCGAACCTAACCCCTCCAATCTAAAGGCAAGAGCCTTAAGCGTTAAGCTATGCGCCGTCATCTGCAGGGCAAGAATGCCAGTAAGCCAGGTAACTGCACCGTCCAGGTAATAATAATAATAATAATAATAATAATAATAATAATAATAATAATAATAATAATAATAATAATAATAATAATAATAATACTTCCTGCGACGTACACCTTAGTGCGTCTTAAATACTGTACGGGCGACGCGAGTTGGCCGGACGAGGTGCGCCGTGGTTTCTGCAACTGTTTTTAATTACAGGAAACGCGCTATAGCTTAACCGTGCTACACCTCTTTACTCATGACTTTAATGAAAGATAATAGTTATAGCACGAGAACAGAACGACGACGCAGAGACAAGAAGGACACGAAGGACACGAGCTGTCGTCTCCTTCTTTTCTCTACGTCGTCGTTCTGTTTTCGTGCTATAACTATCGCCATGCCATACCAACTAGCCCAAGCTGCCACACTTCTAATGAGAGAGATGCAGAGGGAGAAAGTCTACGGACCCATTCACAGCGTGGAGATGGCGGTACATCGAAGCTGTCTATGCGTGATGATCCCCTTCCGGCATTCCTTGCAGTGACCCTTGGTTTCCTCAGTAGTACCTTGATCCCTTTCGTGCCGTGTTGCCTCAGCTTCGTGAACTTGCATTTCGGAGCCTAGCTCCGCTGGCACTCGGCCACCGTTCCACGCACTACTGCGTCTTGTGTATCAGAGCTCGTGTGATGTCTGAAATACGCCGCTATATATTTAAATGAAGGAATGAGCACTCCAGTGAATTCGCCGGAAGAATGCGGTCTCTTCTTCATGGGAATCCAAATGCGTTTCTTGCCGTCTGGCCCCTAGTAACGAGCAGCAGTTGGCCTTTTAGGGCGGGGATTCAACGCAAGATCTTCCATTGGTCTCGGGAGCATATGTTAGCAATGGGGTGAAAGAGGAGTGGTGGCAGGTGATTTTGGTTGAAGTTGCATACTCCTGACATGTGTTCTAGTGTTCCTGGTTCTTGGCACATGTACGGATCATTCCTGTCTGTTCTGGCTCGGCTGCATTATTTAAAGTATTCGGGAGTGCAGAATATCTCTGTTTCTATCTCTCTATTGGTCCCTCGAAAACCATGGATCTGAAGTGCGCGCGCTTAATTACACCTGACCGGTCACAGCGAGATCGCATGCTCTGCTAAATCAGCCAGGTACTTGCTTGGAATATTTGGCGCGCGCCGACTACTACGGCACAGGCTGGCCTCACCTACGCGTTACGACGCTTTAGCGCGTGCCAAATTCACGCGCCACACACGCGGACGCGTCGTAACGCGTATGTGTGGTTAGGGCTTAAGAACGCTAAAAAAAGATCCACCTGTTTCTCCCAGGAAATGAAAGAGATTAACTGCAAATGTGCTAGACTGTACCTTATTGCTAACAGTGATACTTGAAAGAAGTATAAATGAATTTCAGTGCAATTAAATGTATACTTAACAATTTTTTGATGTGCCAGAGTACAGCACATATGTACGACAAGGAGAACCACTATTTAATTTTTTTTTGTTTACACTGAACTCCATGCAGACGGAACTACGTTTTCCGGTTTCCTCGAGGGCGGCATCACCAAATTGATTAAGGAGGGGGGGGGGGGGGGAGGCGGTGTCTCCAGCTCTACTAAATATGATTTGCTGAGGACTACACTGAAATTCTTGGCATGTGATGTCACGCGAAGGAACAATTATGGTTAATTAGTTACAGGGGCGATAAGAGGATATTTTTTTACTGGGTGGGTGGGTACCCACTGCGATGTTATTCAATCGGGGGGGGGGGGGGGGTCAGGTAATAGGGGAACTAAGGAACTTATTCTGTGTTTTGAGCATGTCTTTTTTGGGTTGGGAGGGGGGGGGGGGGGGGCAAGGGCATGCAGGGAGTAGTATTATAGGGGGCAGCTACCCTTTCCATCGCGGCACCCTTGTTTGGCAACATCCAGTAAGTATGAAAGGCGAAGCTTACCTTTGCAAGGGCTTTTCCGGGGCATTATACAATGGCTTAGAATGATTCTGGAGCATTTCAGCCCACGAAACATTGCTTCCAGCACCTTAACTGCTTCTCAACTACTGTAAACACCATTAATGTTGTATCCTTAGGAACTTCAGATCCTTATGAATATCTGAACCAACATAAACTTTGCTCTCAAACCCAAGGTGCTCAGTTCAATAATTTCAGCAAGTATAAAAAAGCTGTGTGACATCAAACACGGCACGCAAAGTTTGAGTATTCAGGTACGCCCAGTCCAAAAACAGATTTGTTTTACCGCTTTACAAGCAATCATTGTTGGATACCATACTTCATCACGGCACAGATGACAAAAGTGGCTAGATGGCACCTGCATGCTAAGTTGGAAGCTCGCCCACCAAACATGCACAATTATTACTTTGAACAACAAGTGGGAAAATGAACATTTTCACACAAGGAGGTATACAGGACAAAACATATAGCGCTTAAACCGACATTTTGGCAAGCAGTCTTGTCTAAGCACCCCCCCCCCCCCCCCTTCTCCATGAAGGTGAGACCATTTGTAGAATCAACCCCGCCAACATGCAGTGCTGAATATTCATCTCTTGAAGCCTTTATCTTCTGCTGTGTTGAATTTCCATCTTGTGGGCATGTTGCATATGTCGTTCCAATGTCTAGCAAACTATTTTATGAATGAGTTGCAGAGCAATGCTGTGTGCGCCGTCAGGCTTGACGTACCAGTCAAGGCAGCAGAGAAGCACTCGACTGGCCGAGCTCCAATGAACGCTAAATAAGAAAACGTAACACACAAGCTACATTTAATTTTTATGTATTGTAGTAACCACAAAATTTAGAACAAAGAATGTAAATGAACACAGCAGCTTAAGTCCCTGGACAGAGAATCCGTTCAGAAACCTGCACGTGTAGTCAGGTCTGATACGGAAACTAGATGGGAACTCTCACTTTACTGGGCGGAGATGGGATGTGGTGATACTATGAATTAGAATGAACATATTGCATAATATTACATGCTCTCAATTGAACAAGTCATATGTAAGCAACCATATGCCTTAGCCAAAGGAAGGAAATTTACTGAAATAGCAGATGCCTTAAAGTATTTGATAAATGTTGGGAAATAGTAAGAAGACCTTGTACAACTACAAATGTACAGAGCAGCCTATAATTAGATTTAAACACAATTTTCAATACTTCTGAAAATTAGGATGTTTCACTAATAACAACATTAAATATATCTTCGCCCTCTACTAGACTGACTGATGCAAGTCAACGGCATTTTTTCCTCAAAGGCGATTGCACACAAGTCAGCACCAATGGGCATGTACTCCAGCTGTGAACAACTCCACAACCGGTCACTTTTTTTAAGGAACATCACAGAGTGCATGAACAGGACTATTTCTTTAGTCACAGGCGACCGGCGGCCGTACTTCACTGATCTGGCCAGGGCTCATACAGTCCTCTCAAGTAGTACCCGACTACATATTGATGAACAGGGTTAAAAAAAATTATTCCCAGCACTTATCTTTATTACACAAACAATTGTGGGCATGTATAGCCCGGAAGTAACCAACCGAGTGGGGCAATTGCCTGCAAATTTTGCAAGATTAGTTCCGCCAGCAATCTAAAATATCCTGAATTCTTGCGGGCAAAAACATGCCCCTTTTAAAAAGACAACCAAAATACACTAAGCGGCTCGCAGTTATGATCACCTGAGTGACAATCAACATTCTAGAACTTTCCCGGGAAAAACTTCCCCCACATAAATTCACAGCATATCCACGGAGTGAATAGACAATTTTAGTACAACGGGCTTATTGGGATACCGGGCGTACCGTGATAGTGGGATCAAAGTGAGCGTGCGCAGATACGTACGTTACCCGTACTGCTTACAGTACGCGCGCTGTTTTTCAGATTTAACGTTACCGTGGTAGCGTATGTGTAAGTTGTGTACGTACAACATGGCAGTGCTCTCGGACAGGCTATCACTGAACATGACTATACGCCATTGAACATGACTACATGCCACGCTCATCATGCGCTCGTCGCCATTTTGCTAGCTTCACATATTCCAAATTTGGTATTACGTGACACGAAAGGACGACAAAAGTAAATGCCACATTCAAATATGATAATCATGACATGCGTGTCTTGTAACAACATGACTACATGCTATGCTCATAGTGCGCTCGTGGTCATTTTACTAGTTTCACATATATCAAATTTGGTGTTATGTGACTTCAATGGATGATGAAGGTATATGACTGGTGAAAACATTATAATCATGACATGTGTGTGATGTAAGAACATGACAACATACCACACTCATGATGCGTTGGCGGCCTTTTAGCTAGCCTCACATAAACCAAATTGGGTATCGCGTCACACGAACGGATGACAAAGGTATATGACACGTCCAAACATGATAATTAGGACATGCGTGTCATGTAAAACATGACTTACTTGCTAAGCTCATAGCGCGCTTGCAGCCATTACGCTCGCTCCACATATACCAAATCTTATATAACGTGACAAGGGTAAATGAAAAGTCCAAACATGATAATCATGACAAGAAAGTCACGTATGGCATATTTTACATCCGCCTCGTAACGTTGTGCTGATTTTAGAGTGACCTATCAACCTCCCTCATTCGTGCTTCGCATATCGTCGATTCCCACTGTACAAGGGATCTGCCAACCTTTTTTCATTTTTCATGAGCTCTACTTTCTCCTCTTGATCTATCCGCCTCCTACTCGCTTTTCTTTTCCAATCCTATAAGGATTGCTGTAAATGTTATGCAAGACTCCTGTCTCAACAAGTAGCCGCTTGTCTGTTGCTTTTTTCATTTTTAGTACGTTCGCTGAGTAGTGGGATTTATCCAATTTTTATGGCGTCTTCTGCCAGCTTCAATAGCTTCGCTGTTAGAAAAGCCACTTGAACCTGTGTAATGAAGTATTGTAGCAATGGAGGATACAGCAGTGAAAGGGGTAGATAAAACAATACTGATATGAGGAAACTTGCTGTATGCAAAGCGTATAATGATTTTTTTAGTTTTAATGTGGAAAAACTACTAAATGATTATAAGGAATGCCATAATTAAGGGCACCCAAAAATTTGGCCACCTGTAGTTTTTTGACGTGCATCTTGATCTAAGCACATGGGCCTCACGCAATTTCGTGTCCATCGAGACTACAGCCACCAAGGCCATGATTTTAATGCCGCGAACTGCGGCTCCCCAGTCGAGCGCCATAACAAAAGACCACCGTGGCTCGGACCAGGGAAAGCATGCAAAGCAAGACCGCTGGGTCGAACCATGAAAATGTCATACACGTATTGGCTGAAACGCGACAGCCCCGTTAATGCGTGGTCACGGTCGTCGTTTTTAAGTACTCTGGATTGTGTAGATTCCACTGCAAGCAACAATACTCACGTTAAATGTGCCTGCAATTAGATCAAAACACAAAGAATCACTGCCGGATGGCATGTGGTTTGTATGCCAATGCAGCTGAATTAACGGTTCTGGAGTAGCAGACAGGCGTTCTGTTGCTGCCGTTGGGGAGATCTATGTCGGTCCGAGAGCGATGGCGTTGGCCGATAGATTTTTTTTATAACTTCAGACACAAAGCGGGCAGATTTCTGGAGTGATTTGTCTCTGAACTTACGAAGTACTTACCTGACCACCCTTGGTTATGTGTTCATATACAGTGGATATCTGGTCACTCGGAAGATCACAGGGAATGAAGTAGCTCACGCCATGTCCCGCGTAAATATCCCAGGCCTTCCTCTGTGGTGGCCGATTCACTGAAGTGCACCGAATTACTTGCTATGGCACGTTTAGAGAGGCGAACGTTTAGATGAGATCAACAACAATCACAGCGTTTAGCCCGATCCTCCTCACTTTGTGTCGAGACGCGAGGCAGCCCTGAAAAGACGTGCCCAAACACACTCTTTAATGACACTTCACATTCAGCACTACATATACAAGGAAAGGACAGGTCTTTTGCTTGCATGGCCTGTGGTGGCTTCTTGGATAACGCTCATGTTCTGCTGTACTGTCCGGGTAGTCGCGCAGCCATGGGCGAGAGCCTCAAGCACATACCTATAAACCTAAGACCTGCGACCCTGGAGGAGTGGCTGGCGAACTCCTTCCCAGACATCATGAAAACACTGCTCAAACAATTGAAACTTCTAGGTCTGTACGATAGATAGGCCTTTTTTTTAGAGGACCTGGACTGGGGTTCCTTTATTTTTGATAAAGTTCTTGTCTCTCTTATGCTGTTTTCGAGCCAAAGTGTGAATATATATTTAGGTATCTGTCTTTGCTCGAAGAGGCTCACCTCCGGAGTGTGCACCAGAATCAGGGCTTAAGTTATAACCCAAATAAAGCCAAGTCGCAGATTGTCAATAGCCCAAACATAGCCACATAGCCCACTCACCCGAATGACCGCCAAACTTCTTTTTCTGAAGCACAATTCGGCTATATATAGCCAAACCTGGCAACACTGCCCCCACGCCGCCACCAAGACTTGCCTTCAGGCGTTATTGCCGGCACCACCATTCTAACCATGACGATGATGGTGGTGATAAACGCTTGCGAGCACAATGCCACCTACCACTCGATAGTTGTCACCCCTGAATGCGGCTTATGTGCGAGACACGTGCACCATGAGGTGCAAACAACTTTACAAAAATGTTAGCACCTTTGTAAAGGTGTTATCACGAGGATGGAGTCGCTGTCACGAGGATGGGAGCACCCAGTCCAGCCCTGGTTGTCCAGACACCTTTATGGCCTCCGATACCTTGAGGCCATGGCGCGGTACGCTCCGAGCCTGCCAGACCGAAGGAGCCTTGACTTGATGCGGCAGCCCAGGTCATGCTGGAGAGGGCAGCCTGAAACCAGTGCTGAATACACTTCACCAACTGGATACTCTCAGTTTCCGCCAACAACCTGAGTGGCGGGGCTTAACGGGGTGCAGTCCGGACCAGAGTGCTACCGGCGTCGAATCCACGGCAGTGAAAACGACAGCCGTGGCAGTGACAGCGGCGAAGGTGACAGTGGTGGCGATGACTGGCCATGATGCAAGTGGGCACGGCAGCTGCGATGACTACATCAGATGCAGCGGTGATAAGTGGGTGCACCGGCGGCATCCGCAGCAGAAAACCAAGCACAGGAGGGCACGGATTAGGACCCACTGTCCTAGTTTCACTCGATGATGAATAACAAATTACCCTCTTGTTTCAGTCTCTGTCGTTCCGGGTCCTTCTTAAGAGAAGGAGGATGTGGGCACGCACATGCGCCCATGGTTCCTTTCCCTTTTACGGCAGCTCGGCAGCCTAGTTGGGAGAATATGTCTGTCCCTTCGAGAAACAAGACAATGAAGCCTCTTTCGAAGGGACCGGGCACCCCACGGCCGGGGTACGCTATCCCCCATTCTTGGTTCGTGAAATGGGCTACCCTCCCTCAGCGAGGGAACTAATCCTCGTTTGGGAGAGGGAAACCGGGAGGTTGGTTAAGATGAGCGTGCCAACAGCAAGAAGCTCTCTTGCGCTGGCCACCGGACTGAGGACAACACTTGGATACCCCCTGTGAGCCAAGGACCTCAACGACCAAAGGCGTAAACGTATACCCTTTGTTATTTTCTTAGAGCGAACAGTCCCTCTATGTGACATTTACGTGTTATTGCTAATGTTGAAATAAAGTATTGTTTTGTTAGCCTAGCCTGTTTTCTTATTCACCTGAAACCATGCAGCTGCAATGGCTCGAGCTATAGGAAGGGGACGTTAATCATGCACGGTACGCCTGTGTGCAGCTAAAACATTAGTTAGGCCTCTGCGTCATCCATACATAAAACAGACTTTCTTCAAGAGATGAACAGACAGATGGGCGGCACCTTCACCCCACTCATCATCATTCACTCCAGGGATATGCTGTGAATATTTTTCAATTTTTTAATGTCTCATCGAAGTTTGTCAAAATTAATTGGAGTGCACATCTATTAAATAGATAAGCCTTTGAAGATCTTGTAAATGTTGAGTTTTTAATGTTTGAAGTTTGGTTTATTTTGCCACACTAAGTACAAAAACTTCAGATGTGGTTTGGAAGGTGAGAAAAAAGCTACGTATATATGTAGCTTGACTGGCCCAACCGGCCATTACCCAGCAGTGGACACTTTAGCAGAAGCAAATTGAAGCAATACATAGAAAGGGTCTTTGAATTGTAAAACAAAGTTATTTAGAATATACATATATAGCAGACACTTTCAGAGAAAAAACAAAACATGCGCACAAAAGGTAACGTTTCATTAAGTTTATCAAAGTTCTTTTTAGGTGCACTTCTGCTCAAGAATGTAAACCTATAGCCTCTGAAGATATAGTATATTTGGATTTCTTAATGTTTCATTGAACCTAGTGTAATAGGCTTTTTCTGAAGTGGTAGTACTATATTTGATTAGGGTGTGGATTAAAGCATTATAAAGTGAAAGTGCATAAACGATTGTATTAACGAAAGTGTATTCAAAAAGTGAGCGATCTTTAATGCATGCTCTAATTGAAGCCATTTTTCTCCACTAAATCAATGTGAGCCTCAAATTTTAGATTAAAATCTACAATCTTTCCTAGAAACTTTGCACAACTTATTTAAATTTAAGATAGCTTCATGTGTAAGTTTGATGTCTTCAGTATTTTAGGTGAATGAAAAATAATGAACTGATATTTAACAGCATTTATTCTTATATAATTATTATAACACAAGTTCTCAAGCCTGCATACATTGTAGTTTATTTTATTTTAAAACTTGAATGGTGTTTGTGGCAGAAGCCACAATTGCCATATTGTCGGTGAAAAGAAAACACTTGCAATCAATCCCTGCACGGCAGATACGCTTAAATGTTTCTAAGTGTGTTCAGATGAGAGTCGCATGCAACAAGGAGCTGCTAGTTCACACCTATAACATCAATAATTCTTCATTAGCTTCAATAGACCAATTTAAATACTTGGAATTGCATGTAAGTTCTTTTCTAAGCTAGAGTAGCCTTGTGTGATAGTACATAGTTTCCAAAGCTTTGACGAAACGCTTAGAAATTGTATGATACATTTCACTCCTAAATCTAACCTTGTGGTCTGGATGACATTAGTTACACCACTATTAGAATATACAGATGCAATATCAATCGCATTGAATATGTACAAAAAAGAAGTGTTAAGAGCATTAACGCCTATAGCAGGCATGTGTACATTATTAACCAGAAACATTAATGTGAACTTCCGGCTCTAGAATCATGCAGAAAATTGCGCCGACTGCAAATGCTTTGCAATACTGTAAACAGTAACATTAGAATGGACATCACTGGTTACATGCAGTACAATAGCGCAAGGCCAATGAGATGGAAGCACAGTAAGACAGTTGCAAGACCACAACCTAAAACGAATGCACATCAATTTTTTTTAATATCAGAATGGAACGAGCTTCCATGTGATTTCCGGTTATCCGGTTATCCGCTTCCCTTACTGAGCAAAGTGCGGGATCACGTGATCCAAGTTAGCATGTCGCAACAATTGCAGCGCCCATCTGCCAAGTGACAAGTCTAGTGCCAATGGACCATTCTTTGTAGTTGCCCTGTACACTTGAATGAAGGCTACGCTTTGAACAAGAACAACTTTATTGCACTAGTCACTATTTCATAAGGTAAAAATCATTTCTTTACAGTACAGTACAAAATACAACAAATACTACTTTGACAACATTGTGGAAAATTATGAAAACAGTGGCTACCGAACGTCTTGTTCGAGGCGGTCGCAAAGGTAAGAGTGATCTTGCAGTGTTTTTGATGCTAGCCGCGAAAATCCGAGCCTCTTTGACAGCTGCAGCCGTGATTCCAAGCAGGGAAGCCTTTCAATGATGTGTTCGAGTGCTTCACGACTCTTCTCATTTCTCACTCCTTCTGCCTCGTACCTTGAATGGACATTAATTTTGTTGGCCTTAATTTTCAGGGAAGAGGTTAAAGAAAACATGGGTGCTCAAAGCAACTGAAAAGCTGCAGTAAGAATCAATAAAACTATTTTTAGAGTAACTTTAAAAGCAAATAGAACTTGTCTAATCAGCCAAGTTTTATTAGTGTTTGTCTAAGCAATAGATACAAACATATTACAAATATAACAAGTGCAGCTCTAATATGTCACATGTTGTCTTCTTTGTTTACTTCTGCTTCACGCTTCCACACGTTCGTAATTTAGAGAAGTTTAAATAAAATTACATTCCCTTCATGCTTTATCTAGCTTCATTGTATGTATTTTTATACAGCTGACACTAATTACTTAGTGAAAATGTGATGCATGCTAGTGATGTGCGGCTGGCTCCTTAAAAGTACAACACAGCACACAGTCAAAGTACTGCGGAGGTAAAAGTGATAACGCATAAATGAACCTGCATGAAACTTCAACATGTTTACGTTGAAATATACATTTATCATGCACAGTTCACAAAACATTTCTTGAAACTGTACTGAAATCAGTACACTGGCTTTCAACAGGAACTTAGGGTAACGCAACACTTATCTGGTTGACTTGCCAGTCAGTTCATATTTGATATCCAAATTAAGTCATTTACTGGCTAATTTTAAACAAACATTCCGGCACAATACACAGTTATAGTATGCCTTGGTGAACCTTACAAAGACACGAAGGAAGGACCGCAAATGACAAAAGCACCAAATGTTAGCAGTGCTGTCAAAGTTATCATCACCATGACTTGCACAGGTACTAGTATCAATTTAATATTGCTGTGGCTTCATACCATGCATAGAGAAGACTTACTTGAGTGCTATCTCTTGAACATTTTCAGGAGTCAACTCGCAAACTGAACACAGATCCCGAAGGTATTCCCAGTCTTGTTCAAGCAATAACCTCTGAAAAAGTGCTGCACTGTGCCAGCCTTGAAGTCCGTATGCCTCTGCTATCATGTCAGCCTATACAAAACACATGCCAAGTAAAACTGTAAGCTAGAAACATCTTTTATCACATAAATACACTTAAGGGGAGACACTCCTCGAAAAAGTTTTTTTTTTTATTTCTAGTAATAGAGACTTGAAAAGTTTGTTATTAGTATAGTTTTTCATTCAGATTTCAAATATGCAATCATTTTTTGTGTAGCTGCTATAATTATTGAGTTATGCCATAAACAATAGCAAAAAGTTACATTTTTTGCGGGCACTCTTTTATGTACTAAACTTTCAGTAAAAGCACTGTGTCTGATCTTATTTGACTCTTGGTAGATTGAAAAGTGCAAATATCTATATAGATATGCCACAGAAATATTGGAACCAAGAAAAAAAAAATTGTATTGAATGACTTATTATCTTCAATCTCCCTTGAAACAATAAGCTAATATTTTCACAACTAATGCTGGTAGGCATTGCAATTTAGAGTAGATATTTGCATTCTGCATGTGTTGAAGAATATGTGTGCCAAGTTTCGTTACTATACAATGAATATAAGTTTCTGAAAAGCGGCCCGGAAAACGTGAAACTGTCAGAAAAAATGAAAATGAGAAAAACAAGTTTGAAAGTTCGCAAAGTTGGCATTTATTAGGAAATCATTCTTTTTGCATCAAATTGGGGCACAATGAAAAGTACCTTGCCTTGAATGCACTGCAAGTGTCTAGAAGTCCCTTGCACCATAGCTTGGTCCTTCACGGCTCTTGCGGTCAGTGTCCTCAACACGAGCTCTCTTCGCTGTGTTGCGACGGTGTGCCCTCGCTTCTGCAGTTTGCTTCAGGTTGATCTTCCTGATGCGCATGACGTCACAGTGGTCACCATGTGTGGCCAGATCTTGTGAGGGGAGAATTCCAATGCCTTCGAGCACTTCTTCAAAGCCCCTGTGGCCTTTGTTGTACCAGAGTACAGCAAGAGCGGTGGCTGTCTCCACAGTTGTTCTGGAGGCGAACTTTGTTTTTGGACATAGCAGCCATATCTTGCTGTTCAGCGATTTGGCTGCATTCTGTGTCTTGCCATGAAGGCACCGAATAAGGAGTTTCTCCTCTGTAAGGCGCTTGTAGATAGGCATAATTGCCAATCCTTGAGCCTTCGTCAACAGTGGGGTGTGGCGTGGTGCAGGCTCCCCCAGTGCTTCCGCACGCTTGTGCTTGCACCACGAATTTGGTCCCACGGGGCAAAAGTTGTGGCTACAGGCACCATCACTGGAGCAGCAATGAAAATACGATGCCCATATGGCAGTGTACATATTTCGGACACTGTCCTTGTTGCTCGTGATGGCGATCTTGTAATATGTTTGTAGTTTTATTATTGTCGCATCTTTCAGTTTTTCGCCTCGTGGCAGTGGCGTTGCCAATTTCCGTAGGGCAGTTCCCAAGCGCTTTGCAACGTGGTTCGTGCACTCTTCTTTGTCAATGGGGGTGTCACAGTATACATATGCCTCGCAGACTGCAGTGTAGGCCTTGCTGTCACCATCACTTAGGAAGCTGGTGAATCGCAGTGGAGTTTCATAAGACAAGGTCCTCTGTCATATATTGACAGCTGCCGCAGGTTCCATTGCATGGGATGAGCAGTCAGTGTTTTTTTGGCAAACTGGAAGATGAAAAGCTCGCCATATCTCTTCATCCTCCCCAAGGTCCCTGTGTATACTGCAAGCAAGGCAGTAGTTCGAAAGAACTTCAAAATCGAGGCAGAGCCCCGTGTCCAGGGACACGACTGTGCCCACTCCATTGTGGCTTTTATCACCTCTTTTCTGCCAGGTGCCATCAAACATGACTGGCATATCTCTGCCGCCGACTGCGTCCTTCGTGATGTTTCGTGCCTGGTGCAAGTTTTTGCTCACTGCCGTCATCGCCGCACCATGGAGCTTCTTGCAAATGCCGTTGAATGTCTTGTGATGCATCGGGCTCGGAAGACCGAGAATCACACAAAATCGTGAAAGTTGGTCGTGGCCTGCGCCTATAGCGCGTGCTGCCAGAACTGCCTTCACGTTTACAGCAAAGCTGTCACGCGAGCTGCCGCTGTCAAAACGAGCGCTCGTTCCTTGGTCCCCGGCCGAAGCAGTACGTCTCGACGTGTGCGCGAACGAAAGTGCAGATTCAGGGCAATCAGAATTTTGACAGCACAGTTCGAGGAATGCCGAAAGTCCTTTGTGCTTTCCAGCTGCCTCTCGCATGCCGAGCTTCCGTTCGCGGCAGGTTGGGCATTTCGCAAAGCAGCATGTTCGCAGTAGCAGCATCTACCGGTCTACGTTCACTCTCGAAGAATCCAATCTTCCTTTGGGATGCACTGACGAATTCCACGGCAGCGGCTATTTCACAACCACTGTCGCAGGGTTCGGTGACGGTGTTAGGCCTATCCGAAGTCGGAGCGTCGGGGCGTTGGTCGGGGGCGACATCGTCGTTCGCTGTCGCTTTGCGAAAGCGTCCGACGCCTTTTCCCTCGATACTTGTGGCGAGTTCTGAACTTTCGATTATCTGAACTGCACTTCTTCGGGCTTGCCATGACGCAAAAATGCAGAGAAACGCAGAAAAACTCGATCGCGACGTCCGAGGCTTCGCTCTTTTGCCGGAGAGATAGGAGGGGGAGGAGCGTGGAGCGCATCGCCGTCCAATGGCGGCCTCGCGCTAGGTGCCGCGATTTTCAAAACGCGTGACGTACGCATTGTTTTTCTCGTTTTTGTTTATTCTGCGTGAAGGCACAAGACTAGTTACTAGTGGATTATGAAGGATACGGCCTTCGCAGCATGCGTGCACGATTGCAAATGGCGGTCAACGCGTCGTTTTTGCGACAAGACGACGCGAACTTCGCCGTTTTTCGCGACTTTCGCGCATTTCTCGCGTCACCACTGCCCACTTGGAAGCATTTTTTGATAATTTCTCGTGCGAATTTCAGCTTGATATTTTCAGAAGTAATAGATTATAGTCCAAGGATGCCAATACAGCCGAAAAAAAAAAAGCGAAAATTTTCCGGAAAACCGCGACTTTTCGACCCGCGTCTCCCCTTAAATTATACAATTAATAAACAGGGGTCGCCATGACAGACACAGGCAAAACAGGCTTAACACAGCGCTGAATATCAACAGAAGTTTATTGGTTGAACCACCCATATAGAAACATGCACACAGTGTGATTAAACCCAACTCAGGCAAACAAAAATATTGCCACAAATACAAGAAAGGTAAAACGCGCAGCTAACATGGAAAGGAATGATAAGCCGATCATCAAGAAGACTCAGATACCAAAAAAGCAAGGATGAAAGTAAAATAGCGCAATGCAAACAAAATTGACTAATGTTTGTCCATTATTTAATAAATAGGGGTGTGTGAATATTCATAATTTCAGATATTTTTCAAATATTGTTTGCTACTTGATTCTATTTGCACTGGTATTTTTAGTATTCAAACTATTTGAACTTACCAAAGACATACAGTCAACATGAAATTAAAAATGACCTCTCCATATTTACAATATGCTTCACCTTATCACATTCTCGTATTGCTGTAAAGCGGCCTTTCAAGCTTCATTACGGTCAAATTTTTTATACAAATACAGTCAACGTCCAATTAAAAGTGGACCCTTCACATTTACAATATGCTTCAACTAATTACATTCTTGTATTGCTACAAAGCTGCCTTTCAGGCTCCACTACGATCACAAATGTATTGACTCGAGAAAACGCATCAAAAATTTTGTAGGCCCGTGTTATCAAGTTTCGATGCACGTTAAAGAACCCGGTAAAAAACCCGGGAATAAAGCAGGGTTCACACAGTGATATCATAGTGTGTAAAAGGATAAACGAGCCATTTGCTGATGCTTGCTAAAATAGCGAAACGCGCTAGCGTGTGCTAGCACTCGCGACCACACCCTTATATTCAAAGTTAACAGATGCGAATCGAGCCACGCAGCCTCCTACCCCGAGTATCGCTTCACAATTCTTCAACCAGCAAAAGGCAGACTGGGCTTCCTTTCCAGTTGAGGAGCAAGTGACGGTAGGCATCGCATGCGCCTTTTGTGCGATGGAGATGGGCAGCTTGTGTCATCTATGCTTCAGCAGTGTTTTGCGCTATAGGGCTCGTGAGATTTTATCCGCAGGAACATCATACAATGTCCCTACAAAAGTAGTTTATTTGTACATTACACAGAACATGCCAGGGATGATGAAAGACTATAGAGATAGCGCATATAATTCTTCTCGCAATCAAAAATTATACAAAAACCGTCAAAGCATGCTGGCCTTTGTTATGAAAAGTTGCGTTGCCTTCGCTGTAAAGAATTTGTCCGTTGAAAGTTTGAAATAATCAGGAGCCTTTTCCTTTGGCTTCATTCACCATTACACTGCACTACAATCTCTCTACTACAATTTCTACAGGCTCTTCGACATTTATGTCTTCATAAGACATGTGTGCTATGTGAGCGCTAAGCATTGAGCCTATCATCATTTCGAACTTCTCGGCTACACTCTTCTTTTTTCCACTTGTGCAATTGGAAACTCACAAAATGCAGTGAAATCTCAAGCTCATCGAACATAATAATCCTGCGAGACGCAAGGAAGAACAGGGTAGCAGGTGGCGAATACATGGCAAAGCAGGGTAGAAAGCAATTCACAACAGACATTTCTCGTATATGAACGATTCTAGAGTATGTGCCCTAACCATGTCAGGTGAATCACTGTTCAGGCGTCACGAAGGGAACCAAAAGAATGAGAATCGCCGAGAGAGAATAACACGCTTGACTGTGTATCCTCAGAAGCTGTTTTAAGACTCTTACATAGACAGCGCATGTAAGCACGAAAACAAGAGAGCAGTAAGGACACCGAAAATGCCACTCTCAGAAATTTTAAGATGCAGAAAAGAAGGTGAAGTGATTGTATTTTGTGCCCAGATTCTCCGCTCTGGTAAAAATAAGACAAACGGTGGCACACCGCAAGTTATTGTGCGGTGTCGGTACGGAAGTTCGGCGGCGGCGCGAACGGTGTGATCAAAAATGGGCGGCGCCAGTGTTGTGGCGTGGCGGCGCACAGCTCTACTCTCGTCCTTGATTTTTTAACGTCTATATCTTCCTTGATGATCAGTTTGTATTTCTTTCCATGCTCGCTGCACGTTTTGCTTTTCTTGTATTTTGATCGTCTTCTGTGCTTGCCTGAGCAGGGTCACGTTGTGTAAGCATAATATAAGTGTGGTTCAGCCAGTAAACTACAGTTGATAATTACTGCACTGTTACATCCATTTTGTTGCCTTTCATCTGCGTCTGTCACATTGTCTGTCAGTTATACTCCAACTATTAATTTCCAACGATAGAAGCAAGAACCTCGAAGAGATATGCAAATGTAAGGGAATTCATTGAGCAGTAGTAGTGATGAAAATGAAACCGGTTAGCAGTTATAATCTGTTTTGTCTCATTCAGCAGGTAACTAATCAAGGTGCTAGATAGAGTAAATACAGTGGAGGCTCAATAACTGCAAATTGTTTAAACAGAATGACTACGTGAATGTAACACCAGTCTCATGATTGGTTGGTTTTGCATTTGTGCAATGGTGGAAAAACACCACAGACAATGCCAAACAGGCCATTTCAGCAACAGCGTGACATGCATCAGCGACAATGTGATATGTAGTGTCTCTGCATGTTTCATACAGTCTGTCATAGAAGTTGATGTTTCATTGTTTGCGCTCAGACATGCTTGAGGTTGGTCATAGGCACCGAGCCCTGGCCGAAGAGCACAACGTAATTACACCAACATCAGCTAACACGGGCAAGTAAAATTCGACGCATTAAAAGTACATGCAAGAACATTTGAGGCATATTGTTCATTGCACGCAATCATTTACTGTCAGTGATATAGCAGAGGCTGACTGACTGTCTTATTTGTAATTTACTTCTGCTGTGCAATGCTATTGCCCTAAATAATTAACTTCCTCTGTGCAATAAAGTAGTTGTTCTTAAAGCAATGCAATTTTGTCTTTCCTTCATCTTCATCTTTCATTAAATGTAACTTCCGAAAAACAGGGGACACACAAACCTCACCTCGAAAAAGTTTGGATGTTGTGCCACAGTAGAAAGGGCAGATGCAGGTGTCAGGTTGAGCAGAGGCAGCCGAGATTTGAAGTAGCGCAACTGGAGAGCAACAAGCTGCGCTTGCCGGGCACACGCTTGAGCCCTGAGAAGACATTCCGCCTGCAAGCATTGATTGCCTATGAAAACGACCATACATGATGCGACGTCGACTTATATTCGTAGTGCACCCTTTTTCTGGCAATTCAATGGGATCAAACAAAATGCACATAAACAAAGCAAAGGGAAAGATAAAGGACACAATGAACATTCTGCTTTGCACTGTGTTTTATTAAGTTTCTTTGGATCTTTTCAAGTCAAGGGCTTGAGACATCATCAGACTATGCAGAGGTACACTCACTTTTAAAACACATACGACAGCAGTTTCCTGTTACATATAGTATATTTGCCATATGGGTACAGTTTCAACACTGCACTTTAAATTTCGCACCGTAATGACAATGCATACTCACCAGAAGGTGTTGCCTCCCGCTAGGACTTACAAGAAGCATTGGAAATTATTGTTCTACCATCTAGCAAAGATAAAACCTTCCTAGCACCAGCGCATCGTGAAGTTCGCAGCAACACCCATGGGCAATGTCTATTCGTGGTTTCGGCTTGACCACATGGCCTCAACAAAGGCATGCGGGACTTCAGTTTTTACCTTTACTAGCACTGGAAGTTGATTTGCATCCTTATTTGCTCTGCTGTAATCCTTTATCACTGAAACTCGCGAGGTATTCTTGTTGTCCTTGATTACACAGTTTATTCTGCCCAAAGCAGCCACACGCATAGAAGATGCCGTGTGTTTGCTAGCGCAACTCATCGCTCCATGAAAAGAACAGACGCACGTTATGTGTGCAGATGGCGATAAGACACTGTGTGTAGACCTGTCTTTCAAGGAATATCATGCTTTGAATGTTTTGCAGTCCCAAGTAATGCTGATACCAAAATACTGTTGCTCATTTTTTACAATCTTTTTTTTTTTCCTGACGTTACACATTTTGTACATTCAATGACCATTCGTGAGTTTTTCTCAGAATAATTTGACACTTAAAGGGTTAAAAGTCGAGGTGAGCAAATATTCGAACTTTCTAATACTTTTTTAATAGTGTTTGCTATTCGATTTGATTTGCACGGAAATTTTGACTATTCGTACTTCACAAAGACAAATACAGTCAATGTCCGAATGACACTGACCCCTTCAGATTTTTTTATATGCTTCAACCCTTCACACTCTCGCATTGCAGCAAAGTTGCCTTTTAAATTCTGCTATGGTAGGAAATGTGTTGACTCGAAAAAACGGAGATTCCAACATGGTGATGTGCTGCGCCGTCACAGTGACCCCTTCATTTTGTTAATATCCATCACCACAACACACTTAGTTATGAAGCAAAGCTGCCTTTAGAGCTGCACTACGGCCCTAAATTGGTTGACTAGCAAAAGTGCTGGTTCAAACCTGTGCGGCATAGGTGAGGGCTTTAATTAATGCCGTTTTGAATAAAAAAGTCTGAACGATTGTGGCTAACATTCTAGCATCCAAAATTTCATGTTTTTATACAATGATTTTTACAGGGCAGATTAGCAACCTTGAATTCAATTGGAGGACGCCCTGGTCTGCCAAATGGTGTTGTCGAAACTAGATAGGTTGCACCAAACCAAGTAAATGAAAAATACAACTCGGTCTCTGCATTGCATCATTCTTGATAAAACAGCTAGAAAACAACATCCCTGCAGCATTTCAATCTAGCCAAAAGAAACGCTTCCATGTTCCTATCTCATAAGAATGCACTTAGGGATCTCCTGCCACTGAAGTTTTCACTTCAAAGCATTAAAAAATATTAAATAAATATTTGAGCACTATTCGAATTCACTTTGCAGAAAACAGCTTTTTTTCTATTCGTACAGGTTTAGTTGAAAGTATACAGGCTACTGAATGGGAGGCTGAAGATTATTTCAGTCTATGAAGCATAACTGCTGTTACATTTCAAACTCTGCCACACTTACTCGTCAGTGTCTTCATTCATTCTAAGACTTCAAGAGTGACAGAGTGACATTCTAAGGCTTCAAGAGTAAAATAATATGATAAAAAGCCGGCATAAGTGGAGCACGAACCTTGACATAGCTTTCAGCTGCATCGGCCAAATCCTGCATCACTGTGTCCAAGGTCTGCTGTTCCTGTACACTCCATGTCATGGGCCCTGGTATCATTGCACAACACCACTCATTGCACAACACCACTAATTTAACATGTCACAGGTGGATGTGAATGCTATTCATATACAGACAATGCAGTGCTATTGTACCTCAGCAAAGAATTTCCAAAGAGATATTACAAAAGCTAAACGTATACAATTAATTGATATTCCCAGGTTCATCTATATCACAAGTCAAGAGGCTTACAAAACAGTAAGTGCTACTCGTCTCGCACGTTTCAGTTGGTGTATTACCATAAAGAACAGGATAATAAAATAGCGAGTATGACAGCTAACATGAAAAAAGGAACAATATCACTAGAACTTTACCATCTCCTGTGAGTCGGTTCATCTTCTTGAGAGCCGCAGATTCCAGGTTTTCGGCAATTTCACGATGCATATTGAAATTCAGTGTCAACATGGAGTACAAGTCAGTGTCTGCACATCCCCGATGCTTGAGGTAGTCCAGCAATGCGACCCTTAGGTAGGGCACCTGACAATAATAAACGAAAAGAAAAAGAATACCCAATTACATGGTTGGTATGTGCCTTGGCTTATCAAAACCTTAAATCTTCCTCCTTCATAGATATAATTAAAGTGTGTCACAACATGAGCTTCAGTGCAAGTCGCTATGAAAGTGTTGCTGCATTTCCTTACAAACGCCAGGCTGAATTAGTAATTCATTATGACTGTGCATTGATGATGTTTGGTGTATTGTACACTGTCATGGTCATGACAGCTTAGATCACCCAGAAGTCGCCACAGTGTTTTGCAGCGTAACCAGCCGCTGTCAGTTACAGGGGGAGGGAGCACAAAGGGAGCAGTGAAGATATGTCCACAGTGAAACCATTCACAATGAGCTTGCACTTATCCTCACCTGTATGTAGCAAAATGAAAAAAAGTTGAGACTGCCTGCGAATGCACGCTGTTTCGATACTAACCTTTTCCATGCCTTTTTGGAACAGGAGCTTCGAAGCGATGGTGCTGCTGCAGCAAATCAAAGACATAGGTCATCTCACTGTACCGCGCCATGCCAGTCAGTAAGGACACAAGTAGGTTGAAGTGGTTGCCAGCCACGAGGTATGGTGTGAGCCGGTGGCAGCGATGCAACACGCGTGAGATTCCCTCCATGCTGCATGCCTCCAGGAAGCAGTTGTGAGCCCGCACACACAGCTCCACCTCCAGTGACAGTGCTGCATGTTGCAAAATAGAGGGCGGCTTATAAAAAGAGTAAACCAAAAAAAAAAACAGATTTTTTGAAGTTTTATGTGCAATACTGTTATGAAACATGTTGTAGCAGGGCAATTTCCAATTAATTTTAACCACTTTGGTCTTCTTAATTTGCAGCTATATCATAGTACAGAGATGTTTTTTGACATATTTAGCAGAATACCACAATCACGAAGGACACTGCACGTTGGGCTATTCAGCAAATCCAAATGTAGATCTTGACCCATGTATCGTGGAGGAGTGTCAGGTGACTCAAGCCTTGCTAAGGAAAATTATCATTGAGTCCTGTCACTCCTGTGTTTCATAACTATGAAGTAACTGTGAATTTGACTCATGAGCTGTGACAACATGCAGCTTCTTGAATCGTAAGGAACAGGAACCATCATCTCTAGGAGGGTGTGTTGCTGTGCTGCATACTGAGGCTCCTCATGCAGCTTTTGCTGCACTGTGTCTTCCACACATTGGAATTTACAAGGCCTCGATGCTCCTCATATTTCAACACTTCAGAATGCGAGGCATGCTTGGCAAACCTTTCATAGAGATCCAGAGGCACACCTTGCTCCTTGTAATTAAACATTAGCACAATATATATAAGATTGGAATGATACAATTCCAAAATCACATTAGTGAGTATTGGTTATGTAGCCATGACTCACTAGCTGAGAATAATACTAATCAGTGGTAACATCTTCACTTCACAACTTGCCTAGTGAATAAGTGACAGCAGCAAAGTCACAATGTTTTACCATATCTTGTAGTGCTATAGCCGGTGCCCTTATTGCCATAAAAAGCTTAGTTACATAGTTTAACTACCTATGAATCCCGAACCAAATTTGCAAATCACCAGCCAAATGTTCCATAACTGACACGAAAGTGACCTAAACAATAACAACATGAAATATTTCACCTTTGAAGCTATGACGAACAGCATCAATGCTTGGCGCTCGTGCCTTGAGCAGGAAATTTCCAAGTAAACATGGGTCATTGCACAGGCCTACAGCAAGGTCCCAGGAATCTAGTATCGTCTTTTTCTTGCTCTCGCTGTCACGTTTTCGCTGGAATGCAAAAAGATATATCACAGAAATCTTCCAGTGTAAAGAACAGGCATAATGTTGTGTACTAAAATTTCTCCAGTCTGATAACTATAACAGAGCCAACATAGAAACAATGCAATGCACAATCACTACTGAATAAAAGGTAATTTCATTTGAGGATTAACACAGCACCCTAAATTGCTTTGTCTTACTTTATAGGCAACTGCACCTATTTTACTTAGTCCTACCATTATCCGTACAAACATTTCTTAATCTCATAAGAACATTAATCAGGTAGTCAGCATTCATGTTCATTTTCTTTTCCTTTATAAATATTTTTTTATTCCCTCTTTCTGCACTGCATGGAATAATGTTAATGGGGCCCTGCAACACTTTTCCATGTAATCTTTAAAAAGCCTTGTTAAAGAAGTTTATTGCCGCACAAGTCAGCAGTCACAATTCAGTCAGCAGTCACTGAGATCAGCAGTCACTCAGTCAGTAGTCACTGAGATTAGCAGCACACTGTAAGCGCTTTCTCTCTTCTCCCGTCGAAATGAGCACACAGGAAACTAAAGGGGAAGGAATGGCTATGGGGAAAAAAGTTATGCTGTGCATGTCTTGACCTTGAGTATTTTTGTTTTCTTTTTCTTCATCGAACGTGCCGCTTACATTCAGCGGGATTGCGAGCAAGCGCGCAGACACGTTGCGCCATCCCAAGGCCACCGCAGTAACTATGCAGCTCCCGATGCTGAAATCAGCTAATGGCCATGAACTTAAAGCTTATGACATGGTCTTTTGGGTATATGGCATAATTTGTTGAGAGAAGAGCGAGCAATTTTTAGCTGACTTTGAGAATTATTTGTACATTTCAATCTGCATGCTGCACTATAATGTTTAGCTCACGTGAAGCCTTGACTAAAGGCCGCATTTTATGACCATGCTCAAAAAGTGTTGTGGGGCCCCTTTATTGTCATCAAGTTCACCCAAATTATCATTCTAACTTTTGATACGCATTCTCATATCGAAAAATAGAAAAGGGCATTGAGGTTATGCGTAGGCACTAACCACAAGGTGGCGTGACGTTGGACCAGTCGGCATATCATGACGCAAAACACTACTTGACGAGGCACCATGTGAGCATCGTCACACTGCACAAGCTATCTCAGAGAGTATTGCCTTTCATTTTTTGCACTTTTTCAAAACTAAGATGAGAAAACTAGTTCCAACAACACACTCTTGTGCATTTAAATTCTCTCACAAAGCACTCTTGTCTTTACACAGTGATCGTTATTCTCATGTAAAAATTAAATGTGATAACACGCAATGTTTTTGTGGCACAAAGGCCAAATGTGGTTGCAGAAGAGCAACAGAGGAACAATGAGAAATCAAAGGTTCTATACCTGTGGTTGCTCGGATGGCTGTCATAGCCTGACGAAACAGAAACTTGGCCACGTCTTCATCAGGAATTTTAAAGGACACTATCACCTTCTTTGCCAGGGCAAAGTCGCTACGAGAAAGAATGCGTTCCGAGTCATTACTGCTCAGCAGACTTCCTAGGTGGCTGATAGGGTCAGTCTCCAAAGCCAGCTCCTCATATGAACACTGCAGATGCTGCATGGGCGATATGCAACAGGTTAGGCACCGATATTCTGACAAAATCTTTTAAGCACATGCAATTGTACAACCAGTAGACAGATTTATGAGTTTACCATAATGAGAAACAATATTTGTCTATGACTCCTTAAAGCAGTGCGTGCCCAATTTCATACAAGGCAACTTTAAGAAGACTTTGAAAGTATGCCGATGCACTGCGTGACAACGCTGCCAAGTGCATCTTGCTGCTGTGGCATGGAGTAAGTTGCACTATTTTTTGCGTTCTATTAACTTAGTTTGGCAAGATAAATTATCACCTTTTAATGCAACAATGCTGGGCAGAAAATTCTAATTAGAAAGTTGTACATTGATTTGTAAAATGCCCAATTAGATAGTTTTCATCTTTCTTACTATTAACTATTAGTGTTTTTCTGCTCACTGCTGCTTCCCACAAAAAAAAAAGCGTAACATGCCTGTTAATACGCCATGATTGCAAACTGCACAGTACACATCTTAACTTTTTTTCTGACAAGGCAATCTGGTAGAGTTTGATATGCAAAAACCTACCAACCTCCTTAAAAGATATATCACAGGTCCATCTCAAACCGTTATGATAATAAGTTCAACAATAACCAAATATTTTAAAGCATTGAAACTCAGCATGTTTCCTGAGGGGCTTGATTTTCTGCGCACATCTTCTTAAATATATTGTTTTATAAAGTGAGCTCGCAATTTGATTTCATTGCTTCGGTGCTAAACATTAGGCTTCGAGTTCTTACAGGGGACTGAACAAACATTGATAATCATCATCATCAGCCTGACTACGTCCACTGCAGGACAAAAGCCTCTCCCATGTTCAGCCAGCCAACTCAGTTCTGTGCTTGCTACTGCCACCTTATACCCACAAACTTCCTAATTTCATATGCCCACCTAACTTTCAGTCTCCCCCTGACCCGCTTGCCTGATGATAGATATAACCTTAAGAGACATGAAGAGAGCAGAGTGGATCAGGGAAATAACCGGGGTTAAGGATATCATAGTTGAAATTAAGAAAAAGATATGGACATGGGACGGGCATGTAGCGTGTAGGCATGATAACCGCTGGTCATTATGGGTAACTGACTGGACTTCCAGAGAAACTTTGATAATGTATTGACATAAGCTTTATTAGATCAAGACATAAGCTTCATTAGATCAAGGCTTGAATGTATACACAAGCATCCATTCAGCGACATCGCTTAATTCATATTCAATAGCAAATAGAAGTTTATGGCATGTGACTAAATAAAAACTTCCTTGGCAGTTGAATTTGTTGCTCAAGTGACACTGAGTGAAGCAGTGGGAAAAAACACAACAAACTCTGAATGACTGATTCTCACCAAAGACAGGTTAAACATGACCAGGACACGCTGGCATAGCTCCTGGGAATGAGAGGATGACGTGGCAAGCTGCTCCAAAAGCTTCAGGATCCCTTCGTCTCTAGATTTTTCGTAGCTGCTGGTACTTTGCCAAGCCGCTAAACCAACAGAACAAATAAACGTTACCTACATAACACATTCTTTTTTGCTGCTATTTATAGTTTAAACATTTGTACTAAGCCTATCCCTTCAGCTACAGTGGCTATGTTTGAATACAGAACTTGTTTATGCCAGTTGTGCCAACTTGTGGTGAAAAAGGAAGCAATATACATTGCTGACTGGATGAACTTCATGAACTTTCTCCATGGTCAATACGTCTTGACTTAAGTCAGTGTGATCTGTATGGCTGTAATCCATCACTTTGGTGAAAACAATGCAATGTTCCACGAGTTGCTTAGCGCACAGTTGTCAAGAACAGCAGTTCTCAGCCATAGATTTGTCGGGGACCCCTTGTGAACTGGTGGAAGTGATGGGGGACCCTTTGCAGCAGAAGGGAGGGAGGGGGAGTATGTAGGTAAATTAACACAGCTAGATCGTGAAAGAGGTGCCTTTTAGTGTTATCAAAAACATCAAACAAACGTGCCACATCACTTCATTTTGTAAAAAAATGTAAAAAGAAAACAAGGTGAGTTTCGCAGATCATAAAAATGGCATCGCGGACCAGCATTTGAGATCCACTGTTCCAAAACAAACGTTGGAATACTACTTTTTTTTTTCGAAATAAATGCAACTAAAAACTACATGCACACACATTTCCAGCCTATGATATGATTCTGTTTATATTAAAATGGAATGTGACTGAGAGAATAATAATTAAATAATGAATGACATGCTAATTACAAGTAATGACAAATACACGAAACAATACATTGCTTCATTTTATTTTTTTCTTAATGTAATAATGAGTGCCTTTCAATTATCCAATGTGAATTTGAAACATTCATAGACAGTGTATCATAATTCGTGCCTGAGAGGGTTGTTCACAGAAAATGTTTTTTCTGGTAGAGTAGAAACATGGTATTCAGTGAATGAATAGTATGCATCAGGATGTGTAAATGCATGCCTGTCTACTCAATGCTTTTTGCCAGTGATGAATGATGGTGACAGTAGAGCATCAGAAGAGTGGTCATGCTAAGAGGATTACAATGCAGCTGCTACCATTGTGGGTGAGCGTAAACTGATGGGGGTCAATCCATGCCGAACGTTCCAGCCATTTTGGCAACCATCTCAAATGTACATAAAAAAAATACTTCAGAAAGAAAAAGTTTAATGTCACGTAGGAATTGCTGAAATGTTTTAGAGAGAAAATGTTTTACGTTATGCTGGAGTCTTCCAGACTTCGCAAAATGTTGCCTAAGTGTGGTTTGATAGAAAAATTATTAGTACCGTTTTTTTTTGTTTCGATTAGTTTAGATATTAATCAAAGGCACGTGGCTAAGGTGTTTGAAGTTCGACAATAGCATTTAAATTTATCTCCCACATATGCCTCTAGAAAATTTGCCGCAATATTCCATGTTTGTATTTTTTCACTTATAATATTGCACTATGTGTGAATGTTTGACTAATAAATACTTACTCAAAAGAAGGTATGTTTAGCATTAAAAGTATGTTCAGGCCACTGATGTATTAAAATTTTACAAGAAAAAAATTTGAAATTCAAGAAAATCATCATTTTCATTGAGAGTGAGGTATAACTTACACGATGTGATGCTCCAATAAAAATAAGCTTGATACTTCAATTAACAACAAACAAATTATTCTTATGTGCAAGTTTTATCATTAATGAAATCTAATAGGCAATAATAGCAAGGAAGGTATAGGAGATGTTATAAGAAATAATTGTAATGTAAATGAGAAGAAAGAAAAGTCTGACAAAAAGATAACTTGCGACCAGTAGGATCCGAACCTGCGACCTTCAAATAACACGTCTGATGTTCTAAGTTCTCATCGGGCAACTGAAGAAATTTTATTATTGTATTGAGCAAAATATTAGCTTCGTTAAATCATGGTTTGAAGTTTTATCATTAGAAGTTCTGTTTTAAGGACGAAAATAATTTTCAAGGCTGCCCATTGATCGCAATAGAGAAAATTCAATGAGGAGACTGCTGTATGACCAAATGGGAAGATAGCCATCAATAAGGAATTTTAAAAATTACTTTCCTCCCTTCCTTAAAATGAAAGGTTTATTGATAAAACTTGCCACGTAGAAACAATTTATTTCCATTATATGAAAGTATAGAGATAACTTTGATAGGAGTGCCACATGGTGTAAATAGCATTTCAATGAAGACGAAAATGATGATTTTCTCAAAGGTTTTTCTCTTGTAAAATTTATAAACATAAATGGTCTGAAAATATTTTTATCTCAGAATATACTTTGTGTACAGCAAGCATTTATTACTACATGTTATAAACATTCATAAATCATGGACAATTATAAGAAAAAAAATTCTATCGTGGAATATCTTGGCAGAATTTCTGGAGGCGTCATATATGACAGACACACCTTAGACAAGCACTTTTGCATAATACTCAAACAAAATTTAGCATTGAAATAAGAAATGACACTCTCAGAATAATTGTTTCTGACAAACCACGCTCAGGCAACATTCTGCAAAGTTCAGAAGACTTCCACATGGCGCAAAAATTTTTGCTCTCCAATACATTCCTGCAATGCCCCGTTTCCAAAGCAAAAAAAAATTGGCAGATCCCACGTACAGTAGGAATCGATGATATGCGAAGCAGGAATGTGGAAGGTTGACATGTCACTTTTAAATCAGCACAATGTTACGTGGTGGATGTAAATAATGCCCTACATGACTGTGTCATGATTAACACGTTTGAATGTGTCGGTCACCTTCGTCCTCTATTCACGCCACGTGATACCAAGTTTAGTATACGTGGAGCTAGCAAAACGGCCGTGAGCACGCTTTGAGCGTGGTATGTTGTCATGTTCTTACATGACACGTGTGTCAGGATTATCATGTTTGCACCTGTCATATACTTTCATCTATTGACGTCACGTAACACCAAATTTGGCGTATGTGGAGCTAGCAAAACGGCCTTGTACGCATCATGAAGGGCCCAATATACTCCAATGTAGCGTTGACGCACGTGCACGCTGGGCACAGCGGTGCTATAGTTTAGCAAAAGGTGGGAACTCTATAGTCAGACGCCAGGCACGGAATGCAACATGCTGCATTTCACACCCGCTACGTTACCCATATAGCACTGCGTCTGGCTCTTTCTGTGAGGTAGGGACGCCGGACGCGCTGAAACATGCATGCGTCAAAGCAACGCAGTGCGGCGCCTAGCGTGGTAATGCCGGCGTGACGTGACGAAATGAACGCCGGCAAGCACGTGCACCACATCGCGTTGAAATGTATGGCAGCCTTGACTGTGGCATGTAGTCATGTTCTCACATGACACGCATCTCATGATTATCATGTTTGCACCACTCACATACCTTCGTCATCCATTGACGCCACGTAGTATCAAATTTGGCATATGTGAAGCTGGCAAAACAGCCGCGAGCGCATCATGAGCGTGGCATGTACTCATGTTGTTACATGACACGCATGTCATGATTATCATGTTTGGATGTGTCATTTACCTATGCCGTCCATTCACGTCGCGTAATACCGAATTAGGTACATGGGAAGCTAGCAAAGCGGCCGTGAGCGCATCATGAGCGTAGGATGTAGTCATGTTGTTACATGACACGCATCTCATGTTGATAATGTTTGCACCAGTATCATATCTTCATGATCCATTCACGTCCCGCAATACCGAATTTGGTATAAGTAAAGCTAGAGAAACAGCCGCCAGTGCATTCTGAGCGTGGCATGTAGTAATGTTGTTACATGACACGCATCTCAAAATTATCATGCTTGCACCAGTCACATACCTTCGTCATCCATTCATGTACCGTAATACCGATTTTGGTATATGTGACGATAGCGAAATGGCCACGAGCGCATCATGTGTGTGGCATGTCGTCATGTTCGCCAAGTTTGCTAAGAAATGCTTCGCATTGAAAATCAGTACAATTTTTTTAGTACAATTGAGATGGTTGCCAAAATGGCTAGAACGTTTTTCGTGGAATGACCCTGGGAGAAAAAGTAATACTACGGAGAAAAAAGTAACATCAGTCCAGTGATTCTAATAATGGAGTCGCTAAAGTAAAGGCCTCAGAGTGTACAACAAGAGGTAAGGAAAAGTAGATTGCATTGTCACATAATTGCAGTGTTGATGAAATATCTCAAACATTATCGCCTTGCTTAAGGGGAGAGGTGGGGATCGAAAGTGAAATTCTTTAGTTTTTGTCGTAGAGCAATGAAATTTGGCATGCTTACTGGAAACTGCGCTAAATGATAAATGACAAAGTTTCATTCAGCTATCTCCAGTAGTTCTGGCATTATAAATTTTTTTATCCATCAGTGTACTACCAAACTTGCCCAAAGCCTGGTGTGACAAAAAAACATGGTAGAAGCCTATAGTTGCTCTTATATTTTAGCCATTGGGATGGTTGATGTCGTGACATTCTGCAAATATTTTTATGACTCTGTTTTTATTTTACAGAGAACATTGTATACATGCTTGTAAATGTGGTCGTTATCATAATGTGAAATTAGCTTAGGAGTAAAAATACTGAGGTAGTAATTAACAAATATGAAAACGTCACGACATAGAAAATTCACTGAGGAACACAATGCAAAAAACCACATGAAAATCCGTCACGCCATAGTCATGCAAGCATCGTGGCAAGCTGGACAGTCGGGTCAAAACACGTTTCTGAGAAAACTGGCGTTAAAAGTTGAACAGTCAGTAAAGGTCCATCAAAATGCCCCGGGACTGTAATACTTTGTGTCTTTGCTTGCGAGGGTCTTCTTACGTCCTTTCTCTTTCATTTTTCTGCACTGCGTGCTTTTCGTTTTCTTTGCTGGTCTTTTCTTCAGCTCTTTGAAGGGCGAGGCTAGCAGGTTTGATGCCCACGGACTTGCACATTTCAGTGTAGGCTCGCAAATTCCCAAAATTGTAGCGTGCAACTGCTTCATGTACTGTTGTCTCCACTGCGAACAATGAAGCGTGTTGGTCCTTTGAAGTCAGTGACCAAATAACTGAATGCAAGCTTTCCGCCGCATTCTGAGTTTTGTTGCCTTTGCATCGCTCCAACAGTTGCAGGTCAGAGAGACGTTGGTATACAGGCAGCACAGCCTCCGCTACACGTTTCGACAGGTTATACCTGTGAGGTGGTGCTGGCTCCATTTTGGCCTGTGCTGAACGATGTTTGCACCAGCTATCAGGGCCAGGTGGGCAGAGCTCATGGTGAGGCTCGTCGTCGGTGGACGTGACGTGATAAAAAGTGGCCATCACGGCCCTTTGCATGTCAGGGACACTTGTGTGTTTTCGCAAGGCTAACCCGTAGTAGCTGGTCAGTTTTTAATCAACTCCTGCGTCAGTCCACCTCTCCCACCCAATGGCTCCCCTTTCTTAGCTCTTGTCACCAGTGTGCGGAGAGCGGTGCCCATTCTCTTCTGCACATGGTTCACGCAGTCTTCTTTGGTCAGTGGTATGAAGCCGTACACCTCATCTTTGCACAGAGCAAGATAGGTTCGGCTGTCACCATCACATATAATGTTGGTGTAGCGGAGGCCATACCTGCTGACAGAGCGCCTGAAAAGTGTCAGAGCAGCCTCCACTTCCATCTGTCCGGAGCCAACATCAGTATTCTTCTGACATTGATGTTTCTCAGCCCAAGTGACGAAGTTGGGGTCGCTCTCTGCTGGTTGTTGACAACACCCAAGACAGAAGTTGGAAAGGACTGTGCAATCCAGCACAAGCCCCGTGTAAAACTCAATAATACATCCTACCCCAATGTGTGAGCTGTGGCCTCTTGTAAGCCACGTGCCGTCATACACAACTGTGATGTTGTTTGGGCTTGATGGCATCTTACTGTACACGTTTTTTACCGCAAGCACAGCATCTGCAAAGATGTTTTGTGCAGCTTCCTCTGCTCCTGGTTTGAATGTTTTTTTTAGGTGTTCCTGATAGGTTTTTTGATGAATGCCCCGATGAGAGACATTCATTGTAGCCCAGAAGTCATTCAGGGCAGTGGGCCCTTTTCCAATGGACTTGATTGCTTGCATGGCTCTTAGGTTGACTTCAAAAGCCCTTCCTTCGGATTTTCTACTGGATGACCAAGGTGAATGAATAGGGCCACAGGAAGCACACAAAAGTACCAGTTTTACTGCCAGGCCCAATTTTGTCCCATGCTGCCCTGACAAAGTCTTCTTACAACATTTTGGGCAGAGTGCAGGTCCTATTAGGGAATTCATGGCAGAAACCTGAATTAGGGTGAACTCATCCTCTTTTGTTGCCGATGTTTTCTCCGTTTGCTGCGCGAACCCGAACTTCCGCTCCGTTGCCGACACCTCGCAAAGTGCATCGCGGACACTGCTGGCTTGCTTCTCGGCGCCTTCCGAGGACACGAAACGAGGTTCCAGGTGTATTTGAACGGTGCGCTTCCGCTGAGGCAAACGATCGTCGACATCCTGGACAGCTGGCACCACGTCGTCGTCTGCCGCCGCGAAAACGAAACTTTTCTCGCGTTCACACCGCACCGTGATGCCGCGGCTAGTTGATGGCCCCGGGTCTTCAGTGTCACTGCCAGGCGTCGATTCACCGTCACTTTGAACAGCCGGCACCGCATCGTCACCCGCCGCAGCGAAAACGAAACTTCTTTCGCGTTCGGGCCGCACCGCAACGTCGCGGCTAGTTGACGGCCCCGCGTCATAGGCCTCACTGCCGAGCATCGGCAGCGAGCAGGTGTCGGCTTCCGACAACACGTAGCTTGGTGGCGACGCGGTACTCGGTTCGTCTGATTCAATCGCTGCTGACTGCTTCGTTTTCCCAACAGGAGGCTTGCGTTTACGCTTCCCGTAAGCGTACTTCGTCCGGTACTTCGTCCTGCGCTTCCGGTCCACGCGACGATCCATTGCGGGCGCTAAGCCTCGCGCTAGAGAAGAGTTGGCGTATCGGCGACCGTATCGGCGTATCGGCAGGGGATTCGCAAACTATAGTGCGCCAGCGTGTGCGTAGCAGACGTGCGTGCGCGGAGCAGACGACCAGCGCAAGCAAGCGCGTCCCAGCAGCCACTCACAGAGCGCGCTCAGTACCACGTGACAGGAGCGACCAATGGGTGCGCGTCTAAGGCGTCGCGGATGCCTTCGCATTTTTTCTGTTTGTGCGTTTATCTTAGCTCATAGAGTCGTGGTTTCACCGGGAGAAGTACGGCGGTGAAGCAAGCTTTCCAGTGACACCAAGCTTTCCGCGAGCGGCGGCGAAGGCGCGGAAGTATCGCGCTCGGAAATGGGCCATTTTCGCGCAGATTTCAGCCAGCTTTTTGCGATCCGCGGTCAGAAAAACATTTTTTAAGCTTACTTTGAGATCGTTTTCGGTGGAAATATTTTTAGATATGATAGAAATGGTGATGCAGAATCCAAATCTGCCCTTATCCAAAATTCGTTTTTTGCGAGAATTTCGCGATTTGATCCCCGCGTCCCCCCTTAAAGGGATTACTTTATGGCACTTTAAATCGAAAAGCCATGGGTCGGCTAAGAGAGATCTAAAATGCACCCAGATAATTTATGATCATTCAGACTTTGTGTTCATTGCACCTCCAAATATTAGCACACAAGCATTTCAGCATTTCATGTTCTTCAAAACATGACTGCTACGGCCAGGCATCAAACCAGCAGTTTCATGCTTATTGGTATAATTTCAATATGGTTGAGCTGTCACAGAGCAATAGCAATGTTGAAATACTCACGAGAGAGCACAACCATGGAAGTCTTTCTCAGAGGCACCGACAAGGCCTTCCCAACTAGGCTCATAATTTGTTGGTCGACACCATCAGTGGTCAACATTTGCTGTGCTAAGCGTACGCACGTCTGCCAAAGAAAACAGTAATGATTGTAAACAAACGTCATGGCACGGTCAAGTTTAGTGAGGGGATTGCGTGAGAGAGTATTTATTTTATAAGCTTACCAATAAGACGTCGAGGTCCGGAGTAGAACTTCCAAAAAGAGACGACAATTGGCAGGCCTTGCAAAATTGGCCTTGCGAAAGAAGCTCATCAATAAGGCTCTTCAATGACTCAATCTCCTGAAAAATAAATCACGAGACCCACTGCCACTATTTACTACTACTACTACTACTACTACTCCTACTACTACTACTGCTACTGCTACTGCTACTACCACTACTACTACTACTACTACTACTACTACTACTACTACTACTACTACTACTACTACTACTACTACAATGAGGACAGCAGAAATGTTGATATATCACTTTAAAATTAGCACAACGTTACAAGGTGTAGGTAAATGATGCCGTACATGACTTCCATGTCATGATTATTATGTTTGGATGTGTCGTTTACCTTCGTCATTCATTCCCATCACGTAATACCAAATTTAGTATATGTGGAGCTAGCGAAACGGCTGCGAGCACGCAGTGAGCATGGTATGTTGTCTTGTTCTTACATGACATGCGTGTCAGAATTATCATGTTGGTACCAGTCATATATTTTGCAATCATATATTTTGCAGTCATATATGTTGAGAAATGTTGATATATCACTTTAAAATCAGCACAACGTTACAAGGTGAAGCTAAATGATGCCGTACATGACTTCCATGTCATGATTATTATGTTTGAATGTGTCGTTTACCTTCGTCATTCATTCCCATCACGTAATACCAAATTTAGTATATGTGGAGCTAGCGAAACGGCTGCGAGCACGCAGTGAGCATGGTATGTTGTCTTGTTCTTACATGACATGCTTGTCAGAATTATCATGTTGGTACCAGTCATATATTTTGCAATCATATATTTTGCAGTCATATATGTTGAGAAATGTTGATATATCACTTTAAAATCAGCACAAAGTTACAAGGTGAAGGTAAATGATGCCGTACATGACTTCCGTGTCATGATTATTATGTTTGAATGTGTCGTTTACCTTCGTCATTCATTCCCATCACGTGATACCAAATTTAGTACATGTGGAGCTAGCGAAACGGCTGCGAGCACACTATGAGCGTGGTATGTTGTCTTCTTCTTACATGACATGCGTGTCAGGATTATCATATTGGTACCAGTCATATATTTTGCGAAATGCGACATGCTGCATTTCGCGCCAATGCGTTACCCAGACAACACTGCGAATGAGAAATGTTGATATATTGTGGGCATTTGTTACTTACATCGTCATCATCTCTGCATGATCACAATCACCATCATCAGCTTGTCTCTTTGTCCTCATTGCCACTCTGGGTCATCGGCTGTGTACTGGCACTGCCCGTTCGTTTTGCGAGGTCTTTCCTCAATTAAACGCTGTCGCAACCAAGACTACCAAGACTTTATACGTGGTAGAGGTGCTAGGTATCGATCCCAGTACCTCTCGCAGCCCGCTCTACCCCCTGGAGCTTCGTTCAGGCCGCCGATTGCGCCCACTGTCAGGCAGCATGTCCCAGACCGAGTCTACCGGCGCTGATGTCATCAACCACGCACCGACGCAAGCTGCCCCTCCTATTTACATACACAGACATCAGCGCGAACCCCTGCTCTTCGCTGGTCTTCGTGGAGAAGACGTAGAAGACTGGCTCGACGACTACGACCACGTAAGTGTTGCTAATCGGTGGGACGCGGCCGCCAAACTGCGTTACGTCCCTTTTTATCTGACCGGAGTCGCAAAGACATGGTATTTTAACCACATCATTGACTTACCCGACTGGGCTACCTTCCAGAAGCAGCTGCAACACGCTTTGGGACCCCGGACATTCCATCCGCCGTCGCGAAGAGAACACTTGATACTCACCGACAACATCCCGGTGAATCGTACACTTCATACATCGAGGATGTCGTCGCACTGTGCCGGCATGTCAATCAATCCATGCCGGAATCAGACAAAGTGCGCCACATATTGAAAGGCATTGGGCCTGTTGCCTTTAATGCGCTTGCTGTGCAAAACTCAGCTACCATCACTGATGTCATGACAACATGCCAGCGCCTTGATACGCTGGACTCTGTTCGCCTCCAACCGGACATTGACGACCACCACTCTACGTCTCATGGCCATCTGCGTGACCTCATCCGGGACATTATACGCGAAGAATTGCGGTCCATGGGCTTCACACCTCCTACACCGCGACCTACACAGCCTTCGGGAATGCCCTTACGTGACATCATCAGGGAGGAACTTACATCCCTGACTGGCTCTGTGCCCGTACAGCCACCTGCTTCTCACCCTTTATCCACATACCCTCAAGTTGCTGCCGTGCCTCCCAGCGACGCCCTCGCGACATTGCCGCGTCTATCCTACGCGTCAGTTGCTGCCGCTCCCCCGGTGATCTACCAATCCGTGCCCCCTGACCCTTCGGCCCACCTGACCGCGCTATCTCCAGGTGCCCCGAATGCCTACTATTCCCCACCGTGGGGCTCGTCTTGCCCTGTATGCTACTACTGTGGCTATCGCGGCCACATATCTTGTTTCTGCCGAAAGCGCCAGCAAGATGAGCGTCGGAACGACGTGCGTGAACGGGATTTGTACACCGGGGCGTCTTATCAAGGTCGGCGTTATTCGTCTCCCCTGCACCGGTCTCCATCTCCTCCTGGATTGACTGCACCACGAAACAGCCGAAACACGAGACGCCGCTCGCCTTCGCCCTTCCGCCGTTCAACTTCTCCACTTCGGCCCGCCTCATTCACCTCTGAGATTCATTCGGAAAACTAAGTGATGCAGTTTATGGAGGAAAAACTGCATTCAGAATTAGAACTGAAATTCCTCCATCAGGCCCGTGTAACATGGTTTCTGTGGAAGTGGAAGGAGTGCGAGTCGATGCTTTGATGGACACAGGTGCGACATTGTCTGTGATACGTGCTGATTTGTGTGAACATTTAAGGAAAGTAATGACGCCTTACGATGGCCCCACGTTAGTTGCTGCCCAGGGGAACGTCATTCGCCCTTCCGCGTTTTGTACTGTGCGTGTTTTCATCGACGGCATCTGCCATCATGTCCAGTTTGCTGTCCTGTCCCGCTGCTCTCACCAACTAATTTTAGGGTGGGATTTTCTATCATCTGCTTCCGCGGCGATTTGTTGTGGACAATGCGTCGTTCACCTCGCTGACACCGACTACATGCTTGACGACGACAATCAGAAGCCACTTCGTCTGGTCGCTGCGAAAGACGTCGAACTGCCGCCACTACAAGAGCAAATTTTCAGCATTACGTCTAACGAAATCTATCACGGGGATGTATTGGTCTCATCGTCACCACTTTGCGTTCGCAAAGGTATAGTTCTTCCGTCCAGTGTCGTTCGTTTTTGCAATGGCTCGGCACTTGTCACCGCTGTCAACTCTACACCGGAGAAGATCTTACTGCCACAGGGCACTACTGTGGCCCGTGTTGCTGACTTCAAGCTTGTATTTGTCACGCCACTTCAGGCCATTGCACCCAAAGAACCTTGCCTCGGTGAGCATGTTTCTTCCTCCGCCTTTACCACCGCTATCAGCAGCGAATTGACATATTTACCGAGGCAGCAGCTGCTCGCATTGTTACAGACACATGCAAATTCTTTCGATATTTGCTCGTCTAAGCTGGGCCGCACTAATACTACAGCAAATCGAAGTCAAACTGTTGGGACATCTATCGTACACCGCCGACCCTACCGCGTGTCTCTAACTGAAAGAAAAATTATAGAAGAAAACGTGGCGGACATGCTTAAACGGGAAGACATCTATCCCTCATCTAGCCCTTGGTCGTCTCTTATTGTTTTGGTCCGTAAAAAGGATGGCTCTGTGCGGTTTTGCGTGGACTACCGGGCGCTCAATAAGATCACACGCAAGGACGTGTACCCTATGCCACGCATTGACGACGCCCTTGATTCCCTACAAGGCCCGGAATTCTTTTCAAGCATCGACTTGCGTTCTAGGTACTGGCAGATCTCCATGCATGAAGACGATAAGGAGAAAACGGCATTCGCAACCCCCGACGGGCTATATGAATTCAACGTGGTGCCTTTCGGGCTCTGCAACGCACCCGCGATTTTTGAGCGCATGATAGATACCGTGCTGCGGGGCCTGAAATGGGAAAGTTGCCTTTGCTACCTGGACGACATTATTATCTTTTCGTCAACGTTTCCTGAGCACCTAGAACGATTGGATCAAGTTTTGACGTGCCTTACCGGCGCCGGGCTTCAAATAAACACTAAGAAATGCTCTTTCGCTAGCAAATCTATCAAGGTCTTAGGACACGTCGTTAGCAAAGATGGCATCCGGCCCGACCATGAAAAGATTTCCGCAGTCCTTCACTTTCCGCATCCCGAAAAACCAAAGGAGCTTCGCAGTTTCCTTAACCTTGCCTCCTATTTTCGCCAGTTTATCCAGAACTTCGCTTCTATTGCTGCTAAATTACACCAACTACTTGCCCCCAACGTCCCCTTTCTGTGGTCTCAAGAATGTCAAACGGCATTCGAACTGTTGAAGCGGGCACTCACGTCTGAACCTCTGCTCTGCCACTTTGACGAAGCCGCACCGACTATCCTCCATACCGACGCTAGCGGCCTTGGTATAGGAGCCGTTCTTCTACAATGCGACAAGTCTTCCCTAGAAAAAGTTGTTGCATATGCCAGTCGCGTACTCACCCCTGCCGAAAAGAACTACACTATAACTGAGCAAGAGTGTTTGGCTGTGGTTTGGTCGGTCCAGAAGTTCCGTCCCTATCTTCACGGCGGTCACTTCACAATCGTTACGGACCACCATGCCTTATGCTGGCTTTCTACACTGAAGAACTTGTCCGGACGCTTGGGTCGGTGGATACTACGCTTGCAGGAGTACGACTTTGACATAACTTACAAGTCAGGCAGAAAACATCAAGACGCTGATGCTTTATCTCGTTGCCCGCTTCCAACTACCCATATCACGGTTGGTGAGAACTCAACCGCCACATCTACCAAAGTTCATACACTCGCATCAATAAGGCAACCCTCTTCGGACGACGAGCCAACATTTATCTCCCACCAGCGGTCCGATTCATACTGCAGATGCATGATGGACCATCTTTCGGGAGTTTTTCATCCACCCAACGCGCGACTCCGTCGTCAACTCCTGCACTTTAAGCTGGACAATGGGGTTCTCTACCACCACGTCTATCACCCTGACGGTCAGCGCTGGGTGCCACGCTCTCTTCGACTTCAGGTGCTCGAAGCCTCCCATGACGACTTGACTGCTGGTCATCTTGGTTTTAAAAAAACTCTTGATCTCATTCAATGTTGTTATTACTGGCCTGGCCTTTCTTCTAGTGTAGCGCGGTACGTCGGCTCCTGCTACCCATGCCAGCGTCGTAAACTCCCCACGTCTGCACCTGCTGGACCTCTACAGCCACCTCCGTGCCCTTCAATGCCGTTCGAGGTTGTAGGCGTTGACCTTTACGGGCCTCTCCCCGTCACATCTGCTGGCAAACGATAGACAGTGACCACCGTGGACCACCTGACACGCTACGCTGAGACTTCCTCTGTTATTACAGGCTCAGCTGTGGAAGTTGCAGACTTTATTCTTCACGCAATAATACTACGTCATGGGGCTCCTCGTGTACTGCTTAGTGACCGCGGCAAAGTGTTCCTGTCACAAATGGTAAATGAAGTACTGCATGCTTCTGGAACTACTCACAAGACAGCTTCAAGCTACCACCCTCAGACAAATGGTCTCACAGAAAGATTTCACCGAACCCTTGCTGACATGATAGCCGTTTACGTCCAACCCGACCACAAAAACTGGGATACTCTTTTACCATTCCCGACATTCGCTTACAACACCGCCGTTCAGCGAACAACTTGCTACTCACCATTTTACCTCGTGTACGGACGCACCCCGACTACCTTTCTCGACGTCTCCTTCTTTAACAGCCATAGAAATTCATGTCAGTCTTCTAGCGAAGAATACATTTCCCGCCTGGCCCAGTCTCGCCATCAGGCTCGCATCAATACTGAAGCGAGACAGCACGAGCGGAAGATCATCTATGATGAATCCCACCGCGTTGTGTCTTTCCAACCTGGTGACGAGGTGCTGCTTTTGACACCTATTCGCACTCCTGGTCTTTGTGACAAATTCCAACCACGCTTCATCGGGCCATACATTGTTTTAGAACAGACTTCGCCAGTTAATTATCGTGTCACACCACTCGTCGCCCCAACAGACCGCCGCTACTGCAGCACAGAGATTGTCCACATTTGTCGCATGAAACCTTTCACGCGACGTTCCCTGTCACTTTGATTTACCGCGGCCAGGGTGTCCGCTTCCAAGTGGGGGGGAATTAGCGTGGGCATTTGTTACTTACATCGACATCATCCCTGCATGATCACAATCACCATCATCAGCTTGTCTCTTTGTCCTCAATTGCCACTCTGGGTCATCGGCTGTGTACTGGCTCTGCCCGTTCGTTTTGCGAGGTCTTTCCTCAATTAAACGCTGTTGCAACCAAGACTACCAAGACTTCATAATATCACTTTAAAATCAGCACAACGTTACAAGGTGGAGGTAAATGATGCCGTAGATGACTTCTGTGTTATGATTATTATGTTTGGATGTGTCGTTTACGTTCGTCATTCATTCCCATCACGTGATACCAAATTTAGTATATGTCAAGCTAGCGAAACGGCTGCGAGCACGCTATGAGCGTGGTATGTTGTCTTGTTCTTACATTACATGCGTGTCAGAATTATCATGTTGGTACCAGTCATATATTTAGCGAAATGCGACATGCTGCATTTCGCGCCAATGCGTTACCCAGACAACACTGCGTCTCCTTTTTTTTTCGTGACGGTGGGACGCCGGAGATGCTGAAACGATGCGTCAAAGCGGCGCAATGCAGCGCGTGCCTGCGAGTATATGGCAGGACCGGCACATGGCGTGGCAACGGCGACATGATGTGCCCAAACAAAAGCCGGCGCGCACGTGCACCTGTGTCATGTTTAGGTGTATTTGCGCCTTGACTGTGGCATGTAGTCATGCTCTCACGTGACACGAATCTCATGATTATCATGTTTGCACAAGTCACATACCTTCGTCGTCCATTCACGTACTGTAATACCAAATTCGGTATATGTTATTCTAGCAAAATGGCCGTGAGCGTATCATGAGCAGTGGCATGTAGTCATGTTGTTACATGACACCCATGTCATGATTTTCATGCTAGGGTCTGTTGCTTCTTTTGCCATGCAATCATGCCATACCATACTAGTTTTGCAACATGCCATGTGAACGAAACCACCGCAAGAGCTGCAGGACCATGAAATGTAAATTATGACGTTCATGACATACATATCATGATTTTCATCTTATGACTAGTCAAATATGTTTTACATAAAGTCATGTTATGTCATACCGAATTTAGTATCGATACCATTATCAAAACGGCCAGGAGAGCTAAAAGACATAGGCGGCTGGCTGGCTGGACATACAGACGGACAGACAGACAGACAGATAGACAGATACGCTCAAAGTTGCAGAAGTTTACTAAGAAATGCTTCGCATTTAAAAACGAAAAACAGACATATAAGTGGTTGCCTACAATCTTGAGTGACAGTATATTAAAATATTAAATTAGGCCAAATTCATAAATTGAACTTCTAACAAGATCTACAACATCAAACTGCTAGGCTAATATTCGAGACAGCAATATGAAGGTAAGCTACAACCAAAGCAGCAGTGGCAGCTGCTAATTCTTATGGTACCTCCTAAGTAACATGCAAGGCCACCAAAGATTTGTTGTACCTGATAATAATAATACAGCCTCGCCGCGGTGGTCTAGTGGCTAAGGTTGGCTGTGGCTACTACAGGTTTGTTCCATTACACATTATACAAAATCCAGGATAATGTCAGCATGGCCGATGCTCTTCCTCTTTTGGCTGCAGGTTGCATAGGCCCACTTAACTCGATAAGTGACCATAATTTCATGCATGCTGCCGACACACGCAGCTTTTTCGACTACCTCAACTATGGCAGCCAGCCTTCTTTTTTATTGTGAGCAACAGGTGACAGTGATGGGCAGCTTTTGGAAAGCTGGAAGGCACAAGCCGCGTTGACTTGCGCAGCATTTGCTTCTTCTTACCTACAGGATGGGGAGTGTGGGCTTCCTGTGCAACGTGGGTTCACCTAATCCCCGCGTCCCCCCCATACAGCACACTCATGTGACCCTTTTCATGTCTCAATGCACGCCTGGTAAGCATCACCCTAGCATCCTCCTCTCACTACCATAACATGCCATTGACACACTCCGCTTAGGATTGGCGGGTTGGATGGGAGACAAGCACGTATGTCAGTAGTGTGTTGAAAAGCTGAAGAAAATCTAAACATCTCCCCGATGTGAATCATAACGAGTGGGCGAAGCTCTGGAGATCGTCCTTATCGTAAATTACCTGTGACATTGCCCACTCGCACATGTAGATGAGTGACAATGCGTGTGTACAGTATGGACAATGTGTTTTTACCATTGAGCTGCCACTTTTCATGGTACAACTCCAGGGTAGCAGCCTATTGTTGGCGTTGCCCCTTTGCCGTTGCTTCGTGAGATCTCGCCTACGTAGTACCTTGTTGTCTGTGTTGGCGTGGCCTTTTGCGGGCGAGCGTACATTTATGTTCGTTTTCATTCATAGCAGAAAGAGAATGTGTGGTTTAGAAAGCGCTTATTCTCTGTCGTCATCAGCGTCACTATCACCGTGAGCACACATTACGGACAAGTCTAGAAGCTAAGGTGCTTTGCCCGTAAAATTAATTACTGTGAAAAGAAAAAAAATTGCAGAAGTACTCACCAGTGGGTCGGTCAACGTTTCGCAGACACCAGGGCTTGGTGGTGACGGCATCACCAGAGGCCCTCCACCACCAGCACCTTCCAGTTGTGGCCTGCTTCCACTGCGTATGCACCAGAGCCACACTCTAGCCTCCCAGTGCTCAGCCTGTGGAGACGGCCATGCAGGACTTGCCTGCAGCCAGCGCAGAGCAATCCGACCAACGTAGTGACGCTCCTCATCTGTGGCCAGCATTTCTGTTTTGCTCTGCACAGAGGACCATATCCCCACCAACTTTATTGGTGCTTAAGATGAAAGTGCAGGCAACACAACCTCAAACATGGTGCAATAGCGGCTGTTGATACCGTGCTGTGGCTACAAAGAAGAACCACAGCCCTGCAAAATGCAATGCATAGACACTAAAATGAAATGAGTGCAACTAGAGAATAGTAGAGGGTCACACGCAGCACGCACTATGTGAGAGAAAGAAACCTAAATATCATGTTTTAAAATGAATTAAGTGGATCTTACATAAGTGCATCTTGCATACCTGCTGCACCACTTGGCTGTATTAGCTAATCTCAACTAAAGGTGCAGCATTAGTAGCAGTCAGTGTGTACTGAAGACAAGCCTCACATCATGCATTACATCAAATTGCCGCATTCCTTTTTTATAAATTCCTCCGAGATTTTTTCAGCCCTACATCTCACAGCAGCAAATATAATTATAAATGGACCTTTCTTGCTCAATTATTTGTGCTCATTCACTATAGCAGCAACAACAGAATACACCACAACTTTGCAGACCCAAATGCTGCAACAACTAACTGCAGCAGGCCAGTTAATGTTTACACTCATGAGCAACAGGTCTACTATCAACAATTTACTATTCCCTAAAAGTCATTGCTCTATAACATTCCAAATCTAGAATCATTGTGTTGTCAGATGAATAGACCTCATAAACTAGCTCGAATCCACATGTTGTTCAGTTAAGGGGCTACAAAGTCACTTAAAAGAAGGAATTGAAAATAAGATGAGTTGACTGTGGACTGTTTTTTGTGATGAATAAAACACTTGAAAAACTTCTTCATACATTCATTAATGTTCCCACAACAGTAACACAACATAACTAGCATAATCTCAGGACACCAGTAAATAACTTCATGCAATCAGTCACGTGACAAAATCAGGCCAAACGCTCAGAAAACGAATGAGCAAATGAGATACCTTGAGAAATGAGTATGCCATGGTGGCATCTACTTCACAATCCTTCAGCACCTTATCACAATCATCCCAGAAGGTAATGTCTGTTGCTCCTTGCAGGGAATCAAAACGAAGCTCAAGCTAGAAAACAAAAATAAATAAATTAATCTATCTAAAAGTATAAGCAAAGACCGTTAGAAATTCAGCTCTCTGTGCATTACACTGAAAGCTGCTAGAAATGCAAACTGCATAGACACTTCAAACACTTGCCACCTAATTGCAGTTAATTTCACATAAGCTTACATACATCTTTTCTGCGTGACAGCTATCTCACTGTGAGAGCCAGCTGGATGTAATTGCGGCTAATCAGGCGTGGGCATGTTGCCAGCAGAAACAAAATTCCCCCTGTTACAACTGCACTTGAAAGTTTCAACAAAGTAATTTCTTACAGGTATGGTTGCAGACAATGAAGTAACATAATAGTTTTTTTCATTAATCAAAGAATGCTACTTTAAATGTCACAAATACAAATGATGCTTTTCATTTCAGTTTAGATTTGTGACAAGAGATGTATCACTCTCCTTGATAAATATAGACTACAGCATTATCTACCTCTGTTCTTCCCCTCTTCTTTTATCTAAAAGATGGCATTATTTCGTTAGAAGCAACCATATACATTTTAAAAACTCTAACAATGTAACCTTGCCTTTAATGAGTACAAAGCAACTGCTACAGTTGTAGGTTACTGATATAAGAAAGTAACTAGCATAACTAGTTAAAATGAGAAGTTATCGAAAAAAGTTGCTGGTCACTGCTAAAATGTTATTAGGTAGCAAGTTACCGCCCAAGACCTAAGGTGACAAAACCGACGACTGCTAGAGTTCTAAATTCTAATGTCCCACTTTACAGTGATAATAAAGTGAGCAGCGATTGCGAAATACATTCAACTCCCTTTGGCTCAGAAAGTCAGCAGGCATGGATATGTATTCAATATTTAAGTTAGAGAATGGTCATACTGAACCCACAGCCTGGATTCATTCGTGACGAGCTGAGCCGTCACATGCATCAATTTTGAGACTATGATAAGCACACAAGAGAAAGTCATAGTGTGTTATAAACTGGTTAATAATCTATCAGTGGCACTTGCAGAAATATATAGGCCTGCCACTATTATGTATCTAGTTTAAAACTTGTTTTTAATAGCTGTAGCTTGCCAATATTGACAGAACCGGTATATATGGCCCACGGCAGGTCAACAGTTTCAGTATTTTTCCAAGATGTCACCAAAGAAAATAATACGACATGGAAAGCAAGATGCAGTCACACACTGTGCTAAGCTTAAAGCTCAGGATGAGAACTGTCATTCAGTGTTCACCATGTTTCCTTTCCATCTCTTTTGATTTCCAATGCTGCTATTGCTCAACGAACTGAGCAGTACCAGCGGACCTGACTTTTTGTACTCCTGTGCAGTGCCTACCTGACTGATAGCAACGTCGGCCAACGGCAGCTGTGCCGCTCGTGCCAACTGTAGAGCAGACGCGAAATGGCCCGCCTCGTTGAGTAGTGCAACCAGTGTAGCCACAGCGCAAGCGTGTTCTGCAGGAGTTGCCGCCCACAGAAGGGACCAGTCGAAGCCCACATACAGTGATGGGCTCAACGAGGCCAGCAAGGGTGCCAGTTCGATCAGATTACTGACATTGTAGAGTGAGGCACAGTGATGGAGCAGGGCCTCCACATCCTTGTGCGAGCGACAGAGCGCAAATGAAGCATTAAGCAGCCTTCGCAGGGTCTCCTTCAGCCAAACCCGAGACCCGACACCTGAGCCTAGCGTGCAAGTCGCACTCAGCTGCAATGCAAAACTGTCAATAAGAAAATGACATCTGAAATGGCAATTTAGATCTTATAAAACTGAAGTGTGAATTCCTGAGCCCAGTTCACATGGTCATACAGATATATACAAATTTTTACCCTCGTACTCTGAAACAGGCCCCGCATTGAAGGTTGGAGTCAAGAAGACTGTCACCAGTGAAACACAGTGCCACACCGCGATAAAAAACATTCGTGGTCAATTCCTATCACAAAAGAGCTCCTTCAAAAATGCACCTTCAGTTGAGACACATTTGTGTAATGGCTGTCAGCACCTTGCAACAAAATGGAAGCCCCAGAATTGTGGTAGACTGTCACAGGAGTGGGGTGTCAGCATCATCAAAGGGACAGCACTGCCGTAACCTTCCTTGAATTGCAGTAGCAACAAGGGTACAAGCGTCCTAAAATATTAGCAGATTAGCCTTGGTATACACATAATTATGAATGTAGATAAGGTAACACAGCATCACTGACATCACAACATCACTGAAAAAATTCATTAACACAACATCACTGACAAAATTCATTTTTCTTTCTCTCTTGTTATGAAGAGCTAATCATTAACAGGAACATAAAACAAAAGGCATTCATACGACACCATAATTTATAGCTTTTAACAAATAAATAAAATTCAAACAAACCTTCGCAAAGCTAGCTCTCAAGTTCTCGAGTGATGACGCCGACTGCCCCTTGTCACGTTCAAGGAAAAGAAAAATAAGAAACTCCACCAGGGTGACCAGGATACTTTCCTGCAAGAAAAGATTGCCGAAAATTTGAGACAGTCACTTCAAACAATACAAATACAGGGCATAAAGAACAGACACATGACCACCATAAGCAATATATGCATCTGTTCAATTCCCACATTTCCAACAAAAAACATTGGAATTCGTGCTCCTGCCTAATTAATGCAAAGTCCATAATTTTATACTGCATTTAGGACAAAAATGTTCCAAAAGCCAGGTGAATTCATGATTCTGAAAGTTTTACTCCAAATTAACTCAACAAACATATATAAAAATTACAGAGATGTTTTGCCACAAAGGAAACGTCTCTAAATCCACCTATGCCACGCATTCCAAGACAAAACTCTTTAAGATCGCTGGACAACAAAGCATGCATTCAACCTCAACAATGCAACAGCATTGGCTCGGGAACAAACGTGGAAGGAAGCAAAAGTCCTGGAATCGTGGTTCATCCGTAGTGACAAATCATTGTGCAACAACTGCGGCCTCTTATTGGATTGGAAATTCACAGAAGCATGAGTGAGTAGCAGTGGACTGCGTGCATCCTCCACTCATTTGGTATTAGTGTATACCAAAGAAGCCTCCCACACAGGTAGAACAACGTCCTATGTAGTTTTGTTATACTTTAGTATTCTTGTTTATTTAAGCCAGAGTGAATCTTTTAGAATCATGCTTTTTGGATCCCTCTGATCATTTTCAAAGCTGCCTATGTTGCTCAATGTATAAAACTATAGCAAAACTTTTGCAATTGTTTTACATCTGCATCACAACCATCATATCTCATGAGATGAAAGTGTTCTTTATTATGCACAAATAAACAATACAATTTACTGCTAAGAAATCTGAGCAAATTGGTTCAGCATATAAAAAAGTTGTGTAGCAAATTAACTCTCTGCTAGGCATGTGCAAATAATAAATTTTTGATTCAAAGCGAATTCACAGCAAATAGTCATCTGGTCAAATAATTCTTAATGAAACTCTAATAGCATATATGGCATATAAAAAATCAATATATATTGAGTTCAAAGAGTATATATCTAATATAAAGAAAAATCAGTATATTTGTCACAATCCAACTAACTAGGACAATATTTTACAGTTGAAACAAGGTATGTGCAAATGTCATGCTTTTTGGTTCAAAGGGAAGTGGAAGCTGCTTTGAATACTAGCAGCGAGAATCTTGATTTTTGTTAGCATGCAAGTGATAAGCTGTAAAACATGTTACAATTTAAAATTAACTATACTTAGAGAATATAAGCTGGTATAACAAGCTTTTGAACCTCAGAAATGATAATCGATGTGAGAGTAATGTGTTAATTTAATGTTGAAGTAGGGGTTTGTAACAGTGTAGATTTCTGAATAGGTGTACTTGCAATGTAGAACCTCCTCCTGGCAGTGAAACCACATTTACAGGAGGCTTACAGATGGTTTTCATGTTTACTCGTTCATTTGTAATACTCAAAAACTTTAGATAATTTCAGTTAATGTTGCAGCAAATTCGAATGCTGTAATATTTGTTCAGATATTTATGCATGTTTACTTTTTGTAAAATCTGATGGTTAAAGCCTGCTGTACACTTGCTAATAAATTATATATAATACGATCACCAGACATTTTGCAAGACACAAAACTAACAAGCCACATTGTGCGAGACCATGCATTAGGGTACCTTTACATTCCAAATTGACTGCATTGTTCTACCCCCTTCCGTGTAGCTTGCTGCATTTCACACATTGTAGAATTACCTCCAGGATCGACCTATCTTTAACCAAGTGACCATGCTATGTGATGACTAATGATGATGTCACAAATTTTGGCAATCTGTGCCATCATATCACAATAAGCCATTCTCTCTACACATGCTGCTCGCTTAGAGAAGGTCACTTCGGTTTTTATACCACTTCATTTGCATACCGCACTTCGCTCAGCGCCACGATGCAGTGAGATTTTTCAGAATGTCAAGCCAACCATACCGGTAAGAAGAGCTGCAGCCCCAGGTGCAAAGTGCGGAGGCGTCCCTTGCGCACTGCTTCCTCCATAGTCTCTTGCAGATCAACCAACGTCAACTCCATGGCACCTTCACTTGACTTCATGTTATAGGTGCCCAAGCACAGCTGTAACCAAAGTGCCAAGCAGCTGCCCATAGGAGCATCCTGAAATAGGTGGGGAAAAGAAGTGCTTAAAGCCTTATACACATACACATTCAACATGATGTCCACAGCATCTTAGTCAAGGTACAAAGGGTTCGTTAACTAATGTCCTGTGAGGGCGGCCGAGAGAGGGCGTTACGTGACGGCGTCATCATCATCGGGACTTGGCCGAGAGAGGGCGCTACGTGGCGGCGTCATCATCATCATGGGGACTGGAGTGGTGGGGTTGCGTGTGTGGGGAAGTGGGGGCTCGTCCGGGATGGCTTCAGGCCCGACAACAGCAGCGGACGACATGCCTAGGCTCCAAGGTGTCGTTGAAGAGCTGTTGCTGGGCACCGACGGTTCCGCCATGGAGCGCGAACGAATCGCAGCCATCGTGCGCGATCGAGTGATGGCTACACCGCTGCCCACGGCACTGCACGTGGGAGCATGGACTGTTAACACTGGCGCGGTCCCTCGGGCCACCAAGAACTCTGCGCCTCGGCTCGCCGCTGCGCACCTCCCCCGCTACTCCGGTGCTAGAGACTTGCAGTCGCTGGAGGAGTTTCTTGAACGTTTGGAAAACTTCTGGAGGAGTTTCTTGAACGTTTGGAAAACTTCTGCCTCGTGACGGGGGTCGCCGCCAATAAGCGACTGACACACGTGGTACCGGCTGCCCTCGAGGGTGGCGCGAAGTTGTGGTGGCGGTTCGTGCGCGGGTTCGACTCGTGGGAGCAATTCACCGCCGCCTTCCGCTCCGAGTTCTCGTCAATTGACGCAAAGCGTCGCCTGAAGGCGGAGCTCGAACAGCGCACGCAGCACCCGGAAGAAAATTTGAAGGAGTTTATATATGCGATCGCTACGTTTTACGACCGCATCGGGGAAGAGGTCTCCGAAGCCGAAAAGGTGCAGCGCGTACTGAGGCAGATGCACCCTCAGTTGCAAGATTTGGCGGAGGGGCATGCCTACAACGACCTCGCTGAGTTGGTGAAGGCAGCCGACGGCCTAATGGAACGGGCTTGGCGTCGCCTCCAGTACAGACCACCGCCACTTCCGAGCAACCAAGTAGCCAGAGATCTGGCGTTCCGCCCTAGCCAGGCCCCCGACCATCGCTCACTGCCGCAGCCGAACACTATGGCGACGGCGTCGTTCGCTTCGTTTGCTGCTGCCCCACCGGCACCGCCGACTTATCACTGGCCACTGCATCCAGCTGCGCTAGACCCGTCGTACTGCCGGGACCGACAGTACTCGTGCGACTCAGCGCCTCCGTTCTCACCCTACGGGCCGGGACCGATGCCGCGGCAGGAGCCCGCGAGTGGAGCAATGCGTGTGCAGTGCCATCGCTGTGGTGGATTCGGCCACATATCTCGTAACTGTGCCACGGGTCGACGAATGGGGCCACCCGTTTGCTTCCGGTGCCAGCGATCGGGTCACCTGCAAGCACAGTGCCCGGGAAACCAGTGGCGGTAGGTGCTGCCCCGACGGGCACCTACGGCAGTGCGCACCAAGTAGCGACCACAGCCGGTGGCAAAGAGCCCCTTATGGACGTCCGTATCGGGTCGTCGACGTTCAAGGCCCTGCTAGATACAGGCTCAAGTGTAAGCTTCTTCGGACCGCACGCCGCGGCGGCGGCCCAAGCTTCTGAAGCCAAACCCAAGGCAGACGTACGCGTGCTGCGTTTGGCATCAGGCTGGTCGCAGTCAACCATGTCTCTGAAGTGCCAGATCGAGTGGGCTGCCGGTTGCCGCAGACAGCAGTTTTTGTGCGTTCCTGACCTGTGCCGCGACGTTGTCCTTGGTAGGGATTTCCTGATGGTGAGTGGCATCTCTCTGCACGTGTCACTTGGTGGGTGGACTGTCGGCACAGAACCACAAAGAATTGTGCCCTTTGTCAAGGCCGTTAAGGAACAGCCAGAGGCAGTGGATGATTTTGGAGACAGTCTGCGCTGCATTTTTGCTGAGGGCGATGCCAGTGTGTGTGCCTGTGTGCCGCAGGCGACTGCAGCCTGCAATGTGATCATTCCCGGCCACTCGTCAGACCTAGACCCATGCATGAAACACATTTTAGAAGAGTTTAGAGAAATCTTCAACACAACTCCGGGCTGCACAACCCTGGCAGAGCATCGCATAGACACGGGAGACAAGCCACCTGTTCGATGCAAACAGCGACCAGTGAATGCCAAGAAGCAGGCCATCATGGACAACTGCATTCAAGACCTGCTGGCACAGAACCTCATCCGCCCTAGCCAAAGTCAGCATGCCAGTGCTCCAGTCCTGGTTGAGAAGAAGTCTGGTGGCTACCGCATGGCTGTGGATTACCGCCAGCTGAATGCACGCACTAAGGTGCCAGTCTACCCAATGCCGAGGACTGATTGGTTGCTGGCACAGCTGGGACGAGCCAGGTGGTTCTCAAGTTTTGATCTTTCACAGGGTTTTTTTCAAATCCCTGTTCAAGAGCAGGATATTCCAAAGACAGCGTTCATTTGCCATCGGGGAACCTTCGAGTTCATGAGAATGCCCTTTGAAGTTGCCAGAGGTCCTCCCACGTTTCAGACCCTGATGGACTGACTACTGGAGGGAGTTAATCACCTGTTTGCCATGGCATTTCTCGATGATGTCCTGGTGTATTCGGAGACCCTAGAGGATCATCTTGAGCATGTTCGGGAGGTGTTGAAGCGGATAGGTTCGGCACAGCTGACCATTAACCCAGAGAAGGTGCACGTGTGCTCTCAATACCTGAAGTTCCTTGGCCATGAAATATCCCCCGGGCAGTGTAGGCCGGACAAGGAAAAAGTGCGAGCGGTGCTGGACTATCCTCAACCAACAACACTCAAACAGCTGCAGGCCTTCCTGGGACTAGCAGGCTATTACAGAGGGTTCATACCTCAGTTTTTTATCACTGCACGTCCACTCACAGAACTCCTTAAAAAATAACCAACGTTGGCGGTGGGAGCTGCAGCAAGAGGAAGCCTTTAGAGCACTTAAGCAGTCCCTGGCCGACGATGTTGTAAACTTGCCAGACCTCAACAGACCATTCGTGGTGGAAACAGACGCCAGTGGAGTCGGCATTGCAGCGGTGCTTCTGCAGGCAGCCGAGAGTGAGGCCGAGAGTGATGCTCAACTGCGTCCAATAAGCTTCATTAGCAGGGTCCTCACTGAGGCAGAGCAGCGCTATACAGTGCAAGAATGGGAGTGCCTGGCTGTGGTGTGGGCAGTGGACAAGTTCCCACCATACCTTGAGTTCACAGAGTTTGAGATACACTGTGATCACTTCTCACTGTCCTGGATGTTCACCACAGACCAGGCCTCACCACGTGTAAAGCGTTGGGTTTTGCGGCTGCAAGGTTTCAACTGCAGGATCAAGCACAGGCAGGGTCTTGCAAATGTGCCAGCCGACGCCTTGAGCAGAGCTCCCCTTCAGCACCAGGAAGTTCCAAGCACAAGTCTACACGAGGCGCTGTTCCCTATGGCTGTTCCAGAGCCCAGCCCACAAATCAGCTTTGAGGCAGCTGCTGTAGCATCTGAAGTGGACGACACTACTGTCTTGAATGATGCAGGGCTCCTCGCCCATGAACAAGAGCAGGACCCCATACTGTCAAAACTACGAACTGTGATGAAGGGAGGGAAGCTTCCGCCCACTGACAGTGATCAACCTTTGATCAAAGACGTGGCGGAGATGACCGAGATGGAAGAGAGTGGGTTGCTTGTACAGCACCGAGGAAACAGGAAGGTACCTTGGCTACCAAACCATCTCTGCAACTTGGTCCTGCGACTGTCCCATGACCACCCGATTAGCGGCCACTCCGGCTTTTTTAAGACCCTCAAACGCATTTCTCAGAATTTCGTGTGGCTGGGTATGCGCTCGGACATATCCAAGTATGTGCGATGCTGCCAGGTTTGTCAGCGCACCAAAGCCCACCGGCGGAAGCCAGAAGGGCTGATGAGCAGTCAATGGGCCACTGCCCCCATGGAACAGCTCAGCGTGGACATAATTGGGCCCTTGCCTATGACGCCTCAACGCCACAAGTACCTTCTCGTGGTGATTGACAAGTTCACCAAGTTCATTGAACTTTTCCCATTACGGGCAGCAAACAGCAAGAGTGTGGTGGCCTGCATGATCCAGGTTTTTTGCAGACATGGCACACCTGTCTCCATTTCAAGTGATAATGGAAAGCCGTTTGTAAGCAGGTTGTGGAAGGGCCTCCTTGAGCATTGGTACATACAAGACCGACACACTGCTCCGTACCGCCCTGCCGGGCAAATGGTGGAGCGCACAATGGTATTATCAAGCAGTGCCTTAGGGCTTATTGTTCCAACCACAAAGACTGGGACCAGCACATCCCTGAAATTGCCCTGGCCATGCGCACGGCTGAAAGCGTTGTCACGGGCTACACGCCTGCCTTCCTCTGTTATGGCCGGGAGTTGAGAACCCCATGGATACAAGCTGAGGCCAAAGACGACGCGGAGCCTCCTGCGACAGCATACCGTGCATTTGCTACTGAGGTCTCTAAGTGTCTGCAGGAGGTGCTTGACTTCTCCAGGGCACACCAAAACCACATGTGGCGTGCCCAGAAGACTCGCTACGACCAGCACAGGCAGCCACTGACAATACAGGAGGGTGATCTTGTTCCGCTCGAAAGCCACTCCCTCAGCGATGCCACCAAGGGCTTCTCCTCGAAGCTTGCACCCCGGCATTCCGGTCCCTTTCGGGCAGTGAGACGTGTGGGACAGAATGACTTTGTTCTAGTGGACCCCAAAACGGGTCGTCGCCACGGTGTGAGACACGCAGATCAGCTGACACTCTACCATGACACTGCAGGCGATGTGTAGTGGTGGCTTCACATTTTGAGGGGGGGAGACCTGTGAGGGCGGCCGAGAGGGGGCGTTACGTGACGGCGTCATCATCATCGGGACTTGGCCGAGAGAGGGCGCTGCGTGACGGCGTCATCATCATCATGGGGACTGGAGTGGTGGGGGTTGCGTGTGTGGGGAAGGGGGGGTTTGGCCGGGTTGGGGAGAGTGGCAAGACGTAGCGGTGTGTGGTGCGTGATTTAGGGTTAGCGCGTAACAGTCCACCATTATCAACCCCATTGCATACCAAAGATCATATAATCACGTCAAATGAAATAGAAATTAGACATTTAATTTTTGACGTTAAGATAGCACTAATCTCGAGTCTAGGCATCCATCAACGCAAGATACACTAACCTTCACTGAAAGAAAAACTCTAGAGTCTTTTCAGCACTTCACAAAAATTTGAAATGTTAGCAAGGTAAGTTCTGCACCAACAATGACATATATTAGATCCCATGATATATAATGCATGAGATCACATCGTAATTTGGTCCGTTACGTGAATTAAGAGCAGGGAAAAGGAAAGAAGGTGAGAAAGATACTCACAGGACAACAGCCAGCAAGCAGGCACGGTGTCTGGTGCTGCAGTGCAGCTGCTGCACGAAAGAATCGTTCCCACGCGACCACTGCACTGCCCGATGTATTGCTTGCACTACACTGCAGAACCAGTTCCATGAGCTCCGAGGAGTAGTGTTGTTCTGCAAAGGAGGCAGTTCACGCTTAAACAAAAAACACCTGAAGCTGCACATTTTCAATCAAAAGTAAAAAAAATCCCAATAAGTGTTCTATTTCTGATGATAGAACAGTTTGCATATGAATGCAAGAAAACCTTGGCTGTCCATTTACATTATACAACAGTTCAGTATAACAGAAGTACAATTAAACTGCGGGTCACTAGGTAAAACTCCTCCATGGAATTGTCCTGCTCTCATGTCAATAGCATTCAAGTTCAGTTAAATAGCAAGTTTAAGCAAGTTCAGCTCCTGACGAAAGGCAATAGTCCAATTTAATAACAAGAATGCATTTCTTTTTGTAATTCTTGCTAAACAACACATCAAGATAAGCTGCAATGCTCCACTAGTTTTGACTATGACTACTTGTAGTGATAGGGGCTTACATTTCTGAAGACTCCTGCATATTACAGGTGTCAAGAATTTATGTAACAATAAAGCTTTCTCAAAAAGTTCACCTGTCTACAGTTTTCCAGTCTTGATTCCTACATTTGTTCTAATGTGATCGACAAAAGAAAACAGAAATGAAAGCTATTAATTGTGATGAACATCTCAGAGCTCAAAGTTTGGACTTGAAATAACAAGTACTACTACATACCCGTACCCGCCAGAACAGCAGCATCAATGCTTTCATTGCTGCAGACAGACAGTGCATCATTCTCAGCCGCGTTCTCTGAAAAACATGAGAAAAAGAAGTCGTCGAATGACATCAATTCGGCTGCAAGGATTTGCACATTTTCTATACCTTATGGCAATGGATGAAAGATGACCTAAGCTTGCAAAACGCACAGAGCCAACGGTGTGCTACAATTATAAAAGTTTATGCAGTTGCACGCAACATGAAAGCTGTAGAAAGTGCGGAGCAATGATCTGCCTGTCCTTCAGAGACGAACTCAAGATGTATGTGTTGAGGGGCTGCTTGGTATGCTTTACCCGATCCCTTTCTTCTTCCAATCCCCCTCACCTTCACTTCATTTTCACACACCCCTTGCTAGACATGGCTATGTTGTTTTGCCTGCGTGATGCCATACATGACTAGGCCATGCCTTGCCCTTCTTTCTTCCCTTTTTTCCATCATCCTAACACTCACAACACCCCTTCCCACCCTCTTGCTATTCATTGTTATAATTCACATGGTTTTGCCTGCCTAACGCCATACATAGCTATGCTATTCTTTACCCTATCTTTTCATGCTCCTCATCCCCACCATCGCTTCCCTTACCCACACCCTTGTTATACATGGCTATGCTAGACGTTGTTTTGTGTGCATGACACCACGTGGCTACATAAGATTACAGCATGTTCTTTTCCTCCTCCCATTCTTTCTCCTTTCCCTCCTCCTTAAAGTCACTTCCCTTACCAACCCCCTTGCTATACATGGCTGTGCTACAGATGGATATGCCATATGTGGTGTTGCTGAATCGACACGCCAGCACACAACAGGGCTAGCTCTGCTCGCACCTTTGCAGACTGTCGTCGTCACCGCCTCGGCACGCCAGCACACGACAGCGGCTTTGCCAGTGTTACACCAAGCGAAATGTGATGATAACGGCATAAGACAGCATACGACAGCCATGGCTCCTAAAGTGCTTCACACTTAAAACAAGTCCATACAGAGTTCAACAAACTCGAGTCTCAATGGCAGTGAAACATTGAATTATATAACCCATAGAACAAAGCCAAACAAGATAAAAGTTTCACAGGAAGACGGAAGCTTCAGTATTCAACAGCAGATGGAAAAGGAAGGCCTCAGCCTGGAGCCAGCGTTTCAACAGGGGTAACTGTCTTAGTCTGGTCCCTAATGAAGACAATATGATTGTCAGCACACTGACTGCAGGCTTGGTTTTTCTTTGTTTGACGAACATGTCATAGATAGGGTAGAAAGTGTGCTTGTTAATAATGAAATGAACGAGTCACTAATAAACATGACAAAACTTGAAGGACGCTTGAGTTTTGCGATCAAGAATAAAACTCAATAGTATAATTGGTCCCTGTGCACATCATTTTCTCAATTGCTAGCTCAGCTTTGGTTCTCAGTGCATACCTCAACCATGCCATAAGGAAATGAATGAGTGCACGCATAACATTGGTTGTTCAAAACTATCCTCGGATGCTCACTGCAAGTTGGTTGGTTAGTTGATCCTTATTAAACCGTCCTGACCCTCTGCCAGGGATCGGCCTTGAAATGGGCAGTGCCTTGTGGTATAAATAAAGTTGTTTGCATCCACAAAATATTTAGAAATGAATTGCTTTCGAAATGAATCCTTAGCTTAATTTAGGAAAAGAAAAGAAAGCAAATAACAAAAGTACCAGTGTTAAGTGCCCACTACGCCATACTTTCTCTCTTTGTGAATCGTCACGAGGCCCACACAACGCGTTCATACGACAGCACATGAACCTACACAGCTGCTCACTCTGTTGGTGCTTTTGCAGCTGATAATGACTAATGATGTCACGAGGCGTGAGGTAACTGAAGGCAAGAGAATGGATGGTCAGATCAAGCTGTTTATTTGGGCGAACCTGTGCCCGGTAAACGGAAAGTCAGATTACAGTAGCAGACTTGCACTGATAGCGGCAAACCGAGGGTTGGCCGTCAATCAAATGATAAGCCGCGAAGCGTGTCGGCATTTATATATTTGCCATTGAATATTCTAGCGTTATGGCTAATGGTGACGTAGGTTCCAGAATAATTTGTAATGTTCCCGAAGTGAGAGTAATTTTAACAAAATTATCTACTGCAGTCCCGAAGCTTCTTGAACAGTGTAGGCACGATTTGCACTGAGAATTACTGACAGTGAAACAGGGTGATAACAAAACTCGACGAGGGAATGTGCCAATATGTCTGAGAGCTTTGTAATGAGTGGACCTTCAAAACACCCACCCGTAACAATTCACATGTTTTGATGCTTGGCACAATTCTGCACTTTTTCCACACAATATTACACGTTTTGAGGAGTCTCCTTTACCCCATGACTTTCATATAGCGTATTTTTCCAAAGTAGTTTCAAACAGTAGCGTGGCTCTGTCGTAAAAACACCTACTTGCCATCCTTTCAGATGGCCTGGGTTTGATTCTAACTAAAACACAATGTTTTTTTTTTTCTTTGAGCTTTTCTCACTTTTTTGGTCACAGAAAATATGATTATTTGCTCACAACCACCGATGCCAAAACAATGATTTCTGCAGAACGAGCTTTTTAACACTATCACGTTAAAATGTGAACAGTAAGCCACACTGATGATGCCAAACGATTTACGTGGTTCCTTGTTGATTGTCTGCGGTGTCTAAGTGTACAGCGTAAATATACTACTAAACCTCCATTCACAAATCGTTAGCGAGACCATAGAGAAGAAAGCAAGATCGGAAGAAATGTATCAGTCAGGAAGTGAGAAGCTAATAACAGTGTTCAAATGGGACACTGCCTCCACGAAAATAACAAAAACTAAGAGCCTACAGACAGAGTTCAATTAAATTAGTTTATTCCTTTTTTTTTTTTTCATGCATTACTCACTCAATGTCGTGTACAAGATTCTCCACAGGACTTACCCTGCTGTTCTTGTGACTTGGCAGTGGGTGCTTGCAAACCTATGCGAGCATAGAGTGATGCCCTCAGGTCTCTACGACGGTGTTCACTCGGTCGCAGGGAGCTCACCACAGAGAGGGCCTTAGTTAGGTGCTCTCTGAGGCAGTCGCCTTCAAAAAGGGGCACCAATTCCAGCACCTGAAACAAATGGCGGATCCATTCTCACAGAGAACACACAATGTGGCAAACGAATTTAAATCATTTTCCGAAGGCGATTTTACTCGGCCGTACGAAGCTCCCGTATACAGAGACTGCTCTGAGCAGAAAGGGTGAAGCTCATCAAATGCTAATAAGATCCTTATTTTGATAGTAAAGTCTGTTTTCTCATGGCGAACCGCCAACATTAACATTAGCATGGATGTCAGGCTATGGTACTACTTTCAGCGACATCGCGCAGCAGTCTGGCTAGCTGTGACGACGTCAGGTACCAAAACTTCCAAATTCATTTGCCCATCATGAACAGAGCCATATTGCTTAGTGGGAGTGGAAACGCCACAGTATCTTGCATTATCACGTGATAAGGAGCTGATACTGTGTTGCGATGCCAAGGTACATTAGCAAAATAAAAAAAGCACTTAAAAGCATACTATAGTTACTTTGTCAGGGTGCGCTCACACATGGCAGTAGATTTTCTAGGCTCTCCAGGGCTTGGTCTTTCATTCGATGAAAAAAAAGACAATTCAAAATTTCTGTGTCAATACCCTTTAACTAAGAAGCAAAATACTTATAAGCTCCCTTACACATTTGCGTAAGATGACTCGAAGGCAAAGCCATCTTTTTCTTCTCAGTCTGCTGTACTGATACACCACCTCTGAAAACTTTCTAAACATCGCATGATCTTGCATTGCCTTGAAGATTACAGGCATTACAAGCTTTCTCCACCTCACATGTCTCCAGGCTCTGCCCAACTATGACCAAGCAAAAACGTTATGTACAGACGTCATCATGTGGCATCGAGTTACACGATGTCATAGTGAAATAACTATGACGTCATAGCATGACTTCATCCCATGATGATATTTTTTTACATCCTTCCTGTTGACAACGCCGACGGGACGGTCACTTTTCATGTTTGACGAGGCATCTACGACTTTTGCCTTCAAAAAGTAGTGTAAAGTTGACCCCACATCAAAAACCACAGAAGTTAGCTTTTGCTTTTATTGACTCTGCAAAGTGCATAAAAGTATGAAACAGCAAGTGTGTGCATACCATGATGTCTCCAATGACAGTGACTCCTTTGTCACAAATGAGATATTACATGCTTATGTGCCCAACAGTGCTACTCTCTAGTAATGCTTCTAAGCAATTTTCGAGTTGCATGGGGAACGCATGTACCAATAGCAACCTTCAAAAAACCACCAAGAGTGACTAAGTGAAATTTTAGCACTGGAATAACATAGCACTAAAATGATATAGTACCATGAAAATGTAATATGAGTAAAAAAAGTTAAACTAATCTTATATCTGAGTTTGCTAAATAATTTTCTAAAAATTGGCAGGTCCACAAAATGTCAGAAACACTGGGTAGTAGACATATTAAATTAAAGAGAAAAAAATCAATAAGGTTTTCTTTTACCACGTTAACAGCATGAAACTCATTTGGTACATTCAATCAGCATTGCACTTTCTCAAGATAATGTGCACTTGAAGTTTCATAGTGGTACATGTATTTTGAGTTTGGCCATCGTACAGGTTGGTATGTGTATGTGCGTAATGAATTTCTGGGGCACAGCGTGCAACTACGAAAATTCGACGTTTTTGGGCTGCACACAAGTTTACTCCATTTTGAGGGCATGATCTCCAGCTCAATCAGCGATTCACGACTTATAAAGAACATAAGTGGCAAGCTTTCTTCGACTTGTCATCCACCAATCCATTCACCAGCGACAAATTTCAGTCAAGTCCCATTGGCTGGCACAGTTTAAAATGTTCACAAGTTTACACTGCGTGGCATTGGCTAAGCTCCCCCATAGTTTTTTTTATAGTAAAGCAATATCTACTCTTGTGCATCAAACTTTGTTTATGTTGCTGCTTCTCACGGTGCACAATATCTGTAAATAAAACGATTTTGAAAAGATACGGGTAATCTACATCTGCAACATCACAATGGCTGGCGCAGTTTAAGATGTTCACAAGTTTACACTGCTCGGCATTCGATGAGCTACTGCAAAAGCTTTTATAGTACAGCACTGTTTGGCTTTACACAGTGTACAAGGTGTGCTTTTTTTAATAGTTACACAGTGTCACTAACACTATTTTGAAGAAACACAGATAGTCTACACCTTTGTGGAAACAGCCGCACAGAGGTATCCGCACAGAGTGCGGTGCCTCACCTGTGCCCTTGGCAGCTGCAGCAGCTGTGCCCAGAGAAGAAAGCCCAGCCAGTCACCAGACGCCGCACACACACGAAGCATCACATCGGGTGTATCTAGGCCATGCTCGCATGCAAAGCGGTGCAACAGAAATGCCCCACTACTGCATGTTTCATCCAGCCTGAATGGCAATCAGAGTGCAAAAGAAAAGTGTGTTACAAGTTGTTGCATCATTTCATGAAATTATTAGGTATGAGTGAATGGTAAATCTGAGGCTTGAAGTGAATTTAATGTGAATAGTGATTTGGTCAAATAATTTCCAATTGAATAGTTGAAACAGCATATACATATCACATGAAGAAGAATGAGCGCTTTTGTCCTGGCCCAACTAACTTGCACAAAATTTTTAAGAATTGGAACCAAGCATATGCGAACGTCCATTTTCTTGGGTTCCAAATACTCTAAATAGTAGTAAGGTGCAAGTCATAGGCAGTAAAATACATTAAATTTTAAAATTTGCTAGCTATACTTGGCACCTATAAACCCATATAGCAAGATTTTAAACTTTAAAAAATAATAGGTCAAGGTAATATGTATATATCAATTTGAAGTGTGGCTTTGCAGCAAACAAACCTCTTTTCATTAATTGGTTTCATGGCATACTACTTCTACACTGCAGTGAAACCACCTTTACCAAAGATTACATGCAGTTGTGATTTATTTTGAACACTTCCAAATTTCTAAAAATTTATATTCACATTGAAGTGAACTCCGATACTATAATATTTACTTGAATATTGAAAATGCTCGAATATTGATCCATGCCTAGATCCCTAAGATCGCCTTATGATCCATAAGAGTGACATAACTTAAAAGATCTCATTCGATTAACTCATAAATATACACTGTGCATCAAACCATCAATACGTATGTTTCTGGAATTGGCTGCATTCGATAAGGTACAGGGAGTTGAAATTAATTTTTCAAACTAGCTGCTTGCACTGGCCGCCTCCACCACTAGTCATTGTATGCCAACCGCACGACTAAGGCATCACCCACAAATCTTCACCTCCTTTTGTCTTGCTCCAACTATGTGCACAAATTTTCCTATTTCCTCTCTCCATTCCTACATTGATTATGAGCTAACATTAGTTCTATAATCTATACTATCTTCTAATATTGTTATCAATAATAGAACAATTATAGTTATAACATTGGCCCTGTTCTCACCCACAACAACAATTTGGGCATTATTAAAATGAGCCTATTCATGCAGGTAACCATAAATTTTCACATAATATAATATTTTCGAGAAAAGAGCAATGAAATATTTCAAGCTGTAAAAAATTGACTTGAGAAAAAATAAAAATGATGACAATGCCAGATCTACTGGTCACTTGCAGCAATGTGTCTATGGCCCACATATCTATTCTATAGTCTTGTAGGAAGAAACTACACAGATATGAAAGACATCATTAGATGCAAAAAAAAAAATGAAACACGCATAGTTCAAACACTCACGCTGCATGGGATGATCCTTGGAGAGCCTGCTGAAATGAAATAACCCCTTGATGCAGGAGCTTTTTGGCAACATCCTTGGTGTGGCGAAGAGCTCTAAGAACTTCTCCTGCAGACATTTTACACATACAGGCGAAAATTGCAGTTAAGAAGCAGTAGGCAAATAACGTTTGGTTCAATGATTTAAGGACTTCATATTGACTCAGATGCCTTAAAAACTGCAGACCAGGCCTAAAGTCAAGTTTTGTGAGATTCCTGTGACTCATTCAAACAGTAATTTTTGTTTTTTTGCTTTGTACCACAGCCATCAAGACAACTGGGGAGAAGGCTTTCTGTTAAAAAATGTTACAAATATCATTGAAATTAATAATCATGAAAAAAAATAGTTAAAGCAGTGGCACTGAGAGCACGTACACAACTGCCTAAACTTCTGTAACTTCCATTATTTTTTAATAAAACACTCAGCAGATACTACTAAACCTTGTCTCGAAAATATTCACAAATGTTTTATGATGTATGCACATTAATATTTTTCTGTGATTTTGCTTTTTTTTGGGAAGGAGGGGGGGATGGTATCGTGATGTGCATAATTGCGTACAAAAAGTGGTAAGGAGTCAAGTGAAGAACTGAGTGCTTAAAACAACCATGTTAGTTCATGCGTGCCAATAGTTAAACCAACAGACAATAAAGCCAAGGAAAAGCACAGGGGGCATTACTTGTGGGTTCTCAATTGTACTGTAATAATTTTCACTTAAAGTAAAAGAAAATAAAGGAAATGAAAAATTATACTTTTCGTTGGTGGAACCCAAGGTCACAACCTTCAAATGTCAGTTTCATTAATTGTGTATAGTACCAAAAAAACGAGCCCTTCGAACCATTCCCTTACTTCCATACTTTCATGAATACCAATGTTATCAATATGTTGCCCTTCTCTCTTGGCTGTTTGTATTTTTTTCAATGGCTTCTTTACTGGTAATACACTTCTCAACTGCCATACTACACACATTCTGCTATGACACAGCAGTTATTTTCATTACTTGTGGCAAGAAAGCTCAACTAAATTAAATCACCAATGTCTAGTGAGAACAAGGTAGCACAGGAAATTCTGGAGGCATTTTTCATACAGAAACGGAGTAGTAATTGCATAAGCAAAACTTGAATCACCGTGTACAAGTCGGAAGCACAGTATCTAAATTGTGTCCTGTAGTGCGATTAGGTTGACAATGGCGCAAGCATGTTGTGCATGCGTTGGCTATAAAACGATTTATATCAGCCTGCATTCCTCGTGAAATACACAATTGCAATTGAGCTGCCGCCTTGTCAATCTGTTTTTTTCATTTTCAGTGTGGTCGTCATTGTGGCATGAACTTGACTACTGAATTCAAATAAATCAATCAGGTAAACGGTTTCCTAAGCTTTTTGTGACAGGTCATAAGCTGGGACTGTAATATTTGAGAGCCTGCCATAAACGGATCATAAACAGATCAACAAAGTAGAACAGGCACCTAGAGGACTGTTTGGAAAGACAAGTCGCGCCATTCTCAGGTTCAGCCTGAAGTTCCTAGAGTCAGTGCCCAGGAGTTCTGCAAAGGCAACGCTCGAAGCAACCATCTTCATGTCATCTGTGTTTCGTTCAGCAAGTCTCCATGCTCTGTTGCAAGCACCACGAATCCTGTGACAAATATACACATAAACAGCCTCGATTTTTTTCAACCTATACACTGTTACACATGCAGCACAGGAATTAAAGGGTGAATTTCTAAAAAAAAGGTGACATTTACAATACCACAAGAAAAAAACACCGTAAAAAATATACAATACGGGAAAACACACAATCCAGATTCACTTGAACGTCACACAGTTTCGCTCGGTAACAATATTGTCAATGTTTGCACAATTGTATGAAGTGAATGCATATTATTGAGCTTGTAATGAGCTCGATGTCTCTTATCCCAAACTTGCAGGGAATACTACTTTGATCTTTAGCTTAAAATAGCTTTAACGTTCTGTCCTTGCATAGTGAAATGAATCAAACAATTACCAGCTACAACTGCTGCAGTGCAGGGAAAGTACTACAAAACGAACCACTGTTTGAAAATGCTTAATGTGATGCCTCAGGGTATGCCTAGTTTACGAAAAGCTAGGCCTAAGGGCATCTCTTTAGGTTTACCACTATCAGGTTTAAAAACATACTCTGTCCTTTCTCAGCTAGCTGCATCAATCTTTCGCCTTTTACTCAGCACACAGATACACACAAAACATATACATGAACACATAACGAGCCATGTTTGTTACATGGAAAGACTAGAATTCTGTGCACAGAAAACATCATGTATACAAGATTTAATGTAATTATAGTTGTTATAGTGAGAAATGGACAACAGTGAGCAAAATACTTGGAAAGTTCTGTTGCATATACACTATACAATCGAGTGAGCACTCAACCTGGTAGGCTAAAATTGAAGGTATGAAATCTAAAAAGTTTAATAAGAAGTTCATCAATCTTTTCGAACACACAATTTACTAGATAGCATTGTAGAAGGCTTTGAACTTTCTCATATACCTAATGCTGCAAATAACACACAAAATTACTGCATCCACGAGCATGCTGCAGATCTCATACTGAACAGTCATATCAGTGACAGTGCAGAGGAAATCCTCAATAGCATTGTATGCATGCATGAGTGAACAAACACGTCATGAAAAGAATAGTGTGAGATCTAACAGGTACAAAGCATACAGAAGTTCCTGGGATTATGCACAACAAGAAATTCAAGGTCAATTTGAAGTAATCAACCCCAACTTATCATCTTACCTTTTGCTGAAAAGGCAGCCATGCTGGAGTATCTCTTGAGCCAAAAACTTGAATGTCGCAGCACAAGGGCGCCCCTTGTGTAGGTAATAGGTGTAGCCCAGCTCTTCGCGCAGGCCAAACTTATCTCGTAACGATGGTTGCGAAAAGTGTGGGAGCGAGGAACCTTCGGAATCAACTTCAGCAAATGAAAAAGAAGCAAATGTAATGATAAACTTCACTGCAGCCATTTCGATAAACCCTACTTCAAATTTTAGGCACAAGAGAAAGGAAGAACTTACAACGGATTCCTGTTCCAAGCACAAACAAACACGCTATAAACATGTACAAAATTTAACTGTTTCAGATCCATGAAGCCACATATCTTTCGGTTTTTAATAAAAGGACCTTGAAAAATTGAGACTAGGACATAACTGTTCTGCAAAAATTGTGGTGTCACCACGGAACCTGCATATAAACTGTCACCATCAGTTACTTCAAAAAGGACAAAAGGTACATTTTAAAAATACTAAAGTTTGCACATAACGCATGCAAGCAAAGCCTTTGTGCCTAGAGCAGGAGAAAAGTTTAAAAATTTATATTTGGACACTTCGTAATATTAAATACACATTAGTATTTTAGAGCAGAAGCATATTTGGGTTCAGCCCGCTTTGATCAGCAGCTCAGCAACAGCTGTACCACCCTGGCCGAATGATTGCAAGTAAAAAAAAAGTGAAAAAGTTTAGTAACTTATTTTCTCTACAGTGCGAGTCGCAACATAGCAATACCAGCAATGCTAGTTTGTAATGAGCAAACATTTGCCAGCATACCTTGACAGACGTTTGTAGATTGCCAACCGAAAAGACCACCAGTTTCAAATGGCGTTCCTTTCTGAAGAAGCTGATACAAGGAGATATCTTCAGGGTCGCTAGGTGTTGATGTCATGGCAAAGAAGGTAGCAGGATCCTCACTGCCATCCTTCTTTGGCAGGCATTTTGCAAGTGCCGCCATTGCACGCCGTGCTTTCACGGCATCTGGAAAAAAAAAGAAAAAAAAAAACGCAGAAAAGTTACACTGCACCCGGAACACCGAGTTTAGGCACTGAGCACAGTTTGCCAGGACGAACTTTAGAATTGTAGCCCTTTGAACTTGCACAGGCAAGTATTATTTCAAAGTTCGGTAAGTTGCATCAAAGATTTTAAAATGATATCAAAAGCACTTATGTACATGTTACACACCTGATACAATTTCTACCGAGATTGGCAGTACTGCAACTCTCAACTGCAACATATACACACATAATTACCTTCTAAAAAGCAAATAATATCAATAAATACAGATTAAATTCAAGTACTCAATCATCCAGATTGAGTGCTTACCCTGGTGCCACATTGTGACACCTGTAACTATTGTATTTGCAAAATTGTAGTACTGCGAAGTGCACCAGAAATCCAATGAACCAGAAAAAAAAAACGAATTGGCCAATGAAGGACTGAAGTTTAAGATACCCAAGCTTTCATTGGTTGATCGCGTGCTTAATCCAGATCCATTATAAACTTCCCCATGTACTAAATCAACAACTATTTCAACTAGCAGCTAAGAATAATGGCAGAGCGATCATTATTTTTCACAGTACTGTGCAAAATCGAAATAGGAATCAATGCCATTGCAAAATATATGTCGAATGTCCTTAAATACATCAACAACACAGCTCTTTATTTGTCACATTGAAAAGGTGGTAGAAAATTCACCATTTGGGTCTTCCATCCAGTACCAGTGTTCACGCAGAGCTGACACGAAGGAGCCATTGCATCGAGGACACAAGGGTGGCAGTTCTTGGCTGTAATTCAGAGAACAAGGCTATGTTGTGAGCAGACAATATTTGACTCATATGCAATGTGCCATGTATATTCAATGTTCTTTTTAATTTATTTAGAGTACTCATATGTGCAATGACAACAATATGTATTATAGCACAAATAACATTAATAGCAAACAAAATGTGCATTTCTAAATAGGTATGTACCGGCTCAGTCTCTAAATGTAATTAATAAAAGTTTAAACCAAGGGCTGCACATCAAAGCTTTGAACAGATCCAGATGCTTTCAGAATCTTGAGCTTCATAAATTTTGACAATGGCCATATTTGCCAACAATCTTGGTAGGCGCTACTTCTCAGCGAACCCTTCAAACATAAAATTGTTACCAAGATCAGAAATGCAATTGTAACATATTAATGTACCTACAATACTGCATGCATTTAACAATAAATACATCAGGCTCAAATTTCAGTTCATCTGACTTTGGAACACTCATAATCTGATTATGAGTGTTCTATCTATTCTTTCATGGTCAATGACGCACATGTACAACATCACTCAAGTTTAAAAGGTGTGCTTATTTTGATCATTTCTCTTACTTGACATGTGCTGCCACACTGTGAGAATACAAAAAAAATTTTTAGATATCTTATGCCGGAAGCTTGTGTCTACAACGCACTGTGATGCATGCATATTAGAGCAAAAAATTTGACTCTCACAGAACTTATCTCACATATGCCTGCATTCACAGCACAATGGTTGCAATATAGGGCTTTTTCGATACAGGTAATTATCATCATCATCATCATCAGCCTGACTATGTCCACTGCAGAACAAAGGCCTCTCCCATGTTCTGCCAGTCAACTCGGTCCTGTGCTTGCTGCTGCCAATTTATACCCGCAAACTTCTTAATCTCATCTGCTCACCTAACCTTCTGTCTCCCCCTAACCTTCTTGCCTTCACTGGGAATCCAGATAGTTACCCTTAATGACCAGCGATTATCCTGTCTATGCACTACATGCCCGGCCCATGTTCATTTCCTCTTCTTGATTTCAACTATGATATTCTTAACCCTCGTTTGTTCCTTAATCCACTCTGCTCTCTTCTTGTCTCTTAAGGTTACACCTACCATTTTTCTTTCCATTGCTCGCTGCGTCGTCCTCAATTTAAGCTGAACCTTCTTTGTAAGTCTTCAGGTTTCTGCTCCATAGCTAAATACTGGCAAGATGCAACTGTTATATACCTTCCTCTTGAGGGATAGTAGCAATCTATCCCTCTATCCCGATTCAGGTACCAGGTTTCATTCCAATAGTATTTTCAGTTTTTAAATTAGTCTCTACTTCACATTAGTTTTTGTTTCTTTTTGTATTTTTATTACGTTAAACTTTATTTATTTATTCCTGATTGATTGATTGATATGTGGGGTTTAACGTCCCAAAACCACTATATGATTATGAGAGACGCCGTAGTGGAGGGCTCCGGAAATTTAGACCACCTGGTGTTCTTTAACGTGCACCCAAATCTATTTATTTATTCCTTCTACTTCTTCCTCTTCATTATTATTTTACAACAGGGGCAATTTCCTTATGTATGCAAATCTCATGCATGCTCTTCCCTCATAATGGGATTTTTAATGCTTAGACATTAAAGCAAAAACTGATTGGATAAAGCAATCTTATGCATACCAGAGGTCCTTCAGAAAGAGGTACAGCAAGTGGTACAGCTTGTGCTGCAGGCAGAAGTGTACCATGCGATGCACAAAGTCCTCCGGTGTGATAGCACCGTGTGACGAAGCCGCCAGCTGAGAGGGACGCAATCCAGCTTCTCCCAAAAGACCAAGAAGTTCCTCGAAGTCTTCAAGTGTGTCTTCATCCACATGGCCTTCCCTGACATGTCGGGAGAAAAATTTTGCCTACATGTTCAAGCGCACATACAAAGTCAAAATTCAGGGGTTTTATATAGCATCACTTTGCATTGCCATGATTATGAAATGCACTGTAGTAGGAGGCTCCAGATATAACGAGAGATTATTCTGTTTTAGCATAAAACCAACGGCATTCGCTTCCTCACCTCGCCAAGGCTCCAAGCAGCTGGCGACGAATGTGCATCATACAGCCTGTCTCCTCCACCGCCTCGCATGGCAAAGGACTGGCTAGGGCTTTTTCAAGTAGACCATACTCCAGAAAAAGACGCCACGACTCATTACCAAGCCCAAGGTGAACATTGTCTGAAGAAAAGAGTGCCAATTCATCACGAAAAAAAGCTTAACTCGCAGACATCTGCACACAGTACAACAATAATTAATTCACAGAGACCTGACCTAAATTGAACAATATCACCTCTTCCTTACCTATTTATATCAGTAACCTCGTACCAAAAAGTGACAGACAGCTGCCGTTATACACTGAATCACAATGACAAAGTGTAATAGCTTGTTTTGTTTGTTATTAGCAAACCAAACATTTGCCCAATACAGTTGAACTTCCACGTATTGAACCCACAAATTATGTAACTATTGTGTATATTGAGCAATTATAAAATCCTTCTGAATATATTTTTCATATGTGAAATACATCTTGTATCAAATTACCTATATATAGAACTTTTCGTGATCCCATTCAGATTCAACATCTGGCTGACGTGACAATGGCAGCGTTGATTACAGATTGAGAACTGTTTTTCTGATCATGTTAAAAAACCTGCTACAGCGGCACTTCGGAAAAGAAAAGCTGATGGCCACCTACCTTGCGATGCAAGTACTGCCCGGCCCTCTGTTAACACCCTATCAATAGTGTCGGAATCCCAAAACTTGAGCCAGGAAGGTGCAAGTCGACAGTAAGGTGCCGTTACACCTTGGTTTGTTGCCATGTCCCAGTCGTGGGTTACATCAACTAGCTGGCAAGGTTTCACAGCGATGACAACCTGCTTTGATCCATATGGCTGTTTGTGCTTTGCAGTGGCCCTGAACAATTACACAGAAAGAGATCAATCTTCCCATCTGTGAAAAAGCTTTCAGAAGAATAAGCCATCAAACTGAGAATGTACAGTGCTCTCAAAATGAAACGATAGATCAAAACTTTCATTATAACAACTGGTATGTGCAATTGCTCAACTTACTTAGGTCATGTTGCTGTGAATTTGGCCACAAAAAATAATGTTGGTTCTCACATAAGTGTACGAGCCAATAGTATGTCGATGTGACACAAACAAAAGACAGCAGAGATGAAAGTATGTGCACTGTTGGCACTAAATTGACATTTTTCATTTCACAAGCGCTTTACTTAAATTGGGACTCATTGAAATACAGTGCTATCTTCACCTGAGCAAGTTGAGCATGTTCCACAACTATGGAGAAAAAATATCAGAGGCACTGCACTTGGCAGCTGCCAGAACATGATGCCGAATGAAATGAATATGAGAAAGCAAAGGACAATAGATGAACAAAAAGTAGGTCATACACAGTGGTGTATGAGAGATCAAATGAGAGAACAGGTGTGTATAAAATACGTTGATGAAGTAGGAAATACGAATACAGACAAGATAATGTTAGCGTCTTAAACAACCTTTGTTCAAACAGTCACTCTCTCCTCACCATTTTGTTTTTCAGAGCATTAAGAACATTGTGTTGCAAAGAACTTCTCTAATATTACGTGAAGTTGATGGCAATTGCTCATGTTAAGGTGCTTTGTGAATAGTACGTTGCTGTGATACACATTTCAACAGCTAGTTTGTCACCCTCACTTTAGCGAAAAGGACGATGATGATGAAGTATGCTGTGAAATGCTGCCATGAGACTGCTTCCGACTTTGATCTTTATGACCATCTTTAATGTTTGAAAACACTTATTTCTTTAACACAAATTGTTTTATGTCGAGGTCCGCCATGGCTCTGCTGACGTAATTCCGTCACAGCTATGACATTATGAAATATATATATCAACAGAGTGCCAATAAAAAAAACAATGAGAAGAAATAGTTCCCTGGCGGGGAGTCGAACCTGCGACCTCTCAGTTCTCAGCACACGACGCAAACCACTAGGCTACAGAGTCTACGTTGTCCAAGTTTGTTACCGGTTAGCCATTTATATACTCTATTCACCGAGCAACTTCAATGCATTTTTGTCATCAGTAGCCAGATAAAGCGAGGGGCACACGATGGGCATGCGGACTCTTAAAGGGACACTAAAGGCAACTATAAAGTCGACTTTGATTGTCGAAATAGTGGTACAAAAAACTCGTAGTGTTACTTTTGTGGCAAGGACGGCTTATTTTGAAATAAAATCATGATTTAGTGACCCGCATCATGTTAGTGCACTTCAAATTATCCGCATCAAGAAGCGGTCCGACTCACGTGACTGTTGCCGTGCACAACATTGCCCGGCTTTACTGCGCGGTCGCCGACACTACTAGACAGAATGGAAGCAGCGAAAGCCACAGCAACAACAACGGCTATTGGTCCATTTCTAGCCATTGGCTTCGAGATTGCAGACGTGTTTTCGCTCAACTGATGCCCGCTAGATAGCATGACATGTCTACTGTAACCACACAAAAATTGAATTTTCGAACCACTCGTGCCATTTTCCATAGTAACGTCTGATGGTTCTTTTTTTCATGAATCAAACAGGAATGAATAAGCAGCATTTTATTATGTCTTTTAATGCACAAAAGATTCTTCATTTATTGTAGCTAGGTGGCTTACTAGTGGTTAATTGTAGGCAGTTCATCTGACGTCGTCGGTATTATTTTGATGATATCCTACTGGAGCACATGTATTTGTGTGCATTTACCTTAATTTCTCTGTAAGTGGGGCACTGCTGTCGATAATATGGTCATTTTAGTTGTCATACATTGAGCTTTCACTCTGCCATAAATTGTTATTTGAATTTAGTGTCCCTTTAAGGTAGTCGCGCCACGCCACCCCGCGTGTTGCAATGTGCGTAGGCTTCCACAAGACATGGTGAAAGTTTGTATAGATGTTCTCTGGCATGGTCGCTAACTCGCGCGCATTGCTTATCTTGGGATTTAGGCGCTTTGTACCTCTTGTGCTTCCACCGCAAGTTTGCTTTGAATATACAGTAGTTATAAAGAGCACGAAGATCACTTGGCTCACTGCCACAACCACGTTTTTTAAAGGAAGCGTGCTGCTCACACAAAGAAGTAAGAATTGTGACAGTTGTTTGTGCTCGTCCTGTGAATACTTGTGCGTTCCTTTCATGCGTCTTTCTTTTTGTTTGAGCAGCGTGCTTTAAAAGCCAACTGCATCGAAATTTCACTTGGGTGGAAACAGCAATAAATACGTAGTACATATACGGTAAGTTACGATAACGACTGTGAAAAATTTTGCAGTCAAGTATTTAATTTAGAATTGATGCTCTAATTACCAGCAAGCTGACGACGCGAAGCACTAGCTGTGTGCTCAGACAAATCGGACAGAACCGAATATGACGATTACTACAGAACGCCGCCGCGACGCTCCTTGAAGCAATCTTCCGTGCATCTGAATCGCTCTTTTCTGCTTTCAATTCAGCATGTTTGAAACGCATCTGTGGGTTAACACTGCCTAAAGACAGCACATTCGAAATGCGTTCAAGCTGCATTGAAGTTGATGGCAAGTCAAGTTCAAGTCAAGCAGCGTTTCTGAATACAGGGGTCAGACACTGCAAACCCACCACTGTGAAGCCCGGACCAGCATTTGATAAGAGGCATGTTCATGCAGCTTTCTTAAGTTAACATAGAAAAAATAACATGCACTGAGGGGTGCATCCGCGATGTGCGTGCTCGAGGAGTGCGGAGCAGACGATTTTTCTGTCGTTCATGTCACTTCCGGTCAGCCGTAATGGCATCATTTTTTCTAGTTTCAATCTCAAAAACAACGTCGTTTGCAAGATTTTTCCTAAGGCAAGCGCTTGTATTTCCAAGGTGACATTTTGCAGGCAGCACCACCTCTAGCTGGACTATCTCTATATTGACTTTTTGCAGGGTGCCAAGTTTCGTTGCAGTTGACCTTTAAATGTCAAGCTGTGACAGTTGCTTGTCCGTGCTCGTCCTGTGTAAGCTCATTTGGTGCATTCTTTCTGGTTGGAGAGCACGCTGGAAGTTTTGAGCTGCTTGTTGTTCTTCACCCGACATTGAAATTTGTTGCTGTAGTATTCATTCCTTTGCCCTTGTGGCGAAACAATGCACAGTGATCGCTCAACTATTTCTGTGAAGACACATTTCACTTTTATGTTATACTGATTTCTAATACGAGGAATCAGCCATATTTATTTTTATTTTTCTTTATGTTCTAGCTAGTGTAGACTGTTTTCACTATGTTCTCATTAATCATACTTACTGAAAGCTAATTATCATGAGAAACAATGGACATGCAAGTGCAGTACTTATGCAGCACTGCCACTTGTACGTCTTGTGTGCACAAGCCGCTTGCATCTTCTCATCTAAATCTCTGCAATGAGTTTCTCTACTAGACACATGAATTAGTTTCCACATCTTTTCATCATTCTAGATTTGACATCTATGCATTTTATTGGCTGCAGGATCAGCCACTCAGTGCTACAAATCTTAACAAAAGCATAGAATTGAAAGTAAAATATTGTAGTGAAATATGATTCCACATTCCAACCATCAATAAAATTTTCATTGTCTCACCGGTGCCGTGTAGCAGCTGAGCACGCCCACGACTTGTTATCACAAAATATGGCATCAATGCTGGCACTCTTCTCCAAAAGACGTGTTTCGTCGCTGCTCAAGACACCAGTGCCTGACAGCTCGCTTTTCAGTAGCCTGGTGATAACACGATCCCGACAAAGCATCAACATCTCCTTCAACTTCTCTGTACTTGAGTATCCCTGTGGATCAGAGAAGAAATAAATATTACAAAGTAGAGGTCTCGGAAAGCATGAGCCAAGCACAAAATACCGAGCATGCATACGGAGTAGTAAATCGAGTGTAACCTTATTACTCCAGCCAATCCTCCGCCAACCTTGACTATGTTTCTTTAGTTCTTTATACACCTATTTCGTTACTCTATAAACCTCTTGCTGGGTTGCTCTATGTGACAAATCACCTCTACAATTATTGATCATAGTTTTCACTTCGATAGTAAAAAGTACAGTCACCTGCTCTCTGATTCATACTAATGACGACATCGCTTAAACATACACCTACCAACTTTCTTTGAACCACTCATTCCACAGTAACTTCTAAAGCTTTCATGCAGCCTTCCAAGCTTTAGACCGGCACGGTACTATAGATAAAATGCAATGACTGTACTCTTTTTTGTCAAGAATAACAGCAAACTGCCAGTGATTACGTAAGAGTGTCTCCCATATGCATCCTAAACATTTCTAGCAGTACAAAAGTTTTTTTTTCCTCTGATTGGTGTCATTATGACCACATAGCCTAGATGCACTGCAATACTAAAGTGTTAGCAGTACTGTAACCACAAGCTGTTGTTCTGAGGATACCGAACATTGTTTTTGTATCATGCATATCAATCTTCAAGCACATTGCCAATAAGTGCTCTCAATGAATTGTTACAAACAGTCTCCATAACTGCTGAACAAGTCAACACTGCTATGTGGGAAAGCTGAATAGGTCAAGTCACTTGAAAATTCCCCATCAACCCACCCAACTAATTATTCCTAGTAGTTAACAGTCTGAGTGAGTGAATTACATAAGGACATGTGGTGAATAGCGTTAACCTCTGCCGGCAATTAATGGCACCTCACTAGTCTAGTTGCTAACCAACTGGCCTAGAAAGCACAAGAGGGCACTCTCTTGTAAAAACAGCAAATGACTTCAATGGTGAAATATTGCTAAATCTCACACACTGAACTGACTCTACTTGCGAAATGAACAGCACACGAAAGCCTCACCACATTGCCAAGGACACGGTCAGCCTTAGCAATGTCTTTGCGACTCAGGCACTGCAGGGCTTCACGCTCCGCCACTTCTTGGAAGGACTTCATAAGATCCGGCCTTAAACATCTTTCCACGACGCAACAGGTGGTACTGGCCTTCGGGTATATTTCCATTTCGGACGCACTTTAGAATCACCTCCTGTGCCAAAGCAACATCCAGTTCCATGACAACTATAATGAAAACACAGCATTGTGCTGGGAAGAATACACAAGGAACACAACACCACAAGACAGTGGAAAAACTGCACCCTTACATCAATGTTTCAGCTCAAGGCAGATTCAGGGAGCAGCAATGTGCCATGAAAGGCAATTTCAAATGATGAAAAAAAGAAGAAATGAAGACAGGAGGACTAAAGTTGAAATAGGATGAATATCTGTAGAAAGTGAGGCAGTGCAGGCTTCCAAGGTACTTCATTACATCTCCATGAGCCCCTTAATACCTGCCCTGATTACAATATCAATGATATCTGCAGCATCAATCTCAAATGATGAAAAATAAAGGCTAAATAATGTAGCACTACCTTCTTGCTAGAACTCTATAATAGCATATACCAAACATGTTACATCTGTTTAACAAAAAAGGTAAAATGAAAGAGGCCAAATTAGAAAACTAAAGGCAACATAGTTTGTCTTGCCACTTCTTCATAACACACATCATCTCATTTATACAGTTCAGCACACACACTACACTAAAAGCTACATGCTAGGCAGCAAGAAAATAAGGAAACCCTGTAAGTCTCCACAGAGAGAGAGAGGGCACTGTGACTTTGATCTATATTATTTCTCAGTACAATATAGGGGTATCTCTATTGCTCTGAGCTTATATGTACACAGATGATTTGTAAGATTAAAACTTGGTTGAATTGGTGCAGTTGAGCAGTTCAATGGTGCCTAAAATGTACACAGCACAAATAAATCTGCCCCGGCACCTTTTAACAGACTGAAAGTTATGAAGGAGCAGCACCTGGTCAGTGAGTCTGTCCCATTCCGACGTTGAGTCATCCGTAATAACTTTGGGTTGCACAGGCTGCTCCATCACATTGCTGTGAACATGGCTTCGAAGCTGACTCAGGTAAGCAGCAAGAGTCTTGCAGATACTCCTTCGAAGCTCTGCCCTCTCGGTCCAGCTGTCATTCATGTCTTGTGGGTGCAGCATGGTGAGTAGGTGGACGAGGCTGGACAGCAGAAGCTGATAAAGTGGTGTGAAATAAGAGGTTAAGAATAATGTTAGAAGCGAAAGTATGAAACAAGTTACGTGGCATAGTGAATGTACCTGAAATGACTCTTGCCATACCTCTGGTATCTCTATCTCTCTTGCTAGTGACAAAATGCTTTAAGGGGTCCTGCAACACTTCTCAAGCTAATCATCAAATGACTTCATTAAAGGAGTTTATTGTCTCACGTACTGAGTGCCACAATATATTTTTTTAATAATCTGTCCAGTACGAGCGGAGTCACAGAGATTTGTTGCACGCTTTTAGCGCTGACTCTCTCCTTTCGTACCAATAAACACACTGAAAGCTACGCAGGAGCTTTACAAGGGGGCAAGAAGCTATACAGCCTCGTCAGCGTGCACTATGACCTTGAACACTTTTTTTTTCTTCAAACGCGTGGCTTACTTTCAGCTCAATTGCGAGTAAGCAAGCGGGTATGTTGCATTGTTTTATGGCGGTTGCGGTAACTGTGTAGCTCACATTGCCCAAATTAATCAATGGCCGTAGACTCTGTATGATGCAGTAATTTGATTTTATGGGCATCATTTGTCAAGAGAAAAGCGAGTGATTTCTTTCTGAATATGGCAACTAATTTTATATTCCAGGCCTCCTGCTGCGCTGTAATGTCTGGCTCGCATGTCCTCAGGAGCCTCGACAACCTATGCGCAGCATTTTCACACCATGCTGTAAAAGTATTGCAGAAGCCCTTTACATGCTTTCCTGACCTTATTTTTTCCATGTGTGATGATTATGAATGGGCACAAGCCTATTATTTGTAAGTAGAAAATCTTATAGGAGCTTTAAATTCTGAGCATGGCACTTTGCTGAACATAAATATACTGGCTGTAGTATGCAGCAGCTTTGATATACACTACAGCAGGGTGTATTATACACCAAAAGAAAACAATCTTAATTCATAACACAAGAATCATGACACGAGGACGTACAGTTGGCCCGACCGATAAAAAACACAGAGTACGCAGCTAAACATTTACCGCCATCTATCGAATAGGAAATCTACAAGAGTTAAACACTACTCATGGTTAAGTTACAGAAAGAATCATAGACACAAGGTCAGCATGCTTTATTGACATAAGTAGCCGAGTTGGAACTTTGGAGGTAGCAGCCGCACTCTTGGAACAAAAGTACTACTACGAGTGTAAACTTATGGTCACTCTGGCATGTTTTTCCAAAAACAGCTGTATGCACTGATGGTGTAGCTCCCTACTACAACTTAGAGGGCCGAATCTTCGTGTGAGGTTTTTTCCTATAACTAGGTATAGTCACCTGAAGCAATTGCTGGGAGAACAGCTTGGATGAGAGATCCTCAGAATTTTCCCTGATGACTTTCGTGAGCTCTTGTAACACTTTGCTCCACTGTCTCAGCTTCCTTGGACAGTAGCTCTAACTGAGCACTGCTCTGCCGTGGCTCGGGCTCCTTGGACAACTGTGCTGCCAAGGCTTAAAAGGAAATTGAAGTGACGGTATATAAGAATGCAGATGGACTTCGAAAATATGCGACTATTATTGAAGTGACAAGTACTTCAAATTTCAAATGAGGCGGAGGTTCACAACATGATGTGAGAACTGAATCAACGGTATAGTCGAACGAAGAACTTCTATAACTAGAGACATTCTTTCTCTGATCACTATTGATTGCCTTAAGCCATTTGCATTATACACAAAGAGAATGGTAATGTTGTCATTGGGCCCATCAAAACAAATGGCATGCGTTAAACTACTTGCACCATGTAGTGTTTCAAGATATGCCAGAAAAACAATGTGTAACACGTGGCTTAATCAGTCAAACTTCTTCACTTATAGGCGGCAAGGAGTCAATACAAATTTGGAATATCTCATCATGGTTTAGTTTATTTATTTATATGCAGATTAAGCTATATTTCCCTTAATGCAATGTCTAGGCTATAGAACATGTCATAGAAAAATGCTAACCATCAACTTAACTTCAGAGAGTACATTACAGGGTATTTTAGTAGCTTGTGAAACAATATGTGTTCCTTCCTTCAAATAGGGAGCAAAGTGAAACAATTTTTAGATGTGGGTGTCTTTCTACAGTTAGTTTCTCTTTTTTTTTTGTCAACAAAAGCATCCACTAAGACTTACAGTATGGTTCACAGAACAAAGGGATGCACTGCGTTTGCATACATGTAGGCAGTATATCATTAGTCAACTGTCGCAACAGAGACAGTAATAAAATAGTGTAGCTTATAGTGAAGCAAATGCAGATTCAGTCTTTATCACTTACCATCTTCTTTGGCTTTTAGAAAAAAAGAAACCATGTCAAGCTGTCGATTTTGGACGCCACGCAGGAGCACAGTCAGGTCAACGGCCATTACCTGCCACTGGTTTAACTGAGACAAGGTCTCAGCTGCCCGGGTTCCAGTTCGCTCCATGACCTAAATAGGAAGCATTGGAAGCTAAGCTATAGACCCGATTTTCTCAACAATGTGTTTAATTTGGTTTTCTAGAGCCATAGGCAGAGGTCTTACCATGGTTTGAAAACAATGCATACAGAAGACCAGAGTGTGTATGATACCCTATTATAATTATCTGAGCCAAATATGACTGCTTAACACATTGTAGAGAAGCTGCAAACATGCATCGCTAATTCCAAGCTCTTGGTTTCTCTCTAATGGCAATCACGATTTATCTGTTTGCAGCTTGGTGATGTCGCGGAGCGCTATAGTATAAACAGTAAATGGACATCCTAGTCATTGGCTGAAGGAGCTTATGAACAGATTGAAATAAAAAATAAGTAATAACACATAGTGTTGCTACAGCCATATATATCCCTGTCAAACGAAAAATGACGCTGGCATTTTCCGGTAGAAGGTTTGAGCTAATCAATGTGGCTAGTGAGGAGGTTCCTACAACAGTTTCACTCCATCGACTCAATAATGACCAACATCTTCCAGCTTACTGTCCGGCCTACTGGAGATTCAGCCACAGCAATTACCATAGTGCTCCATTTGCATGTGAACGCAGGCTTGCATGTGTACGCGAACCAACAGCTGAAATGATTACGACAACCAGTATTTTCTGCACTTCACTTATATTAGGTCATAACTTACGCGGCAGTACTCTGGTACTCATCCCTTACAATAGCAGTTGGCATGACAAAAAAAAAACTATTGTGTGAAAGGCACTAACATAACAATAACACTGTGAATATGACCTTGATATTTTTAAGACAGCCAGATAAGTCTAAAAAATGTCAAGAGCATCAAAAGACAATACTATGACATTACCTCTGCAAGCAGTCTTCGAGTGGCAGCCCCAAATGTGAGTGTTGCAGTGCAATGAGAAAAAAGAAATGCCGGAGCATGTCCCATAGTGCTTCTGGTGTCATAAACGACAGAAAATGATCCTTCCTCAGGCAGGCCACTTTCACTACACAAAAGAAAATGTCATACAATGCCTACAATACCCTTTTAGTTCATTTTATTCAATGTATGAGTAAGCCAATAATAATGACAAATGTTCATGCAACAAGTGTGACCTTCTCTAAGTTAGACACAGTATTAATGAAAGCTGACAGACAATTATGCTAAGGAGCCCCGCCGCGATGGTCTAGTGGCTAAGGTACTCGGCTGCTGAGCCGCAGGTTACGGGTTCGAATCCCGGCTGCGGCGGCTGCATTTCTGATAAAGCCGGAAATGTTGTAGGCCCGTGTGCTCATATTTGGGTGCACGTTAAAGAACCCCTGGTGATCGAAATTTCGGAGCCCTCCACTACGGCGTTTCTCGTAATCATATGGTGGTTTTGGGACGTTAAACCCCACATATCAATCAATTACGCTAAGGAAAGTATAGGGGATGTTATTAGGACTAATTGTAATGTAATTGTAAAGAAAGAAAAGTGTACGAAAAGATAACTTACCGAGGGCAGGGACTTTCAAATAATGTGTCCGATTCTCTACCAACTGAGCTACACAATATATGCCACTAAACCCTGCTTGTTTTGTTATTACAACATGAAGAAACTGTTGGCGCATACAGACATATTGCTTCTGTGGTGCTGAGTGGTTCAGTAAATGTACGACTAGAGTCATATAGCTGAAAAATCAAGCAACCAGTCTTGAAATACTAATCTCTTTTCACCTAAACTGAACATTTGTCATGGTTGTGCAATCTCTGTGAGTTGCTGGTACTCTAAGAATAATGTCCGCATAAGGGCCACCTGAACATAGCAAAGTCGGCACAAGTTTCAATTACATAAGCAACCAGTGTGTTATGTGAACGTTGAAGAATGTGTAATTTAGTACTGGGCTTTCCAGCAAAAGCATAAACTCAGAAAAGCTAACCAAACTTACTTTAATTAGCCAAGCCTTGCTTAGTTTCAGACTGTGGACTTATTATGTAAAGTGGATATCAAAGAAGCAAGAGGTCAGGCAGCAGATGACTAAAGCAATGCAAATGCATAAATTCTCGAAAAATGAATTCGTAAATATTGCATTCAGTTTCCAATAGCTTTACAAGTTTCATTTGTGATGCTGTTGTTATGTTGCAGCTCCGAACTAATTTTGTCTCTCAGGATGCTTCAGATTATTTTTTAAAAATAGCAATTGATATATATATATTCTCACAGCAAAACACTGGAAAGTGTTGCTTCATTGAATATCTGTAAACACTGATGGCTCATAAGATGTCAATCTAATCATTATACAGGTTATTAACACGCAAGTCAAGCTATCATTTCTAGAAAGAACAACTTTTCTTGCTTCCACAGCAGAGTACAGGCCTGAAAATATAATGGGAACAAAATCTTACCAAGGCACTAAAGATAACACCCCATTGGTGTCCAGTTCAAAAGTCGCCAGTTTTTGGAGGCCTTGAGCACCACAGCACAAAATTAGGTGTCTATCATCTGGCATCCACATGACATGCTGGTCAGCATCTTGAATGGACGTATCAAGCAATAACTGGGACGAAGCAGCTGTTGCAGTGCTAGGTCTTCCTTTCAGAAGGCCAGTGATGATTCGCTTGGACTTGATCGTACGTTTGGGAGCATCCTTCTCGTCAACTGAACGTCGCAAACGCACTGTGTACAACTTCGTGTGACCAACACAAATGACGGCAGTTTCAGATTTGTGAAAGACGCAGAAATCGGAACTCTTCTTAAGATCGAAGAGGTCTTCCTGGAGCTCCCAGTGTGCAGTCTGCGAGCCATCTTTGATATCATAAGCAACTGAAATAAATCGTCAAGGCATAAAGGACAAGTCGTTCGCGAATATGGTTGAAACGGGAACTTGAAATGTGCGCATCTTTTCAACTTTAACTTTTGTAAACAATTGCCTGACAGGTATACAAAATTAATTGTGTTACATGCGTTAAAAAAATCGGTTGAGATAACACTTGGTAAAAGATGCCTCAGTTCACGAAAGTGTGGACAGGGTGCAAGCACTTGGCCAACGGAAAGGATACAGAGGCTCCCTTGCAACGTAAGCACGTGTAGGTCTGATCCTAGTACTCTAACTTTTAATATATCACACGGAGATTCCAGGCACCACACAGTTTCCAACGCATCACTTATCAACACGGCGCTCGCAAGGTGAGACTTGTTGATTAGAAACACGAAGGTGCTGGCATTGCAGTAAAGCAGCTCGATTGTCTCCGGCTCTGCAAAGACAAGAGAAGGTCACACAGGCTATGCTTCGCGAAGACGAAATGTCTGAGACACTGACCGTGCAGAGAAGTCCACTGAAGCTGCTTTTTCACGTAGGACCCGGAGACAAGTGACGAGTACAGCGATAGATCATGCTTGTTTGATACAATTACAAGTTCATCCCCGTCTACTCCTTCTCTCCATATGAAGCTGGAATTGGAATAACAAGGTCATAAGAACCACACTGAGTGTAAAACACATGGGAGCGGTCTCTTCTACTTACTCTTGCACACCGTCGACTCGTGCTGCGACAGACTCTGTCTTGAAATCGACGACACTGAGAGAACAGTCGTTCAAGTAGCAGTACGACAAAAGGTTCGGCGACGGGCTTATTGGCGTTCCTCGTATTAATTCCCTACAATGACTAGTTTTCTTTAACACTGTAAAAGACATGGCTATAGCTTCCTAAACTGTGCAACATGACCGATCACACTCGCTGCACACGCCTCCGGAATGTAAACACGATCACGTGCAGAATGAGCTATGGCGGCGCCCCCTGTGGTTTTGCATCATTGAAATATATTAACCTTCGGCTACAACAGGTGCAACTGACCGCAAGAACCGTTCTTGTAATTTTGAATTAAAGTTCGGGTGTAAAACCAGGCGAGATTTGTATTATTAATTGATTTGACTTACCGCTTTTTTACGTTAGCGACGCGCACGCCGTTAATGCCTTGCGGAGAGGTGAGAAAGTGAAACGTGCTAAAGTTTATAGAAGGAAGCACGTGCAACATGCATGATTGGTGGGCACAACAATCGAGTGGGCTCCTGAAGAAGAGTGTTGCTTGTTTTGAAAAATGACCTTCAATGATATCAATATCGTTGCTAAATGCCCGCTTATTTCGTTTTCCCGGCTATAACGTTTTTGTAAGCAGACTCCATGAAAATATTCACTTTGCATTTGCTTAACTGTTCGTTGGCTGAATGTGTGTAATTGTCAATATATCTCCTACCTTTTCTTACAATGTTGTCACAGACATTACTAATAGGTTTTTTTTTTTTTCCTGTGATTATTTTTCTATGAAAAGGGTTCTTTTTTCACCTGCATATGAATGCACTTATTACCTGATGGAGAGGAGAAGCATATTTCGGGAGACCCGAAATTATAGACTTGAGTGATGGAGCCACACTACTGCAATTTTACATGATCTTCTGCCATGAGCTTTGAACAGCTCATCACATATGGATGCAATTAAGGAGATGCAGTAGATCGATATGAAAAGGACTGGTTCATTAGTTTCACTCTAAGTTGTTTAACATTCCTTAATTTTTGTCCTTTATATACTTTTTAAAATCTTTCAGCACGCCAGTTCTACTATTAGGCAGATCTTAAAATTTTAAAGGAACTTACAGTACATTTGATTGTCCAGCACGGTGTTGTAGCAGTTACGGTGCTAGGCTGCAAACCTAAAGGTAGCAGGTTCGATCCCTGCCGCGGCGGTCGCATTTCGATGGGAGGCGAAATGCCAGAGGCTCCTGTACTTTGCAATGTCAGTGCACGTTAAAGAACACCAGATGGACGCCATGGTAGAGAGCCCTCTACCATGGCGTCCATCGTAATGACGTTGTGGTTTAGGGACGTAAAACTTCACGAACTATCTTGGTAGGAAATGCAGCAACTGTTACACGGAACACACAACACAAGTGATAGTTGCCGAGCTTCCTACCAAGATGAACTCATACCAAGTAGCTCGATACAATTGTTTATTCAGAAACTATCCCCCCCCCCCCCCCCTCCGCGGTGGTCTATTGGCTAAGAAACTTGGCTGCTGACCCGCAGGTTGTGGGATCTAATCCCGGCTGCGGCGGCTGCATTTTCGATAGAGGCGAAAATGCTGTAGGCCTGTGTGCTCAGATTTGCGTGGTCGAAATTTCCGGAGCCCTCGGCGTCTCTCATAATCATATGGCGGTTTTGGAACATTAAATCCCACATATGAATCAATCAACCTCAGGCATTATTACATTTGATAAAAGGTAGTGATAGTTTCCTGCTCATAACAAAATCAAACGTATACTGTAAAATGAGTGCATAAGCAATGCATGCGTAGGTTACACCTGCTCATGAAGTTGGACTCCTAATACAGAGCTTGCCAAGTATATTATAGCATTCATTTACCAATTGAAAGGAACCACATTCACAAGTGTTGCAGCATATGTAGCAATAGCCGAACTACATTCCATTTGTCTTTTTCCTGGGAAAGGCAGTGAACTTGCAACTCGTTACTCTGCCACACAATTGCATTTGGGCAATATATTTTGCCATTTGCCAGCATTCTTTATGGTTTGTTAAAATGGTAACTGCTTATTTTTTATATTTATTTCAACCATTCATGAGAAATGCCTTTCACATCTTGCATGCAGTATACATGGATTCTTGTTTTCATTGCACTACTTCCCTGCAGCAAGGAAGCTGGTGCACCTGACGCAGTAACATACATTTGTTACCTATTATTGTATATATGCATTGTATGATTGTCTCTCAGCTTTTCTGCCACAATAAACATTTCTCTCTTTCTTGCATGCTTGTATGTCTGCTACCACATAAATGCTGTGAATATACCATTTTTTATAATCTTTACAGTGGTGCTTTTGTTTTTTTTTTATGTCTGTGTATTAATAATATGGGCAACATATTTGTAGTTAAATTGGCATTATAATTTACAATGCACTTGTTAATGAAGGAAATCACCCTGTAATATTGCACGTTAGGTTTCTTTAAATATGCAGGGCATACAATTTAGCAATCATATTTTCCAGCTCCACATAACACACAACTTTTATGGCAGTGGTCTTAGGTACTTTTCTTCCAGCATGCCCTTAACATTGCAACATGTATGTAGATTATTAGTCTTGAAGCCTTATTTACATCCCCAAGCTCTAACTCATGTGGCAAAGCATGTGACACAGACAAGTTTTATGTGCTGTAATTTCACACTAAGGGGTATCGTAATCATCAGTGAATCTTAGTCAAGTTCTAATCTAATTCAAGATATTTCTTAGAGCTTTCTACATATTAATCACATGCCTTGTATGAGCAAAGGTGTGTTAATGATGTTTATAGCAGGAGACCCTGATAAGTAGTCTGCCTTCGCATCAGTTTTTATATACAAAAGCTTATTTGGTAAAAATGCAATGTAATAAACTGCCAGCAAATCGTCCACAAGGTTTAGTTTCTTCCCGAGACCATAGCGGTGTTTGTCTCCATAAACTTTTTGCAACACACTAGAGAATTCTTGCCCCGCCGCGGTGGTCTAGTGGCTAAGGTACTCGGCTGCTGACCCGCAGGTCGCGGGTTCGAATCCCGGCTGCGGCGGCTGCATTTCTGATGGAGGCGGAAATGGTGTAGACCCGTGTGCTCAGATTTGGGCGCACGTTAAAGAGACCAGGTAGTCGAAATTTCCGGAGCCCTCCACTACGGCACGGCGTCTCTCATAATTATATGGTGGTTTTGGGACGTTAAACCCCACATATCAAATCAATTGGGATCCCCAGCAGACAATAAAAATGACCAGAATGCGAGCTCTTTGTAGTTTAAAATTCAATTAAAATAAATTCTGGAAATAATTCAAGTTTATAATTGTACAAGGTATGAGCGCATTCTGCCACAGTCAAAATGTGGCTGCTGCAGCCAGCATTGAACACAACCTCACAGTTGCACTAAAATGTCATAACCATAAAGCTACTACAGCAGGTCACATATTGCATGTGAATTATGGCCGAAGCATCCAAATAGGTAGATAATAAATAAGCCAATGAAATGTTAATCAGCCCGCTTGCTAGCTCTGCAATGCTGACCCAATACAATAAAATGGACCACAGATCTTCTAAAGCAAGCAAGAGCTTATCATTGAGAATTTCGCTGTAGATAAACTACTTTCAGAGATGTGCTGTACTCAAAATTACGGTGCCTACAGGTGGTGGTACTGGTCCCATGGAGTGTTGTCTTATGTCAGACTTAGCTATGACAAAGTCCCGCACCTACCAAAAATGCCATCACCCACGCATGCTTCGATCATGGGCGCTAGAGTTATCCAATTGATGATGGCAACACTGCACTGCTCTTTTTAACAATAAACTGCCATTTGCAGACGAATCAATTTTGCCCCCAAGCTCCTCAAAATTTCTCCTGCTGCACATTCGAATCCAACCTTTCAAAAAGTATTAATGCAATTGTGTCATAACCTCCATTCAAGCTGTCCTTATCATTTTCACACACATTTATAGCAGGATGTTAGTGGACAACAGCAATTACACAATGCTACCATGAACATTTGAGACCTTCCTGTCCGTGTTTTGTATACCTTCCCCATTTTTCTGCACAACTCGCAGCTTGCAAATCTTGGTATGAATGTCACTATTCTCCAAACTTCTTGTTTTATGCATTATCAACCTACCTGCCAACCTGGTGCGGTAGAAATTAGAGAGGTTCATAAAAAGAAAAAAGGGGGGGGGGGCTGATCAAGTGCAACAGAAGGAACTGGTATATGTATTGGTTTGCTGTTCCTTTTTGTACACTTCAGTGGCTGTGTTGGTACCTAGAGTTGCAGAACATGTGTATATGTGCATTTAAATGAAGGAACACAATCTGCCGTGTTCTACGGAACTCAATAGCCCCTGCAAGCTTTATGCTTTTCCGCATGACGCCAATGTACTGTGATGAAAGTGACAAGCACTCCACACACAATTGGAACACTTTGGAATCGACGTCCTTTGTTTCTTTTCGCAGACCGCACTCATGCTGTTTTTTGGGCGATTTATGTGTGTGCCCATACAGATGAGAAGCTTGCAAAAAAAAAATTTGGGAGTCTACCAAGCGAAGTGGAAAACTTGGTAGGTACACATTAAATTACGACACTGTTTCAATTTGACCCGACACCGGTGCACTGTGTAAAGTCGTTTTATGTCAGCATTGCTGTACGTATTTTTGCAAAACAATTAAACTGTTCACACTGAAAAAGTTTCTCCAAGTCAGGCTGTCATTACAGGATGGCTTCACAGACCATTCTATACGGTATGATTAAGAAGCTCTGCAACTATCTCCATAGTACAGCATGCATTAAATAGGTAAAGATGTCGTGCACATGAAGCCGGACACGCTGCGTCCTACCGTACTGGTGCTCAGACATGGTGTATACTTTAAGGTCTTAAGAAAGTGTTCCCCTTCATTTTTTGAAAGTGTAATATGCTCTTCCTCTCCCCTTCCCACCATTTGATTCACTGTTTTTATTTGACCAACAAAAACGAATAAAAACAATTAATGCATTTGTGCATTTTTTATTCTTAGCAGTTTGGCTTTCGCCATTATTAATTTTGATATGTGACAAAGCTTCCTCCTCAATTCTCGTTAGATTTCTGTTACCGTGGGGGAGGCTTGCTCGAGATTTTATGAAGGTATTCAGTGCCGTGAAGTGCTGATGGCATGTCATAAAGAGCTTGGAGCAGGACCACTACACCCGATTATAACAAGTGCAACTTTCTGACAATGCTTGCCCTGCAAAATGGCGGCTAAGATGACATCAGAAAAAGCCATGTATAACTTTTGACTTCGGCCTTGATTACAAATTTCAGTAGCATCACGCTGTGTGAATGCCAAAAGCTGAACAGCACGAGCTTTTGAGAACAAATATATGCGCACTTTTGACTTCAGTGTAGATTTCAAGTCACTGAAAACATGAAACCAAGACATGGCCAGCCTTGTTGGATGGTTTTCTATAGTAAAGGATATCCTTCACGGCTATTTTCCTGGCAAGTATGATCACCAGGGATGCACATATCTCTAGCCTACACCTATAACCAGAAGGCCAAGCCACACTTACCAGACCAAACATGTCCCACTTGTCCTGGATTAACCAAACCATACGTCAGGAGCGCAACATAAGAGCACGCCAATTTTTTTTCACGAGTTGTCATGGAGCTGTACACTTCAATGTTTACATCATATGGCAAGACTGTCAACACACAATATTGCAGAAAAGTTACAAGTACGTAGTCTCAAAGAATTCAGAGAAGAGGATGCTTCACCACAACAATGTATCTGCTCACAAAGCCCAAGGCATTGTTTTCTTACTCTTCCCCTTCCTGCAATAGCTGTACCACGACATATCGCAATCCACACGAAGCCTTTTTTCTTTCTTTTTTTAATCACCGGTATGCAGCACAGGTTGTCAATTTTCAGCCCTTTATAATGATTTTTTGGACCACAGTAAATGCTTAACCTTTTTCAATAAGAGAGGTGCTCATATAAAGCTTTCTGATAGTGAATCTGGTATTCGGAGCAATGTACTGCCCAAGTGATACAAGTTCAAAAACAATTGTCTCATTTCAATGCAACAGCTGTTTTACAGTTCAACAACCCTGTCGGGGGTTTTTGATCACAACTCGCAGGTCACACCAGGGCTGCGATCACACCTCACAGTCCAGGCTTTGAGTTACACTAAACTCACTTTTTCTGGTAAGTGGGACTGACAACTGATTGTAGATTAGTTGTGTTTAGTAAGGTTGTGTTAAGTAAGGTAAACACATAGCACACTTCTTACGATAGCATTGCAATCTTGAATTCCAACTCTGCCTATGCAGTCTTGTGTCACAAAAAGTGAACATGGTAACAATTGTAACTGGCATGAGAGAAGCCAACAAGTGTGGCTTTGGGTATAAGTTCACGAATAAAGCTCTTAAGTAGTCTTCTTTTACCAACATGATCCTCGTGAGAATCATTGTTTCACCACAGCTCAATCACTTCTACAATACCTGCGCATTTTGTTTATGTTCCGTTTAACTGAGGAAGTGTGGTAGCTTGGGCTAGTTGGTATGGCATGACAATAGTTATAGCGCGAGAACAAAACGACGACACAGAGACAAGAAGGACACGTTCGTGTCTTTCTTGTCTGTGTGTCGTCATTTTGTTCTCGCACTATAACTATCGTCATGCCGTTTAACTGCTTTTAAAGGGGTACGGACACAATGTTTCCCAGCCGGGATAGCCTACTAGCATTGATTTCGGTGAACATACGTACAGCATCTGCAAAATAATATTAGTGAATATAGTTAGGAAAGTATTTTACATGGATTTTGAAGTTTGCGTACTCGCGGTGTCGACACCCTCAAAAGTGATTCCACGTAGACCCACCCCCCTGCTTCCGTCACGTCACATCGCTACAGTTGGTACAACAGGTTATGATGATGTTATAGCCGCCATTTTTCTTATACCGCATTTGCTACAGTAGACTACTACTCGACGGTTGCTCACGAGCCCGTGGCAGCGGCGCGCGCATTGAAAGATTTGTATTGCGACACTACTGTCTTGTTTTCTGCCCAAAGAACTTCTTCATGCAGACCGTGCGAAAGTGCGTCACAGTTCAGTGTGCCGACATGATCGAGTGTTGCACTCGCAAGGAAATGATAGTTCCACCTAGCGGCTTGTCGTTTTTGGAGCTTTCTTATACCAAAACTGAGACTTGTCCGTAATGAGGAGACTGTAATTAATATGTCACACGCTGCAGCAAAAAAAACACGAGACTAAAATTTTTGTGTCAGTACTCTCATGCTCGAATGATTCCCAAGCTAACCCAAGGCGAGTTTTTCCAGAAGTAGTCTTACGACAGTTACAACACTCTTTTACAGCAAGCCCATTCGATGCCATGCTGTACCTTACAGAAAGACCACAGACCACTGGAGGTTTAAAGAGTACTCCCACACACACAAAATCAACTGTGTGGGTCGAGCAGCTAACGAGAGCGGTGAATATGGCTATTCATCTTGTTGCCATGACAGTTGCTGCTTGTGAAAATGCAGAATTCTTTCACAACTAAATATAAAAAATATTCACACATATATACCATAGTGAAAGCTTCCTTTAACCAAAAGAACAGTTAATGCAATTAAGTTATTTTGCATACACCAATTAGTGGCAGAGTTGAAAGATTGTTCCAACATAACAACAAAGTTTCAAACTAGTGTGTGGTTATGTAGGATTTCTAAACAGTACAAATTTTAGTGAAGAACGCTATAATTCACCTTTCAATTGGTACCTACCTGTTCAAGTCAATCCATATAAGTACCTTTCTTCTTCTTTCACCTTCACCATAAGTCTTGTAATGAACCTCAATCAGTTGTCAGTACCTTTAAAATCTAGGCTAGTATCAGTTTTGTTTTCGCTCAAACCAAGAACAGCAGACACCACGAAAACGTTTGAAAAATGAACATGTAATTCCAAACGTTTTTGACACCTGGGGTACACACTGCACGTACATGACTTCAACCCGGCGCTTCTTTGTACAGGAGCTTTTCTTTCTTTTTTTTTTTTCAATTCCCCAAGGTGCCTCTTGTGTTGACAGTGCCTAGCAGTTAGTTCCTCCTTACCTAGCGTAATCATCAGAGCTGCAAGAGAGGACTAGAGGTGCTCAAAGGCACAACTGTATTTGCCTTTTGTAAAAATACAGTCACTAGGACACCAACAGAATATTGAGGGTGGTGGAGATGTGGGAAGGAAGGGATAACTCTGCTGCAAACCTGGCACAGCAGGATGGGTAAAGAAGAAAGTAGTGGAGAAAAATAATAGACAGTGGATAATATGAAACTATAGCTTACAATGAAACAGTAGCACGGAATATTTAACACTTTGTACAGCCTCCCAAACTGGGAGAATCAAACAGGGCCAGGGAAGGAGGGGGTAGGGGGCCCACAATTGTGAGAAATGAGAAATGTAAAAGAGGAAACGTGAGGGGCGGGGGCGTCAAAGGAGGGCCCTGCCTCCTTATAAAACACTCAACAGCAGTGCACACTCCTTTTTTTTTTTTCTTCGTCGTTGGAGAAACTTGCTCGGCGCGTGGGTACACCACATTTTCTATGCGCACATCAACATTGAGAGGGTTGTAAAAGGAGGGCACAGTGAACATCTCGTTCGCAATGTCAGGTTGGATGCTCCAGCGAAGTCACCAAGACGATCGAAAAGAAGCATCAGCAGCAGCATGAGGGGGTGGGGAGTGGTGATGCCATCCTCACAGAAGATGGCGCTGTCGTGGCAGTGTCAGAGGGGATGATGATAGAGAGCACGCATCTAAAACTACTGCTGGGGGCATCGCAGGAATGGAGGTGGGATCAGTCCTGTTGCGCTATGTACACAGGTTTGGGAAACCGGGTTTTCACCACAGCTGCACGCAAGTGGCAGCAGCAATCGCACACACACGCACATACACATCACGCTCACGAGAGGGCAGGGCAGGCAAGCTTGTGAGGGAGCTGGGCGGGGTCACAGCAGGGAGGGGGCCTTCTTTTTGCACATCAGGCGGTCCAGTTCGGGCCCCACACCACACACAGCAGCAGTTATTTACACATCGGGGTGGTGGTCGTTGCACCTTCCCGCCAGGTACTGTGGGGAAGCCTCACTTGGGCACAAACGGGTGCAGGTTTGATGAGGCTGCCACGGCGCACGCAGCTGCCTGCTGGCTTGCTATCATGGCTGCAAACAAAGAAGCACAGCAGTGGCAGACTTTAGTCGCTGGCAGGGCTCGTGAGCGAGACAGCTTCCCTACCACGCTGAAAAAGTTTACTCATCATCATCATCATCATGCTGAAAAAGCATTGCAGGACCACTTTAAAGGGACCCTGAAATCGGTTTTGACGATCTTGTACAAACACATTGGGCGAGTAGACCAAGTCCCAATGGTGATTTACAAACTAATTCGAGCTCTCTGCGCAAACTGCATAATTTAATGCAACGGTTTAAAGCTGTGAATCGTTGCAGATCGCTGCGACTTGGCAAAATGTGTTTTCAAACACCCATTCACAGAGTGACATGCTCTGCCCACTTGACGTCACCGTGGCTGCTGATCTGACTGGCTGAGTAATTTGCGGCACAGGCCCCGTAAAGGCGGAGCTTTGCCCCGTGCGCTCGAAGGAACAGTAGAGGTAGTTTAGGGTGAAAGGCAGGGCAGAGGAGGAGAGCATCCATTTATTACTCCACTAATAAGGGGTGTTTTGATGGAATTATGGTGCCAATGATTTTCTCTAGCGGTGATCTAATAAAGAACTGAATGTAAAAAAATTTCAGAGACCCTTTATGTAACAAACCGTGGCAAAAAAATAATAATGAAAAGTTGTTCTCACAATGCTGTACTTCAGAAAAAAAATCCCCTCAGTCACCCAGTGACTAATGTTTACAAGGAAGCCAACCTATTCTGAACGGCAGCAGGCACAGGCTTGTGTAAAGTACAGTGCATTGCAATAAAACGTGCGGATAAAAAATACACAAGGGAGATCTTAGTGCAGTAAAAGTAGGTGTAATATCAAACCCTTAAGCCAGTGACTTGACTCACTATAGCAATAAGTTTCTGCATGGCTTACTGCAAAACATTACTGACTGCTTTGTTACATATACTAGGTTCATATTGTAAGTTTAACATTTTAGGAGTTGCCACAGCCATCAGAAACGTTCTCCTACAGTAATATAGTAATAATTCCTAGACCATGTGCTGGAACCACGATACAATTACGAGGTATGTAGTAGAAGCAGACTCCAGAATAAGTTCGGCCGCCTAGGGTTCCTTACATGCACATAAATTAGTGTGCATGGGTGTTCTTGCATTTCATCCCCATAGAAACATGGCAGTCATGGCCGAGAGCTGAACCCGCTACCACGACGGACAGAGGCATCTCTAATTACATTATGTTTTTGCAAACAATGCACAAGAGTTGTAGTGTGCTTTCAGCCCACAGAACCAAGAGGGGCTTATTCTTCATTACTGTACCACACTAGACAGCAGAAAAGATCCAAATTTTAAAGTGTGCACCACAGCGTCTGGCTGCTATTCCAAGCAGATGAATTCGTCACATCATATTCATCACATGTGGCAGATGACAGTTATCAGATGCTGTAGAGCTCTAAAAATTAAAAACTTATGAGTACCAAAGAAAGGCCCGTCCATGTCTTCCAGAGCAATGTGTCAATGTTTAGATAAGATCTAAAGTAGTATGACATGACTTGCAAAGATAGGTTTGCTCTCTAGAGAAGTGCTGACTGAGGATGAGGCGCCAAAGGAGAGGGTGCTTTAAATTTCCAGAGACGTCAGATGTTAAACGCCACCATTGATCGTTGCTCGAGTGCTGACCTGAAAGGTAATGAGATCACATCCCAGCCGCAGTGGTTGCATTTTCTATGGAGGCGGCAATGCTAGAGTTCCATGTACTTAAAGGGGCGCAAAGAGAAAGAATGACTTGGTTTGGATTGACAAACTTCACTCTGAGAACTCTAATATCATGTGTTCACCATCATAAGTTACTTATTAACAGAGGTAACCAAGGCTGAAGTTTCATTTTTAAATTTCGGGCTGAAACCTCCAAGCGTTACGTCAAGATTTGAATATATACATTTTTCGTATTTTCGCCACATTGGCTCAATCAAATTTTCCGAAAATTCGTATGCTATGTCTATCACATCCACAGGTGACAATGTACTTCATTTTTAAGGATTAGAGGCTATGCATGTAGGACCCAGTAGACAACTTCAAAATCTGTGAGCTCACGGCGTTTGGTGGGGGAATCTTAAGGTGGTACTTCCCCCTGCACTTTTTTTTTTCACGTGTTTTCTCGCTTACCAAGTGTCGGGTCGAGGTGAGAGTGGTGTTCTTGGGATCGTCAAATTGTACATAACTGATATGCGAAAAATCGTTTTGCTGTCTGGTGTCTCTTTATCTTGAGGTGCATGCAGGTGGTCGAAACTTCCAGAGCCCTCCACTACGGCATCTTTCATAATCGTATCGTGGTGCTGGTGTGTAAAACCATGATAATTATTATTGTTAAAACTACCCATCCACCAACTACTCTGCTTTATCAGCTCAAAAAAACTTTTCCTTTTACGAAAGCAGTGTCAGTGCCTGCTAGCACAAATGCAAATGACATAAGAAACAAGGTACAGAGCCAACAGATCTGGCACACAAAATATAAGGGCATGAAGAATGGGGGACACGCATTAGAATACATCCTTCCTTGGGCCTGTAGTTATAGGTGAGAAAACAATTACTATACTCTTGCAATCGTGTTTAAAAATGCCCCCTGACAAACATGATTTTGTGCAACCTGACGCAGTAGCGAAAGGTTGCGGCAATGTCCGAGACAGCTCACATTCCTATCATACAGATACACTTCATTTTATTTTTATTTTTTTTCTACATTACTCCAAGCTCGGAAACCGCTGCTTCTTCCCTGGAAACTGTAAGAGTTTGACTGCACTAAGCAGAGAAGGGAAGTCCTATTTACCATCACACGGTAGGGTCTCTGTGGTGGCGCCTGCTTCCATGGGCTTGGGGGCACTACAAACCAAGGGCGCCATGAGGTTAGGGGACCGAAATGGCGCGGGGCATACGACCAGATCGGTTGGCTCTGCTGCTCCCTTTCTCAGAAGCAGTACAGTAAAAGCTTGTCATTTCAGCCCTCATTGACTAAAAAAAATTACCAGATATCCAGATACAATGTGAACCTGCCATTAGATGGTGACCAATGTACGCATTGTCATTCGACATCAAAGCTAATTTTGGTGACAGAAGGCCAAGCTCGAGTCAAAAGGCACCAAATCATGGCAACAAGACACAGCCAGAGCTAAGTGAATGTAAGCTGTGGCATACACACAGATATTAATTCACACGAGAAGAACATAATGTGTTGTGTGCCTTCTTTAAATGCATATTGTAACACAGCCCCAAGCATACTGTGCAAAAAATGCAACTCAAATTGCTACAAGAACTTAAAAATGCTTGCAATGTCACTTAGAACTTTGAGAATACAATGGACCAAATTACAATGTTATAAAATGCTCATAGGAATATAAGTAATTGGTAGGTAGTGCACAGCACACTTATTTCAATTGAGTAAGTATCATGCTGCTCTTGGTTGCTACTGTGATCTTGAGAACAAAACTGCAACAACTCTGAAATTTCTTAAGCAGCTTACATTTGGTTCATTGGTGGTGCTGTAGTTAGTACAAGCTGAGGCGCACTACTGCAGTCCGCCTAGTGTTTGTAAAATGTAAGCACAAGCTTCTGCATTACATAAGCATATCGATACAAAGAAAATTTGTTAGCTACATTTGGTTTATGTCTCCGTTCTTCTTTATCTCTTCTTTTCTTTCATCCCAGAGATAGTTTCTCTTCCCATTATTCTTCCTGCCTTTCCATTCTTTTTTATCTAACTCTTGTTTGCTGCTTTTGTCTGCCCATTGAAGTGACACTTGAATCATTAAAATAAGTATATTATTGTAAAAAACACAAGTTATTGAGTTTTTTAGCTGCATATGACACCAATGCCTTCTAGCCAAAAGCTTGCATTGGCTTTTATAGACATGTGCAAATATTCGACCGAATATTACAATATTCAAATCAGCTTCACGAATTTAGATAACTCGAAATTTTGAAGCATTCAAAATGATCGTATGAGAATATTCATTAGACCGCATGTAAACCAAGTACGAGGGTTGTTTTACTGCAGCGCATGAGTGCTATAGTGTGACAACACCTATACAGAAAAAATTTGCCCCGCCATGAAGCTCGCCTTGAAGGTTAAATGAACATATTACAGTCACATCAATTGATAATTTCAAAGGTTCAAAAGCCTTTTATACAAGCTTACATGCTCTAAGCACAGTAAATTTTAAAATGCGACATATTTTACCGGTTATCCCATACATCCTACTGAAATCAAAATTTTGCCACTTTTACTTCAGCCAGAATGACACACACAAATGCCTTGTTCTAATAATAATAAAAAAATGCTGAGCAGGTTAGTTGGGTCGTGACAAACATGCTCACTTTTTTAACGATATCTAACGTATACCATTTCAACTATTCAATTTGAAATTATTCAACTAAATAACAGTTCACTTTGAACCAAAAGTTCATTATTTGCACATCACTAGTTTTTGAGTTTCACTAAAGGCAGGCTGAAACTAACTTCCACTTTCACAGAAGAACTCGTAATTGAGAGGGGTACTTTTAAGTTGATATTAGAATTTTCGCACTTTTGGCATATGTCTCTTTCCTTTTACGGCCCATGTATGGCAGCTAAGTAGATAAGGCACCTGGATATCATCAGATTTGACAATAGCACCAGCATGTTTCCTTAAGAGTTTTCAACAAGCCACCGAACTAGACAAATAAAACTAAATCTTGAATGTTACAAGAGGGAGCAGTGTTCTATGGATCATACACCACTTGAAGCAAGCAATAAAATTGTGTTCTTTCTTTTTTACTATTAGTGTTTAAATGCCGACATATACAAGTTTTTCTTGATACGCCCAGTTGCATTACACAAGCAAAATTTTACAAGGAGCCGCTCTGTACAAACAAAATTTCACTCATGCCAAGCCATCAATGCTGCTCACCCTTCCCAGCATGCTACAATGCCGTTTGTGCCCATTGGGATGGTGCTAGCATTTTTTTTTATTATTATGGAATTCAAAGTGAAGTAGCCGACTAACCTGGTGTGAAGGCGCACTTAGCCATAAATAATTAATGTGCAAACACTAACCTGGTGTGAAGGCGCACTTAGCCATAAATAATTAATGTGCAAACACATCTCCTAGCGTTTGTTTCCAATATTCCATTTTAACATGCAATACCATCACCTGGCAGCAACAAGAGAGAATTAGGGAAGTGCTACTAAATTCAGAAAGGGCTTCCCGCTTTGCAGAACTTTATAAAAGACAATTCCCATAAAGACAATTCCCGCTCGCACAAAACGAACTGTGTTAAAAGGAATGATTATAGAAGCGCTCGAAGTGGTTCACTGTAAGCCTGCAAGATGCACTATGACCACTCTCGTGCTCTACTGCTGCACGAGTCTCTCACTGCTTACCGAAACCTAAGATGCAACTGTCGCAGGCAATGTCTTCATCAACTTGAAGTTAAAATGTATTGTTCCTTTTTTTTTTCAGCTCAATAACTCGTGAAAGTGAACAGATAAGTACAAGATGAAGTCCAATTAGTTCAGACAGTTTGGGGAGCCCTCAAAAGCCTCATGAAAAATCCCTGGGTTCTACGGAACCTAATAAAAGAGTCGATGCATCGAAAAGCAAACCTCTGCAAGATTACTTCCTTAAAACCCGTTCCCTTTGCTAGGATGAAGCAAGTGCTTTTAAATGGGCAAGTTAGCAGGCGATTCTTGAAACATTTAACTGTTTCCACCCACCAAAAATATTGGGAGGCCAGTGATAACTTGAAGACATTATGCTTGCTGCTTGGAGTTAAGGGGGGACGTGCCTTTCGGAACGAACTTTCTTGTTTCTGGTTAGATCTTGATGAAAATTGGCACAGAGACTAAAAATGACCTCATAATGCTTCCATAAAATTTCAAGATGATATCATGAAAACTTTCTGAGAAACAAATAATTTCATTACTGGACCTCGTGGAGCGGCTGGAGAGCTTAAGAAATGACATAGAAAGTTGGTAAACACTGTGTGCAGAGGTGAATGTATGCTCTTGGGGGTTGCGTTTTCAAAATAATTTTTTTGCAACACTAAAATTTGTAGTTCATGTTTTCTCCACTGATACTTCAATGAGCACATTTGCACTACAAACAAGAAACCCTACCAAAAATTTTTAAAAAGCTAAATTTTAAAAATAAAAACGCAGCCCCCTGAAGCACAGTTCAAGGAGCATTACAAAAAAAAAAAACAGAATCAAAATCTGTCAAGTAGTTGCGAAGATATCTGCTCCACGAGCTAAGCAACATGCCAAAAAAACAGTAATGAGAAAACGAGGTTCAAAGTCTTGAGTCACGGTTTACACGCCTAATAGGCACCAGGGTTGTAGTCCTTAGTGTCCTTTGCAGTGCGGCGTTGCTTGGCCATCTGACCTTTAGCCTGATGAGCTTTCGCAGCCTTTTTCTTCCGCATGGCATCTTTTTCAGCTGCTCTACGAAGTGCAAGGCGTCCAGGTTGGAGACCAAGAGATGTGCAAAGTTGGGTGTAGGCATGGAGGTTCCCAGCATTATACCTACAGATTGCTTCACTGACAGCAGTTTCTGCGGCTATCAATGAAGCATGCTCTTCTTTGGGCAGAATTGACCAAATAATTGAGTGCAGGCTTTCGGCAGCATTTTGAGTTTTTTTGCCCTGGCACCGCGCAAGAAGCTGTGGGTCCGAAAGTCGCTGGTACACAGGCAGCAGGGCAGCGGCAACGTGTCGTCCCAGGTGGTACTTATGGGGTGGCTGCGGTTCACCTTTAGCTTCTGCAGCCCGGTGTCTGCACCAGCTATCAGGACCTGGTGGGCAAAGTTCGTGGTGTTGATCCTGGGCAGTCGAAGTGGTGTGGTAGAATGTAGCCATGACCGCTCGCTGCAAATCCCCCACTTCAGCATGCTGCCTAAGGGCTTGGCCATAATAGGCAGTCAGTTGCTTGATCAAATTTTGTGTAAGGCCACCTTTTCCGTCGATAGGTTGGTCTTTCTTGCTTTTTGTGACAATGGCTCGCAGGGCTGTGCCCATCCTCTTTTTAACATGATTGATACAATCTTCTTTCTTCAGGGGTATAAAACCGTAAGTCTGGTCCTGACACAGAGCTAAGAAAGTGCGGCTGTCGCCATCGCAAACGATGGTTGTAAAGCGCAGGTCACTTTTTTTTTAGTGAGCGCCGAAACAGTGTGAGGGCCGCTTCGACTTCCATTTGGCCGGAGTTTGCCTCTGCGTTTTTCTGGCAAGCATGTGCTTCCTTCCATTCACTGTAGCCGTCGTCGCCTTCTTTGGGGCCCACAGCACATCCATGACAGTAATTGGACAGGACAACACTGTCAAGCACTAATCCAGTGTAGAATTCAATGACCGTGCCCACGCCGATGTGGGACGCGTGGCCGCGTGTCATCCACGTCCCATCGTACACCACCGTGACATTCTTGGTGGGTGTTCTCTCCATTTGGCAGTACACATTGCGAACGGCTGCAACAGCGTCGCAAAACACACGTGCCGCGGCTGCTGCGCCAGCAGGCCGAAATTCCCCCTTGCGATGCCTTTGAAACGTCTTGTGGTGAATTCCCCTATGTGATACATTCATCACAGACCAAAAATCACTGAGTGCAGCTGATCCCTTTCCAATAGTTTTTATAGCTTGCATGGCCCGAATATTTACTTCAAATGACTTGCTGTTTTCCATTCGCGGGGACGACCACGCATTTTTCGCGTCCGCGTCGCAAGCAGTGCAGGTGAGCACCATCTTTACCGCTAACCCGTGCTTAGTTCCGTGCTTCATCTTGAGTCCCGGTTCTTTGCACTGCGGGCACAGGGCACTGCCAAACAGACCATTCAGGGCTGCGCGTTGCACGAGGAAAAACTCATCTTCGTCTTCCGTTTCGATGTCACTCTCGTCCCCTTGGTCCATCAGTGACATCTTGCGCTCCGTCGCAGACACTGCTCTTAGGGACTCCTGAACAGCCGCGGCGTGTTTGCGAGATGCCTCCGCTGACACGAAACGAGGCTCTAATCGGGCCCGAATCGTGCTACTGGTGGTGCTGGTAGACGGCCTCGCATCCTCGCGCGAAGTGCTTGGCTGGGCATCCGCGGCGTCTACATCCTCGCGCGAAGTGCTTGGCTGGGCATCCGCGGCGTCTACATCCTCGCGCGAAGTGCTTGGCTGGGCATCCGCGGCGTCTACATCCTCGCGCGAAGTGCTTGGCTGGGCATCCGCGGCGTCTACATCCTCGCGCGAAGTGCTTGGCTGGGCATCCGCGGCGTCTACATCCTCGCGCGAAGTGCTTGGCTGGGCATCCGCGGCGTCTACATCCTCGCGCGAAGTGCTTGGCTGGGCATCCGCGGCGTCTACATCCTCGCGCGAAGTGCTTGGCTGGGCATCCGCGATGAATACATCCTCGCGCGAAGTGCTTGGCTGGGCATCCGCGATGTCTGCAGCCTGCGCAGAACGACGAACGGATGTTTCTTCAGACAGCACAAAGCACTGCTCCACAGGCATATGAACAGTTTCGTCGATGCTCGTGGATGATGCTCCGTGCATGCTTATGCTCGGCTGCGAGTCCTCGTTGTGCCGCACGCCATCGTCGCTGCTCGCAGAAGTTGCCGGACTGAATTTCTTTTTCACGATCGGAGGCTTTGGCTTACGAGCACCAAATCGCTGCACAGTCTTGCGTTTCTTCTTGAACGATCCCCGGTCCATGATCGCATACCGGAACCGATCTCAAAACTGCAATGCGCCAAACTGGATAACAACGTTTTTCTCCTTTCACGAGCGCCAGTCTTATCGCAGCGCGATGCGATCTCGAAACCACGCCGCGACGAGTTGAAACCAAATGCAGTAAGCGGCCCGTCAGCGCTGTCAGCGCGTAGAGCAGACAACCTTTGCGCCGGTTGCTACAAGCGACCGCACGAAACCACGCCACGACGAGTTGAAAACAAATGCAGTAAGCGGCCCGTCGGCGCGTAGAGCAGACGACATTTGCGCCGATTGCTACAAGCGACCGCACGGGCGACCAATGCGGAGCTGCCGTACAGTCACGTGACGCGCGTCGCCAATCGGAAACTGTTGTTTACACTTTGGCTTGCTGTGGGCTTGCTCTTGCCTGGTTCAGCCGGCCGAGGCGGCAAATTTGAAACGGAAGAATCGCGCTATCCATAGAGACAAAGATGGCGGCGCTAGGTTACGTGGTTGCGGAGATATCGCGGTTCGAAAAACGCCGTTTTTTCGCAATTTCCGTGAAATTCATCGCCACCCTAGCTTCGATAAAAATTTTTTACGTCATTTCTACGCTGTTTTCAGGGACGAAACTTCGAAATTAGATAGAAAAGGGGTCACAGAGTGTGAAAATGAGATTTTCAGAAAATCGATTTTTTGGCCAAATTTCGCGATGCCAAAGCCGCGTCCACCCTTAAAGCTGCATACAATTCCATTTCAGCAACTATCCTTGTGTACAAGGTGCAGATTCTGTGAATGTTTAAAGGAGCACTGACAAATAAATTTCGCACCTGTTTTTTTCTGTTGCAAAAAGTAGCTAACTACTCGTTCATCACAGCTGAAAAGATCGTTCGTTCGAGCACACGACGATTAACTATTGTAACGAGTTTTGTACCGCCAAGTGGCTGTTCCAGTTTCAGAGGGGGCAGAGTGAGACGGGACCCAGAGCGGCTTTCATGTAAACCAGTGGTGACACTCCCCATTTACGGTATAGAGCAATTTTTGGAGCAGGAAAAAAAGGTGTTTCGGAGCAGATTTGGAGCAGACAAAACAGAATTTAGGATCACTTGGTGCAAAACATGTCTAAATTTTCGGTGAATATTCTTACTAGTGTTCAAACTGGATATGCTGCTGCAATGTAAAGAAGGAGACAAGGCAGACTTTCAGAGAGCAGCCAATCAGGTTCTTAGCACCAAAGTGTCACATTCTGGATGTGCAAAAGTGAAGCATTATCGACAAGAACTGTTACATCTGTTCATGACAAGGTAAGCACGACGCATACTGTTTGTGCGATGACAGGTGTCATAAGGCCATTCCAAAAAATAAAACCTAATCAGAATACCAGCAGTATCACAATTACTGAATGAAAATGAAAAAAAACTCAATAATTGCAAGTGGGAATGTACTGTTTGAAGTTGGTTACTTAGATAGCATAATCCAAGTGGCATAATCCCCCCCCCCCCCCCCCACTACCACCACCATGGTTTAGACCGGCCGTCAAATTCTGAATAGGGAGGAAACACCCCGCCCGTCTTTAACTAGCCTCAAAAGACGTGAGGGGGAAGAGGGGTCCCTCTAGCACTTCGAAGAGGGGTCCCTCTAGCACTTCGACCTTTGATATTACAAGCACGGTCATCACTGGCACTCGCCAGCGCAGTACTCTCTTAAGGGGGCAGACTGGTCTTAGACATTTTTTATTTCTTCAGTGATCTTGATAAAACTGCACAGAGTTACGCAGTTTTTTCTGCTGATTTTAAATATTTAATTAGTTTTCATGTAACTCACTTTGTTCCTGAGATAACTTAAGTTCACCCCCTATTGTTTAAGGCCACCATAGAAAAAAAGTGCTTAATTAAAAGTGCTATTTAGGATATGCCAACATAGACTAGTGACTATAGAGTGAAAGTATGGAAGAGGTTTTTGTTTTTAGGTCTTTATTGGTTATTTTGCAGCAAAATGAACTATACATTTTTCAAAAGCAGTTGGAATTGTGTTACAATTTTGATTAGTAATTAATTAAAAAGGCATGTGCTCTAAATTCTGCTCCCATACTTGCAGTCTACACACATACAGGTTTCCACTGCAAAGAGAATTATTGTTGTACCTGCCCTAGCTGCAGAGATATTGAGGCCTCAAAATTGAATAGTCACAAATTTACTTTTTTGAGAAAAAAGGAAAAAAACTGAAAACACACAGTTTCTTCAAAAAGCAACAATCATGGTGTGCATGTTTTGCAATACTAATGAAGGCGCTCATAAATTGATAGTAGAGCTTTAGACAAAGGTGCTGGCAAATTATAAAGAAGCCTCAAAGACGGTTCCCCATTTTTTTGCAGGTTCTGCATGTTAACAGCACCAAGAATCTGGACAGTTAAAATGACATTACAAAAAAATTACTACTTCCTGGTGCGTGAAAATTTGCAGATAGATAGAAAAATACTTGCTGAAACCAAATATGTCAATTTTAAAAAATAAATTTTTTTGTCACGTTTTGGTCCCAAAGAGCAGTCTGCCGCCCCCTTAAGGCCTTGTGCGAAACATTTATTGCTACTGCTGCTAGAGTAATGAAACTTGCAGGCAATATTTAATTTAACATGCTGACTACAAATATGCAACTAGTTTTTGTGTATCTTATGCAGTTTTTTTCTGTTTTGGACTTCTGGGAAGAAAGCTAAAGGTTATATTTATATATTGCTGAATGCTCAATGAATGCAACAAGCATAATTTCATGTTTCTACACTTATTTTATCTCAAGTTAAAAAAAGTTAAAACATGAACTCGTCTATTGTTTGCCCACATTTTCAAAATTTTTCACAGTGAAGAAACATTGTACTATAAGCATTTTGCACTATTTAGAAGCCTAGCTATTAGATAAAAAAATCCTTTTAGAATTCGGTGATTAGAACGGTAACAACAGCCCCCAGAAAATTGGAGACAGCCCAAAAAAGTGTTCCGAGAAAAATCGGAATGACTATGTGAAAAATGACTATGACTATGTGAAAAAAGCTCTTTATTCTTCTGGATGAGCACAATTACAACTGCAGGTGGCTCAGAAGGCTCCTAGAGAATAATCTGGGTGGGGCTTTCCCCTCTACCTCTGCTTAGCAGCTGCCTGAAAGGCTGCTGAAGACCTCCTCTTTCTCTTTGCACCGACGGCGTGGTGGGAGTCCTTTTCATTAGCCCTTTGGCTACTATTGGCGGTTTGCTCTACTTGGAGCTCTCGTAGAATACTAGAGCTGGCATTGTGAGTGCCAAGGTTGAATCTCATCACAGCCTCTTCAACTGCTGCCTCAACTGCAAACAGTGAGGCGTTTTTGTCTTTAGGGGCAAGGCTCCAAATGACAGAGTGCAGTGCCTCTCTAGCATTCCGAGTCTGTCCTCTCAGGCACTGCTGCAACAACTTCTTGGCAGCCAGGCACTTAAAAATGAGACTCAATGCGCTGCTGACCATTTCTGGCAAGTTGTACCTGCTTTTTGGTGATGGTTCGTTTGTTGCCACGACCGAATTATTACACCAAGAGTCAGGTCCATCCCGACAGAAGTTATTATGATTGGGTTCCTACTTAATGTGATGAAATGTGGCCCACACTGCATCATGCATTTTATGAACGTCTCCAGCAAAATACTTTATGGCCCATCCATAATAGCTGGAGATCTTGGTGATCAGATTTGCGGTCAGCCGTTCTTTACCGCTAATGCGCTGTCCATCTCCTGACTTGTGCTTTTGCACAAAGATGTGAAGCGCTGTGCCCATTCGCTTCTGAATGTGATTGGTGCACTCTTCTTTGACCACAGGAATAAAGCCATAAACTTTGGCTTCATCAATGGCAATGAAAGACCGGCTGTCGCCATAACACAGCATGGTAGTATATTGGTAGTATATCGGAGGCCATGCAAAAAGAGTGAACGTTGAAAGAGAATCTTTGCTGCCTCAACTTCCATCTAGCCTGCCTTGCAGCTTGTGGGTTTCGGCAGAAGTGCCCTGCTTTCCATGCAGCATAATCTGGGCTATCTGGTTGTGGCCCACACTCACAGCGGAGGCAGAAATTAGAAAGGACCACAAAATCTAGCACATATCCGGTAAATAGTTCAACGACAGTGGCCACTCCAGTGTGAGATGAGAGATCGCGTGTGTGCCATGTGCCATTAAAACAAACAGCAATATTATCCGGATTTCCAAAATTCAGCTCACCGTACAGCAGTTTCACTTCGGCAACACACTTTTCAAAGTTCTTGGTGCATGCTCTTGCGAATGCTGGGTTCAGCTTGGTCTTCAAGTAATTCTGGTAGGTCTTATTGTGAATACCTCTGTGGGAAACTTCAATTGCGGAAAAAATATCATTTAGGCAGTCTGTCCGTTCCCCATGCTCTGCACTGCCCCCGCAGCGAGAATGTTTATTTCGAAAGGATTACGTGTCGCCGAGCCAGAAACTCGCCGCGAGTTCCACTGCGATCCCAGTTCACCGCAATTGCTGCAGGACACTATCAATTTCACAGCGATGCCGTACTCACGCGTGTCTCTTGCAATAGTAAGTTTACCATGACTCACACGACAACTGCCAACTTTGAAAAGATTATTCACAATAGGGTGTTTTAGAATACCATTTGCAAGCACTGCGGGTGCCATACGAGATTTAGAATAGCGTTTGTCCTGCTGCAAGCCGCAACACACGATCGCAGCGACATCGTAGCCTCGAAACCAGCGCTTGCGGGCCACATGCGGGCCGCAATCGCACCTTGCCGAACCCAGCAAGGGACGCTATGTGTGCTGCTGTGTTCTCTTGCTATGTGTCATGTGTGCTGCTGTGCAATTAAGAGATCGTGTCTCTGAGTTAGAGAAGCAACGACGCAAGTGGTGCACTGCCCCCCCCCCCCCCCACTTCTTTTTTTTTTTTTCACAACTGATCGTGCCGTGTCGACCGCGCGCCACTACGGGGACGCTACGCTTCCCCTAGCTAGGGGAGAGGGGGGGCAGTGCACCACCTGCTGCGACTACATTCAGTTTTCCCCGTCGTCCTTAATACCGAGACGCGATCTCTTAATTGCACAGCTGCGCACAGAGCAAAAAAACGTGTCCGAACGTCTGTAAGGCCTGGTTCATTCCATCAATTAAAACGGCCAGCGTTGCTTATGCACTCGCAAAATGCACCGCGGACAACACCAAACCATCACGGGGAAGCCACAACTACAGAAGCCAATTTCTCCCCCAAATCTGATGGCATTTTGGCAACAACTTATGCAATGCCAAACAGAACCTTGCCTCAACAACTGTATACGTCGTGGTCGAACTCGGAGCACTGATACTCGCGATGCACGTCATTTTCCTTTCTGTCGCCGATACTGACGACAGTTTGGAAAGTCTCTGTTGCGTCTGTTGCTCACGCAAAGCACAATCTACACTTGTTAAAAAAGCGAAATCCAATCTTGTGCGCTTAGGTGTCCGGCATGGCCGCTGTCGCAACCATCGAGGCGAAGCCCACGGCGTGCGCATCAGTAGGCAGTTCGTGTTCCGGTGCCGTAGGGTTATCTGATGCTGATCCAAGGTACACAGTCGGTTCCGCCGATGGCAAAGACGCATGTTTTCGCTTCGCGACAAGCTTTCGTCACGATTTGCCGTACTTGTGCACCGTGCGAAATTTCAGATATTCGTTAGGCATCGCACACGATGATCGACAACGAAGGCCTATTTCAAAATGGCGGCAGTTTGTTTTTTGCTCGAAGTATAGTGTACTAGAATATGGGATAGTGTGTTCAGGGAGGAGCCATAGCTGCCGCAGTTGGTATCGACAGCCGCGAGATGGTGCCACCTTAGCATGGGCTGTCACCTCACGCATTGCCCCTTATGCACTTCTGTGCTTTGATATTGGTAATAGCAGGTGTTTAACGTCCTAAAACCACTATATGATTATGATAGACGCCGTAGAGGAGTGCTCCAGAGGTTCGACTACCTCGGGTGCTTCAACGTGCACCTAAATCTAGGTACACGCACCTCAGTATTAACACCTTCACCGAAAATGCAGCCGCGAAAAAATTGCGGGAATAGAAAGTTTCTAGCACGCAGAGCCAATACCTGTCGCAAATTGGCTACGGTGACTACATTACGGTAGCCGGAGCGACTTTTCTACGCGTTATTGCCAGTTCTATAACAAATAAGAGAGGCTATCAACGGCATGCTAAACTTTTAACAACGGAGACACACGCAGAGGCGCAGACACTTTGTTTAGCAGCGGCATTGTGAAAAAAGCCAAAAATAGTTTTGTGCCATAAACGGTCCGACGTTGTGTACAACAAATGCGGACTAGCGAACTTTGGTGCAGTTGGCACAAGCTGTATTCGAATGTGCGCAGTAATGTGAAGAGATATGAAATTGTAGCAAAACGACGCAATTGGCGCAGTTGGATCATCACTGATGTAAACATAGCTGGCTACATAACACTCCGTTGACAGCTTTTTTTTTTTTTTTTCCAAGCAAGACCCCCTTCAGTCAAGACATTGTAAATATGTGTGATCCCCTACAAAATGCACTTCCAAGGCATAGACGTCAGCTTTTGCACTCATGTTGCACAAGCATGCCCCCTCTTTATGTTGAGAAGGTCTGCTAAAACAGAGTGCTCGCGGCAGCCAACATAAACTCGTGATGCAGGTGGTGCTTTGCCGTCTACAAAAAAAACCAGAGGCGTGTTCGCCTGTGATGTTGCGACATGCAGTTCGAAATGAAATTTGAATATGATTTAGGCTACATTATCCACTGATATTTCGAAGAAGATGCATGTGTCCACGCAGATATTACCTTCAAAACTTTGTGTCTGTAAAAATTCTTTTTACAGTCAAGATTCTTTTTACAGTCATTTATCTACATACAGATCACACCCAGAACCAAAGCACACCTTGTAAACTGTGACTACGCTAATGCCACAGGAATCATGGAGCAGTTAACTGCCGTCTCAACTTGGTACACTCAAACCTCATTATAACGTAATGAGATATAACAAAATAATGGATATAACGAAATGAAATTCCCCTTGAAAGCTCCACTGAGAACCATGCATTTTAAACCTCATTGTAATGAATTAAAATTGATTGGTAAATGGATATAACAAACTAAATTAGTCTATCAAACAGTCTACGAAAAAATCACGGCAATGTACTAATTATATCGTTTTCTGCGGATTTTGACGCTCGTTCGGCGTGACTCTTTCAAAACTCCCGCGCCGACCTTACAGCCACGCCACGCGCGGTTGAGAGAGCCCTCATCACACAGCCAGCGGAAAGGATTGAAGAAGCGCTCAGCGGGTCACATGGCCAAGAAGCGGCGCCGCGATACAAAGCGACTTCCCTCTCACTTATAAGAACACACAATGGGGATGCTTCAGAAGACTTACATTTATTCACAAATCAGAGGACATCCGTAATTAATTGAAGTAATCGGTGATGCGCGTCTGCACATGTTTGCCTTGCAGCGAGGCAATCGATTTCGCCCATAGTTTGCAAAGCATAGTAGCGCGCGGCTAAGTCCAGCGCCAACACTTTCTAGAGACAACGGCAACGACTGCGTCTCCGCTGCTACCCTTTGCACCGAGAAAGGAGGACTCTCCACAACAGTTTCCTTTTTTTCCTCCTCTCCACATGCGGCCCTGAAAGGAGAAGGGTCTCTACGTGCAGAGACAAAAAAGGGAGAAGCGTGGCACAGGCGCGTCGCAGATCAGTATTTGAAAGAGAGCAAACAATCTGCCAAAGTCTTTTCTTTTCTTTTTTTTTCCTTCGCGTGCAGCGTTGAGAGATGCTGCCGCGGGATTGGGCATAGTGCTGAGAGCACTTTCGGAGCGCGGTATGTTCGAATTGACAGTCACAAGTGCTTGTGCATTCGAATTGCAGGGTGTTTGCGCCCACTGCAATACACATAGCTTTGACGGGACCACAGTGCGAGTTCCAATTAACCAGAAGTTTGAATTAAGCGTGTTCGAATTAATAAGATTCCTCAATTTTTTTGTCCTTCGCACGTGTAGTCGTGTAGCAGTACATCATGCCGCAAGACAGTTTCCTTCTTTGCATGCTTATAGGTGTGCGCCTATCTGAGCATACATTGCCACAAACTGTTATAATCTATATAACGAAATAACTGTGGCTGCCCTTCAACTTCGTATAATGAGGTTTGAGTGTATTACTGTGTGTACAATGTTTTATGGCTATTGCATATGCACATCCATTCTTCCCATCCTCAACATCTTTGAACACTACTGTTTAATATATTTTCCAGTCACAAGGGCACTTGCCCGCTGACACTAAATACATGGGTTAGGTCCTGGCCGTGACAGTTGCACTTCAATGAAAGCAGTATGTTTGAGGACCATGCACCGTGCAATATCAATGCACATTGAAGAAGCCCAGACGGTAATAATTTACAAAGCCGTCCACCACAGAGTGCCTCAACAATATATTGTAATTTCGGCTAGTGATGCCCCAGAAATTATTATATCGCCTCCTTTCCTTTTCTCCATTGCATCCGCAGGACAGTCAATTCTACCTCAGACTGACCTTTCTTCATTTCCTCATGTAACGAAATGGCATGCCTTGTTTATTCCATGGTCACAGACATTACGAACAACATCATGCAACACATACAACGCTGAAAAAAAAAAGGAAAAAAAAAAAAGGTGCCAGCATCCCAGGCGCACAGACATACCTCCATATGGGTCGTAAATGGGGTAGCCCACTCCCACATGGGTGTGGTGATGCGTGTGAAGGTGCCTCTGGGGTGGAGGTGATCGGGAAGACCCCTCAGTGGCAGTGCTCGGTGCACCCGTCACACCACCAGGAGGTACAGCCACTCCCGGCGGTAGGCTGCCGGGGCCTTGCGGACCCATGGCTGCAGAGCCTGGACCGAGCACACCCTTGGTCAGGTCAGCAGCACTCCCCATCACAACGGGTGGCGGTCCCACCACCGAGGATGACCCCTCCCCTCCAACGACACCCCGCGATGATGGAGGACCTTTCTCCGGAGGACCCCCTTTCGGAGGGCGTTCCCCTGGGACATGTGGAGATGGCGAAGGAGCTGCACGCTCCTGCAGCTCGTGTATCTTGTGGTTTCTGTGCAAAGGAAGAAAAGGCGCAATTCAAGACCACGTATACTACAGAGGCACACCAAGGCAGTTTGTCTCTGCCACATAGCATATACTGTGCAAGTCACGTTACAAGGAACACTTTTAGCGTGTGCTAACTGGCCGCCTGAGCGGAACCAACATAAAGTAGTCTAATTAAAATAAACATTAATGAGTGGTGCTAATCTAATAGGTTTGTTTTAACTTCGTTAAAACAAAACATGATATAATGAAATTATGGTTGTGATGGTATATGGTGCCTAAGAGGGCAAAGGTCAGTTGTGTGGTTCGTGTGATTGATGACAACACGAAGATGAAAGGTGACTGTACAGGGACCTAAATTCCTGCACAATAAACATGTACAAAACAGATATACAGTAGACTCTCAGTAAACGGAACCTGAAGAGATCAGGAAAAGATGTTCCATTCAACAGGAGTTCCGTTTACTGAGAGGTGAACATGAATGTAGAATACAAGCCCAAAACCAAGCATTACAGAGGCAATAGTTCTGAGTCTACTGTAATAAAATCATGACAATGCCGTTAGAATTGTACCATAAAAATAAGATATATACTATCAAAGAACAGTACACTAACTCTTTTGCTACCACACCCATTCAAATCATTCAACTTGAAAAAATGCATTTTCAAGTTTATATTTTCGTGCGCTCGCAGAGTTTGAGAGTGCCTAATGCCATCTAGGTAAGAAAGTGAGAATTGCACAACGAGGTCAGCGATGTTGTGATTGTTCTTTGCTTTAAGGAAGTTTTTTCCTCGCCACAAGAAGTTTCAGGTTGCTACGTGAGCATTTCAATTATGACCTTTTTCCCCGCGTGGACGTTCCTAAAGGACGATGCGTTTCTCACAAATCAAGCGCATCAAGAGCAGATTTTGAGGACGAAATCAGCAGCAGTGAGTCTGGAGAAGATGTTGACCAACCAAATTTCAGCCCTGATGACAAGGATGCATCAAGTCAAGCAGCAATATCTAGCGAGTGAGTTTTGGCTATCATCAAGTCAAGCAGCAATATCTGGCGAGTGAGTTTTGGCTATATGTGTAGCGCACATTTTGTTGTCTAATTAGTAGTTACGGATGGCGGAGAGTGTACTCACAGCAATTTTACTCATTTTAAGGGTCTCGACGTTCTATGGACATGATTTCTGGCCGACATCTTTCAAGCGGGTGCCATGTCCTCCAAGACAAAACCCAGAGATCGATTTCGGAGGCGTGCTCCAGAGGAACACACGGCGCTTCGTCCAGACAGTGGGTTTCTTCCAGCTGTTTTTCACCGTACAACTCATCATCATCATCATCATCACATCAGCCTGACTACGTCCACTGCAGGATAAAGGCCTCTCCCATGTTCCGCTAGTTAACCCGGTCCTGTGCTTGCTGCTGCCAATTTATACCCGCAAACTTCTTAATCTCATCTGCTCACCTAACCTTCTGTCTCCCCCTAACCCGCTTCCCTTCTCTGGGAATCCAGTCAGTTACCCTTAATGACCAGCGGTTATCCTGTCTACGCGCTACATGCCCTGCCCATGTCCATTTCTTCTTCTTGATTTCAGCTATGATATCCTTAACCCCCGTTTGTTCCCTAATCCACTCTGCTCCCTTCTTGTCTCTTAAGGTTACACCTACCATTTTTCTTTCCATTGCTCGCTGCGTCGTCCTCAATTTAAGCTGAACCCTCTTTGTAAGTCTCCAGGTTTCTGCTCCGTAGCTAAGTACCGGCAAGATACAGCTGTTATATACCTTCCTCTTGAGGGATAGTGGCAATCTACCTGTCATAATTTGAGAGTGCTTGCCGAATGTGCTCCACCCCATTCTTATTCTTCTAGTTACTTCAATCTCGTGGTTCGGCTCTGCGGTTATTACCTGCCCTAAGTAGACATAGTCTTTTACAACTTCAAGTGCACTATTACCTATCTCGAAGCGCTGCTCCTTGCCGAGGTTGTTGTACATTACTTTCGTTTTCTGCAGATTAATTTTAAGACCCACCTTTCTGCTCTCCTTGTCTAACTCCGTAATCATGAGTTGCAATTCGTCCCCCGAGTTACTCAGCAATGCAATGTCATCGGCGAAGCGCAGGTTACTAAGGTATTCTCCATTGACTCTTATCCCTAACTGTTCCCATTCTAGGCTTCTGAAAACCTCCTGTAAGCACGCGGTAAATAGCATTGGGGAAATTGTGTCCCCCTGCCTTACACCCTTCTTGATTGGTATTCTGTTGCTTTCTTTATGAAGCACTATGGTAGCAGTTGATCCCCTGTAGATTTCTTCCAGAATGTTTATATATTGACACGTGTTTATATGAAAAAGAACGATGATAGGAATGTTTTGTAGATTCCAGCTAGTGGGTCAGGTGGTTTTTCGGGACGACAACGAAGCAGGCATCTTGCTGTACAGCTGATCCTGAATACGCTCTTTTCGCTGCCGTAAGCTGCTGTCATCTTTTGTTCGCGTTGCACTGAGACACTGGTGGAGGAGCTGGGCCGTGACGCTGCCCGATGCTTCACAGTCCTAGTGGGAGCCGTTCATCCAGCCCGGACGTGCCTACTGCAACCCCTGTTCATCGATTCAGTCGTCGGCTACGAGGTATTCCTCCAGACTGCAACCCCTCGCAGAAAACCTCTACCAGACATCTAGAAATGGCTAACACCAGCCCCCAGCCTGTACTTCTCGGCACCAGTGCTCCCGCTCCATCCCAGGTAACGTTTTTTCAATCGCTGGAGCCTAAACGCTTTGGTGGTGGCGCACACGAAGATGTAGAAGACTGGTTAGACCACTATGACCGTGTTGCGAAGATCAACCACTGGTCTGCTCAGGAAAAGCTCGGCCGGGCCTACTTCTATCTCGATGACAGCGCTCGTACTTGGTACGAGAACAGAGAAGGCAACCTGTCCACATGGACCGACTTTCACCAGAAGATGGTTGAAACTTTTGCCAATGTCGACAGACGTGACCGCGCCCACCAACTACTAGAGCTAAGGGTCCAAAAACCCAATGAAACGGTCGCCATGTTCGCCGAAGACATGACACGTTTATTTCGGAGGGCTGACCCGCAGATGACTGAAGATAGGAAGTTGCGCTACCTCATGCGCGGCGTGAAAGAGCAGCTGTTCGCCGGACTTCTGCGCAACCCGCCAAGCACAGTCGAGAACTTCATCAAAGAAGCGTCGGCTATCGAGCGGGCCCTTCACCAACGCTGCCGACAATATGACCGCTTGTGCAGCAGCCCCCAAACTCAGGCCGCCGCTGTGACGTTTGACAGTCATGGCCCCTTACGTGACATAATTAGAGAGATTGTTCGTGAAGAATTGCAAAGGCTGCGGACTCCGGTAGTGGATACACCCATGGCACCCGTCGCTCAAGTCGTCCGTGACGAAATCCGCCAAGCATTCTCGACAGCTGATCCTGCCCCCGAACAACGTTCCATGACGTACGCCGCCGCCCTTCGAAGCTCCCCACCCGCTCCGCCTTCATACTACCCGCCACCTGCAACTGTTCCTTGGTCACCACCACAAGGGGAGACATCGTGGCGCCCATCCATCCAGCCCCCATACGACCAGTCGTCTTCTGGCTTGCCATGGCCTTCGTCGCGTGAGGAGTCATCACGGCAACCACAGCTTCGCCGAACAGACACCTGGCGCACTGCCGACAGGCGTCCACTCTGTTTCAACTGCGGAGGTGTAGGCCACATAGCCCGCTATTGCTGGCACCGCGCCGATCCGTCTCGCCCTCTCAGGCCAGGGTTTGACATTCGACATGCCAACGAGTACATATCCCCGCCGTGGAGATGTCGGTTCTCAAGGACCTCCGGTACCTCGACACCCATTCGACGGCCGCCGTAACAATGATGACGAGGCTACAACTGATTACGAGCCGGTCTTCCGACATCGACCACGCTCTCCTTCTCCTGCCCAGTCACCTTCGTTGCAGCGCCGCACTTTTTCCGACACCAGAGGAGCGAGGTCACCCAGCCCACACCGGGGAAACTGAAGGCGGCGACCTCAGGGGGTAAGGTTGCAGGCTGTCAAGACGAAGAAAAAAAGCCCCCATTACTCCCACCTCAGGACGCTGTAAAGCCGACAAGACGTTATACCGACGAAACCGTGACCCCGGGCCTTACCGTTCTTGTGGATGGACAGCAAGTCAAAGCTTTAGTCGACACCGGGGCTGACTTCTCTATTATCAGTGATGACCTTGCCGTACGCCTCAAGAAAGTAAAGACAGCGTGGACGGGACCTCACTTAAGGACGGCAGGCGGCCAATTACTGATGCCTGTCGGAATGTGCACAGCAAGGCTCGACATCGGTGGCTCTACTTTCGTGGCGACGTTCGTCGTTCTCGCTTCATGCTGTAAAGACCCGATTATCGGAATGGATTTCTTGAGAGAACATGGCGCCGTGATCAACATCCCTGATAGTGTCATTACATTTCGCAACAACAGCCCTACTTTAGTCGATTGTTCAGAGCTGAGACATACGTCTTGTTCAGGGCCTTTGCGTCTGACGGATGACGATGTGGTCGTCCCGCCACGATCGTGTACGCTTGTTTCGGTGGCAGGGGATGAGCCGTTTGACGGCGACGGCATTGCTGACCAAATAAGCTCACTGATATTTAGCCACGGTATTTCAGTTGCTCGAGGTCTTGTCACTGTCACTGCTGGACGCACAGACTTGCTGCTCACTAACTTCAGCACTGAGCGCCGACATCTCCCGAAGGGTACAATCGTCGCTTACTTTGACACTACTGCAGAAATCCAAGGCAGTTTATCGGCCCTAGACGAAGCACCTCAAGAAGAATGACTACCTAATCTTGACGTTGGTACTACGTTGTCAAGGGACGAACGAACTAGACTTCTTGAGCTGCTAGCTGAATTCCAGGACTGCTTTTCATCGACATCACGGGTCGGTCGAACGCCGCTAACAAAGCATCGAATAATTACCCACGACGCAGCAAGGCCTATACACCAGAATCCTTATCGTGTGGCTCCAAAGGAACGGGAAGTGATACAGCAACAAGTCGCTAAAATGCTTGAAGATGATGTGATTCAGCCATCACAGAGCCCGTGGGCATCGCCTGTAGTATTAGTTAAGAAAAAGGACGGTACCCTGCGTTTTTGCGTGGATTACAGGAAGCTGAATCAAGTGACTAAGAAAGATGTGTATCCGCTTCCACGTATTGATGACTCCCTCGATAGGCTTCGGAACGCTCGCTACTTTTCTTCAATGGACCTCAGAAGTGGATATTGGCAGATCGAGGTAGACCCAAGAGATCGGGAAAAAACCGCTTTTGTGACGCCGGATGGTTTATATGAATTTAAAGTTCTACCCTTCGGTCTGTGCTCAGCGCCCGCTACTTTTCAAAGGCTCATGGACACTGTACTTTCAGGGTTAAAATGGAAGACCTGTTTAGTTTATCTAGACGACGTCATAGTGTTTTCCCCAACTTTTGAAGAGCATCTCAAGAGGCTAGAAGTTGTTTTACGAGCCATACGCTCCGCAGGCCTCACATTGAAACCAGAGAAATGCCACTTTTGTTTTGAAGAACTGCTGTTTCTTGGTCATGTCGTCAGCTGTACCGGCGTTCGGCCTGATCCCGAAAAACTTGCGGCTGTGGCACAGTTCCCAGTACCGTCCGATAAGAAAGCTGTCAGGCGCTTTCTGGGCCTATGCGCCTACTATCGCCGGTTCATCGCCGACTTTGCACGGATTGCGTCGCCGTTAACTCGCCTCACTAGAGACGACGCCACCTTTGAGTGGAATCACGAACAGCAAGCAGCGTTTAATGACCTCCGCCAACGTCTTCAAACACCCCCAGTGCTTGCTCACTTCGACGAACAAGCGCCAACAATGCTTCACACTGACGCAAGCAATGTAGGCCTCGGAGCTGTGCTTGTGCAGTGGCAAGAAGACACGGAACGAGTGATCGCCTACGCAAGCAGGACGCTAACACGCGCTGAGGCCAATTATTCAACAACTGAGAAAGAATGCCTCGCCGTGGTCTGGGCAGTTATGAAATTTCGCCCGTACTTGTATGGCCGCCCTTTCAAAGTTATAAGTGACCATCATTCCCTCTGTTGGTTGACTAATTTAAGAGATCCAACCGGCCGATTAGCACGCTGGAGTCTGAAGTTACAAGAGTTTGATATGACGGTCATACACAAGTCTGGGAAGCGCCATACGGACGCCGACTGCCTGTCTCGATCACCAGTACAGTCAGCTTCTCTTTCTGACGACGACGATATGGCCTTCCTTGGTGTTCTCGACGCGTCCACGATTGCCCAACAACAACGAAGTGACCCTGAATTGCTTGATTTGATTAATTACGTGGACGGACGTTCTTCGAGGGCACCTAGAGTCTTTGCAAGGACATTATCGTCGTTTTGCTTACGCAATGGCGTCCTCTACAAGAGAAACTTTTCGTCCATCGGAGCTCCCTATTTGCTCGTTATTCCTGCACCTCTTCGAACTGAAGTGCTCCAAGCATGTCACAATGAGCCGACGTCTGGCCATTTAGGCTACACTCGCACATTGGCAAGAGTACAGCAGGGATACCACTGGCCACGACTCACAACAGCCGTCAAGCACCACGTTCTCACTTGCACCGATTGCCAGCGCCGCAAGTCACCTCCAAAGAGACCCGCCGGTCAGCTGCAACCAGTACAGGTTCCACGTACACCGTTTGAACAGATAGGAATGGATATTTTGGGACCCCTTCCTACTTCTACTGCAGGGAATCGCTGGGTTATAGTCGCAACAGACTACCTAACCAGGTATGCCGAAACAAAAGCTATTCAAAAGAGCACCGCAGTGGAAGTGGCGAGATTTTTCATAGAAAATATTGTGCTACGCCACGGTGCTCCGACTATCGTGATCACGGACCGCGGAACAGCATTTACGGCAGCTATTTTAGACCACGTCCTGATGCTTAGTGGAACGACTCACCGTAAGACCACTGCGTACCACCCGCAAACAAATGGACTAACGGAGCGCCTCAACAAGACGATTGAAGACATGCTGTCGATGTACGTGGACGTCCAACATAAGAATTGGGACGAGATTTTACCCTATATCACGTTCGCATACAATACGGCTAAACAAGAGACGACTCGCATGACTCCATTCAGCTTGGTTCACGGACGGGAGGTACGGACTATGCTGGATGCGATGTTGCCACATGAATGGGACGCTACCGACACAGGCGCTGACGTGTTCACTGAACGCGCGGAAGAAGCTAGACAGCTCGCCCGCTTACGGATCCACCAGCGACAAGACTACGATGCAGGCCGCTACAATGCTCGCCATAGAACTGTAACGTACAAAATCGGTGACAGAGTGTGGGTCTGGACACCCGTACGAAAACGTGGACTGTCTGAGAAGCTGCTAAGGCGATATTTTGGGCCATACCGAGTATCGCGCCAGCTAAGTGACGTCACCTACGAGGTTGTCTCTGACAGTCCCCAATGCCCGAGGCGTCGCCAGCACCAGCCTGAACTTGTTCATGTAGTGCGTATGAAGCCGTACGTGAGTGACTGACTGCACGTTAAAAAAAATACTGTGCGTCTGCATCAGCATCGGGGCGATGCTCTTATAAGGAGGGGCAAGTGACACGTGTTTATATGAAAAAGAACGATGATAGGAATGTTTTGTAGATTCCAGCTAGTGGGTCAGGTGGTTTTTCGGGACGACAACGAAGCAGGCATCTTGCTGTACAGCTGATCCTGAATACGCTCTATTCGCTTCCGTAAGCTGCTGTCATCTTTTGTTCGCGTTGCACTGCGACAATATACTTCATCTACGCCCTGATTCCGCAGTGTTTGCATGACGGATGATATTTCTACTGAATCAAACGCCTTCTCGTAATCTATGAAGGCTATGTATAGTGGTTGGTTATACTCTGAGCATTTCTCTATTACCTGATTGATAGTATGAATGTGGTCAATTGTTGAGTAGCCTGTTCGAAATCCTGCTTGTTCCTTTGGTTGATCTGAATTCTAATGTTTTCTTTACTCTGTTAGCAATTACCTTTGTAAATAGCTTGTATACTACAGAGAGCAAGCTGATCGGCCTGTAATTCTTCAAGTCCTTGTAATCTCCTTTCTTATGTATTAAGATGATATTAGCGTTCTTCCAAGACTCTGGTACTCTTCCCGTCAGGAGACACCTCGTAAACAGGGTGGCTAGTTTTTCTAACACAATCTGTCCTCCATCTTTCAGCAGATCTGATGTTACCTGATCCTCACCAGCAGCTTTGCTCCTTTGCATGCTCTCCAAAGGTTTTCTGACATCTTCTATCATTACTGGTGAGGTGTAATCTTGGTTACTGCTAGTTCTTATAGTATTAAGGTCGTGGTTGTCTCGGCTACTGTACAGATCTCTGTAAAACTCCTCCGCTATTTTAACTATCCTATCCATATTGGTAGTTATTTTGCCTTCTTTGTCCCTTAGTGCATACATCCGACTTTTGCCTATCCCAAGTTTCCTCTTCAAGGCTTTGACACTTCCTCCGTTTTTCAGAGCATGTTCAATTCTCTCCATGTTATACCTTCTTACATCGCGTACCTTACGTCTATTAATCAACTTCGAAAGCTCTGCCAGTTCTATTTTGTCTGTTGTACTTGACACTTTCATGATTTGACGCTTCTTAATTGGGTTCTTCGTTTGTGACTAATCAATAAATATGCGTGGACACATATTTTAGGGAGACAGGCATATGCGGAAAGGAGTAATTTGTGCAGGAACTTCACTCTAATGAAGTGATGAAGTGCACTGGAATCCTCATTTACATGGTAATTGTTGAGTTACCTCGGCTTCATCTCTGGTGGAATACTTTAGTCATTTTCAGGCCTCATTTCTCCAATATTATGCCCAAAAGACTCCCCCCCTTTTCTTCGTTTCTTGCCTTTCTAAGTGTCACAGACTCGGAGCAGACAAACCCCCGTGTCTGCAATGGCAAGCCGCACAGGATAACCCATCTATGGCAGCACCCTCATTAATTCTTTTTGTGTGTGTGTGGTAAGAACAGTTTTTAGCAATAGTTTTTGAAACTTGGTACAACCTTTTTTGCAACATAAGAAGCTACAAATTCAATTTCTTGAATTATTTTTAACCTCATAATTTCTTAAGTTCTCGTTTCTGAAATGTTAATTGCATAATCACTGTATAAATTTTTCATTATAAGCATTCTTTACTGAATATGTGTAATAAATAGATATGCGTCAGTTTTTGTTATTGGACAGACAACTCTTTTAGCTCCAGTTTAGTACCAAAGAATGGCATTAGGTCCGTTCGATTCACCTGCACCGGTCGGAACCAGTTCACGGCTGTGCACGTGAAGTTCAGAAATTGTGCAGCGCGAGTTCAGCGGTGCAGGCACAGCACGACACCCGAAACAAATGACGATAGTGCCGACAAGGTGTTGGCCTTATTTCTTTCCGGTTAATTTACACCATTCAGCAAACACCGACCTATGGCGAAACGCACATGCGGACAGTTTATGAGGCACAAACATCTTGGCAAAACACACCGCATTTGTAGAGGTGGGTACGGCGCCTAAGCCACCTACGTCTAAGTGCTGCGTCGTCTGCTCAGCTGCACGCGCGCCTGCACCAAGCCAACACCGTCAGCGAAGGAGGTGCAGGAAAATTGTGAACCGGTGCTGCACCTCTTCTGCACCTTTCGAAACGAATGGCAGGGTTCAGTGGTCGTCAATGCTGCACCGCTGAAACGAATGGTAAGGTGCAGCACCTCGTGAACTGGTTCACGTGCCGGCGAATCGAACGGACCTATTATTATCTAGCCGCAAAAAAATTGTTTTTCACGCCTAGTGAAAATGGCCACCCTTTGCCGCAGTAGCGAAAGAGCTACAAGAGGCGCAGTAATATAAAGCACCACTGCGCAAACACGGAGAAGAAAGTTCTCAGGGGCTTCCCAAACCTCACCGAGCTGGCCCGTTATGATGCGTGACAACTCGTGTGCCGCCACGGTCCGGAGGGGCATCAAGGGACTCGGCAGAATGATCCATTTATCCCATTTAATGAAATTATGCAACATTAACAACTTGGCACGAAAGTCCGCCATCTTCTCACCCGAAGCCCAGGAGAGTTCCTGTCAGCTACTTTAACAAAGCTTCAGACAGGGTCTTCCTCGTTGTAGGGCTTTCTCAGTAAGATATACTCGGGACACTCACCCTGGTTGCTCCTTCTGTAGTGAAGCCTTCTGTTCTATGGCTTACATGCTCTGGAGATGTCTCAAGTTTCCTAACAATCTTTGCTCCAATGAAGCCAAATGTGAGGGATTCCATTATAAGCATGGCACGCCAAAAAACAAGGCCATGCTATCTAGAGGGCCCAGGAAAAGGTGGTGCGTCACGGTGCTCTGTTCTCTATGTGAGTGTGGCTACTGGCGGTTACAATGGCCCCCTGTGAGGAGGGGGGGGAGGGGGGGGTCCTGTCCGTGACTCCTCGGGATCAAATAAGGTTCGTTGCCTGTCTGTCTCAGATAAACCTTTACAAGCAATGTCCTGAAAGTCAGTGCTATACACATCTGTACAACTGTGCGAACCACTTGCCCTTCCATACACCAATTGGTTTAATGTAAAAATATACCGCTTCGACGAAGGGTGGCAGGGGATAGCGGTTAAGCCCCTCTTCCCCCAGCTCACCCGAAGGAAACTGCCAAACTTCAAATAAAGTTTATTCATTTACTGTAAATTCCAGAATAACCATTTAATTGATTTAATTTATTTAATTTTTAATATCTTAATTTATAATTGATTGACCCTTCGTTCCTTAGTTTACTATTCTTGAGTATTTAAAAAGTGTTATTGCTGTCTTTGATCTTGTATGAGTATTATCTCATGTTCATGCATGTTCATTATGTTCTCTATTATTACTTTTGTTTTGTTCTGATTTTTTTTAACTTACCTTATTTCATTGTGGTTTCTGTGAATGTATTTATTTATGTGCTGCCCTCCTGCATGGACCGAATTAAGGTCTGCAGTATTGTGTAAATAAAAAATGAATAAATAACAGATCAAATTTTACTGTCCTTACTTCGCTATGGCACTTCAAAATAATGAATAGCAATTTCAAAAAGTTAATCGATCAGTGTGCAAAACAATTCCTAGCTCTTATTGTGCTACTATCATCATCGTCAGAATGCTCGTATATTTTTATGATGGTATTTCTTTATGCACATACGCTATTCAAATGAGCGATAGCCCTATTGCCCCACCATAGCTGTGCTTGTTTCGTCAGGCAGCTCTGCATGCACACTTGTTACATGACTTTTTTTCTCGCCTATGGACTAGTTGTACGTTCACGATGAGCTATAGAGCAGCACGAAAGGAGCACGGCAAAAGAGAAAAAAGGCATAGCGCATGTTCTATGGAATGAAAGAGTTGAAGATAGCCTGTGCTTGCCTCACTAACTTTTGAACAATATGCACAGCGTGATGACGAAGTATGCTGATCGGTTTAGCATACTGATAAGATCCATACCAATTGTCAGGATAAGGAAACGGTAGGTGAAGACGATGCTGAAACAGCATACGCAAACCCATGCGAGAAATCAGTAGCAACACTGATGCTTTTAAGAAGGATTTTCTGGCAGTAGTCAAGATGCACCCATCAGGCAAACATCACACTCTTTCTCAAATAAATGTGCACTAATTCAATAATATTTCATGTTTGTTTTTTGGCGATTATTAGAGCACAATGCAATCTCAGATGTATACCCAGCACAGGGAGGTGACTCACGCTGCATTTACGATTTTTGCACAAATTATTGCTATTTACACTACAACAGCTTCTCAATATAAAGAATGATTCTTAGCGGTCCTTGAAATTCATAAGAGATTTCACTGTACTTAAACTTCCAATAACAGCTTCAAAACAGAGACTGGCTTTCTTGTGCTATGTGCATGTGGTTTTGTCAGCTACAAATGGTGGTTTTGGACAGCTTCTAAAGGCTGAACTAGTGACTTGTTGGCTGTACTAGACACTATGGCACTGTACTACCCCAATTCCTAATTGAAGCACAAGACAGCTACCACCCCTTTGGTGGTGGGGGAGGGAGGCATAGATACTGACAGCTGCCAAAATCATCACTTCGAGCATTGAAGAACTCAGAGAGAGGAAGTGCCCAGGGTGCATGGCTATATGCAAGCACACATCAGCTGTGACTCACCCATAGTGCTGGGACACTTGGTGAAGGATTTCAAGTGCCTTTGGCGGTCCCTGTGGCGGTGCTACAGGAGGTCCTGGTGCTTGCGGAGGAACCTCGGGGGGAGGAACATGAAAACGCAGGTAGGGAGACGCTCCGTATGGTGTAGGACAGGCTCCGGTACACCGGCTCAAAGGCCATGTGTGGCGTGAAGGGCGATTGCAGGTAGCTCGGATGCAAATAGGCGTAGTTGGCCGGCGGTGGCGGTCCCGTTGTCTCCATGGTGGGCTTCTGGCCACCTGTGTCTTTCTCCTTGTGTTCTTTGGGTGCGCGTGACGGTTTGTGCGTCACACTCTTTGGAGGGTGAACAACCTCCTTGGGAACAATTTCTGCAGGAGGGGCAGGAGGGGGTGCAGCCTGATCAGGGCGGAGATAGAATAACCGCTGCTCATACAGCGAATCATAGGGGCCGAACTTGGTCTCTGGCTTGGGTTCCTCCTTGCACTCAAGGTCCTTGGTCAATGCAGGGGGTGGCTCGGGAGAGGGTCGGCGGGGTGTCATGGATGGCCTCGATGGTGGGGGAGCCTTCTCAGGTGGTGGAGCCTTATCTGTGGTAGGTTCCTTGCTCGAAGCAGTGGTGCCTTTGTCCTCCTTGAAGGGCGGGTCCACTATATGTACACGGTAAGGGTCGTAAGAAAATGCTGGAGCACCTTGAACAAAGGGGCTAGCTGCACACAGGGAATAAGGAGGAAATTGAGGAAAGTCTGTGTCTGGCTTTTTCCCTTCCTGGGGGCGGGAGGAGCCAACTTCCTTGGTTGCTTTGTCTCGACTGACAACATCCTTTTTAGAGTCCTCATCAACAGACGATCCTGGTCCAGCTATAGACACAGGCTTTCCCTCGGGTGCCTGCACCCCAGGGAGAAGGTATGGGGGCTGCCCAAAGTAAGGGTACACACCATAGAGTTCAGATGGTGTGCGAGGAGGCTCTTTATCCTTTGCTGCTTCTAACAAAGGAGCAGCATCATCGGATATGTCAGAATACGCTGGACTCTGAACGCTCTCCTCCAGATGTGGTGGGGCTTGCTCTTGTGGTGGTCCAGACTCGGCGAGGGAAGGCGGAGCACCTTCTAACCCGACCTCATCCTGCATAACCACTGAGCCATTGCCGTCTGGCTTGCGGCTCTTGCTTTTTTTGTGAGGCCTCTTGTGGGGCCGGTTGGGGTCCGAGTGCAGAGCAGGAGTCTCCACAGTCGTCGCGAGCACTTTCGCTGGACTCGGAGGTGCCACATTCACATGGGGTGACTCGGGGGAACATGGGGCTGCGGGACCACACACAACAGAAGGGCGTGGGGGTGTGGAAGCTCGTGGCACACTCGCAGGCACAAATGAAAACACTTGCGATGTTGGGATGCTGACAGTGACAGACACGGGAGAAGTGGGGGGCATGGGGGGTGCGGGGGAGGATGTTGCCGACACTGATGTTGTTGGTGTCGGTGTAGATGCTGCAACTGTGGTAGCAACTGCTGTAGCGGCTGTTGCTGCTGCTGGCACCTGGACCACTGCAGGTGCAGGAGGTGCTTCCTCTGCTGGAGGTGCCAGATCGGGGCTAGGTGGCCTGCTGCATTCTTCTCCCCCATCGGACGTCTCCTCCTCACCCCCCTTTGCATCCCCACACCCATGCGCATGACTTTGGTGGTAGCGCAGACCGTTGATGTGTTTGTACTTCTTGCCGCAGTTGGGCTCCGGGCACAGGATGAGGGCCGGGGAGCAGGGAGCCTCGGGAGTAGGTGTACTCCGCGCTCGGGCCCTTTTCTTGTCAGGAGGACTCAGCTCCAACTCCGGTGGCTTGCTCCTGCGGCGACCCTCATTCTTGGCAGGACTGCAGGGGACTGCAAATCGGCGCCCTTTCCCGTTGCGAAGCTTTCCCTGGACAGGAGCTGCGCGGGCCGATGCTTCGGCGTCACCCCGAGCCCTCTTTGGACGTCCCCCCTTTGGGAGGCCACCCTTAGCATCCAAGTCGCTAGTGGGAGACTCACAAAACCGTGGAGGGGCCCAGTCGTGCCTTGTGCAGTCCAGCAGGGTGCCCACGTATGTCTTGCCTCGCCATGTCACGTTCACCACCAGCACTCCTGCAGAAACCAAAATATCGATATAGCTTTTCTACAGGACACCTTCTAAGCTACTATCACGTGGCATGCCAACGTTGCGGCATGTCACTTTGGTTTACGTGCCTTGACTAACGATAGGCAGCATTTTCTGACCATGCTGAAGAAGTGTTACCGGGCCCCTTTAAGGGGGGACGCGGCTTTGGAATCGCGAAAAATGGCAAAAAAATGATTTTTTGAAACTCAAGTTTTCAGTTTCTGGAACCCTTTTTCTATCTGGTTCCAAAATATCTGCACAGAAAACTGCGCAGAAGTGCTTCGGAGAATTCGTTTCACCCACCTAGGTAGCAAAACTTTTTCTGGAGATAGCGAGAGAAACAGCGATTTTCAAAAAATTATAGCTTTGCGATGCTTGGGCCGGGAGCCGGCTTTTGGGCTCATCGGTAAGAGCATTTCTCCGTGTTTAACTTTCCCGCCTCAGCTGGCTCCTCCCTTTAGCAACAAGTGCACAAAAAGCAAATGTTTGAAGGTCGTTTTGAGGCCCTTGATTGGCTGTGGCCCCCATGTTGCCTCAGCTCGCCTCGGCATTGGCCCGACGCTCGCTCCGGGCTCTTGAAAATCGCTACTTGTGACGTGTTCACAGCTTGATGATCACTTAAGATATAATTACCCTTTAGTTACGAGCAGTAAGCGTATGCGCGATCACGTTACTACGAGTTGGCGCGCGGTCTACGAGCGCTGCGCGTCATCGAAGTCGTCTTTAGCCCTAACTCCGCTGACAGCGAGACTGCGGGCAGGAACGACGCGCAAGCGCACTCTTGGCAACGTGCTTCTTCGCAAGGAATGTAGCACATCACTCGCTAGCTCCTCTGAATTACGTACGGGCATTTTACGCATCGGCAGCGGACAACACAGTCAAGCTCGTCACCCCCCCCCCCCCCCCCCCCTTCACTGCCAGGGATTGCTCGGAACAGCGGCTAGCAGTTTCGCGCGTCATGCGATGCCAAGGCGATGCCAAATGCGATGCCAAGCACAGTGCGCGCGCCGATTTTTTGTCATCGTAGTTACACATTTCGCGCATCGTCACCAAACGCCGTCGGCAAGTGCATTACGCGCCGTCTGCACTATCTACGCGGCCACGCACCCCACGATTATATGGAATGCTGTCAATAAGCTTTTGTGATGCGATTCAGACGTGCTTGGAGCCGTGCTTGATATCGCTACCCACAACGTCTATGAATGTTCAGAGGTTAATGAATTGCTGTAGATTAGAGTTTCCGTGCCCGGCTGTATGATGATGCGTTTCACGGCTGATTGATTGATTGATTGATATGTGGGGTTTAACGTCCCAAAACCACCACATGATTATGAGAGACGCCGTAGTGGAGGGCTCTCGAAATTTAGACCACCTGGGGTTCTTCAACGTGCACCCAAATCTGATGCGTTTCACGGCTAGAGCAGCAAAAGAGCATGTATGAATCAGGGGCATGAATTTTTATATGCCTGTTTTGCGTCATGAATTATACTGCTAAAAATTCCTGTGCCACCAGTCTTCTGCCCATAACTTTGTTATTTGGAAAGAAGGCATAGGCCGTCATGGCGTGATCCATTTTTCTGATGCAATAAACCTCTCTCCAAATAAAAAAAAGTTCAGTGAATATTTCTAATCAAGTACTTAATTATGCTAATTACAACTTCAGCAAAAAAATATGTGTAGTTATTTCAGTATATGGTTTACAATTACAATCTTTTCTGTCATATCTATCACACCACTCCTTAAAGAACTTGGTTTGAAATCCATACTTGTTCTTTGTATATCATGAAAAAGAGTAAATCATGAAAAGTCAAATATCACAAGACAAACCTGAGATCACAATTTTTAGGTGTCTTAGAGGCGTAAAGAAAAGTTGAAACTTTAAACGCAGCTTTCTCAATACTGTTTTTTTGACATTATGCTCAGCCCCTCCACATGATTCAATGAAGAAATAATTTGTCTCTCGTAAAGTAGTTGTGGTATCGCTTCAAAATTTTTATGGAAGCACTGTGAGGTCATTCTTAGTGTCTGTGCCAATTTTCATCAATACCCAAGGAGAAACAAAAAGTTCATCAAAAAAAGCCTGTCGAAAAGTTCGACAGGCTTTATCTCACAAGTGTGTTTTGGACATTTTGCATTGCTCGTGGAAAGAGTAGGACGGGAATGACTGGACCGATTTTGATTCTGCTTTTTTTTTTCCCGAATCCCTGAACACTGCTTGTGGGTACACCAATCTTCAATATCTGTTTTATGGCCCCCCCCTTTTTTTTAGGCGATGATTTGCCCGTGCCACTGTTTCTGACAATGTGTGTCGGCAGCCATGATGATCTCTAAAAAAAAGAGAACTTATTAAAGAATTCTGAGAGTGCCATACCCTGTAGCTTTCTTTTGAGTAAAGATCAACACCATTTCGCAGCTTCCTGGCATGTTTTGTTACAGCGATAGGCTTTCCGCGAGCAGACCATGTAATTGGACCATGTAGCATTTTGTAACTTGAGAACTACTGAAGGTATCATGATAAAACTGCATATTTCCCTATTCGAGACACTTATGACTATGCATGCCAAATTTCATTGCTGTAGGTCAACAAATAAAGTTTTTTTTCCAATGCCACCTCCCCCCTTAAATGAAACGGAATCGCTATGCAAAAAAGCAATGCTGCATGCTGATGCGTGAACTAAATGCTATGACCAAGTTTATCCTCTCAGCTTGAAAAGTGACATAACACGATGATGCCATGATGATGACAGCACAACATCACTGCAACTCTGCACCCCCAACACTGAGCCCAAGGCAAGGGCCAATGCAGCTTCATTTTTTGCCTGTTTCAGCTAAGGTGATCAACACAGGCTCCAAGACAGACGTGACAGATGTAACAAAGGCTCAATTTGGGGCCCAAACAGCCCCTAACTCCCACATAATAGAAGACACAGGCAGGTGGTTACACAACAATGGGAGAGGGGGTGTCTCACCGCCTTCAGTCTCCTGCCAGACAATGCCCTCGAGGGTGACACTGGTTCCGGGCTCACAGGGCCCCAGACAATCGGGCTCGGTGATGGTTCCCACCGACGTGCACAGCACGCCGCTGTCTTTTCGCTCTACACTGGTACTTGCCGCCACAACCTTTGCAGGACTGCCCGGGCACTCCACCTGCAGCACAGTGTCAGAAGGACATCGCTTCGTGAGTTACAACAGCCATTCCAAGTGGCTGTGATAAGTGAGCTTACCCAGACCAAGCTGCCATGAACATCACAGGCAAATACAGACCAAAAACAGTAGAGAACATGTAATCTCACTCAGAAGGTGGCTTCCCTGTTCCTTCAGCTGCTTGAAATTCCTTCCATCTTTCAGGTGACTTCGTGTCTGTGCGCCGGAAAGGCTTACCAGCAGGGCAGACTCCTTCAGACGGTCAGGTAGCCTAACTCCAATTTAACGGAGTTGTGTCACAGTGGCATTTTCTAATCCAATATTAATTGAAAAGTTGCCATAACCGATAGACATGCAGTTTCAAGCTTGGGCATCAATATATATAAATGAATAGTAGAACGTTGGGCTTCTTTTCACGGTCCTTAACAAATAGCTGGTGCAAGCAGAGAGATTGAGAAAAGGAAGGCCAAATTAAACAGGTGCCAACTCGCAACTAACTGAAGATGAAGAGCAGTGCAAAGAAAGCTTTTCTTGCATTCATTTACTGCAGTATTAAGTCATTTGTCACTAGTGTCTTTGAGCCTATCCTGAAAGTATGTGTTCAAGCATGCACCTTCGGACATGACACAAAGGCGACGAGAGTGGGGAATAAGTGTATCTGTGAAAACAATGTACGGTGCTCACAGAGTGAAACGTCTCAGTTTAGGTTAAGTAATGCACATACGCTTATCTGCACAGTCCTCACTTTTCATCAATCTGTCGTAGTACTGCCTCGTACACTTACATCAGAGCCAAAATGATCACTTGTTATATATTAGGGCAACATGACGTGGTCATCTCAAGCAATCACACGTAGAAGCAGCTATACAAAAAGTTATGATGTCATGCTTCATTCAGTGTGCACTGTCCATTTCTCAATGCATGAGATCTGAGCACCATCTGCATCTCAAAAATTGCATGAGCAATTATGTTCCATGCATTTCGAATAGAGGAGAGTATTGATAAAGCTTTGCAAATGTTCTGCTGCTAAGTGCCACCTAAATCTGCCTTTTCCATAATGCGTTGGCACATGTGCCCTTCCCTAGCACGTGTGCCCTTCCCTAGCAGACTAGAGTTGCAAAACGACCCCAGTCTCGGAGGCCTTCGTTCTAGCAATGCCAGATTTACCGGCCCCTACTAAACCCTGCCAGAACACCAGAGGCGAGCACAGGAAAATGGAAAAGCCAGATTCTGCTCACACAAAAATTTGTTTTGTTGTCACTACTACCATGAAAGAGTTCAAATTTCTGGTCACGTTACAGTTGTATAACCATTGCCAAGTGAAGTAGACATACAAATTATATGATATCGACAGTGTTTACAGCAATCAGTCGCATCATTGTTGAACTGCCAACTATTCACTAGCAGAGCCAGCTCAAAATGCCAAGAGCCCTGCAGCCAGAGCAGAGAAGGTAACAAAGAACTGAAAAAAGCAAGAAAAAAGGGACAAGTACAAACCACAAAGCAAAGCAGACGAAAACACTTTTTGCCCTCACAGGCTTAGTGTTGGGATGCGAATCTAGTTAGTTAATAAATAAACCAAGCCTCAAGGTAAGGAACTCCTCTAATCTCAGCATTTACTGCACAGAATGGGAAGCATCACATGGTTGCCCACACCTTCTTGTTTAGAGCGGTATAAAACTCTGTGCTATCACACATTACATGCACAAATAACCAAACATAGAGAAAGCATACATGCTTGCATGCTGTTGATTGTGGGCAGTTAATTAAAATACAACTGCACATGACAAAATCATTATATCAATTTAGTATAGACATTGCTTAACCGATAGCTTTTAAGGCAATATATAAAAAAAAATACTGCCTGCAACATTATAAACTAGCTTCAGTGACAATCGCCGCATGCATGCATGCCAACAAAAGAAACAGCTAAAGCAGCTCCTCAAACGAAGGCATTTACACACAAGTGGCAACATTCCTCTCATCAAAGGCCGTTGCTGCAGTTGCCTCATCGATTTGCGAGAGAGAGAGAGAGAGAGAGATGCCAGGAGTCAAACCTTTATCGCTCGCTTTGTTGCATCAGCAGCAGTGGCAGCTTCCTCTGGTGTTGGCAAGGTCGCAGAGCCCGCAGGCATGCTGCCACCTTCCTCTGGGGGTGATGATGGCACACCGTTTGCAGCCGTCTGCTCCATGGGGGCGGGCAGAACGGCAGGGGTGGTTGGAGGTGCCTGGGATGATGGAGGAACAGCGGGGGCAGGAGGAGGGGACAGAGATGGGGGAGGGAGAGGAAGGGGAGCTCCCAGAGAACACTGGAGGCGTGGTGGAGAAGCCCCGTTTTCGATGCGCTTCTTCTTGTGAGATCCACTGCGGCCACTGCTCTTGGATGACGATGATGACGACGACGAGGACGACACAGACGATGACGAGTGCTTTGTGCTTGGCAGTGGTGCCAAAGGTGGTGGAGATGCACCAGTGTCTTGCGCCTTTACTATTTCGTGCTTGGCCAAGTTCTTCCGCTTGATCTTCATCTTAAGACCCTTGTCCACGGTTGCCTGGGGCGGAGATCAACAGTCAGCAGGGCAGCCAACCTGCCGATGGACTATTGCGTGAGACTTTTGGGTACTCTGTCAATGCACTTGACACTAATGCAACCCGAGATCGACACAAATTTGAAATTTCCCAATTCTTAACCATCCACCTTGGGTGGCACAGGCTCCTTTCAGTGGACATCAATGCAATATTATTGGTTGTGTCTGGTATACGAACAACCATAGCAGCGGGGATTGTCTAAGAAGCTCTGTAAGTGCCTATGAGTACAGCAGTGAAGGACTTAAAAGACACATGTCATAGAAGTGTTCCACTAGTCCATGTATTCACACATTAACAAACTTTTGCAGCATCTGCCCAATCAGCAGTATGAACGACCATGGCTTTGATTGAACGTCAAGATTCGTTCTGAGCAGACATGCGCAGTCGATGACATTGAGTAGCCTGGCCCAATTCAACCTGCATTGTGCGCGGTGATGACTCAGCAAAAGCAGTCTCATTTGGTATCACAATTTATAGTCCCAACAGCTCTATTGAGTTTATAACACGATGTAAAAAAACTTGGCGTTCTGTAATATTTTCTGAAAATTCCATGCACAAGTGTCTAGAGCCCTGCCACTACTGTGACGGTTAGGCATTTGAGTCTGGGACATATCATGATCAAAAATCAGGTGAAGAGGACATAAGCACATACCTGGTGCTCGACGGGCGGGGAGGCCGCGGCCGAGGAGGAGGCCATGGGGTCGTTACTCTTCTCTATGTCGGCGTCCAGGTCGATGATGAGATCCCCAATGCCCAGCTCCCACTCGTTGTAGTCGTCATCGAAGCCGCCGCCGCCAGAGGGCACCGCCGCCCCGGTCAAGGCCCCCTGGTGGCTACTGCCCGGCTGGCCATCCACCGCCGACGACGCACAGCAGGCCCCCGGGGGAGGGTCTTTCATTGGGTGCCACTCGACCGGCTACGCATCCCGCCTCTGCACGATAAAACACACACTGTACTGCCAATGCTAAAATCATGTATACCAAGGGCCAAATACATGATAGATGGGCCCTGATATGTTCTCTTAAACTTCAAAGGGCAGTTAAGGTATAACATTATAAAATCATTGAAGCAAAGCACCTTAAAGGGGCCCTGCAACAATTTTTGAGCATGGTCAGAAAATGCTGGCAATCGGTAGTAGAGGCTCCCGACAACACGCGAGCTAAATATTATAGCATAACACGCGGCCTGAAATTCACAATAAATTACCAAAGTCAGCTAAAAATTGATTTCTCTTCTCTCGAAAAATGACGGAATATGCCCAAAAATCACACATGAATTACCCATCTATCAGCCATTGGCTGATTTGAACATGGCGTGCTCTCTCGTTACAGACATCGTCGCAGGAGGCAGTCACTTGCCCACACGTTCGCACTAAAGAAGCCACGTATTCGAAGAAAAAAAAAGAAATAAGCGCCCTCATGGAAGGCCACCTAAACCTGCTGGTTTCTTATAATAAAGTTTATTCCTCTTCCTCTTTCTTCTCAAGGTCACAAGGCATGCCTGACGTTTTTGTTTGCCCCTCCCACACCTCCCTGCTTAGCTACCAGGGCTTACGTCGGGACGAAAGAAGAGAGAATGCAATTGCAGCATGCAACAAACCTTTGCAGCTCCGCTCGCACTGGACGGATTTTTAAAACTTTTGCGGCGTTGAATTCGTTAGCCAATAAGCTTTTCCAGTGAATTAATTCCATGGTTACCCAAAAAGTGTTTCAGGGCCCCTTTAAATCAAGAGAGTTCAGAGTACTCAAATACTGCTCTCCTTGTTAGCACTGCTTCTCCTCAACTTGTTTGCTATGCTAGCCGTGCAGCCAGGTTTGCTGGGGATCAGTGGACAGAGTTGCAGCCTTTGACGCAGCAAGGGTGATCCTTGGTGCTTGAGAAAAAATACCTCAAGCTGGTAACGGAGTGCAAATAAACATTGAGCATGCTGTAGCATTTGCAAGGGACGCTCACTGTCCACTGGAACTTTCTAAGAATAGTAGGAAATTGTGAGTGTGTGAATGCAATAAATTGAAATAGGTTTCAACAATCACCTACAACATTTGTGGACAATTAAGTCAGAAAAATAACATGTGACAACAGAGGAGCAACCAGATTAGTTGCCCATACAACATAGTTTGCCTATACAATATGCATAGGCAGGGATGGCTGAACCTCCTTAGCAACACTGCTATGACCAGTAGCAACAAGCATTTATTTAAAAACAACTTATGCACCTTATGCAAGGTGCTTAAGCTGCTCTGTGAATGACTTAAAAGACTTGCAACTCAATGTAAATGTACAAAATTGTCAAGATAGTTTCGTGGACTTGCTCAAAGGAGTGATGAACCACCTTTTATTCTTGGCACGAAGAACACCTTAGAATCAGTTGGATACCTCCAAAGAATACATCATAGCTGAAAGAAATTTTTAAAAACTAAAGTATGACCAGAGATAAAGCAAATATTTTGCGACACTCCCCCCCCCCCCCCCCCCTCATCTCGCTTCATTCCACAGGAAAGGACAGCACCGTTCACTGCACCCTGCCTAGTGCATTATTACAATACCTTGCTTCAATGTTGTGTGGTTTTCCTCCTTTCTGCGTAACTTGACAGTGTTGACCGCTTCTCGCTATGCTGCAGCTGAGCGGCCTGACACGGTGTATCTCCATTTAAGGAAACTGAATGACATTTTGACTGAGCGCATTGCTGAAGTCACTGCAAGTCGCCATTATATACCAGAAGCGGCTGTTGGCGGGCCAGCATTTCTTTTCTGCAGTTTGAAACAATGCCTGCCTGTAGCGCTATAACATGCTCAAGCTGACTAGAAGCTAGTGTAGCACACGGTGCGAGGAAGCTGGAACATCCATTTTGGGCCGAAATCAGGTGTTTAAATCGCTTTTATAAATTCTGGTCACGACCAGATCATTATTTTGACTAAAACACATGCACAGCAAAATAAAAAAAGTGAATGAAGCTCGAACCCACTCGATCAACGCCCCCTTCAATGTGAAGCTGACACGCAACCGTTACACTACGCTTCAAGGATGAAGTGTGTTGCTTTTACTGTGTACTAGATTCCGGTGGCCTGTATTTTCGCCACCTCGTTTAGAAATGCAGGTTTCCATCTCTCAGTGCTCGCGACAACCTAAGAGAGGATAATTAATTAATTTGTTATGTGCTGCCCAGAAACAGATCGTCTATCTGGCACGTTTTTGCTTAAAAACATTAACGCAACTGCACATGTGAGCTACATTAAACTTCCAATCAAACTTCTATGGGCACATGCTCTAACATACGCTGGTATGCCGAGTTTAACAGACAACAGTTGACTTCCTTCCGAAAGCGATTCATCTTTCTGAAAAGTTGCAACGAAGCTTTCCTATATTTTAGTCCCGTTTATTTAGCTACAACTGCATACTATATAAAGTAATATATAAAGTGAAAACAGGAACAAGCACATCTGATCTAAACAGCGCTATTGACTTATGACGGGTATTGGCCAATAATCTTTTGCAACGTCGAATTACAAAAACGCAAAAGGTTATTCGCACCATTACCCCCCCCCCCTCCCTTATTCTGTGTGTTTTAGACTCCTATTTTCATATTACAATGCATGTATTTTAGACTCCTATTTTCATCTTACAATTCAATTTCATGCCATCTTCTAAGAATTTATTTCCTTAATACAAACTATACCACTCCAACACCCCGAAGTATTCCTCTACTACACTATTCATACTCACTCTGCATTATAAAGCTTGCTCCCACCTAAACCTTATAAACAACTCACCTATTCATGTTACTAACAATTACTTGGTCTATAGGTTTCAATGAAATGTGTGAATACTTTGCCTGTTTAAACATGTTTGGCATCACTGATAATGTCCTTTTAGAAACAATACATCTCAAATAATACTAGACAATAATTACAAAACTCCTTAAGGTCCTTGCTACAACTACAGGAAATAAATACACAACCAGCAATTGACCACCTTCTGCTCACTAAACAAGCACGTTTTATGAATCACAGTGGTTTCCCACAACAAGACATGACCCTTTACATATTTTTTTTATTGCTGCATATATGTTAAGCTCCATAGTAGAATCAAAATATGGAATTAAAATCCTTGATAAACAAAAAATAACATTCAGTTTTGTCGTAGCATTCACAGACATAATGAAGTTTTCTCACGGTAGATATGACAAGTAAAATTTCTTTGTACAAAAATGCTAAAACAGAACTGTATAAAGTGCTCATATTTTTATACCCAAATAAATACATAAAATTGAATTTGAGTACATTTTCGTGGCTGCGTTCTAGTAAATGAAAAAAAAAATGACACACAAGACAAAGTAACGCATAATGCCTGTGTAAAACATGCAACACATTTGTGTAAAGCGGGAAATGATGTAAAAGATAAGGCCCCCAGCCCAGTGAAATGAAAAAAAAAATAAAAATGCCGCCTGCATTTTCCAACAGGGGCAACTCTAGTAAAAGCGTCACATAGAGGTGGGGGTATCGCACGAATCTTGCGTAGTAATTGGGTATGGTTTGGGAATGCTTAATTGTTATTTCACTTTTATTATTCTTACTTATTGAATGAAGGAGAAACGTTGCCTTCAATGTAAAGCGAAAGCCGAGTAAAGACGCCCTTGACAGAATTCCTAATGCATGATCTAGTATGTGCAGCGCAAAGAGTCGTTTCTTTTTAACTAGCAGACACTAACTGCATTGGCCTTGTGAGGCAAGAGAGGGGGATGAAAGCGACCAGTTTTGCAGGTGCCTTCCTGTGCCAGATGTACGTCTCAGCACAACCCGCGAGCATGCGCAGTGGCGGTGTGGATGGTGTCGCCGCCGACGCTGATGTGCGACTAAGAAATGCTCCGCATAAAAAAAAAGGCTGTTGAGTGCACATTCGTGGCCTTACATTGCCACTATGAGGTCAAAGCGAAATTTTCAATGAGGAACTCTCGCCTACCTTGTGGTACTCCGGTTTGCATCCACGAAAAGGCAAATTCTAGATTGGCTAAGATATTTGCCCTGTGACTCTCCCTTCTCAAGTCAGTTTTCAACGGGAACAGTTACAAGTGGATTTCAAGCAGTCACTCGGATAACAATCCATCTGGCTCTTTCCCGATACAATATAAAATGTTTGAAAAAAAAAACTATGATATAATAAAACATTAAAAATAATATCAATGGCAGCCATGCAAACCGCAGCAGACAGTTTATCTGCTCTGTGAGCGTTACGCAATGCTTAGGTTTGAGAAAATTGAAACTTGGCATTTTCCCGCTAGTGGAAAGTTCCATGAAGCTCCGTTTATATGCTGGTTAACCAAAACAAGCGTTTCTAAGATGTCACACCTGCAACTCTTGAAAACTGTATAACAAAAGGGGAAAAAAATTTTTTCAGAGCCCCTTTAAGTATTTGGCATTACGGTCAGTTTTCAACAAGGGAACGGGGTAAACCCCATACCCACCATGTATTTTAGGCAAAGTTTATGTACTTTTTTTCTCTGTAAACATGAGAGCTTTAGTAATTATTTTCATCTTTGTGACCATGAATCATCGCTTCTTACTAAAGCAGATCTAGTACTGAAAATTGTAATGTTCCTGTTTTGTAAAGTCTTTACTTCAGGTACCTAATTATCACTCGAAAATAGCTATTAGACGTGCTGCAGAAGAGCACTTTCTCACACAACAATAATTCTGCTTCAGCATATTCCCTATTATGTTATCTAAATACTGGCCGAAATCTATGATTCTAGATATTGTGGTTGCATAGAGAAAGGAACATAAGTACAAAAAAAAAAGCATGTTTTGAGATAATCGCATTTAACGTTGAAACCCTACATTATTTCAAAAGTACAACAAGATGACAGCAAATTGACGGACCTGTTCAATAGGCACCAGCTAGATGCTCATCATCAATATCATTTTTTATTTTGTGTTGAAACGCCTTGCCTGGCCAGCCTCATTTGCGCCTGCTATGCAGCCGTGTCAGCACAGAACTGCCGACGCAGTTCAAGCGAACATAGGCCCTGCACAGTGAAGTGCCCTGGCGAAATTCCGAAGTAGTTCAGCACATTCACAGGGGCTATATTGCCATCATTAAAAGTGAACACAGCATCAAGAGTGCATATTTACAGTGTTTGGTGCCCGAGGAAAACGTCTTTTTGGAGCGCGCTCCCACACAACAATCCAACGACTCGTTATGGTTTTCAGTTTTCCCGTGGAGGCATTCAGCAAATAATTCTGGATGAGCTAGTTCAGATAATTTGGCTTAACAGCCTCAATAACAAATGCTAGAAGGTGCTCTTCATGAACGGATGGTTCACCATTTAACTGGGCTGAGTTGAATTTACACCAAATTTCTGCGTTTTTCAAGCAAATGCCATGGAATTGATTGGTATTGTTTGATGCCAATGCAAAGTATTTGGACTGACAGCTTTTTGCAAGTCCTTCAAGCTGGCTCTATTTCCCTTAATGGCCTTCGCTAATAGTTCTGGCAGTTGCCAGTGATGACACCACTAAGACGTCCCCGACCAGATATAGAGTTCCTGACAAAAAGCTTGATGCCTTTCATTTTCGCAGTTCTGGGTTCATTATTTTCTGAATATGCCAAATGCACTCTAGCTTGCAAACTTTAATGTCTCCATAACGTCACAATGCTTGAACTGCAAGGAATCTCTTGCTACGTAAGAATGGTACCACGGCCGGCTGTTGCACAAGTTTTGAAATATGTCGTTTTTAGAGAAAAAAAATTGTACTAAGACAAACAAACGAGTGATTCTGGTTCAGAAAAGGCTACCAGTTTCAAATAATGCAAAAGTCTAAAAATATTTTTTTTTCAACATTTTTGCTTACCCTGTCCTCTTAAGCAAGTGATACTGGAAGCGTATGGTCATTCTGCACAAAGGAATGGCGTTAACATATGTGCAACTTGAAACACCTGCAGACTCAATTTAAAAAGTGTAAAGGTAAAGCTGACACGTATGCACACAGCAAGAAATTTTCCAGTTACGAAATGCTAGTAATGGCTGAACACAATAGACTTAACCTCTTTGGTATGCTCGTCTAGCTTGATACGACCTTTCTAGAAATCTACAGCGATGTTTCGTGTTGAAGCGGAGAAAAAAAAAAGAAACTTAACAGCACAGAAGTAGGAAAGTTCAACATGCATTGTCAAGAGCCCACAGCATTTTTTTTTTCTGACATAACAGAATGAGTCCCTGCATAACATGTTGCACGCTTATAAAGGACATGCCGAAATGTCAACTTTATGTATTGTATAAAATACTTGCAGCATTTAATTTCACCCAGACAATTTACAGATAGAAGACTGTTCTCCTAATATACATGTCATAAATACCCATAAAAATACCTGAAATCACATTATTCATTGAAATAAATATGCACAAAAAATCTGGTGCATTTCATTGATCAGGCAAAATTACATTAACAGGTAAAAACATAAAACAGAAGTGTGCTAATGTTTTTATTCTCACTACAGGGCCCGACGATGACAGTAGCAAAGCCAAGAACTTGTTACACTGATTGCTTTATAAAATCTGCGACAAATGTGAGCATTAAAATTGCCTTTTTTATGTAAGTGACAGAAGGAGCACTGTCAAACTGCCTGCACAAAACCCTACCTTTAATACTTTATCTCACTCCAGCATTTCTGTACCAGAGCAACTCCGTTTATTTTTTCTATGGCTAAACTCTCAATTTCACTATGCTCTCAGCTTAACTTTGTTATTTGCTGAAGCCTCTGCAATTTTTCAATTGCCAGCACAATGACCCATGCAGTCGTAACGTCGTCGTTAAAACACTACCAGGTCTCGTGAAATGCGCTGCAAAGTCACAGCAAAGACTCCAATAGCGGCCCTTCTAGAGCCTGTTTTAAATGCTCTACAAGGCAACTACTACAAGCAGACTTGCATAGTAACCACTACACATACCATTACTTGTCCTTCTTCATAAAAGCATAGTACCAGGTACACATGTGTAGCCGAAAACCAAAAGGCTGAACTATTAAAAAGCTGAATGTCAGAACTGCGAAAAATTAGAATGCCGAAAAATCAAAACGCCAAAGAGATAACGCCGCAACCATATCCAGCAACTTATATTGAACCATGTTAAAAATAAATTATGTGCTTTGTGACTGTCACTTCTTTGTTTTCTGCCGTGTCAGTGTCCCCTGACCTAGCTGTCTAACTTGTTCTGCAAATGTACCAAATCAGCATATTAAAGCGATGTAAAAATTTTATATGTTGTGAACTTATAGGCATACCAGTTGAACAGGATGGATTTTACGAATAAGCAGGAAAAAATAGCAGTGCTGACTAGCATTCGGGGCTCAAAAGCACCAGCAATGTGAGGGAGTTGTCATTTCCATAGAAAAGGAAGGAGACGCTGTTATGGCATGCTATCAGAAGGGAAAAACAAAACTTAGATGCAAAGACAGTTATGTGTACGTGCTAGACAAAAAAGTATGTTCTAGAAATTACTGGAGGTGCGAGAAGGCGAATTTAATGCTAGAATGATTAACGACAATGCAGGAGAAGGTACTAACAAAGTCGTCCCAAAAAAAAAAAAAAAGTGGTTCTCGCAAGCCATGCTCCGAATGTCTATAGAGCGACTGTTCTTCACACTCAAGAGTAGATAGAAGCTCTGGCAGTGGCCTCGGGCAACGTCCCCGTGGAGCTTGTGCACCAAGTCACAGCAGGTGTACAAGCGTATTCAAGGCAACACCTTGTGAGTGATGAACGTTGCGCTAGACTGTTAGACGGAAAAGGAAAACAGACTACACACATGAGCTGTCTGACGTGCATAAGCTCGCCATCTAGGGCGAGTCCCAAACAAATTTAGATGGTTGCGAGTTTCTGTGACGGGACTGCACCAGCGCAGATGAAGCTCGATTCCATTTATTTCACGGACGAAAGCATCTTGAAACTGAACAACGCACCAATAAGGCTCATGAATGGAACATTTAGCATTGTGTCACCGCTCTTCAAACAACTTCACAAAATTCACCGTTATCTTAATGGCCATGTGTTCTCTTTTGTTTACTGTCTAATGACATGACGACTGAAGGGCTGAAGCATATGCGATGGGAAGATGGCTATTGGAAACGAAGGCGAAAACGTTTGCATGTTGTACAAGACGGCAGAACCTTTATTTTGCTAAAATAAATTACCTTTCACTATACCTGGGTGATGTCGGCATTTTGATTCTTCGTTGTTTTGATTTTTCGGCATTTTAAATTTTCGGCCTTTTGATCTTTCAGTCTTTTTAATTTCGACATTCCTATAGTTTGGCCTTTTGATTTTCAGAGTTCTGAATGCCACCCTGATGATGCACGTCAGCTTCCTAGTTGCCTCCGCCTTTTCTGCATATCAGTCTGCTGTAGCTGTTAATTCCTCAACAGTGGCTCCTAGTTTCTTTTTATTTTAATTTTTTTTTGTAAGCATTCCAACCTCCTCTTCAATGCAACATTTCTGTTTCCTGTGTGTCATCCTCCTGCTCTTGCCTTTTCAGAGTTTCCAAAAATGCACGGTATTGGTTCCTCACAGAAGCTACTGAAGTTCTCAATTCTTCTGCGATGGGCCCATAACACATGCCACCTGCTACATTTCCGGCATCATAAATAATGTGCTGTGAAATGTGCGACGATGTTTATTAAAAACATTCACAAATATTCAAGGATTTGAGAAAATTACAGCACTTTCAATGCCTTGATAATAAACCTTTTTAAATTCAAGGGTTTTCAAGGACCCTCATGAACGGTGCACCCACAATGCCACTATTCATTGTAACGCAGAGAAGTGCCCGCTACACATCTGTGAGCCGTTATATGCATTTTGTTGGTGCTGTGGATGACGACAATGAAGACTTATGGCGGAGATCTTCAAGATGGGTCGAATTGAAGGCCCACTGCTTGACATCCCCTTATATAACATTCGCACCACCCTTCCCATAAGTGTTCGTGCATGCACCTCCTCCTGGCACCAGCAAAGAGTCGAAACATCTTTGGTCTCTATATAGTCATCATTTATCCAGCAACCCATAAAGGCCCCCTCGCATACCTCTTCAGCCACACCCACACCCCCTTCTTTTCCCACTTTTTGTGTGTAATTGTTTTTCTCCCTCTCTTCTTCTTTGGGCTAACCGACATACAAGAGCATTTCCTTCCTGCCCAGTTTTCCATGTCACCCAAGGGGTTCTCATTGTTGTGCCAATAAAAGTTATTATTACGACCTACTCGTTATGCAACTCGCATAGCGTGCTGCCTGGTACCTATTTTATTTTACTATTCCACCACACTATATTACATCTGTTGATGTGATTCCTTGTTTGACGTGACACGTGTACGAGGCTTTTATTGCAAAGCGAGTTTCAAGCACCCGCATGGCTTTATGATAGAATACCCAACTGCCAGAGAGGGCTGGCGTTCAAATATCCTGAAAATTTTCTTTCTCATTTTATAAGAATTTCAGACACTGGCGGTACTGCCTAAATACAGCACTAAAATTAGCTTTTATGATCTCGTAACAGCTTTTGCTGTAAAAGCGTTGACAATATTTGTCGTATGATCTGTTTCTATTTTGGATCTCTAAGTTGAGCAACTTTAATTTGCTTGCAGAAATCTTCCAAATTCTTTCTGCCTTTATTTCAAGATTATACAAAGAATGCAATTGAACTGCAAAACTAGGCTGGTGAAATTTGTATGCATGACTCCTTTGAGAAGCAGGGTTTTCATTACATTCAGGAGAATAAATAGTTTTCGTGTTCTACCCTAAAGAAGTTTGATTTTAGGATGGTTGCAATAGAGTAAAAAGAAATTTATTGCTCGCCAAAAACTTCATATGCTGCCCCAGCAACCTAAAAGAGACCAAGATGAAACAATGCTCTAAATTTTCTTAGCAAGCTTATGACCACTTATGAAAAATCAAAAGAGCGCACTTAATTCTTTGTGTAGTATCGTGCACAGTGGTGCGATGTTACACTCACAGACTGTGCTTTATGTGAACATTTTCAATAAAACATGAGAATCACTGGAAGAGACGAAAACTTTTATCATCAAGTCATATATTTGGTAGGAACATGCCCACTTTCTTTCTAAATGTTTGATAAATGTGCAGAAACCAAGACAGCACAGAAAATGCAAGCGCCTGATCCTGGAAGCCTATGGGAGCGAACTGTGCAACATTTTTTGCAAGACAAGACATATGACAACGAAGCGTCGGGTAATAAAAACCATATGCACACACATCACTTAGACCTGACTCCCAGAGGAGATATCACATGAAATTTGTTATACTGAATTTAAAAATTGGTTGTTATCCATAGGTCTACACAAAGATTCCTTAAAAAAAAAAAAACCCTTCATTTATGAGCCTAAGAAAGTATTTCAACAAAACTATCGTAACTCTTATTCAAGAACCACGGCTATATATCACAGATGACAGTACATCAGAGTTAAGCTTGCTAAATGCAGTTATAGAGAACAAAAGGAACAAGTTTTCATATCTGCAACTAAAACAAATGAGAAAATACCATCCAAGCTAAATATGGTCAATAAGACGCACAGCAGCTGCATGAACGAGACGAGAAAATTCATAACTTTGTGGGGAGCAGGTGCGCCCAGCCTCCCTTTCCCTTTTAGGGCAGCGCACGCGCCTGGTTGCGGGGACCCCTTCCCCCACGGCCGGCGCGTGCGATTCCCCCCCCTTTCCCGGCGCCAGGAACAGGTTCCCCTCTCCCTCAGCGAGGAAAGGTACCATTCTCGTCAGGGAAAGGGAAATCGGGTCGGGGAACAAAACGAGCGGGCAAACGGGCGCTCGGGCTCTGACACCAGCGACCATCCCAGGAGGACGAACCCGCAACCCCTCCTGCGAGCCGAGGACGTCCACGACCGAGGTGTAAGCGTCAACACCTTTGTTATCTGTAGTATCTCCCCGCGACAGTGACGCGCGATTGCTAACGCTTAGCAATAAAGTGTTTGTTGTTGATCTGGCCAGTTGCCTTATTCGCCCGAACCCGTAGTAGTAGCTGCAATGAGGCAAGCTACGGTTGGGGGACGTTAACCGTGCGCGGAACGACTGTGTGCGGCTGAAACATTAGCTATAGGCTTCTGCGTCAGCCGTACATAGGACGGTCCCCCAACATCTGGCGCCCAACGTAACGAATTTGGCAACGCGGCTAGTTCTGTGGACGCGAGCAAGTGCCAGGGCGCTCTTCCACACGTAGGATAATAGGCATGTCGGAATTCCAAGATTTGTCAATGTTGTCGGATGTCGCGTCGCAGAGTGGCGATCCTTTGGCTAACGCGGGGGTACTGTTAGGACTTTCCGACAGCGTAGAGCTTGGTCGTTTCACGCGGGATGATCAGGAGGGTGCAGAGACCGCGTTAGCAGAGAGTAGGCCTACGACGGAGAGCGGCCCGCATGGCGCTCCGGCATCTCGCGACGCGAACAGAGAGGCGCCGCCACAAGTTACGACACGCGCCTCAACTATAGGCGAGTCTTCGGGCAACAGTTTGCCCTCGAGCGAGGTACTCTTACAGAATGCGCTGTCAGTTATGCAGAGCCTCGCGAGCGCCCTGCAGAACACAGCGCAGGCCCCCGTGCAAAATGTGCGACCACGTGTCAAGGTAGACGTTCCGACCTACACGGGTTACCACGACTGCAAGAGCGCCAACGAGTATCTCGACCGGTTGCTCCATTATCAGCAGGCGACGGGTCTTTCTGATGCCGAACTTCTCGAGCGCGTGGTCCCGGTGTCGCTCACGGAGCAAGCGGCTCGGTGGTTCCGACTAACCGGACATCGCGCCCGTACGGTAGAAGAGTTCCGCGAAAGCTTTCGCGGCGAATTCCTACCGGCTAATTATGAGTGGCGTTTGCGGAGGGAGTTGGAGCTGCGCACCCAGCATCCGGACGAATCCTTGCTGGAATACGTACGGGCGATGGACGAATTGTATCGTCTCGCGAACCCTCACGCCACCAACGCGGAAAAGGTCGAGCGTGTTACCCGACAGGCGCACCCGACTTTCGCGGCGCACTTCAGGGGATGCAGGTTCGCAGACCTCGAAGAGCTCGCCACCGAGGCGAAGCGCATACAAGGGGACATCCTCGCAGCGCGTTCGTATCGCCCCCCTCCGCCCGCCGCGCAGTCAATCGAGCCTCGCTGTGCATGGAACGGCGGCGCAGTGACTTCAGAAGCGTTTAGGGGTAACGCATCAGCATCGTACGCTGATGAGCACGTGTCACGCGGTTGGGAGCTGTCAAACCGCGCTTTAGACCCCTACGCTTACGCGCTCCGTACGGCACACGCCGCCCCTGCGCGTGACATTCCAAGGCAGGAGCACGTGGTTGACGCGAGGCCTAACGAGCGGCGCAATCCAGAGCGAGGACCACCTGATCGAGGCGAGTTACGAGCGAACCGGCGTGGTGTCCGCGGTCCTTGCTATCGGTGCGGCGCGCCAGGGCACATCGCTCGCGAATGCGACCGCACGCCGGGTCAGGAGCAAACGCGCGGTTCGGGAAACGGACGGCGCCGCCGGTGATTCACATGGGACCCCGCGCGGCGATTAGTAATCCTACCGATGCGTTCGGATCACTTGCACCGTCGGTCTGTCGCGCAGGTGATGCCGTAGACTCGCCCGCGCCGCTAATCGAGTTAACGATAGCTCGGAAAAAGTTCGTAGCACTTTTGGATACTGGGGCAAGCGCTTCTTTATTCGGTGACGATGTGTTGCACCATCTCCGCGAGAACAACATCCGCTTGAGGCAAAGCAACACCATCTTCCGTCTAGCTACGGGCACAGCACAATCGAGCGGCGCGGCTAGGCTAGTGATCCGCTGGGACAGACGCGTGAGGCGACAACGTTTCGTGCATCTTCCAGGGCTGTCAATGTCTCTAATCCTGGGTCGAGACTTCCTCGCTAAGTCGGGTATTGTCATTGACATTGCAAACGGTGGTTACCGAGAGCGCGACGGAGACGCGCTGAAGCTTTTCTCGAAGGCCTCCGCATTGACAAAAGCATGCCAATCGCAGGGAGAGGCGCGAGTACGCGAGGAGGAAAGCGCGCCGAGAAAGCGAGTAAACGCCCCGCCGGAGCAATGTGCTGCGCTGCAGGAAAGGGCAGTGCACCCGCTTTTGGTACAGGCACAGAGCCTACTAGAGGGGGAACGAGCGCAGCTGTCGTCGCTGTTGTACGAATATGACGCGATGTTTACTGACTGTCCCGGCCGCACTACGCTGGTTAAGCATAGAATTGACACGGGTGATGCACGCCCTTGGAAATGCAATCCCCGACCAATCAGCTTAGCTAAGCGGAAAGCACTAGACGCCGCCTTGGACGAACTCATCGAAACAGGCGTAGTTGAGAGGTCAAACAGCCCATGGGGTTTCCCGGTAGTTCTAGTTCCAAAGAAAGATGATACGTATCGCCTTTGTGTAGACTACCGCAGGCTGAATGAAATTACGAAGAAGGACGCGTATCCTCTTCCCTCCATTTCATCGTTAGTATCCAATCTAGGCGGGGCGAAGTACTTCACAACGCTCGATGCTAGCCGCGGATATTTTCAGGTTGAGATGGACGAGCGGGATAAAGAGAAGTCAGCTTTCACGTGCCACAGAGGACTTTTCCAATTCAGGAGAATGTCGTTTGGCTTGGTGGGCGCTCCCGCTACGTATCAGAGGCTAATGGACCGTGTTTTGGGAGATGCAAAGTGGCAGCACGCACTCGCATATCTAGACGACATAGTGGTTTACTCGAAAACGTTCGAAGAGCACGTGCGCCACTTGAGAGACGTTCTAGAACGGCTGAGGTCTGCGGGCATCACTTTGAACCCAAACAAAGCTCAGATAGCGGCGACCCGAATAACATTATTGGGATTTACGCTTGACGAGGGTCGCATTTTGCCGGATAAGGGTAAGCTTGAAGCGATAGTGAGCTATCCATCGCCGAACAATGTCGGTGAGCTGAGGCGCTTTTTGGGGATGGTGAATTTTTATCGCCAATTCATTCCAGATTGCGCGGCAGTGCAGGCGCCTTTAACGAAGCTCTTGAGGAATGGTGAGCGTTGGGCTTGGAGCCAAGAGCAAGAGGCCGCACTGCGTCGCCTCACGAAGTTGCTGGCCAACACGGCTCAGCTGCAGCTACCCGATTTGAACAGGGAGTTTGTTATTCACACCGATGCAAGCGACCTGGGCTTAGGAGCAATTTTGCTTCAGGAGCATGGAGGTTCCCTCCGACCGATTGCGTTCGCGAGCCGTACGTTGACACCGGCGGAGAGGAACTACTCAGTAACCGAGAAAGAGTGTCTGGCGATAGTTTTTGCTCTCCGTAAGTTTGACTTTTACATAGACGGAGTTGCGTTTGTGATTGAAACGGACCACATGGCGCTCACGTGGTTGAGGCGTTTGAACGAACCAAGTGGCCGATTGGCGCGTTGGGCATTGTTGCTGCAGCGTTATGACTTCACCGTCCGCTACCGCAAGGGTAAGAACAATGCCGCGGCCGACGCACTATCGCGTGCTCCAGTTCGACACGAGGCAAGTCACGCGACTAATTCGGAACGAACTGAGAGCGAGACACTCGCGCTAACGCAAACAGCGGAGCAAACGTTAGTTCGAGCTAAGAGCGTGAACCACGTAGAGGCTGTCGTTAGCGCAGGGATTGTTTTCAGCAGAAGGGAGCTGTTAGAAGCTCAGCAGAAAGATCCATTTTGTCGAAAGGTGTTCGACGGGCTCCGGGAGCCGGGTGGTAGTGAGGCCACCGCGCACAAGGGGGCAGCTGGTATTGCTGTCGGTGCGGAGCGCTCGGCAACAGCTGGTAGTGCTGTGAGCGCGCTGGATTCATATCTGCTAGATTCTGACGGCGTCCTGCTGAGGTACATTCCATCCGACGATGACACAAGTGAGTCATTTAAAGTCGTGATACCGCGCGCGTTGAGAGGAGCGCTTCTTCGCTACTTTCATGACTCGTGCATTGGTGGGCATGCGAGCGGCCCTAAGACTTACGCTAAGTTGTGTCGCCTCGCTACCTGGCCAGGTATGAAGCGGGATGTGATTCGCTACGCCCGTTCATGTCGTGTGTGCCAAAGCGTCAAGCCGCGAGGAGGACGTCCGCCCGGCCTCATGCAACCGATTAACAGTCAGACTCCCTGGCAAATCGCAGCGTGTGACGTAATGGGCCCGTACCCCTCAACTCCTAGCAGAAATAAGTTCTTGCTGGTGATCACGGATCACTTCACTAAATGGGTAGAACTTTTTCCCCTTAGGAAGCTGACGGCTCGAGTGATTTTAGAGAAGTTGATGGAGGTTTTACCAGGTTCGGGTTCCCCGAGCAGTTGATTACAGACAACGCGTCTTATTTCACTGCGAAGGTGTTTGTTGACACGTGCGCCGCGTTGGGCATTAAGCACAAGAAAACAACCACCTACCATGCTCAGTCGAACCCCACGGAGCGAGTCAATCGCAACATCAAGCACATGCTTGTCGCGTTCTCTGAAAGACATAAGGACTGGGATACCTATCTTCCAGAGATCGGTTTTGCATTACGATCGACCGTAAACCGATCGACTGGGTATGCGCCTTCTTCTCTGAACTTGGGGAGAGAACTGCCGAATCCGATGGAGACCGTACTCGCGGACCGCAGTGGAGTGCCAGTGGCGACATCAGCACGCGCTGAATACGCAACGCAGCTGCGCGAGAAGCTAGCGGAAGCTTTACATAAAGCTCGACATAATCTCAGCACTGCTAGGGCACAGCAGAAGGCGCAGTATGACCGCACGCGTAGGAACGTACACTACGAAGTGGGCGATCTGGTGATGCGGCGCCATCATGTTCTCAGTAATGCTAGCAAACAGTTTGCTGCCTCGCTGGCACCGAAATGGTCCGGGCCGTACCGAGTGCGAGAGAAAGTTTCTTCGCTCGTTTATCGACTCGCGAACATGAAAGGCAAACCGAGCGGCGGACCGGTGCATGTATGTGACTTGAAACGCTACATAGCACGGGAAGCGCATGAGGACTACGGTCAGTCCCCCTCCAAGCCGCGCGCGGCGGGTGAGATGGTTCGACACCGGGTCAGGAGCCCAGAACCGCGCTACTTCCTGCGTAACAGTCGGAGGCAACTATGCACGGTAGGCCGCGTTTGATATGTTCGACGCGGGGTGCAAGGGTTAGCGCGCAACACATGTGCGATTGTTAACCTGTCGTTCTTTATCTGTATCACTCTCACCGAACAGATGGAGCGCCATTGGGAACAGCACCGCCGGAACAGCAAGGAGAGGAGACCACCTCCTTACGGCCAGCCCCACCCCCACCAACGTCCACATGGCAGCCCTACCCCACTGCGGCCCGGCCGCGAACGCCGAGGCAGAGCCACTCGAGCCGCCGCCACCGAGGGGGTCCGCGCGCGCTGCCGCCTGGTCACCAACTCTCGGCTTCGCCGTCACCATCACGACCCGCCGGTTCACAGGGAACGAGACCAGGGTCCCAACGCGGCGAGCCGACCGCATCGCCTCACGGCCGCAACCACCGAGGACGTGGCAACCTGGACCAGCCAGGATGGAGGCGACCCTCCGGTGTCTTACGTCTCCTCGAGGCCCTGGCGCCGGCAGGAAAGGGCCCGAGTTGGGGTCGCCCCCAGCGCACCTGTATCGCCCTTTTCAGGGGCGCACGGTAGAGGACGCGGACCGGAGGGCTAACGGGGCTTGCCTTCCAGTGCCCGCAGGGACGCGGTTCTGCGAGTGCGGCGCCGTGGTGATCCATAACTCCCACGAATTGGGGAAATTACACCGGCACCGCACCCAGGCTACCCAACCATCCAGCCGCGAATCATCCCAGGAGCGCTCCGGCGCCGCGGTTCGGGCCATGCTGGCGCGGGCGGCCCAGGAGGCGGACTTCGCGCAGTGGCTGCTGAGAGTTGCCTCAGGCCACGCGTCCAGCGAGAGTCCGCCTGCGCCGCTATCAATAACGGCTACCGTAGAGCGGGGGGCGGCGGGGCCGGGAGAGACATTGGTGGCGGCTGCATTGACACCGGAGGTGGCGTCAATGACCTTGGAGGCGGGTGAGAGAGCGGTGGGGGCTCCGGCGGTGCCCGCGGCAGACACCGAACGGTCCGAGGGCATGGACGTAGACCAGGCCCTTCTGGCCTATCTAGAGGACGAATAAAACGAATTATTCCCTCTTTGCAGTCTCTGTCGTTCGGGGGCCTTCTTAAGGGGGGAGGAGATGTGGGGAGCAGGTGCGCCCAGCCTCCCTTTCCCTTTTAGGGCAGCGCACGCGCCTGGTTGCGGGGACCCCTTCCCCCACGGCCGGCGCGTGCGATTCCCCCCCTTTCCCGGCGCCAGGAACAGGTTCCCCTCTCCCTCAGCGAGGAAAGGTACCATTCTCGTCAGGGAAAGGGAAATCGGGTCGGGGAACAAAACGAGCGGGCAAACGGGCGCTCGGGCTCTGACACCAGCGACCATCCCAGGAGGACGAACCCGCAACCCCTCCTGCGAGCCGAGGACGTCCACGACCGAGGTGTAAGCGTCAACACCTTTGTTATCTGTAGTATCTCCCCGCGACAGTGACGCGCGATTGCTAACGCTTAGCAATAAAGTGTTTGTTGTTGATCTGGCCAGTTGCCTTATTCGCCCGAACCCGTAGTAGTAGCTGCAATGAGGCAAGCTACGGTTGGGGGACGTTAACCGTGCACGGAACGACTGTGTGCGGCTGAAACATTAGCTATAGGCTTCTGCGTCAGCCGTACATAGGACGGTCCCCCAACAACTTGTAAAGCGTGATACGTGCTGGTGGTTGTTGGCAGAGTTTACATCATATCAATCAATATTGAAAGGAGCTACAATAACTAACATTATTACTTAAAAGAGAGCTCAGATTATTCTCAAGAAAGGTCGCCCAGGGTGATCGACACTGAACTCTGACAACACAATGCTAATTGATTGATATGTGGGGTTTAACGTCCCAAAACCACCATATGATTACGAGAGACATCGTAGTGGAGGGCTCTGGAAATTTCGACGACCTGGGGTTCTTTATCATGCACCCAAACCTGAGCACACTGGCCTACAGCATTTCCGCCTCCATTGGAAATGCAGCCACCGCAGCCGGGATTCGATCCCGTGACCACAGGTCAGCAGCCAAGTAAATAGCCACTAGACCACCCCGGGGGGGCCAACACAATGCTGTGCCCTTCTTTTAGTCCTTCTGAAACCAGTGTTGCTAACTTGACTTGAAATAAGAAAACAAGCTCATCAAGATTTACTAAAACTTGAGCTTATAATACGATTGCCAAGAAGGGGCTCAACTTTGAAAAGAATCAGAATGACATACAAAATGCGTGTGAAAGTGTTTATGCAAGAAACAGTGGGAATAAAAATTTCCCTTGCTCAGGTGATATAAAATTTCTAGAATTAGCACAAATCCATAAGTAAACTTTCCTGGAAGTTTTATTTATCAACCAAAACTCTCACAAACAACTTTTCTCACCCTCAGTGCTTGCCCTGCACACCTAATCCAGTGAAGACACGCAAACATCATAAATTGTTTTCACAAATTACTACAGAATTATTATGCCCCATGACCTTCAGCATAAATATGGTGACTGAAAAACTTGTCATCGGAGGGCAGGCTTTCAGTAGAATTAGGAGAGGAAAGACACTTTGAGCGTCAAAAGCAGCGAGTGAATGGTACTTTTTGCTGAGAAAAACACCTTGAAAGAAAGTAAACTTAACAGTCAACTGCTGAGTGGGCACACTTGAGCATGGGGGTGTCAAATCTTTTAAGACTTCCATGGTGGTGCTTACAACCTGTAACATTGCCTGTCTGCTGGAAGAAAATGGTGCAGGAGCCTGAACCCTTCCTAGCATCAATTGAAATTCAGTATTGATGCTTTACACATGCTTTACATAAAGTTCTGCTTTACAATTATGCTACTACAACTCATCTAGTCATCTAAAGCATCCATCAATCAGTGTCGAAACACTATCTACTCCAGCCATTCCTTCCTGAATTGTTCGATGTATTTGACTAGACTCGCTTGACGTGGTAAGATGTCCTTGAACGTGTCGACAAACATAATGAAAACTGATGCTACTATGCAGTGCTGGAAGTGCAAGAGCTCACAGTTGATAGGAGACGTGGAGGATAGGAGGCTTAGCATACTGTCCGTGGTTGATGATAATTCCCTTGTATTTCTAAAATGGTATGAATATGTTGAATTTCTGCAACATGAAAAGCATAAGTTATTGTAAAAAAAATGAAGTTTATATAGCCATTAAATGAGCCAGACTTATACAAAAACCGTTACAAAATGCTCTGCCAGAAATAGCCCACATTCTCATGCTAAGCAGAACAAAAAAAAAAAAAAAAACTGCTGAATTCAGTGAGAAACCAACTAAATTTGCCAACACTGCGTTTAATAACAACAAATACTGGCTCTCTGACAAGCACGCTTTTTTTAAGGCAACTTGAGACACATCGGACTTATTGGCACCGCAGGGCTGTTCCGAATACTGCTTGCTCTCATTCATACAAGTTGGATAAGTATTCGGAAGGACGTCTAATCAAACTGGAACCAAATTTATTTAGGTCTGATTCTTCAATGAACAAAGTTTGTTCTTAATACAGGATTTGCCATCAAGGTTCTGATGATGCTAGGCAAGAGGGGGGGGAAAAAAGGAGAAGACTGCAAGAATTCCAGGATTATTTTTGCTCTATACTCATTTACACTGCAAAAGCATCGTTGTTCTAGAGTGAAGATTACATGCTAATCATGCCACGTTTGGTTGGTGATAATACTTTTATAGTAAGCTCCTTGTGCCTGGAATTAATAAGCCCACATGCTTACAAAAACTGCTTCATTAAGAACATTTTGATTTTTTTAGTCTTTGTATACGATGCTTATGTATCTCCACAGCCTATGGGGAATTTCTGCATTAAAGGTTGCTTGCATTTCAGCCTTGGCAAGTAGCCTACAACACCAAGATTGAAAATTGAATACCACAAAAGACCTAACTTATTCTACAGCAAGTGTTACTAGTAAAAAGGTGCAGTTACGTCAAATAGGTGTGCATGAAAGCAAGAATTGTTCACCTCTAGATCTGCAGAGAGGATACTTTATATCATCTGCCTGCTAAGAACTTTTTTATATATTCTAAAGCACCTAACAAGCACAACAGTAGACATTGAGTAATGGTTTCCCTAAAGTACTGTTCTTATCAAAGAATATGCAACTTCTAAATAAAAAGGAACTATGTTACAAAGTTTATAACAATAAATCACACCAAGATGAACAAAGCGAAGAATATTAAAAAACAAACCCACACATGGACTAGGTACAGAAGCTGCACGTTGTACAACATTAAATGCTTAGGCAAGGTAAGAGTGTTGAGCACGTCCATATCCGCTAATTGACTGGTTTTCTTGCTCGAACCACTATTCCACCTCTACATTTCAGCAATGGTGTATAAATACGATAGCTTTTCTATAAATTACAGTGAAAACATCATGCTTCATAGTTACCACACACCATAGAGTTTCCTAATATACACTAGAGGGAACTCTGGCGCTAGTGTCTATGGAAGCTGCAATGCACGGCGCTTCAGTAAGCTTCTGCGAGCATGGGAATGATGGGTAGTACACAGATTTGTCTAATCTTTGTACTTCTGGCCTGCTTCTGGCTCTGTGTGTGTTCGTGTGGCTTGGAGCTGTTTTCTCACGAAACAAAAATCAACACATTTTCAGTGGTTGTGCTTCACCACCCATTTTAAAGGCTAACCACTTTGCATCGGGTCACGAAATTAAAAGAGTTGTTCTTTCCTTCAAAATGAAACTGAAACCAAAACCAGCAATAAACTAAGCCACAAGTGTGATTCGCTGCCCGCAAGTACGAAGACTAGGCAAATCTGTGTACTACCCATCATTCCCATGGTCGCTGAACGATCGCTGCGCCAGAGTCCAATCTGGTTAATTTTAGGAAACTCAATGCCACACACATGCGTTGACTGGGGATCTGTTACTGGGTAGGTGAAAATTTTCAGCAGACTACTAGAAAACGAATGACCATATAGATAGAACCACGAAGGACAGCACAAGCGCACACAGTACACTTCTTTGTCCCCTGTGGTTGTATTTACGTCATCTTGCAGAAGCGAAGCAGCTTATGGCGGAGTTCAATCCAGTGGTGTGCAACGCGACCACCTTTACTGTGCATTTGCAACAGATGGTCCAAGCACTGCCAAAATGCGCTCACGCGCTAGGGCGTTCCGGCTTATGTAAGAGGCTGGTTAAGACACTGTGTCCTCTCCTCCTTACACTCTTTCAGCAATCATGTGATGGCATCGGGGAACAAGATTCTGCACGATGGCACTATGCATAACTATTGGTGGTGGATAAACGACTGACTAAGAGTACAGGCCTTCCACTGAATACTGAGAAGAATAAGTGCTGAAGGAAAGACAAAACAGCGAGAAAAGACAGGCAAAAAGGGACGACATGAGCGCTGATCTCTCTTTGCCTTTCAATACTAGCTTTTACGCCTTTCTTTCAGCACTTGCGTTCTTAAGCTGCAAACCCTTTCAATATGCACTTTAACAAACTAGCCCAAAGAGCTGTTCTTCCCTGGATGATCTAATGTTAAGGAATGTCATTAAAAAAAATGATCCAGTTTTTTTTAATGCTTTTCCGCTCAAAAATAAATATACTTTTGCAACAAGATAGACGAAAACTCAGACAGCTGTACGACTTGAAAGAACGGTAAGGGCACTGCCTGTCTTTTTAGTTGTGGGCTCTAAGCCTAGAAAAATGCACACATAAGGTTTGCTGTTATGTGAAGGTTTTCCCTCTTAGCTGTGTATCCTCCTAAGCAGCCTTATATTTGTAACAGTGGTAACAGTGTGATCAACAGGCAACAATTATGTGCAAACTTCCCCTACACATAGGACCTTTCAGCTAACTCCATAGGCAGAGCCTTGGCCTTGTCATTGACGAGTGAAATGTAGCCATGTCAACTCGAGAAAATCAAGTTGACAGTGACTTGTTTTTCTTGCATTTTGAATATCCATCACATACACAGTCACGCTTCTATCTCACAATTCCTCCTGGATACACTGTACCATTTGATGCGGACGTCCAACAAGCATATGGTCTCATGTGCAAATAGATGTGGTGCAGAATTCAATTCTGCCTGCACTGGAGGCTCAAAGAATTTTTTTGCAACTTATATCAGCAGCACATCCATACTGTCCAAATTCGCTGGATAAAATTGGAAGATGCTTGCGCTTCGCCTTCAATAGTAGATCATGATAGCAAATCGGGGCTCACGCGCACCTGCCTTCTGTAGTACTAACCTGCTTCAATTCTCAGTGCATGCCTCAATAATACTGCCAGGAAATGAATGACTGTGAGCTTACCATAGGCTGTTTCAAAATATCATTGAATGCCTATTACAAGTACAGTTGTTAATTGCCCAGAACACCATAGCTATTTCTTTTGCGAATCATCGAAGGGCCCTCTACACATCCATATGGCAAAATGTGAACCTATGCAACTGTTAATTTTACTGATGATTCTGCTGCTACTAATGATTAAATATGTTGGAGCGCTCGTAATGGGTGGGCCTTTTAAAACACCCATTCGTTGGTCAATTCGCATCTTTTGATACCTGGTGCAATTCTATGCTTCTGTCACACAATATATACCCTTCAGTCATGGCATACACAATTGTTTACACGAACTTCGAATGTGTGTCACACACTGCGTGTTTCTTCAAATGGCCTGAAAATCTGTGTGCACATTCCTGCAGGCTTCCTGAGTGAATAAATATAATTTAATTTCATTGTGGTGCATATTGCTGAATATGAGAACTTTGCTGCAGACACTACCATGTTTGACGTGCCAAGTTCTAGGACCAACGAGAAATTTTATTTTTTTCTCCTGCGCTCGCAATTAATACAACCAAAAAAGAAACTGCATGCATTTCGGGTCAATAGTTAGTTATTTTAATGCAATTACTAAAGTGGACTAATGACAGAGGTGTAAAATAATTAGTTGCACACCTTTTAACTTTATACACTGAAACACATACAAAAGAACACATTCATTCATTTTCATTTTTTTTTCTAGTGCTGAGTGCCTTGGAAATTATGCAATGCCAATTTCACGCAGTTTTTGACAGTGAATTTTAATTCGTGACTGAAAGGGATGTTATGCGTTGAAATGGTTCCTTCCCCTACACAACATTCATGCAGTGATTTTTTTTTTTCCTTCAGAGGCAGTTTCATCAAACCTTGTGGCTCTATGGTGGAAACTCCTGCTTGCCAGACAGACGGCCTAGGTTTGATCCTCGCTCGGATCCAGAAACTTTTGTTTTTTATTCAGATCTTTCTACATTTCTCGGTCACGAACAGGACAATTTTTCTCTCATAAGCCAATGACGCCCACACCCCAACTGCACTAAAATTTCTGCTACTATGGGGGCATGTTTATATGGCACCTTAGAATAATATTGTAACATACCGAAGAGAGACAGGCAAGGAACATGAAAACATGCACTTGGTACTACTTCAAGAGCGACGTCGCTCTAGTAAGCACATAGCCTACACGACGACAGAGGTTTCCCTGCCTATTGAAGAATGCATGCCAAATGATGATGATCTATCTTCCATGGCACATACCATACACTCTGAAGAAAGGAGCAACAACCGCGAGGCTAGAGATATATTGAGTGTATTCACCTCTTGCGCTACGAATACATCAATGGAATTCATTTCCATCAGGTATTGTCACCCCCCCCCCCATCAACCATTATCTATTTTTTCAGTCAGCGCTCCACTAGTTTCTGGAGCACGGCAACAGCTTTTAATAGATTTCTTCATGGTATTTGTTACTGCATGTGGTGGTTTATTGTCATTCGATTCCGCAGCTGAACTAACCTGAAAGTCATCCCCCTCATGTTATCATTGTTTGGTAGAATGTTGCGTACATCCTGTTCAGAAATATGCAGCAGCAGCACACTATCTTTGTTAGCACTGTAACATTTGTCATGTCTGCATTACGCTACTAATGTTTTTCTTTTCTTGAATCATTGTTAGCCACATGTTGTAAGCCATCGCTTTGTCATCTCGTCGTTCTTCTCTCATATAACCGTGCTGTCTTTTACGTTGAATTGCTGTGTTTCGCCAGCATTACTGCATGTATCCTTCACTCCTTTTTAAACAACCCCTATGTAATGCTCTTCAGGCTCTCAGGGTATCCAAGTAAATAGATAAATAAAATAAAAGTGACAAAGGTATGTTAAGGCGGATGGTAAACAGCCCAAATGATTGCGAAAGGAGTTCACTGAAGAGCAGCACATACCTCACATGCTCAGTGACCAAAGTTCGTTCGACGATTGCTTTCAAAACCAGCTCCCTCAGACCAGGAGCCTGATGTCCTACCCATCAGATGAACTACCCAGCAACCCAAGTTGAAGTGAAAGAGGTTAGATGCACAGAAAGAGACATCGACAGACAAACGAACCACTTGTGTGTTAAGTTTCCAAAGAACGATAATGGCGTTAAAGAGCTCATGACACCAAAATTTTTCAGAGGTCGAATTAAGCATTGCACATTCACCCATACGCATCCAACAAGATGGCAAGGTCTGAGCCCTACTTGGCACGATATAAAATTTTGTATTTGAAATTTTTTCACATGTTGAAATTGAACTGCGTAGCAGCCTGGCAAACACCAGCAGCGACAAGATGAAGCAATATCCCCCAAACGAATCTTTCAGATAACAGAAACCACTCTCGAAAGCCATGCTTTCGTACAGAGCAAAAAACAGGAAGGCATTGCAAGAGCCAGAAGATATCATGACGACCACACACTGCTTTGTTTTTACAAGTTTGTCTTGGCGATATTCTGCAGTATTCTACTGCACAAGAGAAGTAGCCCCACTCTTGCTAGCAAATGGGCACCAGTGCATCCAGAATAGGCTAGCATGGTATCACGCGACAGAAGCAGATGAAACAGCAGTGGCTGTTCATTCCCTGGTGTTGCACAGTGCATGCCAAGATAGCAGTCACTTTCACTGCTGGTAGGAATGCAGAGGTGAGGCCCTAAAATTGAAACTATAGATGTTAAAATATATAATCAGACCACAGTTTCAGGTTCAATTAATTGTCGTGTGCCCTCATATGCTCCGTTCGGATGATGAAATGAGATTTTCACTGTGTCATGGTTTCTTGAAATAGGCTGAGCTCATTTCAAACTTCTAAAACTAAAACTGGCACAATTAGCATAATCCTGCAGCTCTTTCTTAGACCCTCCAGGCCTTTCTTTTTTCAATTTATTTTCCACGCTCATTAGGCATGAGACCCAAGTGGTTGATGCAAAATATATGAAAGCAGTGCTGTGAAGATACATATAAATGAATGATGGAAAGTCATGTCAGTCAGTTATGGCGTCTCTCATAATCATATAGTGGTTTTGGGACGTTAAACCCCACATATCAATCGAAAGTCAAAACTGCTTAATAATAAAACATATTTCTGCTGAACATCTCTTTATAGCTTCATGATCACTTGAAAGGAAAAAAAGCAGGAGGGAAAATGTAAAGCGGTAGTGGTACTTATTTAGTTTTATTTATATAGAGAGAGTGAACATTTGCCTGTGTATGCAGTTTCCAAGAAAGTTTGCTGCCCTGATTATTCCAAAAAGGCAGAATAGACACAAAGCCAAAGGATACTGCTGAAGACCCACATGGTGGACTGACTCAGCAATGTACTGTATTCTACTGAAGTACAGTCTATTGTATCACGAGACGGTTAGATTTAGAAGGAGCACCCGTGGCTTACTTTGAAGGCGTCATAATATTAGTTTTTGACACCCACACGAAACGAAACAAGTCATAAGCGTCTAAGCAAGAAATGAGTCTAAAGCATGTCACAAATAAAGTGAGGTTATACAAGAACGCAGAGTCAGTCAAAATGACACAGTTGAGCCTAATTAAAAAAGCCAGAATACTCAACAACCATTCAGCCTGAAAGGTTGGTGCAAAGTGCATAACATGAATCCTCTCCATAGCTGCCCTTTCAGATAGCATTTTTCTTTATAAAAAAGAATATAAATTTCCAGCCATCAATCACCGTATTACAATTTATATTTCCATGCAATATTTTGTTACAGAGCCTTCCCTGCAGGGCATCGTCACAAGAGTGTCCGCGCATCAATTCAAACATTCCTACTCGGTTTCCTGATTTTCACTCAATTCTTGAGAAGGTATTCCCAATATTATTCCACAGTGCCATATTTAAGAACTTTTGTTTTCATTCGCTATCTTTGCAAACCATGTATCGGCCAATTCCCAGCAGACGGTCGCACATGCAGGAAACTGACTACGAAACCGCGTCAGCTTTATCTTGTTACATTGTTTGTTTTTTTCTTTCTCGCGAATGTAGGCGAGCATCGCACGAATATCAAGTTGCACGTCAGAGAACCGACGCAGCAAAACATGTTTCGTCGATAGGCGATCCTTAGAACGCAGAACACCTGCTCGAGACCTCGCAACTTGGTTTCTTTTTTACGCAACCCTAAACTTGCAACATCAAATAGTTTTACGCAGGAACACTGCTCGAAAATTATGCCACCAACTTCGAAAATAAAAAAAATAGCGCATAACTGCTTGAACCATTTATTTACTTATTCTTCGTGCCTAATGGGCTTCTGAGAAACGTTGCGGAGCAACAAGCAAAAGAAAAAAATGGAGAAAAGCTCGACGACCACGGATTAATTGCATAAAGGAAAACAACACTTGTTCTTTCAACACCGCACGAGGAAAGCAAACACTGCTGCACCATCAGTGAAAAAACGGAACAGAAACCAGAGGAGGAGACGAAAACAAAAGTAAACACTTGGAGTAAATGCTCTTAAAACGGATATGAACTGCGTGATGCTCAGGCCACCACTGCGCCGCGACCCCCACTGAGGAACGCAAGCGAGCGCAGTGCCGTTCGTATCGCAGCAATTAAATGCCCAGAACGGTCACGCACTGCAGTCGAGAACCTATCCAGGATAAATAGACAAAACGTTGACGCACAAAGTTTCCTTTCATTTTTTTTTGTTTTCTCTCATTCCTCGAAGAACACAAGGCGGGTGACGGGCGGTAGCCGACGGCCCATTCGGAAGACGATCAAGCGTGAAAGTAAACAAAACAAAAACGGTGAAAACTTTGAAGGGCCTTGGCTCCGTGGCCACCGGCGCGCGCAGCGAGAGAACAAACCAAATTGGACACACGCACTCGCACCAGCGTCTGCACGGGATCGTGCCAGGCTCGGCAGCAATGCTGCAAGAGGCGTCCGCAAAGTCGGGGACCGCAAAATGGTACTCGTGCTTGACAAAGACACCGCAGTGTACGGGACAAAGAGAAGGAATAAACTTTTCTGGACGACCTACGCAGAGATCGCAAGACACAGCGAGTCGTTTCCGGGGGTAGCGACTGATACCGCGGTATTTTTAATTGGCCTTAATGCGAAATCGAGAGAAGGGAGAAAGTAAAACAAATACAACGCGGACCCGTGGTAAGAGAAAAGGCTTGACAGACAGCTCTCGCTCGGCGGGGAATCTCGACTTCTCGCAGCAGCTCGACCGAAAACACACCTCTACGTGGGACCACTAGGCAGCCGGAACACTTAAAAGCGCAGTACTCACGCAAGCACTAGCGGCGTTTGCAACAAAAGCATCCAAGCCAACGCATCCTGAAGAGTCGTTTTTTTTTTCAGCAGCCAGAACACACAACAAAACGATCTCCACCCGCCATTTTGAACGGCAACGTCGCCGATCGTAGATCCGCCTGGCGTCGGAATGCCCAAGCTCCCATTTGGAAAAAATACTAGCCTGCGGGGGACAATACGTGTCGTATAGAGACGAGCCTGGCTTAAAACGTTTACGGCTTCTTTTGTATCTGCCAGATGAAGCTAAGGCTCATTAGTAAAGACAGAGTGTGCAACCGCGAGGACAAGACACAGGTCGAGACACCACATTCGACGGTACTCGACTTCTCTCGTGTCCGTGTTTGCAGGCGCCCCTGTCAAGCTTAACTAGCTCAGCTCTGTTGATCGAAGCTAAAGAGACGTGCATAAATGTGACAAAGAAAGCATCGAGCTGAAAAACAGTTTGATTATATTTCTCCACAATTTTTTTCTTTTTTCTTCAGCGAGTCCGGATCAATGCGTGCAGTCCCCAGCAACTCCAGGGGAGCTCTCGGTGGATCGCCCGTGCGCGTCAGTGGTGGAGAAGACAAAAGTGAGCCATTACTTGAACTTGAAGACGCCGACGGCCACCCCAGATATGGAGACGAAGCCTCCGCGGTTCATCTCGCAGGTTCCGGTGATGCCGAAGTCCTTGCCCACGACACAGAACCACGTGGGACCGTACTTGGTCTCGAAGGCGGTCTTGATGGTGGTGGCGATGTCGGCCCAGTCCTTGGAGTCCTTCATGGCTTTAGTGGCCACGTCACGAAGTTCGTTGATCATATCCTGTGGCAGATCCCCGTAGTGGACCTCGACGTCCATGGCGGCATTGGATTCGGAGGCCTTTGCGCCAGCTGCTGCGGGTGCGCTCGCAGTCGCCGTGGCCATTGCAGCTCAAAGGAGGTCGTGCCGGGGGCGCAGTTCTCTTGCGAACCCGGCTCCCGAACGCTTCTAAGGGCGGCGGTCCACAGCAAGCGCAGCTCGTGACCAGTGACTGCGAGCTCGCGTGGCGAATGAGCGCCTAGTGCGTGGATCCTCGCGCCGTTGCAGCGGGCACTTTGTCCTTGTCTTGCTCATGTCCACTGCCGGAACGTGCTTTAGGGCGCCCAATCCTACGCCTAGATACCCGGTCGGCTGCACGAGTCCCACTGATTCCTGTCATAAGTTCCCTGCGACAGCAATTTCGCATCGTCGACACCATGGTCTAGCCTGACTTTTTCGCCACGCGACAATATCTCGAGTCATACTGCACCTATTGGTACTGCTGGTGGTCTGGGCTTACTTTGCCTCATTGGCAGCGCGAATTTCAGAAGAGAGAGAGAGAATAAAAAGAAGGAACACGCGAGAGTTCTGTGAGGTCGCGACTTTGACGCAAGATGGAAAGAATGACTTTACTTAACAGGAAAGACAAAGAGGTCATCCTGAGTGCTTTGGTTTGCTGTCCCGTAGAGGAGAAGGGCGCAAAGGGAGCTGATAGAACATAAAAAGTGTGTTATCGCGGGAGGCACTACGTGATCCCTAGAAGCCGTTTGCTTTGCTTTACATAGTGTCTTATCACTACATACGACGCACTAGATTATCTAAACAACCAATGCAGATCTAGAGCAATCACTGTATGTGGCAGTCAACTGCTTATTTTTTTTTATGATAAATTGTGTCATGGTGTGCGTCCAAGCATTATCGCCATTTCAGATTTCTTAAAAGCGGCTGCTAAAGTGCACCCGACTAGAGCCATTTACTTGCGCGATCCTATTCTCTACTTCTTTTCAGCTGACGAAGAGTAACAAAAAAAAATGAAAGAGACACTTTCGAATTTGCGGAACGCTAGCCAGTTTTTCTAGGGCGAAAAAAAAAACGAAATAAAACTAATACCAGTGATTGTGGGAACACAACCCCATCCCTTCGTAAGGCGTTTGGTCCTCCCTTTTAGAAAACGCCATTCTTAAGTTAAAAAAAATGTAATCACATATAAAGTACCGTAACGTATCCTGCAAAACCATAAGTCCGCGGCCATGCGATGTGATCATATAACACAGATAAAAACTCTAGCTCACTTTAACCGAGAGCAGCGCACGCCATGGTGAGTAGACCATTGGCTCTGGCTAGCGGTCATTTTAATTAGGCCTAAGAGGTCCATGAAAAAGCAAAAAAAAGGTGAAAGGGAGCCAGTGCCTTGTCGCCGCGAAAGAAAAAAGAACGATCAAGTAAAAGAAAGACAGCGAAAGAAAGAATGTCTGCGTGGTAGCTGTGTCGGCGATCAATATTAACGTGCTGGCTGCCGTGGAAGACAAAAAAGAAGTAAAAAAGGGGGGAAAGAAGAAGCGAGTGCGAGAGAGAGCTAAAGCCTTTCATTGTGTAGTGAACACTCCAAGCAGTTCTGCGCTGGAGAAGTGACTTTCGAAAGACTTCGTCGTTCCATCGAAGTGTTTTCGGGATGCCTACTGTGAGCCTTTGACCACTAGTGACGCGAACGTGAAGTAGCGAAGCTGACAGTGTGTGAAGACAGGCTAGGGCGGTGCCCGTCCATGATGCGGTCGTATAAATTCTTGATCTTGATAGCACCCATGCGGTTACCCACCGCTAGAGTTGCTCGACCAGTACTTTAGCCATCGCAACGCCATTCCACAACCCACTGTTAAACGACTGCTTGAAAAGCTTCAAACAGGAGCATCATCATCGTCAGCCTGACTGCGCCCACTGCAGGGCAAATGCCTCTCCTATGATCCGCCAATCAACCCGGTCTTGTGATTGCTGCTTCCACTTTATACCGGCGAACTTTTTAATCTCATTCGGCCCACCTAACTTTCTATGTACCCCTCGCGCGCTTGCCATCTCTGGGAGTCCAGTCAGCTACCCGCAATGACCAGCAGTTATCTTACCTACGCACTACGTGTCCAGCCCATTTTTCTTCGTGATTTCAACTATGATATCCTTAACCACGGTTTGTTATCCTTAACCACCTCCTTTTTTTAATTATTATTATCACTTGAAACCAGTGTGGGGTTGATCATCCGTCATAAGATCGCACGGCGTCTTCTCTGTAAATATCTTTTTTTTTTTCCTCGTACCCAATTCTCAGTAGTTCGGTTTTTGGAGGCTTCGGGCACTTAGCGGCTAAAACAGACGCAGAGCTGTAGCAGACGACGCGTACTGCGTCACTCTACAGAGTTTCGAGACGGCGCGCCTGCATCGCTCCGCTCTCTCTCTTCCGAAGCACCCTTTCTATTCCTCTTCCTCTTACACTTTCTCTCTCTCTCTCTCACTTTGGCGTGCTCCCCCGACGGCCCCCATACGAAGTTACTGCTCTTTTTGCTCCTTCGTGACGGAGGTGTTTCTATCTTGCTGCTCTTTACAACTCGCTGCTTCTTTCTCCGGCCCCAGCGGTCGTTCATTTATCGAGCTTTCCCCTCGGCTGCGTCCTCCACGGAGCACCTCCCTCATCGCCGAAACTCTTTCTACACTTTATCTCTCGCGGCCCGAGCTCTCTCTTTCAAACCCCGTCGACGCATCGATGACGCGTCCCTAAATTCAATTCAAATGAAAAATTTAAAAGAAAAAAATAAAGAAGAGGCAATATTTTTTCACGCGAGCTTCTCTGCTCGCATGCGATCTTTGCGAACGTGCTCGTTTGGTGCCCCCAGAAACGAACTTTCATCTCGAGAAATCGCACTTTGTCGGAACGAAGTAAATCCTAGCACGCTGCTCGAGACCATGCTCAGAACTGAAAACGTTGGGTGCGTGTAGTGGAGCCTTTTGGGGTATATATAAGGTGGTCTTAGAGACATGCATTGATTAGATTCGTGCTCACATATACAGTCTTGCTTGCTCGCTAATCGATTAATGGCCCCCACCCACGACGGGGGATTGGCCATGAAACCGGCGATAAATATAGATACTTATATCCTATACCTTCTTGTTCTTCTTCTTCTACTACTTTTTATTTTCTCGCCAATATCGCCGACTCTCGCCAATTACCAAGCGATTGTCCAATCGGGGACGGCTTTCAGCTCTCCCATAGTAGAGTACCAAGTACTCAAATCGTTAACCTCTTCTTCTAAGCACATTTAACCCCATTTAGGCAGCACAGGGTATACAAGCCAGTCCATGCATTGTCTAATACCCTTGCCTTTCCACTTAATATTACCGACGGTATATGCAGGTTCTTTGTTGAAGTTAACGTCAATAAAATTTAAAAATAAGAAGGAGCAATGGTCATCTGTTGCTGCTTTTTCTTCTTTAATTTTATTTTGATGTTAACTCCAACAAACAACTTAAGTACCTTTAGCAATAATGATTGACCAATGGTTTGGTCAAACTATTTTTATAAGCAAACACGGTCGTATAGCATTGTGTGTGCGGGGCGGGGGACTTTGGGGTTCAAATGTCCCCTAAAGTTTTCAATTTCGCTTTGTGTATATACAAATATACGTGCACATACAAGCGCATTTAGGAACATACATAAATTATCGCTGAATCTCGACCCCACTCCCTATTCACCAAAAAACATTTCTGGCTACGCCTCTGTAAGAAGAAAAATCGGCCCCCTATCTGCATGTTTCACTGCAAATGTCGTTGAAAGACGATGGCTGTTTATTTGCGATTTGCGTAGACCAATAGCTGGGGATAATTTTAGCATAGGTCTAAACGCTGATATCAAATGATTTAGTATTTTAATCACGCGATAAAGTCACTACATCGCTGCTGACCGCATCACCGTGTAGTGGCTCTCACCAGAACTTTGCGGGCGGAAATGACGCCGGAAGGTTGCCACCGTATGATTAGATAAATGCAACTAATCTGTCATTTTTTATTCTCAGTGCTTTTTCATGGAACCCTGGACAGACTCGGTCAGAACAAAAAAAAAAAAAAAAAATCGCTGCGACTACACAGCACGACAGAGACGCTGGCTGCCATTTCGGCACTGGAGTTTAGGCTTGCGCGGGTCGGATGTCCATAGGAAAGACCTCTCTCTCTCTTTTCATTCCCTCTTCTTGCTTTTAGGAGTTTGCGAGCAGTCTCCCCACGTGCGCTGTTGAAGGGGTGCAGTGCACCATTGTTGTTCATCGGGCTTGAACTGGTATAGCGCATTACGGGGAAGAAGAAACGGCCGAGCAGACCGACACAAGAGGACAGAGCGCTAACTTCCAACTGAGCTTTATTGTCAAAACTGCATCAAATATGTAGACCGGCGCAAGCATACAAAACCACCCTAACGCAACGACAAGATTGCACACAACATCGCACCGTCACGTATCGCAGATTCATAGGCGGTTATCCTGATTAAGGAAGGCCACTTCATGTTCAGATAAAACCAAAGAAGGGGCGCTAATACACGTGATGCCAGCTCTTGCTATACAATGCGCTTCTATAATTTCCCGAGTTAATTGTGACGGGTGCTTTTTTATCACTTCACATTGATCAAACATGGGGGAACATCCACAATCGCGGCAGTGAATTCCAATGTGGCCCTGGATTGCTTTGTGAACACTATAATGGTGCTCTTTTAGCCTTTCATTAAGACAGCGCCCCGTTTGGCCGAAATACCACTTACCACACGAGAGTGGAATCGCGTAAACAACCCCCGCTACACACGGCACAAACAGAGTTTTGTGCTTGGTTGAGCACAAGACCCTTCACACGTTGTTTGCATCTCAGCAAACAACGTGTGAAGGGTCAACAGTAGTTCACTGTCCTGGTCGCTCCACAAGTTTCTTTCTCGGTATAAGAGGAGGGAGTGATTCGGAATGTTGTAAAAAAAAAAACAGCAGAAAATACCTCGCTTCGACACAGTATAGCTCCTAATCACGTTCTTGCGAAGGTGGTGGTAGTGGTTAGAAGAGGAGAAATGCACCTAATTTCTGCAGCCCGGTCGGGAGCACGGCGCAGTGCCTTCTTCTTGCGAAGGCAGGCGTCAATCACAAGGTCTACATTACTTTGAAAAAAAAAAAAAGCAACAACGGAGTGCAAGCTTCCCTACGTAGGTGCTTTCAGCTTATTTCATTGGGGCAGCCTTCCGACGTCATAAGCGAGTGAAATATGGTCAAGTGACGCCGCGAAAATTGAGTTGAGGGTCGGCATTTTTCTTTCTAGTACTTTGGGTTTTCCAAGTCGAATAACTTCAGGCAGCATGCCATTTTTGCTGCATTAGTCTGTCTGTACTTCAATCTACACAACCCACGAACAAAAGAAGGGGGGGAGGGGGGTTGAATAGTGTTGGAGGGCCTCTTTAAAGGCGACGCTTTAGGGTTCCCTAATTTTCTTGTAATGCTTTACCGGTTCGGGTGAGACTATATTTACACGCCTTCACGGGACCAGTTGCCAAAGTTAATCGTTCTACACACAAACACTCCCCGAAAAGAATTTTGGGTATGGCCCTAGTAGCTATCGAGAGGGATTATGGGATCGATGCAATTCATATAAGTATAGAGGAGAAGATGAAAAAAAAAAAGAGGCTGTTGACGCGAGATTCGCAACTAGACATTCCTGGTACGGTATACGCAAATACGATGATACCACTACTCTTTATACCCGCGGTCGTTGGACTTGTCAGTGAAGGCATCCCAACACTAAAAAAGCTTTTTTTTAATTACTGCCAAGTTTTCACGCCTAATTGTTACTTGTCGGCCTACGCGTTGTTAAGGAGGAATCTGTGGTCTGGAGGGCGCTGTTGTGCCTCGCCCAAGTTCCACGTGGTCTTCGCGGCCTGCTGGCACCTGGCAGCTGTTGATGAGTCAACCCTGCACCGGGACGGCGACGGACGCGGACAATCTGGAAAAACCACGTCGCCGGCTCCTCTTGACACAAAAGTCGTTGGCCAAGCTTTTGTCAGCCGCCGAGAGCAACACTCCGAAGCAGCGTCGACCCAGCAGCTGTACGGGGTATTCTGCCTTGCTTGAGTCAACCTGGCTGCATCAGGGAGCGACTTTGCGCATGGGATTCCACGTCATCTCACTGTGGTGCCACGCTGGCGCGTGGGGTCTCCCTCACCAAACAGCGAACTGGGCATGTCTTGCCCCTTTCCTAGGTTCAGAGGGAGGCGGGGTTTGGCTTTCCCTCTTCGGGGACGGAGAGGAAGACGACGATCTCATTGGAGTATCCTGCGCATAAATTTTCTTTGCAAGGGATCTTGGGAAGGCGGACGATGTATAAAACGCTAGCGCAGAGGCGCTCGTGGGTGATTCTCTTTTCATGTTGTACCACGCTACCATGTAAATACTGTATATAAACATTTTTTTCTCCTTCTCCGGCTTCTCTACTCGTCCTCTCCGGGGACTCGGATGGCCCGAGTCCGCACCACGCTACCCAAAGGCGCAACAGTGGCTGGCAGCTTATGGGATTCGCCTGCGTCGGCTGCATCGAAGTGGTGAGTGCCGCGTGTTTGCTCTTCTTTTCGCCAGACTCGTTAGCGCAGATGGTCGGTAACGTGGTAGGGTGATTTTGGTAAATTTTGATTCGCAGACCAAGAATTGGGTGGCTCGTGGGCAAAATTACCTTAGAAGAGAAACGGTGTGCATATCTAAGATGGAGAAGTTTAAGGTCCAAGAACTCCTCGAAATTTGTCAGGAGCTGAATATTTCGGTCGGCTCGGTTAAAAGAAAACAACAAATTTTGGAGCACTTGGGAAAAGAGGAAGTGAGTTTAGATATTCGCAACTAGACATTCCTGGTACGGTATACGCAAATACGATGATACCACTACTCTTTATACCCGCGGTCGTTGGACTTGTCAGTGAATCATCCCAACACTAAAAAAAGCTTTTTTTAATTACTGCCAAGTTTTCACGCCTAATTGTTACTTGTCGGCCTACGCGTTGTTAATGAGGAATCTGTGGTTTGGAGGGCGCGCACCGTCACTGAAAAATAGGAGCGGCTTAAACGTTAAAGAAGGAGAATTTCCGTAATGGCTCACCGTATTTGCGTTCCGTATTTCCATAACTCGATAGAAGGCTAATGGAGTGTTTTACAGCAGCGGAGGTTTATCGTACAGTAAGTACGGAGCTACCGTGTCATCATGGTCAGCGAGCAGTCGCGCGATTTGCTTACTTTGTGTGTATAACGTGACGAGATCACAAAAGTATAGCTATAGAGGTCTTGCAGGCTAAAAGAAGCAATACGTGACGAAGAAGACGATGCAGTATTTCCGTATTTACTGTACGGCATTACGTTCACTGCTAAAACACCCTAATATGCTTAAGCGCTAACGAAGCCTAGCTCTACGTCAAAGCATAGTTTATATAAAAAAAAAAACTAATCTCCCGCTGCGTCGACATTCGTGAATGCACTGCAAATCGAGAAGGGGGAGGAAGAAAAAAACAAACAAGAAAACTGGCAATGCCTGGGCGGAACGGCGGATATAATTGGAAGCCAACGTTGCACGACAGAAATAGCGTCCAGCCGAAAGCGTCGACGGCTCTGCTGCAGCTGATAAGAACGGCAAGATCCGCAACATTCGGGATATCCAGTTTCCGAACATCTCTGTTTATGTCACGTGTGTGTCTATAGCTATAGCGCGTTTTCTCTCAACCTGAGACGTTTAATGCTCCAAACGGAAGAGCAGCGTATGTCCACATCATTTACGTAAATATACTTATTCCATGTTTGTGTAAAACAGCGGTAGGCGCTGTCGACATACTCGGGTGCTCGTATATCGACGTCGCGGAGCATACGGTCTCGCTCAAGCTCGCCGCACCGCGGCGCTGCTCGGAGGTCACTTTACATTGAAATAAGTAAGTTGAAATAAGTAAGAGACGGTTAGAGTATTGGTGGCAGAAAATTAGAGAGAAAGGACAAAAATAAATATTGGAAAAATAAAATATGGACAGTGTGCCGTAAATGGCAGAGAACTTAAGCTGAAAATTTACCTTTTTTTCCATTAAGATAGAATTTATCGAAGTAGAGGCATTAGGCCAACATAAAAAGGAAAAAAAGGGTTTTTTTTTTTTTTTGTCGAGCCTGGTGGCATACTTGTCACCACCCCGTTATAAAGGGGACGCTCATAGCATCCATCCAGCATCCATCCATCCATTTACATGATGATATACAGCAGCTGGCGAATATATGCGGAAGGGAAGGTGAAGCTCTGGACTAGGATTCGTGTAACGAAGGGTGTGGTTTGATGGTATTCAATGATCCCTGTGATCAGACGGTGTCCATACAAGGCCAAGACATACCGAGGTAAGTGAATACAAGTACCTTGGAGTATGGGTAAATGAGAGTGATCGATACATGGAGGTACAGGAAAAAGCCTCGGCAGCAAAGGAAAGAGGAATGCGGCAATAATGAAGCACAGAGCGTTGTGGGGATACAATAGGTATGAGGTGCTTCGAGGTCTGTGGAAGGGTGTAATGGTTCAGGTGCTTACTTTGGGAACTCAGTGGTGTGCATGAGGGCAGAGGTGCAACTCGGGAATGGATGTAAATCAAAGGACTGTGGGACGCCTCGCGTTGGGTGCTCACGGGAAGACGACAAACGAGGCTGTAAAGGGCGATATGGGGTGGGCAGGTTGAGGCGAGGAAGCGCAGAGCAAAATAAGGTTCGAGAAAGGCTAAGAAATATGAAGGAGAGTAGATAGGCAAGAAGGTGTTCCGTTATTTGTATAGGAAGAGCGTGGACACACAGTGGAGAAAAAAAACTAGAAGACTCACTAGTAAATATACGGCTGGTATTGTGAGCCATATGTCAACAAAGAGCGTTAAGGGAAAAGTCAGGGAGGCGGAGAGGATTTACTGGATGGCAGCTATGGAGAAAAAAACCGGCTTTGAGTAACTACCGAAAGGGCAAAAATGAAATAAGGAGGGAGGCATTTTACGATATTCAAGGGGAAGCGCTTTACTGTTTGAAGCGAGATCGGGTTGCCTTAGAACGCGTAGTTATAAAGCAAGATTCGTAAAGAAGAAGAACAATGCACATGCTGCGGGAAAGATAAGGAAGACGGCGGACGGAGCATGTTCTGATTGAATGTGGAGATATCCACCCAGGTGTACGTTTGGGCACGAGCCTACAGGAAGCCTTGGGTTTTAGGGACAACAATGGAAAGCTGAACACACCCGCGATTGAATAAGTAAGAGACGGTTAGAGTATTGGTGGCAGAAAATTAGAGAGAAAGGACAAAAATAAATATTGGAAAAATAAAATATGGACAGTGTGCCGTAAATGGCAGAGAACTTAAGCTGAAATTACCTTTTTTCCATTAAGATAGAATTTATCTAAGTAGAGGCATTAGGCCAACCATAAAAAAAAGAAAAAAAGGTTTTTTTTTTTGTCGAGCCTGGTGCATACTTGTCACCACCCCGTTTATAAGGGACGCATCATAGCATCCATCCATCCCTTTACAGCTGCCGTGCCGCTTGAAAAAAATGCCTTATCAGCATGTCATCGATCACTCACTCACGTGATCATATGGCGGAGGCAAACTTTGGTCTTGGAGGACATGCTGCGACGACATCGCTACAGGCGCCTCAGCATGTCGACGGCGTCTACTGCTTTTCTTTTTTTTTACAAACAGAATACGTCTGTACGGTATCATCATCATCAGCCTGTCTACGTCAACTGCATGGACAAAGCCCTCTCCCATGTTCCGCCAGTTAACCCTGTCCTGTGCTTGCTGCTGCCAATTTATACCCGCAAACTTCTTAATCTCATCTGCCCACCTAACCTTCTGTCTCCCCCTAACCCGCTTGCCTTTTCTGGGAATCCAGTCAGTTACCCTTAACGACCAGCGGTTATCCTGTCTACGTGCCACATGCCCGGACCATGTCCATTTCCTCTTCTTGATTTCAACTATGATATCCTTAACCCCCGTTTGTCCCCTAATCCACTCTGCTCTTGTCTTGTCTCTTAAGGTTACGGTATAGACTGCCAGAAAAACCGCTTTAACGAGCGCTATTATTTTCGGTAAAGAGTTAGCTTTGATGCATTATACGTACAAACAAATGCGACAGCTTATTCAAGGCCATCACTGACGTTTCATTCTAGCGTCAGGGCCTGTATGCACAAAAACATCTTACGCGAAAGTATTCGTAAGAGACTATCTAGCCAATTACGACGCAGAAAATATCATTAGCGAAGCCGGCTGACCAATGCGAAAACGTACTTGCGAAATAGAAACCTTGTGAATTCGGCCCCAGGTCAGTTTATTTTCCTAAATGTCACATTATATTTGCCACACAGGCGATGGACAACTTGACCTAATAACATCAGTAAATTAGAGGAAAAGATAATTACGCATATTTATAAAAATGATGCGTTAGAACAATAGCAGGGGATTAATTCGGCAACAATGAATAAATGCCTGCAATAAATTTATGGCAACACACACTGGTAGCGATGACATGGCGGGAAAGGGTGTGTCTAATAATCCGTTTAGAGATAAAAAATAAAATAAAAAGGCAGATGCCTTAGCGTCGTTTTAAGACCTGTAATCAATTGGCCATTTGCCGATCACATCTTCGACATCGTTCGGGAGCTGCAGATCGCCGCTTGAATCAGCCGCGTAAAATTATTGCAGGCTGTTATGCCAGCGAGTCCTCGTCAAACGTCCGTGCCTCTGAAAAAGGCAATCTGGGTCAAGGCCAGCCCGCAGTCGGCCTGGCGCGATCACCTCGACGGCGTGAACACGCGCGGCGCCCCTCTGGCCCACGTGCAGTGAGTCAGTTGTGCACGTGACAGCGAGCCGGCGTCCTCATGTCAGGTGGTCTGACGCATGGCGCGGCGACCCCCATTGGCGGAATCTGCCCTGACGACCAGCGGCGCTTCTGATTGGACATTTTGGTTGGACCCGGTGTCAATAAAAGAAGCCCTGCGGCGCGTCGCGATCGGCGTTCCTATGAGCGAGGAGACCCCGTGTCGGAGTGCCGACATGTGTGTGAGTCAGCGGTCTTAGGCGAAAGGCTGACCTATGTGTTAGAGAGGAGAGTTCGGCTCTTCGAGTCTCTGTCGGCCCCAGTGCCGAAATTGTAACGCCTCTGTAAATATGCTGTACATAAACCTTGTTTAACTCACCGTCGTCTCGTCCGCTCGTCTTATCAGCTCTGCGCAGAAGCAGTCGCGAGCTGATAAACATACGCTACCAAACGGCTGGTGACCTTCCCGGCGGAGTTGAAAGCAGTGGCGCCTCCGGGGCCGTGTTGGCGTCGCCGTCTTTCGCAACAGTGGTGGCTTCGGCGGGATCGGTCCGTCGTGCGCAACAGTGGTTGGCAGCTGCGGGATCGGCCGGCGTCAGCGACATCGATGCGGTGAGTGCCTGATGTTTTCCCCTCAGTTCACCAGACTGCTCTAGCTCAGGTTGTAGTAGTTTAGAGAAGGGCTGTGTGAAGCATTAGAGTGAGCTTTGATCGTTTCAAGCAAAGTCGAAGTGCTTTGAAACCAAAGTTAATGCGGAGGGGGTAAACACGGGAGAGTGAAAAATTGCTTGCGCGTCTTGCTAGTTGACTTATAGTGGGTACGGCAAGTAAATTGTTAACAGGGGCAAACAGAAAGAGGCTAGTGTGAACGATGGAGAACCTTAAAGTGAGGGAACTCATCGAAATTTGTGAGGAACTCGGCATTACTTTGGGCCGTGCGAAACGAAAGCAAGCGATCCTTGAGATCATGAAGGATGAGGGAGTGTCGGCTGAGGAAGTCGATGAGGCCTGGGTGGATATTAAAGCACGCCGTGAGGAGGCTGAAAGGCGAGAAGTAGAAGCTCGCGAAGAAGCTGAAAGGCGCGAAGCTCGCGAAGAGGCTGAAAGGCGCGAAGCTCGCGAACGTGAAGAAGCTGAAAGGCGCGAAGCTCGCGAAGAAGCTGAAAGGCGCGAAGCTCGCGAACGTGAACAAGCTGAAAGGCGCGAAGCTCGCGAAGAAGCTGAAAGGCGCGAACGTCGCGAGGAGGCCGAGAGACAGGAGCGCCTTGAGATGAAACGACTAGAATTGGCAATCCTACAGTGTTCGCAGGCGCCTAGCGCAGCTTCTCCGACGATGCAGGTCAGCGGTATTAGAATTCGGGATCAACTGCCACCGTTCGTAGTAGGCGAGGACATGGCGAAGTATCTCGTCAAGTTTGAACACGTCTGTGAGCGAAATGCTTTGGAGCAGTCTCTTTGGGCGCGGAACCTGCTAGCTCTTCTTCCCGGCGAAGTGTCCGACGCGATAACTTGCTTGTCGAGGGAAGCGTTTGAGAGCTATGACGAGGTTAAGGAAGTGCTCTTGAGACGTTATAAGTTGTCACCCGAGGCTTTCAGGCAAAGGTTCCGGTATGCTAGAAAGGGGAATGAGTCACACGTTGACTTCGCGTTTCGTCTTAAAGCCGATTTGATTGAATGGCTCAAGGGCGAAGGTGTTTATGACGACCGCGATAAAGTGGTGGAATGCGTTGCATTGGAGCAATTCTACCGCTGCATCGAGGAGGATGTCAAACTTTGGCTGCAGGACAGACTTGGGGACGTACAGTTAAACAAGGCAGCTGAGTTAGCTGAGGAGTATTATACTCGCCGAAAGTTGCATAGCAGGGCAGCGCGCGTTGAAAAGGATGAAAGGAAAGAGGGCTTTTCAAGGAAACCTGATCAACGGAAACCCGCTCCGCACCGTAATTTCAAGAAGGACCCGTCTCTTACGAAGGACAGTGTAGGGGAAGGGCAAACAGAAGCGGAGAAATCGAGTGAGGTTTCTACCACACAGGCATCAGAACCGGAAAACAAACGGAAGCCGCTAATCTGCTACAACTGTAAAAAGGAAGGGCACATCGCGAGAAACTGTCAGGAAAAGTTTGCCTTCGCAACGATCCGAGAATCAGAAAAAAACATGCGGTTGTTGGAGCCGTATCTCCAAGAAATTAGGGTCAATGAGAAAACGTGCCGAGCACTTAGAGACTCAGCGGCAACCATGGACGTTGTCCATCCTTCATTGGTGTCTCCGGATGACTTCATAGGAGAATGCGCGTGGATCAGGCAAGTCGCCGAGGAGCAGAGTGTTCGCTTACCAATCGCCACCGTTGTCATTGAAGGCCCGTTCGGTAAGCTTTGCACCGAAGCGGCTGTGTCTGCCGCGCTGAATGGTCGTTTTTCTTATCTTTTCTCCAACAACTCGGAGCAGCTTCTCAAAGAGCAGGGCAAATCGTTCTTCCCCAACTTAGCGTGCATGGCTCCCACGCGATCGCAAGCGCGAAAGCTTTCGCGGAAGCTTGACTTGGTTCCATGCGGTGAACTCTCAAGTGACCTTGTCGGCGGGTCGACGGAACCCCAGAAAGGAAATTTTCCGCATGAGTCATGTGAGCAGTCACGCGAGCGGCCCGTCGCGGGAGCGGCCGGCGCGGTATGCGCTGGGGGAGACGACGTGGCGCCATTGAGTCAGAGCGAGAGGGTTGCAACGCTCTCGCCTGTAGCGGAAAGTTGGAGCGAGCTGCCGAGAGTTGATCGAGAGACGCTCATTCGAGGGCAGAGTGAGGATCTCTCGATTGAAGCGCTAGTGGAAAGCCAAATTGAAGCGCGAGTGGAAAGCCAGAAAAACGCGGCAAAAGTGCTGTCGAAGGAGCACTACGAGAAATCGGGGAAGAAGCGCGCTTTTGAAGTTGATAATCAGGTAATGCGGCTGCAGCCACCCAAAAGGAACAAGCTTGAGGTTGATTGGGAAGGGCCCGCCACAGTATTATCGAAGCCTTGCGATACAACTTATGAGGTGCAAGTAGGAAGGCGGCAGAACAAAATTTACAACTTGATGAAACCCAATGTTCAACATCAAGCGGTCGTAAATCAGCTGTTGAAGGCTTCAGAGGAAGAGGGAGCAGAAAATTTGAGTTCTAGTGAGGTGATCGAAGGGGGATCGAAAGTAATTTGGGAGCAGATAAACCTAGAGCCTAGCTTAAGTGAAGGAGGACCTGAGAAAGAGGACCTGAGAAAGATTGGTTCCGAGTTTGAAGACGTGTTTTCGGACCGCCCCGGAAACATGAGGGTGATCGAACACGATATCGAGCTAAGCGGTGAGGAGTCAATCAGTAGCAAGCCGTATCGTTGTTCCCCTGTGCAACGTCGCAAGTGTGAGCCGCTCTTGGTGCCGCATAGGTATCGTCGCCTAAAAGTGGCCGGTTACTGAGGTGGAGCATGTTGCTCCACAGCGCAACTTTGACGTTCGCTAAAGAAAAAAAAAAGGGAAAGGTAAACGCTAATGCAGGTGCATTGAGCAGTGCGTTCCAGCTAGTAACTTCTCAACCTTTCGGTTTCTCGCTGGCGATTCGGGGCAAAATTTTGACCTCATCACGACCTGGGCTGAGCGCTCTCGTTCAGAGTGATCTCAAGGGGCCAACTTTGTGGTATTCTAATTCGTTACGTTGTTGTACGTGGGAAAAAAAATTGAGTTGTCATTTTAAGAGTCTTGTGTCCCACATGTGCCTCTTGATGTAGAGGGAACAAAATTCCGATAGACACGTAGATAGGTATATGTTGTACTATACTTTGTCTGGTGTTCTGTCGGGTGACCGAAGGCACTTGCGTGTGTCGTGTGTTGTCTGTTGTCGAACCGTTCTTAGCAAGTTGCAGAACCATCGACAAGTGCTGAAACCGAAGATGATCAGAAGAGACGAGTGAAGCTGGTCGACAAGTTGTGGCGACAAGCCAGTGGAGCTGGGATCCGTCGTCAAAATTGGGATGTGTTCCCGGAACAGTCTGGAGCTGTATTCTCCCCATGGCCCTGGAGGCGAACCTGGAGGGACCTGGCGAACGAGCGCACCTGACATCCGAGCCCCGTGGAAGCAGCTCGTCTTTCCGGTGCATTGTCTGGCGGCGGGGGTGCTGTTATGCCAGCGAGTCCTCGTCGAACGTCCGTGCCTCTGAAAAAGGCAATCTGGGTCAAGGCCAGCCCGCAGTCGGCCTGGCGCGATCACCTCGACGGCGTGAACACGCGCGGCGCCCCTCTGGCCCACGTGCAGTGAGTCAGTTGTGCACGTGACAGCGAGCCGGCGTCCTCATGTCAGGTGGTCTGACGCATGGCGCGGCGACCCCCATTGGCGGAATCTGCCCTGACGACCAGCGGCGCTTCTGATTGGACATTTTGGTTGGACCCGGTGTCAATAAAAGAAGCCCTGCGGCGCGTCGCGATCGGCGTTCCTATGAGCGAGGAGACCCCGTGTCGGAGTGCCGACATGTGTGTGAGTCAGCGGTCTTAGGCGAAAGGCTGACCTATGTGTTAGAGAGGAGAGTTCGGCTCTTCGAGTCTCTGTCGGCCCCAGTGCCGAAATTGTAACGCCTCTGTAAATATGCTGTACATAAACCTTGTTTAACTCACCGTCGTCTCGTCCGCTCGTCTTATCAGCTCTGCGCAGAAGCAGTCGCGAGCTGATAAACATACGCTACCAAACGGCTGGTGACCTTCCCGGCGGAGTTGAAAGCAGTGGCGCCTCCGGGGCCGTGTTGGCGTCGCCGTCTTTCGCAACAGTGGTGGCTTCGGCGGGATCGGTCCGTCGTGCGCAACAAGGCGGGCGCGATAAGCATCTCTATCGAGAAAGTGTGTATATAAAGCTTGACAAATCCAATCGTGTCGCATTAAGGGTTAACGCGTGGTGCAGCTACCGTCTGCTGAGTAAACATGTGCACTTTCCCAACGTAGACAAAAAAGAATAGCGAGAACACACTCTTTATATATAGCGATTCCGGATGACGTTTGTTACTTACGTATAATGCATATTTTAATGCTTAGATTTTCTTTCCGCGCGCCTTCTTCTTTAACGCTTGTAAAGTGCGTCGTATAATGGCACACTATGTCAGCGCAGCTATGCTTTTTTTTTTCCTTCTTTGATGCAGCTTTTTCTATTGAATGCGTTTCTAAAGCATACGCGTTTCATGAACGACAGGTTCGTTCAGTCAGCCAGGCTCTAAGACCAACTCGGCCGATAAACTTTCTTTACTATTCTTCTTTAACTTGGAATCGTGCCATCGGCGCTTCTCTTTTCAGTCGTTAGGAGTGTCGTCAACTAACGCAACGACAAAAAGGAAGAAAAAAAAACATTAAATAATGGAAAGACAGAAAAAGAAAACTCGTCATTCCACACGATTTTGCCTCCTTTCTCATCGCTGTTAACCAGACACATAAAGGCACCAGAGACTTCCTTACGTTGTAAACATGGCCTCCCCAACAGCGGCCACCTGTTTGTTTATACAGTATTATCGACACGACGACCCGAACCGTGTCATTCACCGCTTGCGTGAGTAAAGCAAAAAAAAAAAAAAATACGTATTATGGAGGAAAAACAAAACGCGTTGGGTTAAAGAGCCCTCTCGCGCCGTAGAAAGCAAGGCTCCGAGTCCCTTCTCCTTCCTGAACGCGTGTAATAGCTTGTCGAGAGCGCAACGCGTTGAGGAAAAACCAGTTTCTGCTGCACCGCCGGCAACACCACTTCGCAATCGCGAACTAAACGAGAAAAAAAAAAATGGAGGGAGGGAGGGAAACACACCGAATCACTTGCCTCGCCGGCCACCGTCAGGTTTGTTGTGTATCCATAGGCGTATCCTTCGAGCACTCAAACACTGGCGCAAGCACTTGTAGCACGCACTACGAGCAGACTATACAAAGACACATCTGGAGGGACACGCTCTCTATCGACACGGATGGGAATATAACAACGCCCCTCCCTCTTTCAACTCCTTTCCCCTCTTGTTCTTTTCTTTATCCTGATTATGTACGGCAGTACCCAGTACAAGACGCACGAAGTGATGTCTGCACAGCAGATCGAGGCAGTGTGCACACAACGCGTAGATGGGGCCTTTCTTTCTCGAGGAGTTGCACTTGACGCAGCGGAACAATGTGCACCCACGAGGGAGTGCACTTGGAAGTGTGGCAGCTTGGGCTAGTTGGTATGGCATGACGATGGTTATAGCGCGAGAACAAAACGACGACACGGAGACAAGAAGGACTTTCGTGTCTTCCGTGTCCTTCTTGTCTCCGTGTCGTCGTTTTGTTCTCGCGCTATAACTATCGTCATCGTTAGTGCACTTGGGTTTTAGTTCGACAGAGCTAGCTGAGAGAGAGGATGAGTGAACGAGGGTGTCGCTATGAGAAGGAGCAGTAACCGCACCGGTTAAGGCCTGACCAGACGTTAGCGTCGCAGCGTGTCGGCGCGTGGTTTTATGACGCGGCGCGCGCCCTCTCCCTACAAAGAGCGAGGGCGCGCAGCTTCGCCTATATAGCCACGCGCCGCCCTTTCTCTTCATATAGGGAGAGGGCATGGTGCCGCGTCATAAAACAACGCGCTGAGACGCTGCGACGCTAACGTCTGGTCAGGCCCTAAAGCGTTCGCCTCTAACGTGGTACGGTCAGGGTTCGATTCCCATGCAATGCCGCCGGGCAGCCGGAGGTTCCCCAGACTGGCGATTGTTGGGTGGGCACTCATTTCTAGAGAACTCGCCACTGTGGTCTCGCTGGACTCGAAGGTCGCCGGAGCGAAACCAGGCCGATTTTTCGATGGAGAAAAAAAAAAAATGCTTGAAGTACATGTGCTTAGCAATATGGTTGATTGTTCGGATTGGTGATACATGATTGTTTGTAAGAAAAGCGCACCACATAGACGTGGACAGGATAGACAGGGACAAACGCCTACTACCAACTGAAAGTTTATTCGGAAAGCTGTGAAATATATACTCACAGATGAAACAATATCGTAGGCACATATGATAAGACCAAATCGTGGGCGTTGGTAAGGTGGGGCTAACATACATATATATTCTATCGGTTTTGTTATTCGGTTTGTAATTAGGTCTTATCGTATGTGCCTACGAAATCGTTTCATTTGTCAGTATATATTGCACAACTTTCCAAATAAACTTTCAGTTGGTATTAAGCGCTTGTCCCTGTCTACCCTGTCCGCGTCTATACGTAGCGAGCTCTTATTCCAAACAACTATGCACTTAGATTTAGGTGAACGTTGAACAGACACAGCTGCTCGAAGTTTCCGGAGACCTCCGCTACGGCGTCCGTCAAAATCATATCGCGCATTTGGTACACGTTAAGGGAAGCTTTGGTATCAACACTTTAATCTTTTTCTAGATAAGGTGGCTCTTTTCTCGTTGTTCTCCCACTTTCCCATACCTCTCTGTGATGCTGGGCCGTCTTTCGTAACCTAAAGACACATTTACAGCAGCAAACTGTCCCCCGCGGTGACACAGTGGCTTCTGTGGTCGGCTGCTGCATGACTCGAACGTCGCGAATTCGATACAAGCCACGCGGTCACGTGCATCGTAGTCACATCGTGGTTTTCTGGCGCGCAAACCCCCACAAATCATTATTACGGCAGTAAAATGTCCCACAAAGTGGTGTAAACCTCGGCCAGCGTTTGAAAAGAGGAGGATGGAGAATTAAACGTGGATGTAGAACAAAACAACAAAGTAGATGATACAAAAAGAAGCGCTTCCCGTCAAGTGTTAAGACGTGCGTAAATTCCCTAGACGTTTTCTTATTTCTATGGACTTTGGACGTTTATATTGTAACTCGTAACACGTGGTCTTTCCTGTACCCGTCTCGGCTTTTTCCTTCTTTTTTTTTCTTTTTGGTGCTGTACTTTAGATAGTGCACATTGTGCGCCCGACAAAAAGAGAGAAACGCCGAAGAAGTGGCGAAAAGTTCGCCTATGACGTGATGCACAGATGGCAGTTCTGCCTACATATATAGCGCTCGTTCTCGTGTGCCTTTCTGTATACGTATGTGTATCTATCACCTCTCAAGAAAATGTCATTGAGATATATTATTTCTATTGAACAACCGGTGTTGCTTCGACTTTTTAGAAGTTGTACGGACCAGTTTCAGGGATACTAGAACAAAAAAGAAGAAAGCCTCGGATGTACAAAAGAAAAAGAAAAGTTCGAAATCAAATAGATAATAGCCATTAAATCCTCAGTAAGAAGCCCAACACCATTTATGTGTGAAAGGTGTCGAAAGGTGTCGATCTGCTTTTCAGGAATTGCTCTTATCACCGTGGATAAGTGCGTGTTTGGAATTGGTGATAAGAGCCTTCCGGCGGACTGAGAGAAAACAAAGATACAGAGCCATTTGTTCTGGTTTTGACTAACCAGCACGTTATCTGGCGACCGTTATCTTAGTTATCGTAAGCAGAATGGGTAAAAGAAATACTAAACGCGTTTCACGGGCTTTCACTATTTGCTTACTATTGCCTCGCGACTACACATTTAGAGGTCTATAGATACGACAAGCAGATCATGCTTAATTTCCGATCAGCCTGCTGTCTGTCATAAGGAGCAGCCGGTGCTATATGAAAACGTAAACGTATTCTAATCAAACTACAATTAAAAAAAATTCGTATGTACTTGTTGAAGACGGCTGTTGGTAGACAGGTGTCATACACAAGCTTATAGGGTTATACATAAGATGGCAAGTTTATATAGGATAAGAAAGCAGTCACGTGTATGTCGGAACATAACGATACGAATGCGCTATCGCACTGTGTGCATGTTGCTGGCGAGACAACTGATAGGAAATGTACGCGTCGATGAATCAGTTTAGTGTTGGTCGAGTCTTATCCATCGGAGTATTCATCAGGTGAGTAAAAAAAAAGAAAAACGATAAGCCTAGAATCTAGAGACCTATAGTCTTTGCGCACCACGTGTACAACTATAGTGAGGCAGCATACTGACGACAGCTTAGGAGCATACTGACCCTTCACGCGTACTATACGTGTACGCTGTCCCAAGGTGTGTTGACTCGGCTCTCTGGATTTCGTGCCGACCGGTTGTGCCCCCGCGATCTCCGGTGACAGCGCAGCTCTTGCCGACTGGCTTGCCCTACGACATCTCCTGACGCCGACAAGAGCTCTCGCTGAGTGGTGCCCCGTCCTCGGACTTCTGCGACCGTGTCCATCTTTCCTATCTGTTTAGAGAAATTTATTCTCACAGACAGTGAACATCAATTACAATCCAACAGAACATTGCGACAGAACACAACATCCACAGACACACCAAAAGTTGTTACAAAAAGATATGTGTACATATGTAAACGGAACACAACATACACAACTTACCCAACTAAACGGGAATTGTTACAAAAACAATGTCTACATATGCACAATACATGGTAAACGAAGAACACACAAATGAAATGTAGAGATCAATATGTCAGATATTTACATAGTATTTACAAGGTATTTGTATGAGTACTAAACAAAGATTAACCTACCAATACTTCTCCTTGCTTCAGGGTGTCGCAGTCTCTGCGCCATGTTCTCTCCTTCCCACTCTATATCTCTATACCTTTAATGTTATTCTTTTCATCCCTCCTTACCCCCATTTCTCGTGAGCTACTGTTGATGTGTCGCACTTTGACGCAGACAGTTACGGGGCTCACTTTTATCTTCTTTTCTCTCTTAAAGGGGCCCTGAAACACTTTTTTAAGTAACCGTGGAATGAATTCAGTGTAAGAGCTTATTGCCTCACGAATTCAACGCCGCAAAAAATTTAAGAATCCGTCCAGTGCGAGTGGAGTTACAAATGTTTGTCGCATGCTGCTATTGCATTCTATCTTCTATCGTCCCGACGAAAGCGCTGGAAGCTAAGCAGAGAGGGATGGCAGGGCCCCAGAAAAACGTCACGCGCGCCTCGTGACCTTGAGTACTTTTTTTTTTTCTTCGAATGCGCGGCTCCTTTAGTGTGATCGCGCGCGCGCGCGTGGACAAGAAGTGGCCTTCCGCGCCGATCTCTGAACGAGCAAGCGCGCCATGTTCAAATCAGCCAATGGCTGATAGATGGGCTTACTACGTGTGATTTTTGGGCACATTGCGTGATTTGTCGAGAGAAGAGAAAGAAATGTTAAGCTGACCTTGATAATTTGTTGTGAATTCCAGGCCGCGTGCAGTGCTATATTATTTGGTTCGCGCGTTGTCGGGGGTCTCTGCTACCGATCGGCAGCGCTTTGTGACCATGCTCAAAAAGTGTTCACATAAGAATCACATAAGAAAAAGAGGTGCGATTGTTGCCGTATAATACACTGACGCCGGTGGTGTTATACATCAGGGCTCGCTCTCCATCTTCATTATTCGGAAGATCCCTCTGAGCATCATCATCATCATCATCATCATCATCATCATCATCATCATCATCATCATCATCATCATCATCAGCAGCAGCAGCAGCAGCAGCAGCCTGACTACGTCCACTGCAGGACAAAGGCCTCTCCCATGTTCCGCCAGTTAACCCGGTCCTGTGCTTGCTGCTGCCAATTTATAACCGCAAACTTCTTAATCTCATCTGCCCACCTAACCTTCTGTCTCCCCCTAACCCGCTTCTTAAATGGTTACTTAAATGACAACAAACAAAATTTTGCCTCTGCACGCCATTCCAGTATAAGTCAAAGGCACCCCAGTAAGAACATCGCTGCATAACCCCTCAAGTGGGGATTGCACAGAGATATTTCCTTATCGTGCTTCAAGAGCTCTTATCAAACTCTGTGGGAAACAGACCTCCTTGACACGTTGTTTCCTCTTCGAGAGCTCAAACAACATAGCGCCAGCACTCACACGCACACACACACATACACGCGCCTTTTAATGTTACACCGTGAATGTTACACCGTGAAAAACCTTTTAATGTTACACCGTGAAGGATGCGACTTTTCGACAGCTGCTGCAACAACTGCAGGTAATAATTTTTGTAGCGTAACACTTCCTTACGCTGTGGGAATGGTCGGTGGTATGAATTATGCAACAGCCTCAGAAATGGCTTGACCGGCTTGGAAAGGTTCTCGCTATTCAACATGCGTATATATACGCCGTCTGTCTCATCTTTGCCAATTGCCGATAAATGTAGCGCGGCTAATATCAGCGTCATTAGCGATGTGTACGTCATTACACAGCGTACGTAGCTTGGAGTAAAATACGCGATAGATGTTCAGCGTCATTGGCGTTATGTACGTCATTATACAGCGTACGCTAGTTTCGAATGAGATACGCGAGAGATGTGTCACAATTAAGAGAACAAAAGCGGGAAGAAAGAGCACAGAGAGAAAAAGAAATGCGCCAGTGATCGACGAGTGCGGTTGTTTGCTGGGTAAGGAAAACAAAGGAAGCTAAAAGGCCCGGCATTATAGGAGCGAGCCATAAAAATCTGCTTTCCGGTCGTAAAAGCTATTGTCAATATGTTTGTCCCTTTTGAAGTGCGACAACAGAAGTCAGAAAATGTATCCAGCTGCTGACATGTGCGTATATAGTAAACAACTTAAGGCTATCGAGCTCAATGCTATAATCTTCGATAACTCAAATTCAATTTAATTGTCATTTCAGAAAAGAAATCAAGAGCTTGCTTTCTTTTTTATTTATTTATTTCAAATAATTTCATCTTCGTATTGGCTATAGACGTAATCCGTTGAGGCATGCATATGTCATTTGGGACGCTAATTTATTGTGTGCACTCCCACTGTGTTCGCACTGGACATGCGTTTCGATAATGGCTGTATGTGAAGAGGCTGAAAACGTGAGAACATGCCAACAAGCAAACAAGTGAGTGAACGTGTCAACAGACGAACTAGCGATACACAATTCAAATATATGGCAAATGAGTAAGGCGACCCAAAGATCGCTCTTCGAAGCCAATTTCGCGCATACAGATGTACACAAGTGTACTAGAGGACGCGAGGATGACAGCTGCGACCATTTAAGTTGGTATAAATCATGGGCGTCGGCAGGGAAGTGCAAAACGGGAACTTGCCCCCCCCCTCCCTCAAGCTACACGACCCCCCCCCCCCCAAGGCCACACCACAGCCCCCCCCCCCTTCTGACATGATGCAACAGAAAAATGCGCACCAACCAAGGCAAAAGTCTCCCGACGCCCGTGGCATAAGTAGCATCACGTTAGCTTTCGTTTCAGGTCACTATTTGTATACATCGAACTATATCCTAATCGTCATGTTCCGTTTGCGTCAAGAAAATACACAAACTGAAAAAGGGTCAACCCGAAAAATAAAGAAACAACTAAAAGTTTTCTGTTCAAAGAAGCGCTGGCCTGCCAGACAATCAAGCCGTGTTTATGTTGTTGCACTCAACCGCTAGAGTTTTATAGCAGAGGTGCGCTAACATACTCTCATGCCTTTAAATGATTGCAACATAGTCATGGAAATGAGGCCCAACTTGTAATGTAATCTCGTATCTTATGTAACGATATGGTGACACCACTGTATTCGCAGATAACTTATCAATGTCAGGAAGGTTTTTCGAATAGAACCTACGCTAACAGAAGATTACAGTAAAAAAAAAAAAAGTGTACGCCTTCACGGCCAATGGAGTGCGCGTGAAAGTATAGGCGAACTACAATGATTTATTCGTCCACATGTAATTGCATTTTCCCAAGAAATATTGACCTATAGAGTAAGAGGAAATAAATGAGTCATCTCGTTGATCTAAAATGGCTACGAGTATACTGGAGCGTACAAACGAAGCACCTTAACTGTAATGCAGCTATAGATGATCGTCATTCAAACGTAGACCGAACCATATACAAGGGCTGGGAACCAATGACGTAGCCTAAGGAGGGGGGACATTGTTGTTAAGGGGGGGGGGGGCATGCATAGCGCGCATTGTTCTCGGACGGTCACATTACGGAAACAGTGGTATTCGTGGTAAGCGTGACATACGGTAAACTAAACTGTACTCATTAATACGGAAAATCTGATAACTCGGACTTGTCATCTATAGTCCTGGAAAGCCAATGCATTACTTAATGACAACATAAAACTCGGTATTTTGTTCATAATAGGTCGCATCCGAGTGAATCCGGACGATCGTTGGAGCGCGCCGAGCGTGCAAGGCACCGCAAGCGTGCGACGCGAAAGAGCGAAATTTTCGTTGCGGACATAAAGTTCCGTGTTTGCGGACAACCGAAACGAGGCGGCGCAGTGCCGATTCTCATCGTAGTCAGCACTAACCATATAATGACATGCAAGAAAGCACATCATGCTTCATTATCTTCAGGCCAATGTGCATTTGCCATCATTCTCGGACGCGGCCGCATTGAGAACGAAATCGCAGGATGATAAAAAGTTGTCGCCTTTGCAGTGCTTCTATTTACGTGTTCATCTACAGGAAATGAAGGTGCATTGATGTAACAGACACGTGTTCATGGTTTTCATGATACCTTCGACAGTTCAGCTAATTCTGATTATCTTTTCCGGTCCCGTGAAATATGAATTAATGAGAATTTACGGTATTAACGTTGAAAATCGCTTCTATACACTCTGAAGAAGCGTTCCGAACCTGTAAATACGTGCGCCCACCGTATCTATATGGGGAAACTGGACTGAATTCAGCGTGCAGCATATTGTGACCGCGCTTGAGGCGCGAACGTGATTGACCAGATGATGGCGCAGTTTTTTGCACGCATCACCGCATCTGAGCTGACCAGACGACCTTCCGAAGACACGATTATTCCCTTCAACCCTCTGTTGCGTGCATATACAGTAAAACCGGTCGCCTCCTTCCGGTTCACCTTACAGGTTCTTCATGTTTTACTTATTTCTCTGTATATCTTGTTTTCACTCATGCATGAGTTTATGCTCAAGGCTGGCAAGTATACTCGCCGTTTCTACGAAAGTTATACATATCGGCTTTTTCTTCGCAATTCCACCGAGATTGAGTGCGTTTATACTCGCCCTTTATGTATCATCGATATTTCGTAGGTGGTCGTGGTTGGTGGTGGTTGCGTACCCATGATACCGCGATCGCTTCGATCGCAGTATGCCGGAGAAAAGCCACCGTGCGAAGGTGACGCTGATAATATATACTGTAAGCACGAATGAATCACCACCGCTGACCCACTCGTTGGATAGATCCCAGCAGGCACAGCGCATATTTTCTGTTATAAAGCTATTTACGAAGTTTTTTTCCCTCCTTTTTTAAAGGCTCGCAGGCATTTTGTGTAAACAGTCCCATCGTTATAAAAACAGTTATAAAACGGTTATAAGCCCGGCTGGGACGTGCAGGCGTCAAATAACACCTGTAATCATGTGACATATTACCTCGCGCTTCTCTTTATATAGCACTAACCCAACTGCAATAAAGATGTTTTCCACCCGACTGCTGGCCTCACTGCATTTTTTTTTTTTTCTGTTGCGACTGCATTTACTATAGGGTGCCTTCACCTGATTCTGTGGCTCCACTTATCTAAGTGCTCTTTGCTTTGTTCATGCGCGCGGCACATGTGGACAGTCTCTTCCTACGTCGGGTATTCCGCTATCAGTCTTTGGTGGAGGCTCTTATCCAGTTGTGCCCAAAATGATGCGGCTGCGCAACATGCGGTCTTCCAAACTCCCGAATTCACAGTTCTTCGCTAACACACGAAGTTCTGTTAGCCGCTCGTTAAATGGTTCGCCTGCCTTTCGGTTTCAATTGAACCGAAAAGACATTCTTGAAATGTCAAGTTGGTCGCGGGCCTGCAGGTGCTTTTCAAATTTCTTAGTCAGAACTTCCTCATCATTTCTGTCTTCCGCCTCCTCGAACATGAAAAAAATACCATATGCCTTTCGAGCTTCTTCGCCTCTGGTAACTAGCAAAGTGGCTACTTGAACATCCTTTGGCTGTTCGTTCAACTCCAGCGGAAAACAGCATAAACTCACCTTTTCAAGTTTTTCAGGCAATTCAAGGGTCCTGTGAGGCATACATGGGCTTCGGGGGTGGTAATAACGCTGACGCTATCGATGGATCAGCCGGGTTCCGCTGCTACCATGTAGCGAGGACAGCAGGCGGGTGAACAACTTTATTGCAGTTGGGTTAGTGATATATATATAAAGAGAAGCGTGACGTAACATGTCACGTGATTACAGGTGTTATCTGACGCCTGCACATCCAGCCGGGCTACTACAACAACATCAACTACTACTACTACTACTACTACTACTACTACTACTACTACTACTACTACTACTACTGGACATCAAATGCTGGCGGTGCATGCTGGAATTTGATTCCCAGTGCACGTGCCACCACGTATTTTCCGACGGCAAGAAGAGCACCGGCGCTCGGTATTGTGGGTATTCAGAGGTCATGAGCCGCAAAAACCCAATCTTGGATAGTTTTCGCTTACAGTGTAGCCGCCCCCTCCCATGCTGTCATGTACGCATTTTTATTTAATGTAATGAGCTGAATAAGGCGTTGCCGCATGGTTTCCTTGGTCGCAATACAAGAATATGCAGCGGCCTCTTGTTCACATAACGGTGATATGAGTGCCATATTTTCTCCCCCCCCCCCCCCCCCAACTACGCGGAGCCGTGCCGTCTTTCGGGTTGCGCACTTCTTTTGCGTCCTCAAATCACTCAACGATAAGAAACAACAATGATAAAGAGTAATTTGAAACAACAAAAAGTACAACAATGTGTCAGCCAGGACTCTCTCCTTCCATTTCTGAAGACGAGATGGACGTGGAATTTTCCTTAACGTGTTCCCTGCGCAGCATCCCCAACCCCGAGATATCCAGTCCACACTTAAATTGGGTCCCCGTGCAGTCGAAAGGGAAAGGTGAGTGCTGCATAGCACCGGCAAACGGCTTTGACCTCTTAACCTTCATCGGCTGCATTCCTGATAATTTTCAATGGGAAACAAAGTATATATCAATGACCTGATTTTCCTTGATGCTCCAGGAGCGACTCAGTGTCACTCAGAACAGCACGCGGACCAAAGGAAATTCCAGCAGATCACACGAACTGTCGGAAGCGATTTCACGCGAGGCAGTCACCTAGCTATAGCAGGTGCCTATGCCCCTTTTTTGTTTGTTTGAGTCAAGCATTACGAGGTGGATCGCCGCTTTTGCCCAAATTTAGTGACCGTATATGGAGGGCTTACCGTTTGTGGTGTTTCTCATGCACGTTTCTGCCCGCCCATCTTTTTAACACAATTACCAGGCATGTTTATGTATAGTTTGTACTCCGACGTAACGCCGGCATTCACGTTACAGCATAGACGTCAGCCTCATCACAAGGAAGCACACGTCACAATGCGAGCATTTCATAAGCACAGCGGTCGTTGAAGTATTCTCCCAAAGAAAAGCTTAGCTCTTGCTATACCGTTGAGTAATTTGTATGCTATGTTAACTGAACTGTTATAAAGCGTTCATGATTGATATGTGGGATTTAACGTCCCAAAAGCCACCATATGAGAGACTCTGTAGTGGAGGGCTCCAGTGATTTCGACCACCTGGGGTTCTTTAACCTGCACGCAAATCTGAGCACACGGGCCTACAACATTTCCGCCTCCATAGGAAATGCAGCAGCCGCAGCCGGAATTCGATCCCGCGACCTGCGGGTCAGCAGCCGAGTACCTTAGTCACTAGACCACCGCGGCGGGGCGTTATAAAGCGTTCAGCAGCTGGCACTGTTGCTACGACATGACACATGTGTATAAAAATTTTCTCCCTCGGAGGCCGCTGCAAGCATCTGCGTGGCTCTATAAGTAGGCCGCCATGACGAATTCTATACGGCGATTTTCTTCGGAATTTTCGGCCCACCGAGAATGTCGCCTACGCCGGACACGAATTTGCTGTGATAGGACGTTTTGATGCTAACGCGTCAACCACAGATCATTCGCAGCTTATTCATTTCATTTATTTATTTGCGCAATACTGCAGGCCCAAAAATGGGCCCAAGCAACGGGCGAATGTACGAGAAAATGCCGGTAGATAACGCGAAACACGAACATGTATACATTAGAAAGTGTCAAGAATACATATTGAGCAAGAAATAGCCCAAATAAATTTAAAACAAAAATGAAAATAAAAAAGTTGCGACAGAGTAGTAACCCAGTAAAATAAATGCAACGATTTAGCATATATACTTCAAACCAAGGCCACGTTGACAAGCGCGTGTTATACGTAGTTACACGTAAAAAAATGAAGAATTAAAAAATAACTTTAAGAATACGCCCTTGGCCAGAGAACACCGGATAACCGATCAGTGTAGGTATAAAAATAGCAAATGAATGATTGTAAAATCAAATAGTTACACGTTGTAAAAAATTGGCGTTGATGATAAATGTGAAAGAAAGGTCTTTTTTATATTTTATTACTTGAAGACGAAAAGGAGTGATCACGAGCATTAGCCCAACCACGAGAGCTTAATTGATCGATTGATTGATTGATTGATTGATTGATGTGCGGGGTTCAACGTCCCGAAACCATTACGAGACACGCCGTAGTGGAGGGCTCCGGAAATTTCAATCTCCCGGAGTTCTTTAACGTGCACCCATATCTGAGGACACGGGCCTATACAGCATTTTCGCCTCTATTTAAAATGCAGCAGCCACAGGCGGGATTCTATCCCGCGACCTGCGAGTCAGCAGCCGTGTACCTTAGCCACTAGACCACCGCGGCGGGGCCAAACCACGATAGCATTTCAATCCGTTGACGGTCAACTGAAAAGAAGGCCCGAGGACGCGGGTTCGATTCACGTCCGTGTCGGTCCCATTTCGACGTAAATAAATCAGGGAAAAAAAGGAGCATGTACTGAGCAGTAAATATTATATAAGAGTACATCGCTTGGCGGAGTTGTATTAAAATAGTGACTCGTAGGCAGGCTCTAACATTTTTGCACCTGTGTCACATTCGGGTTATACAGTATGCAACGAACCCCGCCGTGGTGGTCTAGTGGCTAAGGTACGCGGCTGCTGACCCGCAGGTCGCGGGTTCGAATCCCGGCTGCGGCGGCTGCATTTCCGATGGAGGCGGAAATGTCGTAGGCCCGTGTGCTCAGATTTGGGTGCACGTTAAAGAACCCCAGGTGGTCGAAATTTCCGGAGCCCTCCATACGGCGTCTCTCATAATCATATGGTGGTTTTGGGACGTTAAACACCACATATCAATCAATCAACAGTATGCAACGAAAACGGCAACACTTTTTGTGCTAACGCGTAACGTCGTGTGAACTGGCTAGAAGTATACTTCGTTGCTTCAGTAAAACTTGCTGTTGGGCTGGTTGGGGCATGTTTCAAGAAAATCAGGCGAGGCAAACCACCGGGAAAGAGTAGGCGAAAGGAAATGTTCTTGATTAATGTAGGAAAGTCTTTAGGATTTCAGAATTGGTTTTACGGAAAATTCGTTGTTCTCGACGGTCAAGAAATACAAATGTGGCGTTCAGAAGATGAGTCTCACGGGGGAACCCTTGCAAAGGGTGTCGCCTCCCCCCAACTTCAACACAAAAGGAGTCCCTTTGACACGCTCCCCCCCCCCCCCCCCTTTTCGCTCGAAGATTTACACCACTTATTTCTGGACTCGGTGTTTAGCAGGCGACGGCATGGCGCCTATTACAAACAAGCACCTTCCTAAACCCGATTGCTTACAGTCATTGCTATCCAGGTCTTTACTCTGACAAAAGTAAACCGTGCAATCGGCGGGTGGACCTCAAACACATGATCTGGGCTTGTTCTAACCTCGTGAAGGGGCCAAACACCAAATATTTCAAACGCACAGCAGCGGGAGACCGTGCTGCTTAGCTCAAACATCCAGGACCAGCTGCAAGTTATCAGGCAAGCCGAAGATGCCGCTAGGCCCAAGGACTCTTAGCTGCCATCTAGGGAAGAGGATATAATTCGTCAGAAGGCGTTTTGAATAACGTTGTTTCTCTCTCTCTCGGTTTTTAGCGTTCGTCGTAGCTTTGATGCGTAAGCGAGAAGTGAGTGCGTCATCGGAAGCCCACCCACGCTCGCGTCAACGCGTGCTGCTCTGCTGCGAGACCTTTCCGATATGGCAACCCGTCGCGCTCCACCTCGGCGTCGTCATTGTCATTCCGCTCTGTCGTGCGTAGTTCAACGGCCCGAAAAAAAAGTATAGATGTCGTGACGCACGCAATTATTAGAGAGAAGCTGTCTTCGCGGACTATGTGTGTGGTGTTCACTAGAGGTCTCGCGAACGAAGAGAAAGGAGGAGGCTCGTGAAAGAGTGAAAGAGAAGAAGAATTTCGTTGGTTAATTGAAGGAAGCACCCCTGAAGGTCTCGGTATCAAATCCCGTCTGCGGCGGCCGTATTTCGATGGAGGCGAAATGGTATATTGGCCCATGTAATTTAGGAACACCCGGAGGCGGAAAGTTTGCGGAGCCTTTTTTGTGCGTCCCTCATAATCCCATTACGGTTTTGGGATGTTAGACTCTACAATTATTATTAATTAAGAGAGCACCGCTTCAAAACCGGCTGGGCGCTCCACCGGTCACGAGTGGGTCCACGTGTGCGGTAACAACATTACAGATATTTTATTGAAGCTTTCATTCATTCATTCAATTATCGTTTGGCAACAGTGCCACTAAAACGAAGACGGAACGAAGATCGAAAGAGGATGATATGATGGACCCCTTTCTGTCGGTATACAGCAAGCGAAATGCGATCGATCAGAGGTGTTTCCTCAATATCTGGCTCATGCATACTCATTAATTTGAGATTAGACGCACCGTATCTAGTTGATAAACAGTGTGTATATCCAAAATGAAAGGAGTCGATAACCATTATGGCCACTGGATGCATGACGATAGATTCCACAAAACACCGCTTCAGTTGATACAGAACACATGTCCTGCAGCACGCGCGTATAATACACATATACCCATAATAAACTATATGCCTTAAGAAAAAGTATTTGAAGCAGTAATAAAGAAAGATGCTGTAGGGTGATTCCAGAAAACGGCAATTTTTTTGTGGTTACAGCAGCAGCAACTAGTTGCATGCTTTTATCAGATTCCAGTTCAATTATTCAGTTGCTAACGTTTTGTATAGGTGCGATGGATCACAACAGTGTAACGGGCAGGTAGAAGTGCAACACACACACACACACACACACACACACACACACACACACACACACACACACACACACACACACACACACACACACACACACACACACACACACACACACACACACACACACGCGCGCGCGCGTGGTTGTTGAAATCTAAGTGCCCCAGTTTATACTTGACTTCACAGAAGGATACATTGAATGCATGAATGAGATCGTGGCAAAAATAGAGAAAAGATGTTGTATGGATGTTCCAAAACGGCTCACCGAGTACAAACAAAGGAAAGTAATATAAATATACTTTAGCTCATATATGGTTTGAATGGTAATGCATAGAAAAAGCGCTGGCACACGAGTAACGCATGCAAGAGGACAACACGAACGTCGTCGTTTTTCTCTCGCCCTCTGCTGTGCGCACCTAACCTTCCAAACCATGAATAATTTGCCGATTCACTCGGCATTTCTGTCGTGCTGATAACGCACACATCAGCAACTGTATACAGACATACGTGCCGCCACGGGGGAGCGCGTCTTTGAAGACGCCCGACCTGTGGCGAGAAGTACCAAAGTAAACTATAGTGTGCCTTCCGTGTGCATTGCAGGTTAAAGCACTGTTACTTCCAACGGCTAAAAAAGGCAACAAGATAGACAAAGAAATCAGACAAACAGGAAAGGTGATGCGTAGTACAGTCTGCAATCGCCACTGGAAATTATGGTGCGTTCTGAGATGGCGCGATAATGGGAACCCCGATTTAATTCGAGACGATTTGTGGTTCGTCAAAACGCATGTATGGTGTTTGAAATTAAAACGCAAAATAGTTGTTGTTACAGAAAGTGTCCCCCCCCCCCCCGCCGCCCGTCCTGTCCAAGCAATAAGCATTGCAGGGGCCCTACAACACTTTTTCAACATAGTCAGAAAATGCTGCCGATCGGTAGTAGAGGCTCCCGACAACACGTGAGCCAAGTTTTATAACGCAACACGCGGCCTGGAATTCACAATAAATTATCAAAGTCAGCTAGAAATTGCTTTCTGTTCTCTCGACAGATCAGGCAATAAGCCCAAAAATAAGTCGTAGTAAGCCCATATATCAGCCATTGGCCGATTGGAACATGGCACGCTCGGTCGTTACAGACATCGCCGCAGGAGGCCGTTACTTGTCCACACGTTCGCGCGCGATCACACTAAAAAAGCCACGTATTCGAAGGAAAAAAAAGAAGAAGAAATAAGCGCCCTCATGAAAGGCCTATAGGGCCCGGCCACCTAAACCTACTGGTTTCGTATAATAAAGTTTATTTCTCCTCCTCCTCATTCTCCTCAAGGTCACAAGGCGTGCATGACGTTTTTTTTTTTTTTTTGTTTGCCCCTCCCACCCCTTCCTGCTTAGCTACCAGTGCTTTCGTCGGGACGAGAGAAGAGATTGCGATTGCAGCATGTGACAATGTGACGCTCGCACTGGACAGATTCTTAAAATTTTTGTGGCGTTGGATTTGTAAGGCAATACGCTTTTCCGGTAAATTAATTCCATTGTTACCCAAAAAAGTGTTTCGGGGCTCCTTTAACGAAGCTTCCCTTTCTTAAGTGTGTTTTCCCATTTTCCCATTGGTCAGCCGGCTGCAATAAAAAAGACACTTAAAGCGAACAAAATTAGCGCAGCTTGCACTAAGTCGCGCAAAGCCCGGGTCACAACAGAACTCGTGGGCACCTGTAGCTGGCCCTGACTTGGCTTTAACCCTCTTCCCCCTCTCTTTCTTACCCTTTGCTTTACTATACATGGCTATGCTTTCTCTCGTTCTTTAAAGAATAGTCTTTCTTTGGATACTTGAACGCATAAATTGTGATCTGTCTGTCTGTCTGTCTGTCTGTCTGTCTGTCTGTCTGTCTGTCTGTCTGTCTGTCTGTCTGTCTGTCTGTCTGTCTGTCACACGATTCAGCCACCCAGCCAATGTTTAAGCATTTGCTGGACGGCCGGCCATGTTGAACTAGTGGCTGCGTTAATACCTGCGAACATTGTCGATCAAAAAGCAAATATTACGCATATCTGAGGCCCGAAACCAATGCTTAAGTATCAAGTGGTGCGTTCATTTATTTAAAAAATACGTTAATACGTAATTCTAAAGACACTCAAGCCTAATTCTAAAGCCTAATTTCTTAGGCTGCGCTGACAATGTGACGCTATGCCCGAAAAAAAATTGCCCGCAGCTTCCCTCGGGGGAACACTGAGGAGGATGCGGACCATATAATTGGTTAACGGGGTGTTAAAGTGCGACTTACTTGGGTCGATGGCTAAATTGGTTAACGTGGTTGTGAAATGGGGTGTTAAATTGCGACTTACTTGGGTCGATGGCTAAATTGGTTAACGTGGTTGTAGGAGGGGGTGTTAAATGAGTGAACACGTACACACGTATGCGAAAGGGCGGCGCTGGTCGAAGGGACGTCGATCATTGTGTTTGTGGATTCGTTGGAATTCATTTCACCGCGACCTTGGACGTCGACGCGCCGTACAAACCAACCGACGAGCGGCAACTGAGCGAGCGAGCGCCGACCTTGAGTATATATACAGCACGACGGCGCATGCACTGTCAGCTGTTGAATGTTCTCGAAGCGCGACGCCACATGCGCGTCCACTGGAGAATCAGGAGAATTGTAGATGTCGAACGCGGTGTGTAGAGGAGGAAGGGTGCACAGATGGTGGAGGAGTGAAGCGCGCGCGGTGTGTAGAGGAGGAAGGGATGCACAGATGGTGGAAGAGTGGGCGACGGCGCATGCGCGCGCGTCAGCTGTCGAATGTTCGAGAAGCGGTGCGGACGGCGCACTACAAGGCGCGAGTATAAGATGCTCCGCATCTAAAAGCCCTCCATTGACGATATGGTACTGCCACCTGGCAGTGGTTCTGGGTTCTGCACAAGCTCATGTTTCCCGACGCCACTGCCAGATGGCGTCCATATCTCACACAGCGCCGTATATCACGCGGATGAGGCCAGGAAGAGGATTGAAAGATGAGGGACAGGGGGGCCAGGACAGACAGACAGAAAAATTTTATTATAGCAAGTGTGTTCGGACCCCCCGGGATCCCTGGACCACCGCACGGTCCCGCACCACAGCCATGCCTCTCGCCGCGATGACATCGGTTGCCCTAGTCACCGCAGCAAGCTGCATCGCCGGTTCCCCAGACGAGAGTAGAACCTCCCAGTCCTCCCAGCTTGAGATGGTAAGCTGTCCCTGTGGGTGACGATCAGCAGGGCAGCCGAATAGTTCAGTCAGGACTCATGTAGTACGGCCGGCGGAAGACTATCGTCTTTCGACGGTATTAGCAGCGGTGCACGCAGATGCGCGGCCATTTTTTGCGACTGCATTTCCATCTCTCCCTCTTTATGTCTATCTCTTCCCTTTCTTTTTCTCATTCTTTCTGCGTTTTCTCTCTCTGTATAGTCATTATCTCGCCTTCTATCTCTCTCCTTAGTTGTTCCCTTTGTTGCTGTCTAGCTCTCCTCTCTCTATTTGTACTCTTTTTACCCTCCTCCGTTCCCCCACTCATCACTTTCCGTTCCTAATTTCTTGCTATACAAAGCGTTTTCCTGCAATGATGTGCCTCCTAGCGTGCCTGGATAGTCGAGTGACTGATTACAACGCTCGCCTTCGGATCGTGGAGATTCGGATCTCGCTTCGCCGACAAAATGTTTTTTGTCACCAATTTCTCGTTCTTCCTCTTTCTTTCTGATTCTGTACTCGTTCTCTTGCTCATCGGAGTTATTGTATCACAAGCCGGGCAAATCGGCGCACGTGTTCCGATAGTGAAGCAGGAGAGGAAGGCGACGAAGAAGGGGATGAAGACAGCGCGTTTCGTTTCGCGATGATAAGTTTTTATCGACGATACACGGCGAACCTCGACCATGACAACTATACTGTAAAAATAGTTTATCGTATAACTAAATTACTCTTTCCCAATGCTCCAATCACTCCTGCTGCCACGAGAAGACGCTTCGTAAAGGCTTCACCACACGTGCGCGTCGCAGCGTCACAGCGCGTGGTTTTCTGACGCGGCGGCGCCGCACCCTCTTCCTAACGCGGAGAGACTGCACGCTGGTGCGCTCAGGTGCGCGCCCTCTTTCTCTCTCGATAAGAAAAAGGCGCAGCACCGCGTCGAAAAGCCACGCACTGCAACGTGTATGTGTGGTCAGGCCTTAAACGCCTATAAAGAAAATTCGGGTGGCAACGTCATCTTTAAGTTTTCACATCAATCGCCATGACTTCACAGAACTTGACAGTGTCTACTACATAGGTCCTATGTGGTTTCTGATCGGCAAAAATTAAGTACATCATTCTCCGAACGAGCCGAATTTTTCGGAAATTTTGAATAACCAATGTCGCCAAAGTACAAAGTATACATTTAGAAATCTGCGACGCCAGGTGAAATTTAGAAATTACACTTAGACGTTGATTTTATTCTCTGTAATATAGCCGTGATGGAATTGACGTCATTAGCAATTTATCGATCTAAGTCCATTGTTTTACTTCAGTGTCCGTTTGGTGACATACTCCAACATACGATACCGTTTGGGGAAATACTCCAGCCAGCCAATACTGGCTGGAGTATTTTTCTACGAAAATGTTTAAAGTGAGACGTTTTTGAGAATACGGGCAAAGAGGCAGACGGTGGCTGAGTTCAGCGAAATTAAAAGGCGTGCGCAGGGTTCCCCTTATTAGGGGGGTGACCAGGTTCATCGTGGTTGCCCCCCCCCCTAATAAGTCAAAGTATAGGGCAGATTTTGCACTCCCCACTCTTAAATAACGAGGGGTGGCGCCCACTCCTTGCCTGTGGTGTAATCTACGGAGTTTTCTGGTCCATCAGTAAAAAAAAAAAAAAAAAAACGAGAGCCGACGCGTTTGATTATTTGAGAGATGGAAAGAGGGCTCGCCCATTGTGAAGCGCGCACATTTCACGAAGTTTCCATTCCAACAGCGTCGACGTGCAAGAGGCGATAAGCGGCGTTTACAGTGCAATGGGGTATTCGCTCCTGGTTCTCTGTTTACAGCTTCTTCACGACGTTGATGTGTCTCCTGAACTATGCCGATAAATTTTCCATTGCCGACAACAAATAGCCAGGCTGGGCCAATTCTCATTTCTTACGAGCATCCGATTCTCTGAAAGGCAGATTCACAAGAAGGGACATTTGGGTTTGCTGCCACCCACGTAAGCGAGAGCACAAAAGGCATTCAACAATTACTACGAAATTTTATTGTCACGGTTCCCGGCTTCTTGCATCCATCAACTTGCCACAAGCAGCCACGGAAGAAGGATGTGCTGTTGCCGTTCTATAGGATTTATTATGTCGCTGAAACTTCACGGCTGAGCAAAGGGAATCGGCTGCTGCAAAGTCGAGGCCATTGAATGCGAACGATACTGCTTCACGAGGTTGCTCAGATATCTCGAGCGCGGCTGAATTCCCGCGAGATGGCTCATTGGGAGTTTTGAACATATATATCGGGCGCATATCTAATACCGGTGTTCCAGGGTGCATGCAGGGCTGCGCCGCGATTAAGCCCGGTCGGGATCAAATTTCCCCATTCGGCTTCCTCCTGCAGCTTGTGTAAAGCATGCAAATCACGCCTAAGGAAATTTTATCCGCATTGGGCGCGACAGCGATCAAATACCGCGTGACACATACGTACCGGTCACCGGTGTGACAAGATATCTGGCCGGACGTTAGCTCAAATTTTTATAGCAATAGGTGACCAGTAAAAGAGCGAGGGATTGTGGGATGCACCGTCTGCTATACCGGCTTCCGGTTCGAGAAGAGTAGACGACGGCGAACCACTTCGCATAAGCTTCAGATTACTCGGGATTCGCGCACGTGGTCACCCGCTTATCTTCGTCCTGATAAACCATGGTCGGTTGTTCAGCCGTTGGCTGATCCAACTCGAGCGTGAAAGGCAAACACACGTATCAATTCCTATGGGATGAAGAAAGAAAAATTAGGTTGATTGATATGTGGGGTTTAACGTCCCAAAACCACCACATGATTATGAGAGACGCCGTAGTGGAGGGCTCCGGAAATTTCGACCACCTGGGGTTCTTTAACGTGCACCCAAATCTGAGCACACGGGCCTACAACATTTAGAAAAATTAGGTTAGCCGCTGCTGTGAAGAAAGCCACAGCGACAGGTAGTCTTTGAGTACGGAACGTTGAAGACAGAGTGTGTGAAAACCATTTTATCACAGGTACGTGTGCTCCACACACTAAAAAAAAAAGAAGCTTACGCATGAACTTGCTGTGAATATTATATTGAGAAATAAATCGTCACACAGGCGCGCCTATAGCAAAGATAAAATGGGAACGTGCACGGGCGAAATCTACCTGCCATACGAGAGTAGCGCCGGCTATTGCACCCATATATATGACAAAAAAAGCGAAAGCTTCACTCGAGTAAGTTTACACGAAGCGCTGGACTCGACCATTTGCGTTTATTTTGGTCAAACTGTGCACTGCAGGACAGCACCCAAAGGAAGAAGTGCGTTAAACAGGCGCAGGGTTTCGATTATTCAGCGCCGTCTATGTCTGACTGTATATTTTATGAGCCGCCGTGCCACGCAGCTTGATCAAGATCAGCGTTCAAATAAGTATCTGGCTTCGACTAAGAAATGCATCTTATAGCGCGCTGAAGGCTAGAAAACAAAAGATATCTCTATACGCACTCAATAAGTGCTGCGCTTCATGCCAATCAACCGACGATGGCGGCCGAAGAAGCGATCCCGAAATGAACTCTTAGCACACTGCTACAGTCATTTCCATTCCCTGAGATCTTTAAAATGATGATTTTTTATCTGCAGTAACGTATCATACAACGAAAACTGTTTTCTGCATCGACTGATCTGCTAGTCAAACCGACAGTACCCCCGAAACAGCATAAACGCATTGCAGATCATTTTAGTGCGATAAAAAATTGGCAGATCCCGCTTACAGCGGAAATGAATGATATGCGAAGCACGAAGGCGGAAGGTTGATATGTTACTTTAAAATTGATGATTGATATGTGGGGTTTAACGTCCCAAAACCACTATATGATTATGAGAGACGCCGTAGTGGAGGGCTCCGGAAATTTAGACCACCTGGGGTTCTCTAACGTGCACCCAAATCTGAGCACACGGGTCTACAACATTTCCGCCTCCATCGGAAATGCAGCCGCGCAGCCGGGATTCGAACCCGCGCCCTGCGGGTCAGCAGCCGAATACCTTAGCCACTAGACCACCGCGGCGGGGCATGTCACTTTAAAATCAGCACAACGTTACGAGATCAAGGTAAACTATGCTGCACATGACTTCCACGTCATGATTATTATGTTTAGATGTGTCGTTTGCCTTCATGTATTCACGTCACGCGATATCAAATTTAGTATATGTGGAGCCTCTTCGTCATCCATTGACATCACGTAACACCAAATTTCTTATATGTGGAGCTAGCGAAACGGCCATGGGCGCATCATTAAGGGCCCGATAAACTCCAACGTAACGTCGACGCGCGCGCACGCTGGGCACAGTGTCGCTACGTTAGCAAAACGTGAGCATTCTATATTCTGAAGCCAGGCGTAACCGGCGCGACCAGCGTCCCTCGGCGCGGCATCACTATAGCGCGGCAAGACGGCAACCGGCGCGAAATGCGACATGCTGCATTTAGTGCCGATGGGTTCTAGGTGGCTTTGCGATGGGTCACCCAGACCAACGTTTCTAGACTAGGTAAGTTGCAAAACTCCCCGCGTCAGACTACTCGTCCCACGGCGCCGAGACAGCTTCCGTTTTGGTGGCGCTGGCGGCGCAACAAGCTTCCGCTAGCAGACGAAAACGCGTAGTCGTCGTGGCAAGACGCCGTGGCGGCCGTTCTGCAAGAGCTTTGCCAACAGTATATTATCGAGATTTGTTGTGCTGCCGCAGATACTTAATACTGCGTAATATTAAGCGGTGTAAGGCAAATACAGTATAATTTTGGTTTTCTGAACTGCCCACAATAAACAATGCTTGATATATATAGCATGGCATACGAGTTGTCGGTTAGTTGCTAGTTAGTGTACGTTCATAATATCTCTTTAGACGTAAAAAACCCAATTACAATGTCTTCAATCCTTTTTTGTGGCTGTGTTTTTCGGGCTTGAAAATAAATTACAACTATGTGGCGCAATCTCGTGGCTTTTGTCTGGTTATGTAGTCAGCTTTTTTTTTTTTTCATGTCAGTCACATTCTTTAGCAACTTAGACCGCCGAAAAGCTACGCGTGCGGCCATTTTCTTGAGCATGTCTTCCCTCTGCTTCTTATGGAGTTCCTCTAATGAAACCTTTTAACACAGCTGCAGCCAAAGCTTCAAGCAGAGACCGCACTTTGGGGTATCGGTGAGCACTTCGTAGTCATTACTCACGAGTCTGCCTGTTGACGCATTGGGACAACATGAACACACTTGCAGCTTTTCTTTGTGTTCCAGAAGTTCGACCCATAGGGTGATGGCATATGCATTGCCAGGCGACTTGGATAAGCGATTGTGACGGCTGCTAATGGTGACTGTCATGTCTTCTGCGACGAAAACGCATTTCTGCACAAATAGCGCTTTTTTTTTCTTTGAGCCCTAGAAACACCACAAGACATCTTGTCTCGCCATCCTCAACAACTTTCCGCCAGCATGCAAACAAACGTTTTCTAGATCTTTAAGCGAAATGACGCCACTAGTTGACGGCATGTCGGGACTTATTTCACTGTCTTCGAGCTCAGTGCTCGGAGACAGTCTATTCTTTTTCGCCGATGATATTCTGGAAAAGACCCCACTCCTATCGGGCAGCTTTCGCTTCTTCGTCGCGGGCCCCGCAACAAAAGTAAGCGGGCAAGGTAAGCGGGCGAATTCGGGAATATTCGTGGAACGCATCCTTCGACGAGGTCCCACTTTCCTCTTGCGATTTGTACCTTCTTACCATATGACGTGAGTGAAAGTCTTCAGGATGTCCTTCTCATGAAAGAGCATATCACACACACGTGAGGTGCTGGGCACGGTTTCTTATCCGCACGAAGAATAGCGGGGTCCCATACCTCTCGCTGCTCAGGTACACGTGGGTACAAAAGAAATGTTGTGGTGTCTCTCATTTCCAGTAGCTACTCTACAGCCGAGCACGCAACATATGGGCATGATGGAAACACGCAACACATATAAAGCAGAACAGGGCGCGCTGAAGCATAAAAGTGCTCACGCAGAAAGAAGCCTCCACGGATAAAGACGCACTGCAACATGCAGAGCCAACGGAGGTTACGGGAGTGACATGAGCGAGCATGCAGTGAGTGAATCCGGATGCGACAGCAGCGCCACATTTGTCGCTGGCAGCGGCGGCGCCGCGCAACATCGCTCAGTTTTGCAACTTACCTAGTTCTAGAAACGTTGACCCTGACAGCACTGCGTCTGCCTCTGTGACGGAGGGACGCTGGACGCGCCGAAAAGCGCATGCGTCGAAGCAAGGCAGCGCGGTGCGCGCCTGCGAGTAAATGGCAGGACCGGCGCCTGGCGTGGCAACGACGACGCGGCGAAACGAACGCCTGCACGCACGCGCTCCGGGTCACGTCGAAATGTATTGTCGCCTCTACTGTGGCATGTAGTCATGTTTTCACATGACACGCACCTAATGATTATCATGTCTGCACCAGTCGCACACCTTCGTCATCCATTGGCGTACCGTACTACTACACTTGGTATATGTGACGCTAGCGAAACGGCCAACAGCCCATCTTGAGCGTGGCATATGTAGTCATGTTACATGACACGCATCTCAAGATAACCATGTTTGCCCCACTCGCATACCTTCGTCATCTATTCATGTACCGCAATACCAAATTTGGTATAATGTGACGCTAGAGAAAGGGTCGTGAGCGCATCATGAGCCTGGCATGTAGTCATGTTGTTACATGACACGCATGTCATGATATTCATGATAGGGTCTGTTGCTTGTGTTCGCCATGTAATCACGTCATACCATACCAATTCTGAAATGCCATGAGTACGAGACCACAGCAAGAGCAGCAGATATTTGATTGATATCTGGGGTTTAACGTTCCAAAACCACTTCATGATTATGAGAGACGCCGTAGTGGAGGGCTCCGGAAATTTCGACCACCTGGGGTTCTTTAACGTGCACCCAAATCTGAGCACACGGGCCTACAACATTTCCGCCTCCATCGGAAATAGCAAGAGCAGCAGGACCATGAAATGTAAATCATGACATTCATGACACATGTCATGATTTTCATGTTATTACTAGTCAAATATGCTCGTCATACAGTCATGTTATGCCACACCAAGTTTGGTATCGATACCATAATCGAAACGGCCAGGAGAGCTAAAAGTCGTAGGCGGCTAGATAGATAGATAGATAGATAGATAGATAGATAGATAGATAGATAGATAGATAGATAGATAGATAGATAGATAGATAGATAGATAGATAGATAGATAGATAGATACGCTCAAAGTCGCCGAAGTTCGCTAAGAAATCCTTCGCATTTAAAAAGTTTCCTTACCGTTCATGACTTTCGTAGCTTGTCAACGGCGCAATCATGGTTGGCAAAAACAAAAAAAAAACAACTTTTAAACACTCACATTGCACGAAAAGGTGCTTTTTTCAACGAAGTGGTACAAAACTGCGCACGTGCCGCTGCTAACCCGCGTGCCGCGTCGAACCTGAAGCCGTCGTATCCCAGAGTTCCCTGCGATTGCCCATACTACCGGTCACCAACTTCCACTCGACGTACTGCCTTGAAGACCGTATACCTACAGGCCGGATAACGCGTCATCCGAACAGAAAAGAGAGACGCAGGAAGTGCTCGCCCATTGTCCGCAAGTGATCCGATCGTGCGACACGGAGGCGTATCCGATTCGGCTCGCTGACATGTACGTGCACGCGACGTGGCTGTGTTTCAATGAACATCGACGCTGGTGGCTCGTCTATGCGTCTTTTCATTGATGCAAGACGTCTTATATGCCTCATCAAACGCAAAAAAAGTAAATGGCGGCGGCGTGAACTCTTACTGTGCAAAAAAAAAAAAACGCATATCTTCCCAAAGTGAAAGATGGCGATTGGGCAAAATTATACCCTAAGGCGCGTATGATGTCTACGTTGAAGTCGCCGAATAGTATAAAGAACGGACGGACATACGGACAGATGCACGGACGGACGGCACAGGTGATTATGTATAGTGCTGCCATATAATGAATTGATGTACAAATGAAGTCAATGTACGCAGCTGTGTGCACTGGGCGCGATGGACAGCGAGACTTGCGAGGGCTTCTCATCAAACGTGTGTAACTCCGCTGTTACGGAACTGTATACGAAAAAAAAAAAAAATCCACCACTGTACGTGTTCGCTGTATTCGCGTGCACAACTGGTTATAAGTAACTGCACAACTGGCGTGCACAACTGGCTTAGCAACTTTTTAACGTAACATGATCGTAATGCACAATCGGTTCCGCGCGACCCTGGCAGAAAATAAAGTAAACGATATATACTTGAAACTTCTACAAAACGTCAATATAACAGCTCGTAAATGTCTGCAGAATGATTTGATTTGACTTGATTTATTGTTTTCCGTTTACACACATGTGAAACATAGTGTTAAATGGAGGTGGGTGAGGGAAAAAAGCCGCACCAACGCGGCTTGAGGGAGACCTGATCCCATTATAGTGCAGTAGGGTTACATATGGTAGGACACATAATACACTTGTATAATGCACTCACACAGTGACTGTAACGTATAACACCAAGATCGTTACAATGATACAATGAATTGATACAAAGATACAATGAATTGATAAAAAAAGCAAAACCAAAATTAAACTTTTGCTCGTCATACGCTCGTTAACCAAAAGTTCCTCGAAAACCTAACGAAACGTTTAACCAAGTTCCAATATAATCTGTAACAGAAAGTAACGCCCCAATAAGGTTCGCCACGACATCAGCAACAACCTGAACTTCGACAGCGTTCACCACACCAGCAAAAAAATTCAGCAGCAGATGAACATACGGTCCAAGCAGGCCTTCACACTATTTGGAAGTGCCAAACACTTTCACCTTCAAAGATTTCGCTTTCACATTTGAAAGTATTAAAGAGCCCCATTAGACGCACTCTTATTTTTAATTTAAGTTAACGATGCTTCTTTTTGCAATTCGTTATTCCTCTTTTCTCTTGTATGGCGATACATCAAGATATTTAAGAGACTTCGTTCAGTTAACGACGATTATGTCATTTCCAGACCGCCAATACCATGTCGGTATATAAGGTTTATGAATTCAGTGATCTTGGTGTTGTTCTTGATAGTACGCTAAATTTTTCTGCTCACACTAAACGTGCTACCATGCGTAACCTTCGTTCTCTCGGCTGCATTTTTGAAATCTCTCGAGAATTCAGTTCTCCTACAGCCTTCCAGAAACGGTACACCGCAATATGTCTTCTTCCTCAACTTGAATATGCATATGTGATCTGGAATAGTATTGCTAAATGCGACAGTGATGCCATTGAGCAAGTCCAGTAAAACTCATAAGCATTTTCAACTATACCGTTTCGCTAGAAGTGACTCTGGATCTCCTTCTAACACTGCCACATTATTATCCTTACCATCACTCCATTTCCCGAGAAATCGCGCTGACCTGTTATTTCTATACAAACATAGTTCACGGTATGACATCCTGCCCTTTACTCCTTGGCGGCATGAATTTTCGGATTCCGCGTAAGTTAACCAGAAAGAATCGACCATTTCATGTACCTGCCAACTTATTTCAACACCCTACCGCTCACACAAAACAAATGCTATATAATGGTACCTTTCATGGTCTTGATGTTTTTAACAGCCCACTGTCGTTGTTTTTATCTCAGCAGTGCACTTTTTTTAACAGTTTTTTCACAATGTACAGATTCTTCCCTTTTCCGTCGTTCAGGAAGGCTTCTAAATAGCTGTGTATATTCGCCTTTATTTTCCCCTGCAATTTCGTAATTTTCATCTCGTCTTTTTATTCTTCCCGCTTTGCGCTGATTTCTTTTTGTCTGTGCGTTTTCACTCTTTGATTTATTTTTCTGAAGACTGTCTGTACTGTATTGCTCATTTCATTATTTTATTTTTGCGTGCACCTGCACTAAGACCTTATGGTTCTTTCGGGGCACGTTAAAGAAATGATTGATTGATTTGTGAGGTTTAACGTCCCAAAACCACTATATGATTATGAGAGACGCCGTAGTGGAGGGCTCCGGAAATTTCAACCACCTGGGGTTCTTTAACGTGCACCCAAATCTGAGCACACGGGCCTACGTTTCCGCCTCCATTCGCCCCGCCGCGGTGGTCTAGTGGCTAAGGTACTCGGCTGCTGACCCGCAGGTCGCGGGTTCAAATCCCGGCTGCGGCGGCTGCATTTCCGATGGAGGCGGAAATGTCGTAGGCCCGTGTGCTCAGATTTGGGTGCACGTTAAAGAACCCCAGGTGGTCAAAATTTCCGGAGTCCTCCACTACGGCGTCTCTCATAATCATATGGTGGTTTTGGGACGTTAAACCCCACAAATCAATCAATCAATCCGCCTCCATTCGGAAATGCAGCCGCCACAGCTGGGGATTGATCCCGCGAAAGAAATGATTGATTGATCCGTTATTTTTATTTTGTACGGAGTCTTCCTACCTTGAGCTGATTTCGTTTGTTTGTTTGTGTGTTTTCACTCTTTTCATTTGATTTTTCTGAAGAGTGTCTGTATTGTATTGTTTATTGGTATTGTTTTATTTTGCGTGCGCCTGCACTAAGACCTCGTGGTTGTTTCGGGGCACGTTAAATAAATGATTGATTCGTTCTTCTTTTATTATTATTATTATTACGTACAGACTCTTCCCGCTTTGAGCTGATTTCGTTTTTTCTGTGCGTTCTCACTCTTTTCATTTGATTTTTTCGAAGAGTGCCTTATTGTATTGTTTATTTGTATTGTTCTTCTTTGCGTGCGCCTGCACTAACACCTGATGGTTGTTCCAGGGCACGTTCAGTAAATTATTATTATTATTATTATTATTATTATTATTATTATTATTATTATTATTATTATTATTATTATTATTATTATTATTATTATTATTATTGCCGTTGTCGTCGTTGTTGTTACTTAATGGGACTAAGGTATCTCGTTCGGGCGCTCGGTGTTAAGGGCACTCATACGCCAAAGTGCTGGTCTCTCCTTTCCTCTCTTACCCCTTCTTCTCCCTCCAACGACTCGGCGCCAAGATCCTTCATGGGTTGTAGAAATAAACGCACTTTTTCCAATGAAATGCTCGGGTGTTGTACAAGGGAGTAAGCTTCCCTTACGCAGGAACGAATGTTCTCATTCAACGAAACAAACAAACAAAAAGAAAACCTCTTGCTTCTCCGCAGCACACGACCTAACGTGGAGCCCCCCTATTACATTTTGGGGGCCAATATTGAAACGCCAGCTACAATGCATCTGTCATAAATGTGTCCCAATATATATTCACCCACAGCAGCGCCTCTAGAGCACATATCTGTGCCTTGCATTTTTCGCCTGTTCCTTATGCACCGTCACAATAAATCTACATACATTTTGCCGCTTCAACATTTGAGTTGCAAATGTTTCGACATGTTTCTTCTTTTATTTTCTTTTTCTCTCTCCACCGTCTATTCTAAAGTAGACATCCCTTAACTGAGTACAAAATGAAGACACCTGGACACAGCGCACACACGAAAAAGAGCCCAGTAATATACTTCAGAAGCACCGACTGCTGGGTAAGTTTGCAACTCATCTTCACTGAGTTGCGCGGGAAAAAAATTGAACTTCAAAAGGAAGACACCTGGACAAAGCGTAGATCATAGTAGGAGTAAGTGCGGAAAAGAGAATGGAAATCTTTCGCGCTAACCAAGCAGTTATTTTCCCGAAATAAAGTACTCGCATACAAAAAAAAACTAATAAACGCATTCGTAACATAAATAAGCTCACCATAAAAGGTCCATCGTGCTTTTGCTTACTTATAGGAGATTCCAGTACCTTTTCACTGAAATAAAATTGCATCTAATCAAGCTTTTTATTTCGGAGAAACAGCGCGCGCACAAGAACGGGGAGCACGAAAGAGGCGACACACTTTTTATTCTTTTAAATATTTTCTGTGTATACTTTAAGCCAAAGTGGGAGCAATGGCAACACAATATTGCATCAATTTAAGGCGAGTTAAAGTGTAGCGTGATGGACGTCCTTCACGATAACGTATACGTTCTTGAGATTGATTTTTTTATTTCTGTATTTATAAGAACAAAAGCGAGTGAATACATGGCCAACAAGTACACACATTCTGAACATCAGCTAGATAGCAGGATGGAAGGGACGGTTAATGGTATGATGGGAGGGGGGGGACGGACGGGCGAACAACACGTACGAGATGTAGGTACATCGCAAATAAAGAATCGAAAGAGAGCAGAACAAACGGAATCGACAAGTAGCGAAAAGAAACGAAATAAAATGCGTTACAATAACCACATGGGGAGTACAAAAGAACACCCATTTGGAGATGAGCGTGCATGTCAAACCGCAGGAGATTCGCGCGTTGCGTCTCTTTGATGCTTGCCAGTCCGACCTTACCATACGCAAAACCCCAAACCCTCATTGCGTTCTCTCATAAAACGGTCTGGGTTCTCTTGCGTTCCCGGCTGGGCATACGCTAAGTTTTGCGTCACGCTAGTCTAATTAACGCGCTGCAGCGACAAAAGAGGCGATGCGGTGATGGTTATCTGTGCACGAGTGTGTATGAAGTCAAGTTCGTGGCTTGTCTAAAGCACTCATTCGATACCAGATCGGTTGGCTATTGTTATGCCAGCGAGTCCTCGTCAAACGTCCGTGCCTCTGAAAAAGGCAATCTGGGTCAAGGCCAGCCCGCAGTCCGCCTGGCGCGAACAACTCCACGGCGTGAACACGCGCGGCGCCTCACTGGCCCACGTGCATTGAGTCAGCGGCGCACGTGACAACGAGCCGGCGTCCTCGTGTCTGGTGGTCTGACGCATGGCGCGGCGACCCCATTGGAGGAATCTGCCCTGACGACCAGCGGCGCGTCTGATTGGACATTTTGGTTGGACCCGGTGTAAATAAAAGAAACCCTGCGGCGCGTCGCGATCGGAGGTCCTATGAGAGAGGAGTCCCCATGTCGGAGAGCCGACATGTGTGTGAGTCGGCGGTCTTAGGCGAAAAGTTGACCTATGTATTAGAGAGGAGAGCTCGGCTCTTCGAGTCTCTGTCGGCCCCAGTGCCGAATTTGTAATGCCTCTGTGTATATGCTGTACATAAACCTTGTTTAACTCACCGTCGTCTCGTCCGCTCGTCTTATCAGCTCTGCGCAGAAGCAGTCGCGAGCTGATAAACATACGCTACCAAACGGCTGGTGACCTTCCCAGCGGAGTTGAAAGCGGTGGCGCCTTCGGGGCCGTGTTGGCGTCCCCGTCTTTCGCAACAGTGGTGGCTTCGGCGGGATCGGTCCGTCTTTCGCAACAGTGGTTGGCAGCTGCGGGATCGACCGGCGTCAGCGACATCGATGCGGTGAGTGCCTGATGTTTTCCCCTCAGTTCACCAGACTACTCTAGCTCAGGTTGTAGTAGTTTAGAGAAGGGCTGTGTGAAGCATTGAAGGGAGCTTTGATCGTTTCAAGCCAAGTCGAAGCGCTTTGAAACCAAAGTTAATGCGGAGGGGGTAAACACGGGAGTGTGAAAAATTGCTTGCGCGTCTTGCTAGTAGGCTTATAGTGGGTACGGCAAGTAGATTCTTAACAGGGGCAAACAGCAAGAGGCTAGTGTGAACGATGGAGAACCTTAAAGTGAAGGAACTCATCGAAATTTGTGAGGAACTCGGCATTACTTTGGGCCGTGCGAAACGAAAGCAAGCGATCCTTGAGATCATGAAGGATGAGGGAGTGTCGGCGGAGGAAGTCGATGAGGCCTGGGTGGATATCAAAGCACGCCGTGAGGAGGCTGAAAGGCGAGAAGTAGAAGCTCGCGAACGTGAAGAAGTTGAAAGGCGCGAACGTCGCGAGCGCGAGGAGGCCGAGAGACAAGAGCGCCTAGAGTTGAAACGACTAGAATTGGCAATCCTACAGTGTTCGCAGGCGCCTAGCGTAGCTTCTCCGACGATTCAGGTCAGCGGTTTTAGAATTCGGGACCAACTGCCACCGTTCGTAGTAGGCGAGGACATGGCGAAGTATCTCGTCAAGTTTGAACACGTCTGTGAGCGAAACGCTTTGGAGCGGCCTCTTTGGGCGCGGAACCTGCTAGCTCTTCTTCCCGGCGAAGTGTCCGACGCGATAACTTGCTTGTCGAGGGAAGCGTTTGAGAGCTATGACGAGGTTAAGGAAGTGCTCTTGAGACGTTATAAGTTGTCACCCGAGGCTTTCAGGCAAAGGTTCCGGTATGCTGAAAAGGGGAATGAGTCACACGTTGACTTCGCGTTTCGTCATAAGGCCGATTTAATTGAATGGCTCAAGGGCGAAGGTGTTTATGACGACCGCGATAGAGTGGTGGAATGCGTTGCATTGGAGCAATTCTACCGCTGCATCGAGGATAATGTCAGGCTTTGGCTGCAGGACAGACTTGGTAAAGTACAGCTAAACAAGGCAGCAGAGTTAGCTGAGGAGTATTATACTCGCCGAAAGTTGCACAGCAGGGCAGTGCGCGTTGAAAAGGATGAGAAAAAAGAGGGCTTTTCAAAGAAACCTGATCAACGGAGACCCGATCCGCACCGTAATTTCAAGAAGGACCCGTCTCTTACGAAGGACAGTGTAGGGGAAGGGCAAACAGAAGCGGAGAAATCGAGTGAGGTTTTTACCACACAGGCATTTGAATCGGAAAACAAACGGAAGCCGCTAATCTGCTACAACTGCAAAAAGGAAGGGCACATCGCGAGAAACTGTCAGGAAAAGTTTGCTTTCGCAACGATCCGAGAATCAGAAAAAAACATTCGGTTGTTGGAGCCGTATCTCCAAGAAATTAGGGTGAATGAGAAAACGTGCCGAGCACTTAGAGACTCAGCGGCAACCATGGACGTTGTCCATCCTTCATTGGTGTCTCCGGATGACTTCACAGGAGAATGCGCGTGGATCAGGCAGGTCGCCGAGGAGCAGAGTGTTCGCTTACCAATCGCCACGGTTGTCATTAAAGGCCCGTTCGGTGAGCTTCGCACCGAAGCGGCTGTGTCTGCCGCGCTAAATGATCGTTTTCCTTATCTTTTCTCCAACAACTCAGAGCAGCTTCTCAAAGAGCAGGGCAAATCGTTCTTCCCCAACTTAGCGTGCATGGCTCTCACGCGATCGCAAGCGCGGAAGCTATCGCGGCAGCTTGATCTGGTTCAATGCGGTGAACTCTCAAGTGACCTTGTCGGCGGGTCGACGGAACCCCAGAAAGGAAAGTTTCCGCATGAGTCATGTGAGCAGTCACGCGAGCGGCCCGTCGCCGAACCGACCGGCGCGGTTTCCGTAGAAAGGGGAGACGACATGGCGCCATTGAGTCAGAGCGAGAGGGTTGCAACGCTCTCGCCTGTAGCGGAAAGTTGGAGCGAGCTGCCGAGAGTTGATCGAGAGACGCTCATTCGAGAGCAGCGTGAGGACCTCTCGATTGAAGCGCTAGTGGAAAGCCACAAAAACGCGGCACAAGTGCTGTCGAAGGAGCACTGCGAGAAATCGGTGAAGAAGCTTGCTTTTGAAGTTGATAATCAGGTAAGGCTGCTGCAGCCGTCCAAAAGGAACAAGCTTGAGGTTGATTGGGAAGGGCCCGCAAAAGTAGTATCGAAGCTTTTGATACCAATTGTGAATTTAAATTAGGAAGGCGGCCGAACAAAGTTTATCACAGTAACTTGAAAGCAGTCGTAAATTTACTTTTAAGTGCTTCGGAGGAAGAGGAAGCAGAAATTTTTAGTTCCAGTGAGATAATCGAAAGGAAATCGGAAGTAATCTGGGAACAGTTGAACCTAGAGCCTAGCTTAAGTGAAGGAGGACCTGAGAAAGAGGACCTGAGAAAGATTGGTTCCGAGTTTGAAGACGTGTTTTCGGACCACCCCGGAAACACGAGGGTGATCGACCACGATATCGAGCTAAGCGGTGAGGAGTCAATCCGTAGCAAGCCGTATCGTTGTTTCCCCGTGCAACGTCGAAAGTGTGAGCCGCTCTTGGTGCCGCATAGGTATCGTCGCCTAAAAGTGGCCGGTTACTGAAGTGGAGCATGTTGCTCCACAGCGCAACTTTGACGTTCGCTATAAAAGAAAAAAATAAAGGAAAGGTAAACGCTAATGCAGGTGCATTGAGCAGTGCGTTCCAGCTAGTAACTTCTCAACCTTTCGGTTTCTCGCTGGCGATTCGGGGCAAAATTTTGACCTCATCACGACCTGGGCTGAGCGCTCTCGTTTAGAGTGATCTCAAGGGGCCAACTTTGTGGTATTCTAATTCGTTACGTTGTTGTACGGGAAAAAAAATTGAGTTGTCATTTTAAGAGTCTTGTGTCCCACATGTGCCTCTTGATGTAGAGGGAACAAAATTCCGATAGACACGTAGATAGGTATATGTTGTACTATACTTTGTCTGGTGTTCTGTCGGGTGACCGAGGGCACTTGCTTGTGTCGTGTGTTGTTTGTTGTCGAACCGTTCTTAGCAAGTTGCAGAACCATCGACAAGTGGTGAAACCGAAGATGGTCAGAAGAGACGAGCGAAGTTGGCCAGCAAGTTGTGGCGACAAGCCAGTGGAGCTGGGATCCGTCGTCAAAAATGGGATGTGTTCCCGGAACAGTCTGGAGCTGTATTCTCCCCATGGCCCTGGAGGCGAACCTGGAGGGACCTGGCGAACGAGCGCACCTGACATCCGAGCCCCGTGGAAGCAGCTCGATCGTCTTTCCGGTGCATTGTCTGGCGGCGGGGGTGCTGTTATGCCAGCGAGTCCTCGTCAAACGTCCGTGCCTCTGAAAAAGGCAATCTGGGTCAAGGCCAGCCCGCAGTCCGCCTGGCGCGAACAACTCCACGGCGTGAACACGCGCGGCGCCTCTCTGGCCCACGTGCATTGAGTCAGCGGCGCACGTGACAGCGAGCCGGCGTCCTCGTGTCTGGTGGTCTGACGCATGGCGCGGCGACCCCATTGGAGGAATCTGCCCTGACGACCAGCGGCGCGTCTGATTGGACATTTTGGTTGGACCCGGTGTAAATAAAAGAAGCCCTGCGGCGCGTCGCGATCGGAGGTCCTATGAGAGAGGAGTCCCCATGTCGGAGAGCCGACATGTGTGTGAGTCGGCGGTCTTAGGCGAAAAGTTGACCTATGTATTAGAGAGGAGAGCTCGGCATTTCGAGTCTCTGTCGGCCCCAGTGCCGAATTTGTAATGCCTCTGTGTATATGCTGTACATAAACCTTGTTTAACTCACCGTCGTCTCGTCCGCTCGTCTTATCAGCTCTGCGCAGAAGCAGTCGCGAGCTGATAAACATACGCTACCAAACGGCTGGTGACCTTCCCAGCGGAGTTGAAAGCGGTGGCGCCTTCGGGGCCGTGTTGGCGTCCCCGTCTTTCGCAACAGTGGTGGCTTCGGCGGGATCGGTCCGTCTTTCGCAACACTATCAAGGTAATTTAGGGTAACCGAGGGTAACACCAACGCATTTTCCTAGCGTTTATCGATAAATCGACACGGATATCTTTTTTTTTTCGGTTGCATTGTTCGGTAACTGCAATTTACAACACGCGCGCAACAATTGCATATATAACTGCAACACTGGTCGTCTGGTGCCATAGCACGATGCGCAGTGCAGGTGAAGAGAGGTGGGAGCCCTGCGGCCGGAGATTGCAATCGGGTGCACTCTTTTTCAGAGCACGATTACGGTCGCAGTCCGAATTAAAACAAAGAGAGCGCGGCTCCACCGCTATTTCCCAGCTCCCGCATCACGTATGCAGGTGGAAGGCGATAAAGCAAGGGTCGTTCCGGAACGACGCCCTCCCAGCGTACATACTACTACCGTATACCTCGAGGATACGAAGCGCCCACTGGCTTGTTGTTTCTGCTGTACGCCGACGTTCTATCAACCTACGCAGTCTTCCCTTTCTTTCTTTCTTTCTTTCTTTCTTTCTTTCTTTCTTTCTTTCTTTCTTTCTTTCTTTCTTTCTTTCTTTCCTTTCTTTTTTCTTTCTTTCTTTCTTTCCTTCCTTCCATAGAGCCGGTGCTCTTTAGATGAACCGCAAGGCCCGGTCACATGCGGCTTCGTTTGTGAACAACCTTTACTTTTGAAGCCCTGCCAACACTCTAATGAGAGCTTCCGAATGCGACTAAATATCTGCTGCTCGCGCACTCGCTGTGGTTGCGGTAGTAATTAATGTGGTTGTTCTTTAGTTTAAGTACATACGATCACCCTTTAACCGAAGTCGCATGGATGAGGAAGAAATAGAGTTCCAAAAGCATAGACGAGTAAAAAAAAAAGAAAAACAAAGGAAGAAAAATAAACGGAGTGTCCAAGGTAACTCTCACGGATGTAAAAAGCTGCGGAGTCGCTCGGCCGCGAAAATCTGCACCATGGCCTCGTCGCGGCCTTTAAATCACTCGGCTTTCGCAACCTTTTTTATTTCCCCAATCACGCGAGAACTTCTTAGCGGGGTGTGTGCGTATTATATGTGACGATAAAGAGAAGGCGAAGTAGCCAAGCGAACGTGCAAAAGAAACAGCCTGTCGGTCGAGTTTTGAATTCGCGGGCAGTCTTGTGAGGCACGATCTCGAGCCTATAGAGCTGCAAAACGTGATCCGAGGCACGGTTGTAATTGAAGGTAGCCGCGCGGCTTTCACAGGCAATCATCGGAACGATCATTCCCGCATAATATATATATATATATATATATATATATATATATATATATATATATATATATATATATATATATATATATATATATATATATATATATATATATATATATATATATATACGCTGCCTTACAGAAGCAAAGCAAAGAGCAAAGAATAATAAAGAAAAACGAGCTGTTTTGTCAATGTTTTGCTGCTGTTTTGAAGAGCACTTTCGTTTAGGGGCTTCGCTGTGTATAACACGCAATACACGATGCGATACGCTCCGGTTCTTCGACCGCTTCACTGGAGTGCGGCCAAAAAAGCGTGTCGTGACAGCACTTCGTCACCGCTTTGGTCTCCGCGGCGCTCTTTGCCGGGGCGCCCGTCAGAAATGACGAACGGCATTCGATATCTGGCTCGCCGCGAAGTCCGCACAGAACAAAGAGTAAATAGCTATGTAGAGGCGACTGCAACATAGGTCACGCACATTTACGCATTTTTTTAAATATATTTTTGTTTGTACTGCTTACCGTATTTCTTTCGCAACTGCACTTATTCCATCGAAATCGGCTATACACGGCTTACACGTGACGTCATGGGCGCAGCTACTGGAAGTACAGTTCTAGTACACTGTACTGGAAGGAAATGGGACTTCACGATGGCGAATTTGATGAGAAACAAGATGAGAAAAGAACTTATTTGACGCAAACAATACGGAAAAAATAAAAAAATAAAAGAAGGCAAGGAAAGATAGATTCCTCACCTCCCTTTTTTTTTTCAGTTTTCCGTATTGTTCGCGCCTAAGAAGTTTTCTTCTTAATTTACTATGTACCAACCGGACCCAAAGCAAGTTTTACTGATGATAAACAAGCTGCATATAAGAGAAAACGACACGGAAGTAACGTCTTTGTGTGTGAATAATGAAAGAACCTACATGTGATGTTTCGGTAGCGTTAATGTGACATCAAAAACGTCCTATCCGTACGTGCTGTTGCTGCAGCATGGCGGTTTTAGTGACGTCAGTGCAAGTATGGTCCCTAGAAGCCCGTATGTTCTAGGGACCATAGTGCAAGCCATCTTATTAGAATGCCCACTGCATAATGGACACCAAAGGGCAGCGTGCTTTCTGTAAACAGTACACGCCGAGTAGAAAGTTTAGCAACCCCAACCCACGACACACGCTTTCTTTCATTTAGGGGGAGAGAGTTGTAAGAAGAACCTACGTTATGCGAGTGACTCATCTACCTACTTTTTTTTTTACGCAACAGTGAAGGCGTAGCACGTATTTCTTCGTTTATGCACTGCTGGATCGTAAGAGCTTTCAGTTGGCGATAATTTATGCATTAAATGTCATTACAAACTATCAATCTTACGCTGAGTCACAATTTGATTTGCTACTCAGTTTCAAGCTGAAACAATGCTATTTTTTTCAATCCTTTTTTTTCAATCTTTTTATACGCATACAAACGTGATCAACGAACATTCTAGTTTTCCTCCATGTGCAAGTGTGTTTGAGCCACGGGACAAGAGAGAGATAAATAGAGAAGAAAAGCAGGGAGGTTAACCAGGCTTGGCTCGGTTGGCTACCCTACACTTGGGGTGGGCGAAAGGGGGAATAATAGAAAGGACAAGAATATTTGGTTTGAGCATTACGTAAGACTAACATGTAAATATAGGCCTTGGTGATCTGTGTGAATCTGCTCTAAGTGCGCTTTCATCGCAATAAAGGCGCGGAGAGCGTACGTGCTTTCACATGTCGTGGCGCCCTGACAAGCTTTCTCATTTCTCGGTCGGCGTAGTGGGCGATCTCACCAGAGGCACGCGCCACGCAGGCACACAATGACTGAGAATGCCTATTGTCCAACGTCTCGTAGAGCGATCTCGCAATCAGCGGAGCTATACAGCTACGTGCGAACAACTCGCAAAAGGGCATCGTCTGCAAACCGAAAAACGACAAACGCGTCGCGGCGGGAAATTGCGTCACCGGAAGTGCGTCATGAAAAAAAAAACGCGACGAAACTTCCACAGCGCAGCGGCCGCTAGCCGCCGCCCTTCACGAATATTGCGTGCTGACCGCGGCGGTTATGATCGATTTACCCAAGCACGTCGTATATCAAGCCGTCACCTTTAATCATCCTACACGCAGGCGGTGCCATGATCCCCGCACCGCTCATAGCGACGGGATAGGCCTTTTAGCTAAAGGATTATCGTACGCGCTGCAAGCTCTGAGCGCTCTTCGAGTATATCCGCTTAGCCGATCGACCGTGCTTCAAAACTCCGTGCGTTTGCCGATGAAATCGTACGCACGGTGCATTTCACAAGAAAACGACCATGCAATATGTTTTGCGCTGACCACGGTTCTGACGGAATTGCTGCAATTCAAACGAAATGGTATAGCGGATGTTTTCCTGGATATTTCAGTTTGGTTAACAAGTGCTTGAAAATTCTAAACAGAAAAGATTGTTTCATTGCTCACGCGTGGCAAAATGAGCCGCAAACTGAAATAACACGTAGAAGCCACGTAAATTTATAATTGATGACACACAGTCGACACACGCTTGTAAAGTTTACACCTGGAGAAAAAAAAACAACTGCATAGTGTCGCTATATTCTTACATTTAAAGGGGCCAGCACTTTTTGAGCGTGGCCATGAAACAGTGCCAGTCGGTAGTAGAGGCTCCCAAGAACACGCGAGCCAAATATTATAGCGCAGCACGCGGCCTGGAATTCACAACAAATTATCAAAGTCAGCTAAACATTGCTTTCTCTCCTCTCGAGAAATGACGAAAGATGCTGAAATGTCTCATAGAAGGCCATCTATCAGCCATTGGCCAATTTCAACGTAGCGCGCTCGGTCGACAGGGATCGCCGCGGAAGGCCACGACCTGTCTGCGCATGCGCGCGACTCAAAAAAAGTCGCATATTCGAAAAAAAAAAAAAAAGTACTCGACGCCACGAGGCGAGCGTGACATATTTTCTTTGTCCCTGCCATCTCTCTCTGCTTAGCCTCCAGCGCTTTCGCCGGCACTAGCGAACGCGATTGCAGCGTGCGACAAATCTTTATAACTCCACCGATACTGGACGGATTTTAAAAATTTTTGCGGCGTTGAATTCGTGAGGCAATAGGCTCTTTTAGTGAATTCATTCCATGGTTAGTTGAAAAAGTGCTTCAGGGCCCCTTAATGAAGTGGTATTTATATTTCTTATTTACTAGCTTTCTGCATTCAGACAAAATAGGCACAGCATACCAGTAAAGAGGTTAAGTTGAATAAATTCTCTTTTTCGTTTTTAAGCGTAAATATTCGTTGCATTTGCATACAAATATGTGTGCCTTCCATGCACTTTATAGTTTGAAAGTGCTGAAAAGATAAAATTATATTTTGAGTAATCACAGGAACCAATATATTTCATTCAGTTACCATCTTGTTGCTTCATTGCTTTCAGGATTAAGATTTTTCTATTCATGTTTATAGAGCTTCACCGTTGACGATGTCAAGTGAAACAATTAACCAGCCCTGTCTGATTTCACAGAATCCCAGAGTATTTATTGCATGGTGGCTCATCCTTACATATGAGAGCACACTTTCCTGCACAGTGCCATGAAAAGATAAAACTGGTGGGGTAACAGTATACCCTGTTTGGATCAAATACACAAGATATTAATACCAAGGGCTACAAAGGCTTATGTAACAGCAAAGGTGACAACTTGACTCGTTTGTGTGGCTGTTCCACCCTGAATTCTTAGTGTCAGCGGCAAGAAAATTTAACCAAACAGTTATCTGGCATGATGAAAGAGTTGACGTGAATTCTTTTTTTCTTGCAACGGTGACCTTTTTTCCAGCGAGACTTGGGGAGCAACGTGTTGCAAGGTCTTAGGACGCAGGAATTTCAGGCACACATGTGTTGACCTTCTTCCCTTTTATTCCTCGGGAGCTGGTACTGTCACTGGCAAGTTTGATTCTGGGCCATCTGGAAAGTCGGGCTCCTGGTCAATGTTTCGGAAGTTGCTAAAATGAGCTCCTTCTGAAGGAACACTCTCATGCACCACATCCGATAAGGGCATTTGTGAGTCGACAACGTTTTGCTGATCTCTTTCACAAGTGGGAATCGTGTAGTTCCTTAGCACAATCATATCTGTAATGAACAATTCAAAAAGTGATTGTAAGGTAGCTCCAGTTAGAAAACACTGGAGCAAAATATTTGGGGCAACATTGTGGTGATGTAAACATCTAAAACAGTAATAAAAAAATGAGAAAACACAGACAGTGAATCAGCATGAGCGACACAGTAAGTCCTTGGGTAACCAAAGACTCAAGGAATTTTCTATTCTAAAGACAAGAATGTGAAATGAGAAGTCGACCTTATTCCTTTTCTCACACTGTCATCTTTTGGCAAAAAGCGTTCTTCAACAGCACAGGCGCAATCGTTTACTCTAGCCTTACTAAGCAGGTGCAGGTGTGTGTTCCTTAAAGTGCATCAATGCAAAGTTGAAAGCTTTTCTGGCAGAATGAAGTTATATCTGTGAAGTTACCATTAAATAGACTAATGCTACTGCAAGGTGAATGTCGTCCTGAATTTGCTGTTTCTCCCCAGATTGCCGAAGCTAAGTAGCATGGGGCTTGGTGGGCTTGGGAGAATTCAGACATGCATTTTGAACAAGAAGGCTATGGTGTTCACTGCAGGACACTTTCCTTCCTTCTCCATTACCTTTTGTACCTCCTAAGCTTTCTTACTTGTGAAATAAGAGAGCATTGCTCTGTACTGGCCGTAAAGTTTACCAGCAACGCAATATATCTCTGATAAGTTCTTCACAGGAGCATTCTTTTAAACATTTTACAACAAAGCCAAGTGAACTTGAGTACAGGGATTATTTAAACTACTTGCATCATATCCATTTGAAAACATGTGAAGATAGTAGCTCTGTATCACCTCTTTTTTACTTCTTACGAAGGCTCTGTTGTATACCATTATTTGTATAAACAGCAATAAGTGTGAAACCACTCAGGACCAAGATTAAATGCCACAGATGATTTCTTCATGATAAATGCAATATTACTACTTTAAGTGATACAAACCAGGGTCATAGTAGTCTTGCAGAATCACAGCCGCAGGCAGAGCATCCCTCACTTCATACTCTTGGGTCAACACCAAAGCCACACATGTCCTCCGGTTGCTCAGCTGCGAAAGTAGAATTTAAAGGAAAAATAAAAATGGAAAGCTTATGCAAAAATTAGTGGGCCTTAGGATGTATGCTGTGGGCCATTCGTATAGACTCCAACATTGATTCCTGTTGCAAACACAGGAAGATGAAGCGAAGCAGTCATCAAAATAAACAGTTTTAACCATTGTGGATCTTTGGTTTCTTCGCTCACAACGCATGCACACCAAGAACTCCTTCACTATGGTGGCATCATCTATAATTCAGATATAAATTAGGCACAGCTTTGTGTATCATAAGCAGTTCAATAATTTTCACAGCCACCTGTACAGTTACACAAGTGGGGCTTGTGATATCCGCATCATCAGGATACTGGTGCCAGTGCGTACAAGGCACCATATGCATATTAGCCCGTGTCCTTTGACCTCATGTAGAAATTGAGCAGTAATATTTAGTAAAATTGTGGCTTGCCGACTATAACTACAAGCAAAGAGGTCTTTTTAAGAATATCTTTTTTTTCCCTCAGGTTAGTAAGAGCAGTTAAAAAATATAATGATAGTATACAACGATACCTCTTTCATGGGATAAAGCTTCAGAAAAATGTAAAACTTCGTTCTGGGTTCTGTGAGTCGAAATTTCGATATCATTATGTTGCACATTGTAGCGGGGGGACCGGACTAATTTTGACTACCTGAGGTTATTTGGTAGCACTTCACATCTGATTCTGCAACCTTGTATTTAGCAGTGCGAAATCACAGCCATTAATTCTATACAGTGGGTGGTATGAAGCAAAAAGGCATAGAATAGAATTACTATTAACAAATTATGACACATATAATGCACTGTAAGCACATGCTGCATCATGTTTTAATGTGATAGTGTTAAAAAGCTTGTTTCACGAAAATTCTGCTGTCGGTGTCAGTGACGGCATCGTTGATTGTGAGAGAAAAATCATCATTTTGTCTATGATGAAGTTGAGACAGATGCAGATAAAATAAATAATAAAATTTTTGGGTCCGAGTGAGAACCGAACCCAGGCCATCTGCATGGCAAGCAGGTGTTCTACCACAGAACCATGAAATTTCTTGAGATCGCACTGGAAAAAACATTGTATGAATGTCATGTAGTGGAAGGAATCTCCTTAATGCAAGTAATGTAGTGTGCCAGAAGCGTAAAATCGTGCCACACGTCAAAACATGTGAATTGTGCAATAAGTGGGTATTTTAAAGGCCCACCCATTACAAAGCACTTAGAGATGTTTGGTCAGTGTCAGTGGCAGTGGCAGGAGTATCAAACAAGTGATTAGTTGCGTAGAGGTTTGCATGTTGCTTAGGTTTGCATGTAGGCCCTATGCTGATTTGCAAGAATAATGCTTATGGCGTAGTTGGGCACTTAATAATTTGACTTGCAGTATGCATTCAGGGATACATTGAAACGGCCAATGTTACACACTTTCAAGGTATCAATTCAAGGAATCAACGCCTCACAAAGCTTACAGCCCGACAATCACAAAGGACCTGCTTACCCATCAGCGTCTTACCTAACAGATATACACCCCTCTCACGAGCCCATTGGGGGAGAGGAGGCTATCAACTGGATAAGAACTCAAACTGGGATATATCTCCACTTCAAAAGATTACACACCATGTTCCCGACGTGCTATCGAAATTCCTGCCCTTGGTGCAGAAGAAGTCCTACACTCTATCACATAAGCTGGGACTGCTCAAAACATCCCCCTCACCTGACACACACAGAAATTTGTTGGAGTAGTAAGAGGTGTGATCGTCCAGCTCTGACTCAGCTGATCAACCAAGAAGTGCTGATCACCCAAGTTTAATGGGCGACTAAGGCCTAAGGCCAGTGAGGCCTTTGACTAGGACTCCCCACTTGAAAAAATCGCTTTTACTTCAATACAGCTTATCTATATGTCTATCTACATGCAGTCATTCATTTCCTTATGACATGGCTGCAGTATGAAGTGATAAATGAAGAGAGGCAACCAATTGAGAAGGACATGCACACAAGACCCAATTATGCTATCGCGTTCTACTCTTGAAGGCAAAGCTCAAGAATGCTCCGTTTTTCAATCAAGTTCCAGAACATAAGGGTCAGGTACAACTGGCAGTTTGCCAGATAAGTATACAATAGCAATTCTGAGAGTGAAGTAACTGCATCATACAACAGCAATTCCCTTCTGAATTATAGAACAATCGAAATGAAGTAACTCAGCATTGTATAGTTTGCCTATTCTGCTGGCTTGAATCGGTAAATACTAGAATGTGTTCAATAATGTGACATCAAGAACATGTTAACACAAAGAAAAGGCAGCAAGTTGATAGAAGGAACATTGTTAACCCACCTCGTCAAAGTAGAGGTTCACTTTGTTCATTTCTTCCTCAATCTTCTTTACTTCCAGGTCATCTATCACCTGTATGTGATTTGGTAATATAAACAATGTCAAACTTAATGATTTGTATCAATAATGAAACAACAGGTAGCAGTAAAAGTTCTGCAACAGTGCAAACAACAGTAACATCTTGAGTTAAAGAAAGTACCTTGCTAAACCGAAATCCAGTCTGCAGGTGGACTTGTATTATCACCATTCCAGACATGCCCCAGGATAGGAGATAACTGCAAATGAAGCAGACAATAGATAACTGCAAATGAAGCAGACAATCTTTCCTTGAAGACTGTTTGAACAAGATGTCTTTGTTGTACAGAAAGATGCAGTTTGAACTTTTGCCAGATGTTTACGTAGGAAAGTTATGGACTGTGCGACCACAAAGATGTTATGACAATACCGTTCATTTGAATGTTAACGTTAACCATAGATACTGGAATATTGTTACCCTACCTTGCACACAGTTTTAACTTTGGCTTGCATGCCGTGTGAGATGGTTCCACCAAGAGATCAAAGTTGTTCGTATTTTCGGTGCAGGAACGTTGTACTTTGCAGTGGCCTGTAAGCGTTTTAAATACAGTTGTTGAGTTACCCAGCCAAATAGTCATGACTACAGAATGTACTGAAAACTCACCATAGAGCGGTGCTTAATCTTCAGAAAAAAAAAAAATGGCACTTAGTTCCTACACTCTTTCAGGCTGTATTATGCTTACAAATGACACCAGAGGACACTCAGAAGAGAAAAAGACAGATCCACCGGACATACACTAACAGCTGTAGCTACATAGATTGTGAGGAGTACATATACTAAATACACCATTAACATACAAGTGAATTCTGAGCGTGCCCTTTTTCATATTTTGCAAGCTAAGTCAAATCAAATGCCCCAACAGCACTGCTTCTCCTCAAATTTATATACTTTGCAGAGAAATAGAAGTGAAGTGAAAGAATTATTATTGCCCACCGTGTAAACACACAGTGCCCATTCATTTTTCCAATTAATAAGTTTTAAAATGAGTAACATCATGATAATCTGTAAGATAAAAAAATGTTTCCTGACCTTTTATTACGAATACATTTTACCACATTTCTGTTTTATTCATAAAAAGACTGTTCTTTAAAATTATGCCAATTTTCAACTGCATTTGCATTTCATTACGGCATAATATTCAACTGCTTTCATTACGGCATAATATTCAACAGAGTAAAACCTGTCGTACTGTAGACTAATTGCACATTACTAGTGGCATATAAATGCAACTGCTACCCAAAAGGCAAAAACGCAAAAGTAATTAAGGCAGCACTGCCATGCTGCAGCTTCTACATAGCATTTTAGTCGTGGTATTCTGAAGAGATGGGATTGGTCAGTTCTGTTTTTTATGCCAATTGCAAAAACTGTTACGAATGGGAGTTCCGCAGTATTCTACTGCAACAGCAATGTGGACGTCGTTGGTTGAAGCCGGAATTCTTGTTTTGGAGCAGAGCAAGAGGCAAATGTTTTGCTGCCCCGCCACGGTGGTCTAGTGGCTAAGGTACTCGGCTGCTGACCCGCAGGGCGCGGGTTCGAATCCCGGCTGCGGCGGCTGCATTTCCGATGGAGGTGGAAATGTTGTAGGCCCGTGTGCTCAGATTTGGGTGCACGTTAAAGAACCCCAGGTGGTCTAAATTTCCGGAGCCCTCCACTACGGCGTCTCTCATAATCATATAGTGGTTTTGGGAGGTTAAACCCCACATATCAATCAAAGGTTTTGCAAACGAAACAAGTAGCAATATTTATCGGAAGTATAGCGGGTGTAGCAACAGAGCCAGTCTGGGGCGAGTTCTCTATAACAATGGACATGCACTGTCTTAAATAAGGTGTGCCGGGGAGGTGCCGTGTGGAAATCAGTGCTGGTGGGTTGGTGACGTGCCCAACCCAGTGCAGGAGGGTGAGGTGACGCGCTCATACAGGTTCTTGACTGGTCGCAGGAGTTTGACCCAGAGGGGTAGGACCTTGCCCAACACTGTGCAGGTGGGCTGTAGGTGTGCACAACTCCAGAAAGGTAAGTTTTTGACCGTTCACAGGTCTTTGACGGAAGGGGGGGGAGCTCTGGTGTAACAGTACTTCGAAAGAAGCTTTAATGTTATGCCCAGTGGCTGTGTTGTGCTCTAATCACTGTGGTCCTGATATATCTTTTACCAGCTTTCAGAGCAATAGAAATGATAAGTACTCATTTCACTCATGTTGACAGCTATCTGTGTATGCACTGACAGAGCCAGGACAAGATACCTGTAGAAACACAAGCTCCACTGACCTGCACAAATGCACAGCCCTTTCCAGTGACATTTAGTTCAAGAGTTGCAGGCAGTACGGGAACGGGCATTTCCTGAAGCAGCATTGCATTTGCTGGCTCCACATGAAGGTCCCTGGGCTCCATGTGTTGAGATGACACTGTCAGTGTCAGACGTGTATCTGGTAGTACGACCATCTTTGCATATTTAGCCAAAGCTTGCATTGCTATAACAGTATCCTGTGGGGCAAGAACAAAGAAAGCCTTGTTGGAGGCAAAAGTGACAGCACGTTTCAGCCAAGTATTATTTTTACTGCGAAGTTTTGTATGCCGCATAACCATTAATGCATGTCAATGTGAAATTTGTCTGTTTCAGGGCAAATAATTCCAAGTTAGGAAATACAAATTACACTGCAAAGGTGCTCACAAATTAATAAAATTTACCTGCGTGGATATAAATCCTCCTCTGTGGTTCCTCTGCTTGAGTAGCCACTGCACTGCAGGTAGGGCTAAAGAGACACCTGTTTCCTTGTGCAGCGTCAAGCAGGCAAGGATGGCATAGCCACTTGTCTCTACAGCCACTGCTAAAGATACGTTGCGACTCCAGTGCAACGTGCCATCTTTGAAAAACCAGAGAGACAAGACAGCGGACATAAGTCAAGAGCCAGAGCTGCAGAATGGGCAAGAAGCAGAAACATAATAGCATTATTGTCATCAATGCGTTCTCTGTAGACCGGAAGGTCTTTTCCAGCTATCTCTAGTAGCACCCATGTTTTACAGCTGCCGAATTCATCTTATGCCTGCACACTTCTTAACTTCGTCACTATATATACTACTTTGGTGCCTTTGCATCTGGTCCCCTTTCTTGTAATTCATTCCATTGCTCCAGAAAGTGACTAGTTACGCATCGTAAGTATTACATGACCTGTCCAACTCCATTAGTTCCTTCTTTTCTTTATTTATATATTGGCAACTTGAGCCTCTCCTGAAAGCAAACAATAATTTTTCTATGGGATACATAATAGCGTAAACTTAGAAAAAAAATATGAGACAGACCTTTCTGCTCCCTCCAACTTCTTTTTTCGTGTTTTTATTTTCTAAGTTTGTACTATTATGCAACCCTTTGATGTTAACGAACTTGTCCCAACAACAAATCATATTCATAATTTTTGTATAGATGGAAAAAGGTGTGCCATTAGCTGTTATAAGTTCTAATCTTCACATAGGATAATGTTTGAAGCATTCGTTGTCAACACGAGCAAAGGTTCAGAGAAACTCCGAGTGCAGATACGTGCACAGGTGCAATGGTGTTGCAAGATTTAGGCTTTTAATCACCAGGAATGCTAGTATACAGTCATCAGTGGTTTGAAACAATACATATAAGACAGACGGGTCTCATCTTTTGGTTCTAAATATTGCTTCAAGTGCATTGAAATTGAAATTATACCCATGACTGCAAGAGCTTATATGTCAGAGATAGTGATTGCTTCAGAGATAGTCATTTATGCTGTACTTTAGTTGCATCCTGAAAGTTGTTCAAAAAACTTCTACCAGTTTAGTGTCAAATGCATGAACATGCAAACATATCTATCCCTAATTGTGAACACTGTCATAGAAAACTACAAAAGGTGCCGTGCTATATACATTCATCTGTTTTTTATGTTGCTGTGCTTGTATTTCTAAATCCTATTTAAATTGCAGCTACGTTTTTCATGAACCTTGTTGAATTTCTTCATTTGCATGAGTTCAACAACTTCACAAAATAGAACCTTATTACATGAGTTCTGATGCTAATTAAACATTGCATATTAAAAGAAGTGACAGTGTGAAGAATGATGCATTAGTGCCAAAAAAAAAAGTTTTTTTAATTTAGAATTTTGAGTTCTTTCGTTTATCAGAACCTTAGTGCATATTAAGAACATCAAATCTACCTTAAGTGCCAGTAGACAATGCTTACAGGATTCTCAAAGAGACACTGAATGAAAATTAGAAAAATTAATGAAAACATTCACAATGCTACTTGTAATAAATGGCTGTTCTAATAAAGATTGTTTATTTCAAGTATTTCCGAACAGTTGGCTGCATTTTTGGCTGATTTGCAAAGTGCGGCAGCTGCAAGCCAATGTGAGCTGTGATGTCACTGTGTGAGCCCAAAGCGCATGTATGGTGCACGTGTCGCTGTCCTCCTCTTCCCTCTCTCCTCCTGTCTTTTACATCTGACTCTCCTCCTTTTGAAAAGGCACCAAGGCATGCCCAATGATCTATGGGCTTTACCCCAGCTGGGAGAACTGTTTGCTGCTGGTGCCGTTCGCAGTGGTCCTGGGAACCATCGTGGGGGCTGAGCAGGTCAAGAAACGCGAGCAGCAGCCGACACTGTTGGCATGCCTGTTTTCAGTGCATAAAACATCACCAAATGTTCCCTCCTCTAACACACATCCTCTAACACACAGTGCAATCACTAGACACGGCAGTTTGTGAAAAACAGCATTACATTCATTATTTGCCTGAAATGAAGGTAGTCTCCCTGAAATGAAGGTGGTCTCTGTTAATTTCGGCACCCAATCTTTCAATTTAGCTGTATATCTTGGTGGTAAAAATATTGGTCAGCATGTTTTCAAACAAAAGTGTGGATCTTGAGTGCCATAAGTTTTGTGCATATTCACCTGCTTCCAGTTCACCACGACTCCACAGCAAGTGAAAAGTTTGCTGCGCATTGCGATGGCGTAAAAGGGTCAGGGCATATGCATGAAGTGCCAGTGAGTAGCTGTCTTGTTCTTGGGCGCTTTCTTCGACAAGACACTGGACAGCCTTGTCTTGTGCCTGTGGCAGTATAGTTGCATTGGCTTCGAGCAATGAAATCAGCACATAGGCTGTCAGTGGTGAAAGCGACGTCCCCTGAATACCACCCTGCAACAGAGAGTTGAAAAATTGTGCAATTTTTGGGAGTTACTAGCAACTGTGCAGTGTGTGACATGTCCTAACATTAGAGCTTTAGGGTAGGATTCATAAGACTGATTTAGGATAACTGTTTTCCTTTTCCAGAAGCTGAATAAGAATTCTTCATCTTTAAAATGTATGAATGAAATTAAACAACTCTGGATTTACTGTGGCTGTTATAGAGAAGACATTTAATATTGATCAAATCAAAAGCTGCAATAAAGCCCATTTTAATGTTCTTCAGTGATGTTCATTACATGAGTGCAATACGCCGCAGCCAATGGCTAAGCATACATGTGCTATCTTTTCAGCACTTATAACCAAACAAGTTGATCACTGTGTAAAATCTTTGTAGGTTGTGTGAGAATGCATAAGAAGAAAAAATATATATTGAATACAGTCATCATAACTTTGTACAATACGAACCTTGAGTTGAGAATTCAAGACACGACCAACAGATGGGAAGCAGCCAGTGTCATACTGGTGACCAAGCAACCATTGCGTATTCAAACTCAGCTCAGTATCATCGAGGGAAACGTACTGGCGGGCTTTTCCATAGGTGCGTCACAACGAATGCTGTCAGCCACAAGCTCGGCTCGGGATCGGCACCGCCAAAAGCACTGTAGCCATTGTGTGGATGCCTGTAGTTCAGTTGCTGTTCATAGCCTGCAAGGAAAAAAAGAAGAGAAAACACAAAAACACATTACAGCAATGGTACTGGATACGATGCATGCAAACATGTGCCACCAATGTCTACGTCACTTTAACACGACTTCGCAACATAGAGATAAGACACACCATTCTTGCTTCACATGCAAGCAAGAGATTAGCTTAGCCCTTGCATTGTTAGTCCTTGTTATGCTCAGAATGAACTTTGTGGTACACCACATTAGGAGGAAATAAATATGTGGAAGGACGCGGAAGTGCGCCAGTTCTCAAACCAGCTGGCTACCCTGTGCTGGAGAATGGGATAGGGGAAGTAAAACGACAGCACGTTGAAGTGCTTATTACGATATTGATGTGCCACTATGCACAAAATGATGATGGCGATGATTGTTATGGTGTTGTAGAAGATGACATCAAGTTTCAAAGTAAGGCTACTGATGATCCTGATTGATCTGTAACTTACATCTTCATTTGTTTCTTCGCCTGTGAAAATATACTCAATTGACCGTTATTCCCACATTAATTAAGGAATTCACACACAAACTTTTGTTTACTTCTAAGTATAGTATACCATTTGTGCAACTCATGCTGACTCTGTTCACAAAAGAAGCCAGTATTCACTAATTTCTGTACGATGGTGTTTGGGTTTGAAAAAGCTGTGTATCAAACCTTAATGGCAACACCACTGTACCTGAACACATATACAGTAATACCTATGAAAAGCATGAGATTATGGTTGCTATAGCCCAACCTGTGAGAATGTTTCTCCGAAGTTTGGCCTCTAACGGATGGCTGAAATGCCCCGAGGAGATCAGGTAATCAAGCACCACAACATTCGTGGCTAAGATGGCAAGGTTCTGCTCTCCACAGGCAGTGGGCAGTTTGACGATGGACTCTAGACCGGATGCCAGAACGGGGCTTAGAATGTCACCTGCAAGTGCGAAAAAGAAAAAAAGAGAATTGCATAATTCTTGAGAAGAATGTGCAATGATTTCTATGTAAGCTTGAGGAACACTTTATGTCTGCTTGCACACGCTGCTGTGAAAACAAGTTTGTGTGTGTGTGTGTGTGAATACAAGAATGAGCAATTCTTTGACAAAATTATGAAGTTTAGTAAACTCAGAGGCCTATTTAATGTATCTCAATAGGACAGTTCTTACCTGACACTGTGAACACACCCTTTGAGGAACCATGAATGGCATTGCCAGGGATCTTCAGGATAAACCTATGATTTTCTATACTGCTTGTAGGAGCTGAAAGAAATTTTGTTATAAGTTTTTAGTGCATATTCATGCATTACATATGGCCAGCTATCGCAAAAAAAGTGAAGATCAGTCACCCATAGCTGGTGATCATAGATTGAGGAGGAGGAGGAGGAATGAACTTTATTATCAGAAACCAGCAGGTTTAGGTGGCCAGGCCTAGGCCTCTCATGAGGGGACACCAAGGGCTTGCCTCGATGCCGCCTCACAGGCATGCTGGGTCGCCCAATCATAGATTGAAATTGAAATGTTATTTAAAGAAGAGTACATGAAAAGAAAAATTGAAATAACTTTCCTGTGATTGCATGGGCAGAGCAAAGGAGGGAAGTAGAGAATTTACAGAATAAAGCCAAATGTAAACTCAGATGTACTATGCTCAGACATAGTACAGTGAAATGTTTAAAGGTACTTTGGGCATAATGAAAAAATTGGACTAAATATGTAGTGAAGCATTGCCAAAGTCTTAGGGCAGGTTTAGATGCTTTGTTAAAGTGAGCACATGATTTCAAGTATAACAAAGGAATATGCTGAGTATAATGAGATGTTTTTTATGCCAGAGGTACTGGAAAATTCGCAAAGCTTTTAGCAGCACAGAGCCATTGTGAAGCCAGTGCTGCATAAAGGGCCATGCATCAGATATTGCAGAGAGTAAAGATGTAAAGCATATCAGAATAGATCATCTGTAGTGAAGTACTGGTGCAAGGCGCAATTGTGCACTTGGCAAGACGGTGGCGGCCCCTCTTGTGCAGTGCGAGTTTAAGCCACACGCTTTCGAAGCGACCCTAGTAATTTCAAATTGATCGCTGCAATTACTTTTTGCTTATTTTTAATACATTTATTAATTTAGATCTTGTTCGATTACCTTCAACAAGTTTTGAGCGTTGCTAATCTTGTTTTAGGCCTGTGTTGACCATTTGATTTTGAGTGTGATCACGTCTCGAGACGAACGAACGACAAGCTGGGCCCCTAAACTGCTATGCAGTTCAAAAATGTATGCTACTCAAAAGAGAAAAAAAGATCACAGCATTATCGATGAAGTGAATGATGGCGAGTGGGCGAAGCTTGGGGTAATCATTAACCCCTGTACATTTTTTCTTTCTTTCATAACGAAGTCCTCTCCATGACCATGAGAGAGAGAGCCGGGAGCGAGCGTGTTTTATAGCTCTCGGGGCACCACAGCAAAAGGCGCTCCCAGCGTGGGCAAGCCAGGACAATGCGCATAGCAGGGACAAGGCTCGACCCCAAGATGCTTCACCTATAAAAAAAGATATATTGCACTTCTTACCATTACATGAAGGCTCTTACGCAGTGCATCTCGAGCTGTTCTAGTTTCTGTCACGCTTCCAGGCTCACATATGGAGTCGTTCTTGGAGAGGCCCAAAGCGTGAGCAGTGATGTTGAGCTGACCCAAACAGTCGGACCGTGCATAAAGTCTTAACGAAACTGTGTCTTCGCTGCACAAGCAAAAGCGCTTCTGTGGGCTGCCAATCATTTTCAAGCAGCTGGCATCCACAATCAAACCAAACTTGACCTGTAAGAAAATGAGTGTTTTAAGCAGAGCATGTTGCAGGTGATACAAGTGAAAAAACTGTCTGTACCCATCAATGGCAATTTTTGCACAAGTAGTTGACATAATGCTAGCATGAATATAAGCTGTGACATTTCATCAGAAAAAAAAAAATCAATGTAAAGCAAAGGCTTACTGCATGAATACCATACGTGACTGGAGAATACAGTGTAAGGTAGTATAAATGTTATAGCCAAGTACTATTGCATTAACAACACAGCAATACTATTCCCTAATATGTACAATATTCAGGGTAACAGAACTGATAATGTCGGAAATAAATTTTTGAATAGAAGTAGCATTTCTAGTAGTAGCTCACTTGGTTGAATGTGCCTTATATTCTGCTTGATTAAAATGTTAGCATCTAGAGATTTGATTTTGACACAGTCGTTGCTAATCCATAAGCCTCTGAGCTCTGAGAAAGAAAAAAAAGGGTAACACATTAGCAGGCAATTATTGTTCTTTGTAATTAAATGGTGAACATTTGCACACACATCTTGTCATACATAGCTGTTTGTCATATTTAACCGAGTCAGTTCATTTCTTAGCCTTTATTTTACCAGCACAGAAGGTTTGCTTGTTTCTGTCATTTTCAGTCCCTATGTCATGTGTGCTATTGCTTTCTGATGACAACACATTAACAGAACCTTGATAAGCCTTGTCCACTCTTTCACGTCATTGTATCATGTAATTTTATCATGTTATTTTTCTCTCAGGAAGCCGCACCAACAAGGCTCATATTGTGGTTTGACAAAACTGTCTCTCTGCACAGCGCACACGCACATTGTTCCATGCTGCAAATACAGAACATATCCTCGGAATAACAAGGAGCACTGCTTGACACTTACGGGGATGCATGATCTGAGGTAGTTGAACAGTGAAGCAGTGATGGGAATTGTCTCTCCACGAATGGCAACAGCAGGAAGTGACAGCTGGATGAAGAAGGGCTGCACTGCGCTAACGGTGTCCGCAGCCATTCCCAGACCGCGACTTGGGTGCAGGCAGAGGGCACCTGCTTTCCATTTGGTCACCGAGTGGGGAATCTCTCGACTTAGGTTGAGTGGTGCAGCTCTGCATAATGATTGATTGATACAGTCAAACCAAAAGAAGTCATTATAACTAGAATGAATGGATGTCGGGCCCATGCCCTCTCATTTTGTTTTAGTGCACGCACGACAACAAAGACATAGAAGGCCGATATAACAACACTAAATGTTACTGTCCAACAACAGGCCTAACTCTACTCTTTGTAACTATGCTCATACAACCCAAAAGTTTATAGAGCACATGTACTTCTCTGAAGTAAATGCAAATAAAACTGCAAAGAATTACAAGAACATGCCGTAGTGCGGGTGTGAAAACCACAAATAAATTTGCTGCTGGGAGTTAGGGCTGTGTCTTTCATAAAAATGCAGAATTAGAAACTAGGGCTGCATGTATAAGTACATCAACTTATACCAAATAAGTCCAAAAGCTCTTGGATTACAAATGGCATATATAAAGAAAAGCTTATTATCAAAATCAGAAAAAATGTTGCTCCCTTTTGCCAGAAGCTACCAATGTAACCATGTGAACATCAAGACAGCTGTGGCATCCGTGTACATCATCCTGCTCAGACACTGTAATGCACTATTGTGAAGTTTCCGTGATTAAGGAAAAGGCCGGTGTTCTTAAATGATACCCATGATTGTTTCCTATGACAGCCGGAACTCAAAACTTGCCTTTCAATGTGATGGAGCTCCCACAGCCATGTTTCTGGAAAGTGACTACGTACGTCCACCGCTGACTTTGGAATTGAGGTTGCAGGAGCTAGGTCTGCAATCTCACCGTCACCTCCATCTGAAGGTTTTTTAGCAACATCAACATAGTGACTTTGGCTGTAAGCAATTAAATTCAGGCAGCTTCACTCAACAAAACATCTTTTGACTATTTGGGATGCAGGGCTACCTAGGAGCAAAAACACACAATGCCACGCCAAAGTATATCTTTTTTGCAACAGGTTGTACGATGCCATTAAAAAATGTTCTTTGAATAGAGATTTTGTGTATTATGTTAATGTCTTCTGTGATGCTCCTTGCAATCAGCATTAAAGAGTTGCCACAACAGCTGTCATGTCATTATTGTCATCCTCACACTGTGGCAAAGCAGGTCAGCAACAGCTCCAGCCAGACAGAAAGAGTAGAGGAGAGGCTCTGGCTCAAATTTGTGTGCTGTGACCTATGAATTAATATTATATGCCATCGGTAGAGGGTCTCTAACACAAGCTTCACAGTCCTCTTTCAGCTTTCAATTTCCATAGACAATGAGCCCTGTTTACACAAATCCTCTGTGTTTTCAATATTGACAAACGAACCATGTAAACAAGTTTTTCTACTGACACAAAAGGCCTGGATGTTCTGTATAGTTGAAGTGCTGGAAAAACACTGGGGCTCTTACATGTGATAAACCAAGCCAAGTATATAAAGGCAATTAACATGACAAAATACACATCCACAGAAAAAACAATTTTTTTTTCATTCTTACCGTCAATGCCCACTCGTGCTGAAAAGAAGAAAATAAATTTATATAAAAACGAATGTAACGTGATAAACAGGTAAAAAGAAAGCACCTTGCAAGCCTAAATACTTACCTCCATGCTCTGGGGTCCACACACCCCCATCTGAAAGCCAGTTACCAGAATTTATTGCCTTTGGAAAACATACTCAAGAATAGTTGTCGAAATTCTGCGAAGCATAAACCTATTATCCTCTTACCTTCCCAACAAGGACGAACATTAATCTTCATGTCGGTGATTACTTGCACCGATGACTCCTAGAAACACGAATAATAAAACGAGATTGTAATAGGTATCATATGACATAATGACGATCACATTGCAACAATACACAGTACAATCCCGATACAGTTTCCATGTGATTAATTGATTTAGGTTAGTGAGCAAGCAGCTTAATAGCAACTGTCAAGCTTCAGTCTCATAATAGCATTATGAAATAACAAAGGAACAATATCCACTGGCAGTTCTTGTACTGCAAGAGTTGCCACATTACATCTAATTATTTACTTTTAATTATAGCCCAGTAGTATTATACCCTAATTATTGCCAGTATGTTGGACTAGAATAGCAGTCCAACGATATGCAAAGCTCATCTGCACATACATATTGCAGTAATATATGATTAATTTTATTTTACATCCTGAAAGCTATAGTATATTGAAGACCCTACATTAAATGTGAGCTCTTCAGAGTTCCTTAATGAGTACATGAACATAAAGTATGAGCATATTAATGCTGACTGCTGCCTTCGTCAGAATGTTGCTATCTATGTTGGAAATGACATGACAAAAGCTGGAGATATAGTCCGCTTATATTGTTTACAACATGAAACAGTAAACAGAATGACATTAACAATATCTTGACAATTCAGTTTACACTGCTTTAATGTTAACTGGTTGTACAAAATGCCAGTGATGTTTCACACCAATTAATAGACTGTGAGTGTAACAATGCCTTGGCAACCGAAAATAATTTGGCGACACAAACTGGTTCTAAGATAATAAAATTGGCCATGTGCAAGATTCATAAAACATTTGTAAGTTAACCTGACAAAATGTATTTAAACTTTTATCTCCTTTCAATGCAAAGTCGTGACCCTTGTTTAGAAAAGGTCGACATGGTTCGCTGCAGCTGCAGCACCTTACAGTAAAATAAACATAATTAATTAGCTGTTCCTGCGTGAAGTAGGGCGTCCAAGCAATGTAAAATGCTTACCGCAAAGGCAGCAGCAGAGTCAAGGAATAATGTGGGTCCTGCAAAGTGCCCTAGAAAAAAAAATTTTAAACATTTAATGCAAGAGCAGAAATAGGCACACAAGGTTCACAGAAGTGACAGCTACATTTGGCACAATATTCTACACAGTCGGGAGAAACAGTTAGTGGCATGTAAGCATTCTGTATGCCGACACAGCGACATTTTTGCCTTCTTTGCATCAGTGCCTGTCTCACACAATAGTATTACTGAGCCTAGCAGTAATCAAATGCATAAAAAAAATTAGTTTTCCAAAGTATATTCACAGAACACACCAACTAACACACTAAAAGACAAGTAAAAAAAATATTATGACAAAAGCTCAAGAAAAATTGTATCATCAGATTAGTTTCTGACCTCAGCCATGTGTTTAGAAAAATGGTATTTATTTATTTACTTCGTACTTTACTATAGGAAAGCTGTATGTGGTTGTCCCTCGAATTAAGGTGTCAAGTGCACAGGAAAGTACAGCTGTGTGTTCAGAAAAAATAGAGATGCTATAACAATGCTATAAATCAATGTGTGTGTGCTTAGAAAAAGTGCTTTAACGATTAAGAGTACAATATATACAGCACACTACATATACTATAGGAGAACTGTAAGCTGTCCATGATGCACTACACACATTCTGGTATTTACAGAGGCTCAGCAGAAGTTCTAAGTCCCATTCACAGTGTTGTCAGGTAGCAATCTGTAGATGCCAATTTACATAACTGTCATAGTCGCTCAGGTTGATCTTCATATCTTTTCCAATGAATTTATTTGAGTGATGCAATAAATGAGATTATTTATCAGAATTTACAAAGCATTTTATCTTCTACATGACACTTTTTGGCGGACTTTGTTAATACAAATATAATTACAAAGAAAGACAACATTTTCCTAACCTCATGTAGACCTCAACATCCAATCATGCCGCAGAGCTTATGAGACATTAATGGGGGTATGAGATGTGCCTATTAGGGCTCATAGCAAGGGCTCTATTTTAGATGTGAAGGAGCTCTTTTGACTTACATGTGTAACGCACAAGTCATGTGTGTTCCTACATATGTGCATCCGTAGGAATGTGCCGCAACGCGTTCCCCTTGCCGCGGGTGTTGGAGCGGTGCCAAGTAGGCCATGCTGCAGCTGTGTGTCGCAGGTTCCCGCTACTGTAAATCTCCCCCTCACCCACAGGTTCTTCGCTGCAGCGCCCGCAACTGCCGGCTCTTCCGCCCGTTCGCAACACACTTCTCTCTCATTTCACCCTCTCCACCAATTGAAATGCTCGATCGCATGTCAAATAGAAACACACTTTCAGCTTGTTTATCTGCGATGAAACTTACATGAAACCCAACACGCCTCCCGTGCCTTTGCGTTTAAAACAAACGTTTGCTCGAGTAAACACTACACCGAGTTTCGCTTCAAATCATTCTTCCAGCACACGCGTTGACACCCGTTTCAACCGTGTCAACACTGTGCGCACCACTGCTTTTTCACAACTCATTAGGGTTCCCTCCAGGAAGATGGTCCATAATTTTTTTTTTACAGATAAGAAAAAAAAAACCAATAAACAATCTCACGTAGAGACAATTCAAAATTATCCAATAAACTCCGATTTTAATGGCCCACATAACCTTGTTCAGTTAATTATTGAAATGGCATATTCTGAGTGGTCACTGATACATTCGCCGTTTTGGCATGTCTAAACTTCATCACGCCAGCAGTATCTTGTAGACTGTACCCACTGCACGTTTAACAAAAGGCTTGTCATGCATGGAACAAGAGGCACCAACTTATATAGCACCCCCAGAAGCTCGAGAAGACATCCTGATACACTGTCCTTTGGCATCACTGGGGTGCACTAGACGACATCAAATGCACGCACCTCATAAGCATGCTTATGTCTATTATAACAAGCTTCAAGATTATAATAGGCACAAGTGTAGGCAATCTGTATTCAAGTATTTATGCTTGTGTGTATCTGTGTTCGAGTGTTCGAACTTTCAAGACCACTAAAGTACGCCTAGTGTATTGTAATGCTTTCGTGTTCATATATCATTGACTCTACGATATCGAATATAAGATAATGCAAAATTAAACACCGAATTTCAAAGAACTGGGAATCTACAAAATATAAGCTCCAATAAATGCAGCATTTCTGTCAAAAAATAAGTTAACAAACTCCAAAAACCACCCTCTGAATTTCAAGGAAAATAAACTTCGAAAACATAGAGCCTAAATTATGCAAATCAGCTTTGCGGGCTTATTCAGTCTAAAGCCCTACTAAAACCAAAGAGTTTTATGAAAAGTGCTGCAGTGGAAGCTCTTGCAACTTCACAACGACAAATGCGAGGCTAACTGACTGCCACACTTAACCTCAAAAACATAGCCACTTCATGTGATGTTGACCAGAAATAAGGTGCTTTCTGGTAAGGTAAATTCTAGGTTAATTATAAAATGAGAAATCGCTGTTCTTAATGAAGGCAATGCATTCGTATGAGTACTGGTAACATGATCTCGAATCAAGTTTACCAAGACTTAGCAGCATCTAAAGAAAACTAGTAGCACAGAGTGAGCAGTATCTGTGTGGAACAATAAGCTGTCTTAAACTCAGTAGCTCGTATGAGGGAATTGCTGCTGTTTCTTTGCTGTAAGCTAATTTTTTATCATGCCCACCTAAGATAATGGAAGTCTGGCTTCACTTTTGAGTGATGATTTCCACCCCAGCTTTTCGTTTAGACCTGCTTACTTACAACACGTACCTGTCACTTTTGTGAGATGAGGGCAGGCATAAAGAGCCTGACAGCAGCACCCTGATAATAACTATATTAGTGTATTCGTGCAGGAAACATAGGCATTCAAGTTGGTGACTTACAATTCTCTTCACTCAGAACACAGTGGCCTTTTAAAATAGTTGGACGGTGAGGCTTGGCTACCAGAGGGCTCAGCAAATCATGCAACTGGAATAAAAGTGAAAAAATATGTACTCAGGGCTAAAACAATGAAAGGCAATCAATGTGTAAGAAAATAATATACCAAGAAAACGTTTAGGTAAGAGTCCAAAGTAAAGAGGAAACAGAAATTTGAGTGACTGAAAATTACCATTATTGCATCAAAGGCATTACTCGAAGTAAAATAGGGTGCATGTCAGTAAATATTTGTTTTCTTTTTTCAAGTGCATAGCAATGCTTCAGGGACAAATATTTAGTTTAAGCTAGCATCTTGACGAGGCTGGACAATAATGAACCATCAAGTTGAGGCATCCCTTTTATTTTTCGTTCCTTAAACTTTCAAGGCTTCATTATGCTGAACCTAAACATTACTTGTCCAAGCTTCAGAAGCATGGGTTTAAATATCCTGCAGTGACACTAGTGTTAATAATTAACTTAATTATCCAAACAATGTGTGCTACTTCCATTACACCATATATTATGTGAAACTACTTTATTTAATACTGCCATTTACTACTTTAATGAAAAATTCTTAAGCAGGGAGTGAGCAGGATGATGCTTTCTACATGTAGATTATATTCTTCAAAGCTGGAACTTGTCTTCTTTAAGTTGAAGCCCTGAAGAAGACAAGTTCCGCCTGTCGAAACGTTGGCTACAGCACACTGCCTGCTTGTTGCCATCTTCCCCCAACTCCTATCCCTTCCCCCCTTCTTATTCTCATTTACTACTTAGTCAGATATGGGTGCAAATGCCCCGAAATTTCAATGGACATATTGTGAATGCACATTCTGAATATAAATAAATAATGCTACAAAATGTGGCTATAAATAGGACTTAATTCAATAACATCAATATCTATTCGCAATAAACCCTCAGACTGTGAAACTTTACAGATGAGCTACACCTTTAAATGAGCCCGCAGGCACTATAAGAACATAGACTGGGAACTGAATCTGCAACCTTGCGCTCAGGAGCAGAATGTGTTTTGAAGAACACTAATGGCATTTCTTGAGATCAAGCACGCTCTAGTTAATCAGTTAATGAGCAAGCGACTAGGAAATTCTGACGTGGTGTGCAGAGTTAGGCGACAAGCAAACTAGGCTAGCATGATTTAACAAGAAACTTAAGACAGAAAGAAAATGAGGAACACCTTTAAAACTTTTTCAAGTGCTTATAATGAACGATGTACACTGAACGGCTAGCTGATCTACGAGAGCTTCCTTCGTTTTGTAAGAAGCAACTACTAGCAGTATTAATTCAAGAGGGTTTTGAGTCCTCGAGTAAGTGTTTTTTAATTAATTATTTATTTGTCTAGTTTTTAAAATGGCTCTCACTTATCGAGATAATACATTTAAGTTGAGGTTGTATGAGATTATCTAAATAAAGACTCAACAAAAAAATTTAAAGGCTCTAATTGCCTATGTTGCAGCACTTATTTAGCAGTGTAAAATAATTATTAACCTCTATGGTAAACTACATCATAAATAAAAAAAGTGGTACAATATATCTCCTAGAAGCTTTGCAGGGTCAGCTGGCCACATTAGCAAAAATCTTCACAAAAACCATTAAGAGTAAGAGTGAGATGGAGAGAAAGGAGGTGAAAGGTGAGACAGTAAACCAGGTAAACCATTCATAATCATCATTATCATCATCAGCTTGATTGCACCCACTGCAGGGCAAAGGCCTTTCCCCCGTTTTGCCAATCAATCCGGCGCTGTGCTTGACTGTGCCACATTACCCTCACAGATTTCTTAATCTCAACTGTCCCCCTGACTTCCTGCCTTCCCTTCACAGGCTTTCCTTCCCTTGGAATCGAGTCTGTTACTCTTAATGACCAGTGGTGCGCTCAGGGTTGCCGTTGGATAGAATTGAAAAGGCACCAGAACTCCGGCCAAATGTAGCCAAAGCAGCCATGTCATTTGATATTATCCCCAAATTTGTAGCCAGATAGAACAGGTGTGGTGTTATGAACAGTCTTTACTATTGGTGAATAAATAAAACCATTTCGAATAAGTAAAACCTGAAATATACAAGTAGCCAATAAGTAGCCATGACACCAACTGGAAATTTTCGTTGCCGGACAGGTCAAAAAGTAGCCGATTCGGCACAAAAGTAGCCACCAGTGGCAATCCTGCACACCAATGATGCTGCGCTGACATAATATGTAAAAGAACATGGCTGTATGCTGGTTAGATTGCTTTGGTTATAACTACAAATAATCAGAAGACTTGTACTCTGTAGGGTTGTGCAAATAGTGAATTTTAGATTCGAAACAAATTTGTAGTGAATTGTAATTTTGGTCGAATAATTTCAAATCGAATTCAAATAGCATATATGAGACATAAAAAAATGGGCATATTTATTACGACCTAATTAACCTGCAAAATATTTTTTAATGGAAATAGGGCCTCTATGAAAATGCCATTTCTTTTTTCATTCAAAGGAAGTTGAAACTGAGTAGTAGCAAGATTTGACTTTCAGCAAAATGCGAGTCATAAGTTTTAAAGTACGTAAAATTTTGAAATTTATTATACTTAGAGCATATAAGCTGTCATAACATGCTTCTAAGCTTAATAAAATGAATTGATTGAGGGTAATACTTTCATTTAATGGGGCCGCTCGACTTTCAAGTAGCCATGAAATGGATTCACTAAAGAAGCTTATTGCCTCATGAATTCACTGCCGCTAAAATTTTCAGAATTCCTCCAGTACACGCGGAGTTGCAAAAATTTCTCGCACGCTGTAAGTGCATTCTCTCTTTCGTACCGATGAAAGCACTGCAAGCTAAGCAGGAAGAGACGGCATGGGGAAAGAAAATACGTCACGCATGCTTTCCGAGCTTGAGGAGTCATTTGCTGAGAAAAGAGAGCAATTTTCAGCTGAGTTTGATAATTTATTGTGAATCGCACCTGCCGTGTGCCGCGCTATAGTATTTGGTTTGTGTGTCCTCCGTAGCCTCGACTACGGATCGGCAGCCGTTTTCTGACAATGCTCAAAAAGTGTTGCAGGGCCCCTTAAATTTGTAGGGGGGCTTCACAGCAGAGAGAATTCTCTTGAATAGGTGTTTTCACGGTTCAGCACTACTAAACTACAGTGAAACTATCTTAACAAGCAGTACATTCGGATTAATATGCATCTATTCGTTCCTTGCGAATACTTCAAAATTTTCAATAATTTAAATTTGAATCGAAGCAAATTCTAATACCTTACTATTCGTTAGAATATTTGAAGCATTCGAATATTCGCACAAGCCTAGTACTGTGTTGTACCTTCTCAGGCGTGAACTCAGCCTTTGCTGCTTTCTGCAGCAGGGCCTGATCTAGTGCCCATGTGCCACACACAGAGCCTTGAGCAGCCGAAAGACTCAGTGTTGCTGGCATCCCAGGCTGAACAGACTTTTCAGCGAAATTCAGGAGCACCTGCAAGTTCAAATGACGATCATTTTATGAGTGTAATCTATGCCATACACATCATTCATTGTCATATTGTCAAGACAATATGACAAGAAATGATGATTGCTGAAGAGACATGATATACTATGGCAACGCAACCATCTGCTACAATATCACCAATGATCTCATTTTACTAGCATGCAAAAGTCTAGCCTGTTAGTAAAACATGAGATATCTGGCCAGTGTACGCAGATGACTCGCATGTGGCCTGACAGACTCCAAAGCAAGTACAGCACACATAAATTAGACATGACATTGTTTTCTTTAGTATAATACTGACTGCTATATGCGATTTCTCATGATAACTGTGTAACGTTGCTGCAATTTCGGCCACTAAATATAATGGCTCTGCATGATGCAAGTGTAATTCAAAATTACACTGATACAACACGAACGGTACAGACTAGAAATGAAAGTAGATATATCATAAAGCCATAAGTTTCTGCATTTCAATTCGTCAGTACTGTACTTTTCAGAGAACTGACATTGTGCCAAGACTAAGAAATACCTACATGCAAGTCACCAATATGCAAGTCACTCAGCAAAAATGGTTGGGGCAGGCTGTAACGTCAAAAAACCACAATCCTTATGGCTTGCCTGAGCCTGAATGAGCCGTTGGCAATACGGCCAATAAATTTAGTCAATGATGCAAGGGTAACAAACTTATTCATCTTGTTGAGCAAAACTATTGTTGCGAAATACTGTTTCATCATAACTTTATGTGGCACATTGTGTAGAATGGATGCCGGAAACAAAGAACATGAAACAGTAAGCAGGAAAACTCTCACCTCATTTGAGTTGCACGGCTTGACCTCCAGTGGGACTGCATCAGCAATGACCTCTCCATTCGGGTGTGCATAGTACACCATCAGACGAGCAGTGGGTGAGAGACCCCAGCTAGGTTTCACTGTCAAATTAAACTCGGAGACAGAGTATCCAGACACTCTCATGCTGCTAGACGAAGAGTCGAGTGGTATTCGGGAGGCTATGTCATCCCATGAACGTCTTGGCGACAGTATGCCCTTGTCCACAACTTGGTGTCCAGAGACAACCTTGAAGAGCACAATATGTCGACAGCATATTAATGACCAAGAACTACAAAACTTCGTGTCGAATAATCTAATAGATGCTGTCCAGTCGTATTTTTGGTGTCACAATCTCACACGAAAGCTGCTCTAATACCTCTGTCGTCTAAAACTGGCATGCTTACATGATCCAAATTTTATTGTAACTGAAAATTAATGGTAAAGAGACATAAGAGCCCACCTTTCAACAGATAGAGATCACACAATGCTGCAAGTGTAATTCAGTATTGAACTCAATGACAGCAACTACAATTTTAATGTGGATAATTCACCACACTCTCTGTATACAATAAAACACTATGCTCCGAGTGTTACTGTTTAATTCATCTAGAATGAGTACCAACAAAAACAACAACAAAAATACCAAAGCTTGCACGAAGTCGTACAAGGCCTGAAACAGCGAAGCTGGACGATTCTGAAGTGAAATCTGGTTGCTTCTACGTTGTTGCTGGGCTTTAGCTGAGTGATGCTAGCTTGTTTTCAGGCTGCTTTTCTGCGCAGGCAGGTTCGAGTTAAATCACAGACAGCCACAGACACAACACAGATGTCCAAACTCTAAGGAGAGAAACTACTGCCGACACCAAGCATTCACACCTATCATATATTTACGGGCATGTCGTTGTTTTCACAGGGCTTACACTACTTTAACATCTTCTCGCCGCTGCCATTGCATTTCCCATACCGTACTATTCCCTCGTTCTGTGCTCCCCTAAAGCAATCGGTGTGGATTCTTCAGCGAAGCTGGAACGTGCAGCCAGAGTGTTTATCACTGGGTGAATTTCGATAATTTCCTAAAGGTTCCTTCAATTACTGGTTACATCGGTCTAGAAATCTTGAAAGTTGTTTTCCGCCCATCTGTTGCCTTCTTCATATTTAGCGGACCAGCAGTGAATCGTGAGACTTGTTGTGGGACACACTAACAAAGATTTTACTCTACCAAAGTTTTTACAACTGGCTTAAACAGCTTCGCTGTTAAAACTCGGAATAGTGATCTAAATGGTCGTAATGAAGCCTTAAATAAGCACTACAGTTGGCTTTAATTTTGGACGTGCATTGGCGGGTTAACTTCGATCACATCTTTCACTCCCTAAAACTTCATTCTAATAGAATGTTAACCTCTAACAAATGAAGAAGGGATTATTGGCAATGCCACCAGTACATGCATGAACTGCTGTGAACTATGTATCAATAAAATTTATGTGGATCTGCATGCACATATTACTTTGCACCTACACATCACTGCATGTGAATGTGTGCACCTTTAACCTACAGCCTAATGCAACCAGTGGAGAGTAAAGTTAAGGAATGAAGAGGGCACATTATTTGTGTGTTCCTTAACAGTAGTATGCATGGATGTCGGCAAGGGGGTGCAAAAGGAGCAGTTACTCCCCTAAAGCCTCACCAGCACTTGCCCTCACCCGAGCTACACCAGAGCTCTCCGCCTCCCCCAGCCGCAATGCAACACCGGTTTGCAGCCCCCAAGAGAAAGTCCTGCCGACGACTATGGTGGTATAGTAATTATGTCATAAAGGAAAAGGAATTGAAGCAGTGAAAACTCAACTCAACACAGGTGGGCAATAAATCAACCCGCCCAAACAAACCAAGTTGATTCCTCATCCACTTTATTTCCCTTCCATTCATGTCGTAATTACTTTAGCACAGTTAAAGGCATAGAAATTATGTCTCCTCTACCTTCCTTAGGTTTCATTAGGTAGTGTCTAACAAAAAGAAATGAGCCCCCTGTTTCATTAAACAACTGTGGCAATTTAGACATTCACATGGTTTGTGTTAGGTTAATAAAACACTGCTGCTGCTCTTAGTATCACTCACCTGATAATATAAGGTAACTCCTTCAGGATGGTTTCTGAGCTTTGTATGATAAAATAAAATGGTAGTACTTCTGCTGCACTCAAGCTTTTCTGATGGAACTGATATGTGTAAATAGCGCCCCGACATGGACGTCCAGGCTCGAAGGTGCATTCGTGACACAGGATTGTTCCATTTTCCACCATCAGCTGTAGCCTACGTGAAATAAGGAAGACGCGTGAACTTTACACATAAGAAGTCATAATTTGTGCTTCTTAATACTTTGGCACTGCTTAATACCATATTTGTTTTGAATAACTGCAAAAATCAAATGCCGCAGAGTTTGAAATTCTCTTTGAAATCTATTATGTTTCTTTGTCAAATTTTACATTAAAAAAAAAAAAAACGCCAGGCCTGTGCAGAATGCGCAGCACAGTCAGAGCGAAAGCTGGAAAAGTGGCCTTTCAGAGTTTTGTTAAAAGGGCCCTGAAACAATTTTTCAAGTAACCATGGAATGAATTCACTAAAAGAGCTCATTGCCTCACAAATTCAATGCCACAAAAATTTTGAGAATCCATCCAGTGCGAGTGAAGTTGCAAAGGTTTTTCACATGCTGCAATTGCATGCTCTCTTCTCTCGTCCCAACGAAAGCGCTGGAAGCTAGGCAGGGAGGGGTGGCAGGGGCAAAGAAAAACGTCACCTGCACTTCGCGACCTTGAGCACTTTTTCTTTTTTTTTTCTTCGAATGCGCACCTTCTTCAGTGTGATCGCGCGCACACGCGTGAACAAGTAGCGGCCTCCCGCGGCGACCTCTGTAACGAGCGAGCGCGCCATGTTCGAATCAGCCAACGGCTGATAGATGGGCTCACTCCGTGTGATTGTGATTTGTCGAGAGAAGAGAAAGCAATTTTTATCTGACTTTGATAATTTATTGTGAATTCCAGGCCGCATGTTGTGCTATAATATTTGGCTCGCGTGTTGTCGGGAGCCTCTACTACCGATTGGCAGCGTTTTCTGACCATGCTCAAAAAGTGTTGCAGGGCCCCTTTAAACACTCTTCGGGTAATGCTACAAGCACACTTGCAGGGTGCCCACAACGCTATAAATCATCATTTTTTTGTAGTGGAGAGGCATTCACTATGCCATCCGTCGTTGTTCTTCGGAGAAGCGTGCTACCCACTATATACTTGCATAACATTTTGTGCAATATTTTTATGCTGTGGCTGACGAACATGAAGAATTATGCCTGAAGCCTTTTTAATGGGTCGGAGCATTTGATGACCCACTCTCTACGTGATTTACATTGCGTAACACCTGGTTCTTCCTTTGCTGTTCTAAAACGCTTTATTACTCATACATATTCCTTCCCCAACATCAAGCCTGCCTAAGGCCAATTTGCAACAAAGTTTCAAGCACCAGCATCGCGCTGTAGTAGAATACTGGGCTGGCACACAGGAGACCCGGGTTCGAATCCCATTGTGTCCTTGGTGTTTTCATTTACTTAGCCTTTTCTTATTTCGTGCGATAGTGATTACAAACACCGGCGGCGAACAACTATGGAGCACGCAACTCTTGTGATTTCATAACAGCTTTCATTGTAAAATTTTAATTGGGTAATTTACTTACTTGTAGAATTGTCAAAAATGTGACATTCTACAGAAAAGGGGGAGAAAGGCTCTATTGTTTTTACCACATGGACATTCTTTAACATGCATCTTACACACGCATTTTTGCATTCTGAAGCCATCAAAATGCGGCTGTAATGGCCACGAATTGAACCAGCACCCATTGTAATACACAAATACCTTATTGCGTTTTAGCACAAGAAAGGAGGTAGCTGTGAAAATTACTGCAATATCCTTTGTGTTACAGCGCAACAACCAATAGCCACTGTGTGTGTACAGCTATTGATACATACTTTCCAGACATGCCAAGAACCGATGTGCAGCAAATAAATATGCAGGACAAACCACCCAAAGCCAGAACAGGATTTAGAGCATGTCTCTTATTGCGTTTTTGCATCAATGTCTTTAGGCTGCTACTGTAGACTATAATGCATCAAAAGTGCACCATGAACATGACTGCTCCATTTTTCACTTTTTTTTTTTGTTTTAACTTCTGACAGCTGCCTTCCATTTTCCTACACAAATAAGAGGATGCCTTCTCTTTCAGTTTTTGATTTTATTTTACGCATCACATATCTTTATGTTTTAAACAGCTCTCCAAATCTTTGGCAGTCAAAGCTTAGACAGCTACACTAGCCTTAACTGAGCTTGGTTCAAATGCTTCCATGCAAGCCATGCAAGAGGGCAATCAAAAAATATGAAGAAGCTGAGATGGGCTTTGGATATTTTTTATTCTGAATTATGTGTTACTTTGGAGAGAGATTGGCCAAATGTTTTTTTTTAACAAACACTTCGCAAGTGCCAGTTATTAAGTCACATTGCTTTAGGCTATTACGTGCAACAAAATCAAAAAATCTTAAAAACAAGAAAGCAACAGTTTTCTTGCAGTTGGAAAAAAAGAAGTATAAACGAGCACTCACAGTTAGTGAAAGACTATTCAGGGTACCACGCATTCCAGGAACAGAGAAGTGAGCTTGCCCTTGGGCATCTGTTTCGTAGTCTCGGCACCCTGTCGCAACATCATCTGTGGATGACACACGCTGGCATTGTGGTTTTCTGCGTGCACTGCACCGAACCGTTGGCAGTGATGACGCAGAGAAGCAGACACTGACTCGCTTTTCGGAGGCAGGTGTGCCATCGGGATACGTCGCCTGAACCTGCAACCACAACACAATATAAACTTGCTCAGGACGAACTGGTGGTCTACTTGGTTATGAATATCTGTATCATCCTGGCACACGAAAACTTCTTGACATAAACCGACTGCTGTTTTCTCTGTCGGTCTGTGTCAAGAAGATTTTGCGTGCCGTGATCATGCAGATATAACACAACATTCAACAAAACATGATACTACAAAACTCTGCCACAGTCAAAGAAATTTTCAGCTATTCAACAAGCATACAACTAGTGATAAGGTTATTCAGTTTTCACCAATAGATGCTGAGATTGAGCTGTTGATTTCAATTTTAAAAATTAGGTTTACTTTGACAATTGACTGACTGCTATATTTGAACAGCAGGCTTTCCTGCAAGGCTGCATTTCTACCAGATCTTCACTTCGAACTCACTCTTTCATTTACTTCAAAAAGCACAAAAGCCCTGTAAAAAGACTTTAGTGCTTATCGTTTGGCGGCCCTTGATAGTGGAAAGCAAGAAAAGTATGATAGTGACTGTGAAAAAGCAATTCTGCTGACCACATCCCCCATACAGAGAATGGTAAAATCAAACCAGTCTCTCTCTCTTTTTTTTTTTTGTAAGCCCACAAACCTAAGTGGTCATGTCTCCTCTATGCAGCACTTTAACTGCTTTCTTATATTGTATCCATTGTAAATGTGGAGCACAACTCTTCTCAAATGTGAATCAAAACATGAAAGAGTGCAGCTAGGTATCTGATGAGACTATCTGCATAGTATATATGTGCATTCATTAGTATAAACCAACACACCTCCAATGCACCCTTACAAGGTGATGGCATTATCACTCAATCCTTTTTAGAAAATGTATGCGAGGCTAATGATATGGCATTTTAGCTACTTGCAAAATTAGCCACGCAGTCAACACATTGGATGAGCTTGTACTACAATCTTATTCAATGTAGAGAGAGACCTTTATAGTGATAGCAGTTATGTGGACACTCTCTATGGGATTCTGGTGCCTTCGTTATGTTCCGCATAAACTAAAGAATCGATAACATTGCCCCTGCGCATTGTATGTTCTAGTCTCAGGTAAAAGCGTGTGAGCAGAAGCGCAGAATACTTCTGAAGCAGTCAGATGAGCCGGCCCATCTCTCTTGCTCAAACGGCACATGCAATAACATTCCCTTGCATGTTAGACATGTTAGATCTGCTATTAAATGCTTAAGCAGAGAGGAAATGCTCTGTCCGTCTTGAATAAGCGTGAAAGAACGCGAAGGGGGTGTCACTCAAGCAGCAACTGTGAACTTTGATTCTATGGGTGCAGTCGCGATTTCTGGCAGAGACACTATCTCGGCAGGCTTCAACAGACGTCTTTCAACATGAAAAGACCATGCAGAGTCCACTTCAATCCTCGGAGCAGCCATATTCTCTTACAACAGGGTTTTGTAGACGCAAAACCGTATATAAAAGGGTTAGCTGCCAACCTTACTTTATAGAACATTACAATTTGTTGCTGTCACATTCTCTGCTTTGCCTTTGCTGTGAAACTGATATTTTAAAGCAGCATGTCATTACAGCATTTACAAGTGTTACAAAACTTTCAAAGTTGTGCTCTCACCAGTCCCCTGTAGACTAGCCCAGGCTTGAAGTTAGGTACGGAGCGCTTTGTGACAAAGCCCAACGTGAATGGTGACCAGACAAACTCTTTTGTGATGTTGGCAGACACTGCCTCTCCTGTACAATCAAAAGAGAAAGCAACAACAAGAACAAAAGAGCTTAAATTGCAAATGTAAACAATGCATACATTGAAGAACTACATGTACGTACTTGTACGTACAAGTGAAGAGCATGAGTCTAACATACACCACTCGAAATAAAGGATTTCATGCTTCAGAAATAATAAAAAAAAAAAAGACAAGATGGTGTGCATGTCAGTACCGTTTATCAGTGCATCAACTCTGGGCAGTTAAAGAACATTTGAGACATAAAAAGTAATTACTCAGAACTCAACAGTTGCTTGAATTGAAAATAGCCAGTGATATCACTACATACAAATTAAACTTTAACGGCCAGTTCTGCCAGACTAATTAGAACTGGGCAGTATTAAAAAGTATGCTTAAAAGTCTACAACAACCTACGCAATAATGATTCATAATGGGCTTCAATGAAAATAATGCATTTGTGTAATATGTATACAGTAAGCAGTACATTGCTAACAATTGACGGTGTGTCTACAAAGGTAACTTGCCGGGCAAGTTAACACGCAACTGTAAGCAGGTGTAAAATGCAAGTACTTGTTTCCTTTCCTGTTCCCTCTCTTGTAGATTACAGGTACCGACAGCAACACAAAATAATGATGACCCAAAATTAACATTACAAAGAGAGGACTGCCAATCAAAACATTGGCCAGCCTGTCTGAGGTCCCTTATACCTGTTTATCGGGCACGTGCAAATGTTTGAATGCTTCAAATATTCAAATGTAACATCCTGTAAATGTAATTTTACAGCAGTAAAGGTGTGCTAAGCCGTGAAATAACTTGTCTAAAGGTTTATTAGTTTGCATTAAAACTTTTGTAAAAGGGGTTTCACTGCAATCAAGTAGTGTGAAGCCATGAAAACAGATATCCAAGGAAACTCCACACTGCCACGAAGCCTTACTTCAAGGTTCTATGAGCCTATTACCTTCACATCGATTCATTTTCTTTTAAATGTAAAAGCTTGTTATATTGGCCTATATACTCTAAGTATAACAAAGTTTAAGACGTAACATATTTTACAGGCTATGACTTGCATTCTAACAAAAGTCAAATGCTGCTACTATTCAAAGTTGTTTCCACTTTCTTCTATGCGAAAAAATGGAATTTGCACAGACCTTGTCTCAATACTTAGAAAATATTGTGCAGGTTAGTTAGACCATAACAGATATGTCCATTTTCTTTATAATATGCAATATATATACTATTTAAATTCAATTAGAAATTATTCGACCAAAATCATTATTTGCTTCAAATTCGCTTAGAACCTAAAATTCACTATTTGCACAAGCCTACTGTTTACACTGTTATTGAGGCACATCTCATTTAGGATCCCATCTTGACATTAGGTAAAAGTAAGGTAAAAAAAACACACATAAAAAAGGAAAGCAAAGCGTACACAGGAAAGATGCTAAAATAATATTGGCCATGCACTCTTGCCTTCATTTTCCGGCGGTATTTTTTCCAGCCTATAGCTACTGGATGAACCATTCAATACCACTACCTGCTGCTGTGTGCTGAACCAGGTTAGTTAGTCAATAAAAAAGAGAATAGAACATCATAAAGAACAAATGTAGAGAACAGTTCAGACACAATATATGTACATAAAACATTTCACTTTTTGCACTGTTTGATTGTATTTAAGGAACATACAATGCATATCCATCTTTTGCACTGTTCATTTCCCTTAGAGTCACGACAGCTAACTCACCTGTAGCGCTGTCCGCAACCTCCGCTGTAAGAATGAGAGGACGACGATTGATGTCCCTATTGGCAAAGAGGAGATGGTTGCCATTGACCTCAAACTCATGGCAACCTCTAATCTACACTTAAAGAAAAGACGAGGGCAGAGTGTAAACATGGTGACACAAACTGCTTCTCTCTGCAATAGATATTTCATTTTATATCAATTAGCTATATGCAAAAAAACTATTCAGCCCCATAATGCACATTATGAAAAAGGACTAAACAGAATACTGGCTGAACTATCGCAAAGGAGTCATCTGCAGCTGTTGTGGGGCAAGTAGGGCAAATTTAGACAATGTTTTCTTTTTCAGAACATTTACACAACTGCATACCACGTGTGAAAGATTGTGCACTATAAATTAGGACCCCATTTTAACAGCAACATCAGTGTGTTAGTGACGCTGGGATCAATCAGCATATTAATTGCGAAGCATTTATTAACAAACTTCGGCGACTTTGAGCATATTTGTCTGTCTGTCTGTATACCTAGCTGCCTACGACTTTTAGCTCTCCTGGCCGTTTTGATAATGGTATCGATACCAAAATTTGTATGGCACAACAGGACCATATGACGAGCATAAGTGACTAGTCATAACATGAAAATCAAGACACACATGTCATGATTTACATTTCATGGTACTGCTGCTCTTGCAGTGGTTTCATTCACATGACATTTTGCAAAACTGGTATGGTATGACATGACTGCATGGCGAACACAAGTGACAAACCCCAACATTAAAAGTCATGACATGCATGTCATGTAACAAAATAACTACATGCCACATTCGTGATGCGTTCGCAGCCGTTTGACGAGCTTCGCATATACCAAATTTTGTATTACGGGACGTGAATGGATGACAAAGATATGTGACTGGTTCAAACATGATAATCATGAGATGCGTGTTATGTAACAACATGACTACATGCCACACTCATGATGTGCCCGCGGCCGTTTCGCTATCTTCACATATACCGAAATTGGTATTACGGGACGTGAATGAATGACGAAAGTAAGTGACTGGTGCAAACAAGATAATCATGACATGAGTGTCACATAAGAACATGACAACATATCACACTCACGAGGTTCTCGTGGCCGTTTTACTAGCTAATAAATTAGGTAGACTAAAAGAAAGCTGCAATTAAAGACTGAAATATTGGGTTAAGTGGTGATCTCTAAACTTTAACCATCTTGCAGCCCTTGTTGGAATCAAAGAAAGCACCTACCGGTACATCTATGTCAACACTGGGCAACACCTTTTTTAACTCGGAAGTCCACGGAAAGCGTTTGTATGTCAGCTGAGCTCTGAGATGACCGTGCACGGGCTTGCCATAAAGATACCTGTACAAAGACACATCTAAGTCATGGAACATGTATTTATATACGTGCAGCTCTATGAAATCAGGAATGTAAGAAACAGAAACAGAAGTCATACCTCGCACATATTTTCCATGTGCTATTGGACTCCTCAGGGAAAATGTATGGTGGTGCACTGATATCAACAGAAAACTTGGGCAATGCTACAGGAATGTAAAGAAACAACATGAAAGCATGTAGCAATACTTTGTACAATACTCTAGTATAAACCAACTATGCATTTTTATATTATGTGAGCCAATTTTGGAATGAACAGCATTGAGCCTAAACAACAATTTGCTCAATTATTAAAAAAAAAAAGAACTTAAGGTGCACTAAATAAAAGTAAAAGGAATATTGTAGATGGTAGTTACAGCATGTCAAGATTTTTTACTCATTCCCTAACTAACATACCTAGAAGAAATACTACTCAGCTTAAATTCTAGAGAATTACCAATCAGCCATTTAATATTAACAAGAACAACAAAGTGCAGTGACTTTGAGGTGAGTACCAGTTTCCTATAAATATAGAGTCTATTCAAGAGGCATATCATTCCAATGTAGACATGATTTAATATTACAGGATGTGTTAAGTAGTACAATGACATGACATGGACTGAGAAGTCTCAGAGAAGAAAAAAATGCAGTGATATTGTACAGTTCAAGTTTCTGTTGTAATGCCAAGATAAAAATGAGACTGGTGCCTTTTATACACACTCAACAGAGCTTAGTTTCATGCTTTATGCAAAAAACAACAAAAACAAATACATTGTCAGTTATTTCAAAGCAATATAGTGACGAGAGATAAGTCCTATTTGCTATTAAGGCTATGTTGCACTTCAGCATTAGTTGCGTTCACGCCGCATTATCTACTCATTGAATAGTACGTAACAAGTGTTCATATCCTGTTCCATCTGACAGTGCCAGCAATCATCCCCACCGCAGACAGGAACTTTGCACGCAGGCAGGAACAGTGCTCATAGTCAGTCTAAGCCAGATATACTATTGATGAAACAACAAAAAAAGAATAGCATGCAATTAAACAAACCATGTACGATTACTATTGTACAAAGCTTTGTGAATAAGTGTCATTATAGACTGGCACAAAACAGAAAACTTAAATAACTTGGTGGTTTGTTGTGCTGCATTTTAGAGGAGATATTATCAGCCCTATCGTAATAGCGACAGTATCAACAATAGCACCAAGAGGACAAACCATAACTGCCCACTTGGAATGTCTGGCAAGTCGTATGGTCAAAGATTTGGCAGCAGACGGACCACTCCCCCAGCTGAGGCTCATGGGAGAGTTGTTTTTCCAGCTGTACGATACCTGTGGATGTGGACAAGCGTGAATACAGTCACTGAATTCGATTGCTACAGATCAACTCATCTCCTACAATCTCAAAAGCCTTACTCTAGTTGCCCTAACTACCGAAAATAAAATGCGGAAGTAATGCAAGCTCAGTCAAGTAACTCTGTATTGCACTCTATCTTGCTAGGTAACTTGTAGCTATAACAGAGTTACTTTTTACACAAGTAATGATAACACTGTCAACATCCTGACATGTCTTTGAAAATTTAGTTGCATGTAACTATTTACAAAAAAGGCAAAATATTTCCATATCAGCCGAAGGTCACGACCCTTATGGTTATGTCTTGCATTGCGTTAGCACAGAGTTCGTAGAGCATCAGATGCGTTATTTGAAGGTCACAGATTCGGTTCCTTCCAAGCAGCAAATAATCTTTTCGTCTACTTTACTTTCTTCCCGTTTATGTCATAATAGTTAAAAATAAAGCACCCTATACTTTCTTGGCATGATTGTCTGTTAGTTTCCATTAATACTGCATCTAACAAGGAAAAACAAGCCCTTAAATTACCACTTCTTTCCTTCTTAAAGCAGCATGACAGACGAAGCAAACAGAAAGAAAAGATTCGCAAAAATGTCATAGTAGTTAGAAAATAAGGAAAAAAAAACAGTGATTTACATACCTGCTGACAATGACACATTGTGCCACTGGGAAATTTTGAAGTGCATTGGGTTCTCGATCCAGATTCGACCAACCTAATCGCAAGAAAGTGAGGTACAGAGAGATGTATCTTGACACTTCGCTGAGATGTGTAATTAATAGTTGCTAAGTGATGCCGGCCCTATACTCACATGCTCTGCGAGTGGAAGCTTCCTGAAGTCAATTCCAAGGACACGAAATCGAACTGCAAACAAAGCTCACTTAACTATGCCATTTAAATTTCATGCTCACCTAACTGACGCTCCCTAAAGACAAGCTAAAACCAGCATAAGCGATGTCATCAGGATTATCGCAGCAGCCTTTAGGTGGTGCTGGGCTAGTACAGTTTGTGTTCAGAGTTAACGGACAACAAATTTTGAGAGAAAAGCTGAATTTTCATGCCTTTTGGGCATGCAATATTCAAGTCAGTAGGACGCTTTAAGGACACACATGCCACGTATGGGCATGCTTTGTATCTTAAGTATTGCTGCTACTGAACCAATTCGATTCGCACTGCAGTGATTCACTGCTTCAGAAGGAACTGTGAGTGACTACACTTTACATATATGTTAAAACTAGGCATTAATTCATTGAAACAGGATTACTTGTAAAAAAAAAAAATACATTTTAAGACCAAGTTCCTGCTCCACAACTACATTACCGAGGCATAACAGCAGTCATATAATGATGGTCTCACACATCAACAGTTGTTTCAATTTTATGCGGTCTCATTCTCAGTAAAATATTTTAGTTAGAGGTTTACTGCATACTTGTGCTTACCAATGACAAATAATATCACATAGCCATAATAAACAAACCACTAAATGTTTTGGTTTGAAGGACTTACCCATTTCCCCGGCCTTGTAGATGGGCTTATCAGTCTGGATAATGGTGACAAGCTTCTTGTCGGTTTTCTTAACGATGCAGGCACTGTTTTCTCAAAAGAATAGCTGCCGAATTTCCCTGACACTTGGAGCACTGTGTTGAAAGGCAGATCCTTGGGAACTGGTAATGTGATTACTTCAGGTGACTCTGCAAAAAATAACTGCGCTCATTGACTCCCGATTTGTGCAAGTACGTCATAGAAAAACTAAACCACCTTTTGAATGTAGTAACGAAATACTTCAACTTTGAAGTACAGGCACCAGTTACCATTCAGTATAAATATTATTGAGCTGCATGCAGCAGAAAATTTACAATTGCATGTAAAAAAACACCCACAATTTGCTTGCTCTCTCCATCACAATGTTATCCAAACTGCACAGCAAGCAATTAATTCAACTATGCAACAAGAGGGCATGCATGCAGGCAATCTTAAAAGCTGTTTGCCATGTTGCATAGATGTCATGGCCAACCACAAGGTACTGTACCAGAGGCATTTTTGTTTCTAAAAGAGTTAAATGCAGAAAGCGAAACTAGGCTAAATTTCACTGGAACGCAAATCCTGCCTAAGTATCTTCAATTCCTAGAACAGTTATAATCAAAATGGGGCGATTTATTGTTGTAAAATGAGCTCAAGAAGGCAGTTTCTAATAAAAAGTGAGCCAAGTATTCCAACTGTTTCAATCAATGTGAGCCACGTTCAAGTAAGTATCACTGCGCCAACAAACATGACCAAAACCAGCATTGTTTCTTCCAAAATGTTTCATTTGTGTCTTAGTTGCTTTGTTATCATGTTTACGTTCCACAATCAGGTTGTCTAGTGTGAGTTGGCAATTACTGAAAAACATGATGTTCAATGACAAAACTTGATTGTGAAGAATAAGAGGCTCACCTGCCTGCTTCTTTTTGCACTTTAGTGATTCTTTTCAACTTTAGCTCAACAGTATCTTGTTCTTCGTTCACTTCAACACAGTAAATTTTTAATAAAATAGACATGAAATAAAGATATTGGTCATCTATCTATTCCTTAAAGAAGAAGAAGCGGTCAGAAATGGCATGGCATAAAACTAACTGGAACACTTTTTAAGGCCTCCCATAGATGCCATTAACAAGAAAACATTGATCACAGTCCAGAATAGTACACCTTTTCCAGGAAGAACCACTCACTTTTCAAGTCTAATAATCGCCATTACACCCATGCGTCGAAGCATGGCACGGACAGAAGCACAAGTATGATGTCAATTCCATCGTAAAATATTGCTGTACTGTACATTCGAACCATTTTACACTTATTTTACTAGCTAATTCATGTCCTAAAGAAATGTTTCAATCTATATGAGCCAAATACAAACTTTACTCCACAATACTGACGATATTTAGCCATGTAGATTTTAGCAACAATATAGATTTGCGTTTCTTATGGGAGAGGAACATACTAGCAAAAAGTTCTTTGAGCAGGCCAAACCATATTGTCAGTACAGAAAAAGTGCATTTTCCCCAGTTTCATTTAAAGTGCATTTCGCTCTCTTAGAAAAAAAGAAACGCCTCAAAGGTTGTGCCACAAGGTTGCACGAGGTACAACCACAATGTACAAGGCAGCATTGTACACGTGCAAACAGAAGTAGCGGTCAGTGTGGTCAAGCAGAAAAGAATACAAGATCCTCCAGGCCATAACAAGAGGTGACATATCGACCCCTTAGAACAACTCTTTCTCCTAATCAATCCTCGTATGTATATTCTATCATACGCATGACCACAAAAGGACGAAGAAAGCATGTCTTCTCTGATAACTGTAAAATGAGCTACACTTTGCAGATTCAGAAAATTTTATCTTAAGACATCCATGAAGCAATACAGTCCAGTCGCAAGGTTATTTATTACTTTTTTTTTTGACATCAGGTGCTGTACTCTGTTGTTTAGTGCCAGTGGGGGGCTGAGGCTCTGTGAAGCTGTCATCGGACAGTTTTTTCCTCGACCTCCATTCTTCCCTATAAATGTTCCTGTTTTTAGTTGATTGATTAGCTAAAAAGTGTTGGATGTTTGTGGGTGATTGTATGAAATTAGATACACTTCAGTTTTTTTTTTTTTCAATTTCAATGTATGCATAGCTTAATGTATTAGATTTCATACATTATTTTCTATGTAAACATTTTTGGATGGCACGTTTTTCACATTCAGATTTATTTTACTGGACGACTAAACTCTGCACGTGCAATTACAAGTTTGTGCCTAAACTGCAGCTTCGCACGCAGTATCAGAAGTTATGAGTAACCCTGATGGTTGCAAGTGTAGGCAATAGGATCGCCATAGTTATCTATTCTGCTCCCACACTCAAGGCCGTATTCCACAAAGTATGTTGAAGTTCTAAAGACGCATTCAACAAGACTTTAGGAGATGCATTACGATTGTAGAATTGGTATGCCTACCTCCATTGGTTCGTATGGAAACGTTGGACAAAACACCACCAGGTGTTGCCACAAGGCTGAGTGTGACATGACCACTTCTCGGTGCATTGAAGACATTGAATGCCAGTGTTTGATTCTCTCCAGGCATGAAAGATGAAGGTGTTGTGAGAAGAAATGCTCTATAGGTGAAGTAGAAGAAAACCCTATGTACCAAAGCAGTACTTAGAAACTTCTGTTGTGCCATTAAGCTAATAATGATGTAAAAGTATGTAAAACTGGATATAATTGGTAGTAATGCATTATGGAAAGTTTTCAGCATGCACACAATGAATACATCCATCAAGTCATTTTTGTGTGCGCACTGAGAACTTTCCTTAACAGTTACATAATTCTGGTAAAAATAGCCAAACATTTTTACTGCAGCAATGCTGACAAAGACAATGGCACGCAATATTTCAACTATTCATTCACATACTTCCGTTGTATCAATAACAGACCCTTTGTTATTCAAGACTGCAATTTCTCAGCAATGCTTGTAACTATACGCAGTTTCCACTATCTATCTTTGTCTTGTATGTGCTTGAATTCTTATACATTTTTAGTTGACTTATGTTGCCTTCCTGATTTGCGCATCTGATACTTGTTTCTTTATTTTGTCTTTTTTTCTTGTGTGTTATATATGTTGTACCCACCCCCTCTGTAATGCCCTACGGGCCCTGAGGGTATTCTAATAAATAAATAAATAAATAAATAAATAAATACAACATACAACCACTTATTGCAACAGTGATACTTAAATGCGCTATAAAAAATTAAAAATGAATCACACTTGTCATGTACAATTAACAGCCCAGTCAATGTCGTGGAAAGTTCTAACAATAATAATAATAATAATAATAATAATAATAATAATAATAATAATAATAATAATAATAATAATAATAATAATAATGATTGAGGTATTTCGCCCCAAAAGCACGATATGATTATAAGAGACACTGTAGTGGAGGGCTCCAAACAGTTTCACTATCTTGTGTTTGTGGAAAGTTCTAGTGAACCAAGCTACAAACTGTATTTGCATTTGACAGAGAGAAACGTAGAAAGGGGACTGAGAGCATGGAAAGCATATGAGACTGGCTGAATTATTCCGTCAAGTGCTTTTCGCAGCAATGTCCACGAAGGAAATAGGTCTGGTCATTACTGTACCTTATTTGTGGCATGCAAAAGTGACAAGCTGAATCGCTACAGGTGTGGATGCAACAATAATAATAATAATAATAATAATAATAATAATAATAATAATAATAATAATAATAATAATAATAATAATAAGCACCAGGCCTGCATGGAAAGTGCAGCACAGTCAAAGGCTTGAAGAACTGCGTCTCTAGAAATGATCATTAACTCTCTTGGGGCTACTGATGAAAGCACGCTTGCAAGCTACCCACTACGCTATAAATATTTTCTGTCAAGTTGGGATGCAGCCACTATAGACATTATTTCCAAGGCATTACGTGCCCTTTGTTGATTCGGTGGCTGATGACGAAGAATTCTGGCTGAGCCCTTTGTAGTGGGTAGGAAGCATTCAACAACCCATTCATTATACAATTTGTATTGTGCGAGACCAGGTTATAACATTAGCATTATGTGACAATCAGTTGTTATTTTACACATCTACCACGCTATATTACGCATGTTAACGCAATTCCTTCCCGACATAATGCCTGTATAGGGTCTCTCGGCCAAGGACTTTTGATCACTGGCATGGCTATGTGGTAGAATACTGGGCTGCCACTGAGAGGGCCCACGGTTTGAACCCCATGCTATAATTAATATTTTTTCTTATTTAGTTTTTTCACTCGAGCAATAGCAGTTATGGCTGGTGATGACGGACAAGTACGGTGCCAAAAACTGCCCTTGTTGTTGTCTCAAATAACTTTTGCTCTTAACGAAAGGTTGTGCTATGAAGAAAAATGCTATCATGTTGAAACTGCACGAAATACTTTTTGTTTGAAATTTGTGCTGTTTGCATCCAGGAATGGTCACTAGTAACTTCAAGACGAACAAATGGAAATGGGGGTGTCTTAAACTTCTTATGGTAACTAAATGCTTCTAAAATTGTCATTTGCTTAAATAGCACTATGCACAAACAAAACTCATTTTTCTTTTACTTATTTTAGTGAAGTCTATTGTACCATTTTGCACTGTGTAAATGTTCAGAGATAAAAAAGATTGCTCCCAACATTCAGATAAGCATTGCTGAAACGGCTCGAGTTTAAAAATGCATTCACACATCAGCAGGATAGATACAGTTTCTTACGGATAATATGAAACATTATGAGGGATATGAATGAGCCATCATAATTAATATGATCCTCCCAGGTAATGCCAGCCTCGATTATAAAATATGTACAAGTTCTAAGAGATCTTCTAGCAAGTCTTCACATTGGTGACAACCGGCCTGTTTTTAGACATTAGCAATCCAACTTTTTGCCAAACACACACCTTACATAGCTTTTCACTACAAATATTACACAGCTGGAAAGGCAACCATTGTGCAGCTACTGAACAGATGAAATACCCTACTGCACATTCACTGTTGAAAGCAACGTCACAGCAAGCAGGCTTCCTACACTAAAGCCCTGAATGCATTTGCCTTCTACATCAGAGGACAGCGGTGAATGGGATGTACCAAAAGCAGACGCCTAGTCAAAGAATTAACTAGGCATCCATAAAATATTGTTTCACGAGATGCAAGGCCAACAGCTTTACTTTTTTTTTACTTTTATTCCGTTTTCATTCTTTTTGAAGAAACATGTAGCATCCATGGCACAAACAAGAAAATGAGCTAATGTATGTGCACAGGTCTCAACATAAGCCAGCGCAGTCCCAAGATCCAATTTTAGGCTGGGGTAAAATGTTGTGTTTAGCCAACAGATGGCTAACCACAGTATTGTTGTTCTTATCAGCAAGCTAAGTTCTTAGCCAGTAGATAATTGTTAAAAAAAGCATTTCAAACTAGTGAATAGACTACATTAGATACTGCTTCAAACAAATTTGGCTATACTTCCGCTTCAGAGTATCTTTTTATGCTTTGCCATGGTAACAACTACGGATGCATTACAGCAAGTGGGCTCAATAGTGTTTTAGGTCGCACTTTTATGTAGTGTGCCGCATCTGTTTCGTATGCATGTTTTTCAATTTCTGCATGTCAGACACCAATTTCTTGTGAACCGTCTTTACCTGTCATGCCACTGTAACACATAGGACTTAATCCGTGCCATCAAGTGAAACAGCCTGTACGAAAATTGGGGTTCCTTAAGTGATGCATAGTCACACACTTCTCACCACAAAGGTGTGTATATATATATATGTTGTGAACCAAAAATAAAGAGCAGAATATTCGTAGTTCTTACTCACAAATATCAAATTTCCTCACCACAATAGCCAAATTAGGATTTTTGGTTTTAGACACAGTGGTACTAACCTGTGTGTTTAAGTGAAAATGAAGGACAGCAGGTTGTTCATGTGGCTTAGACCCACGGAAGAAGAAAAAGAAAGGATGGAGCATTATTACACCATGCAGCCAGCCTTGGCGAGCCACCCTGTTTTGAAGCCAGCTGTGTCGGCCCAACATACGACCTTTTGCAGCGCGATCCCACAAGCAGCAACGCTTGCCGAGAGTTTGGGGTGCGGCACCTGGTAGCTTTTAATCGAAACACACTTGTTTGTAGCAGACCGACCAGCTCATGCAAGCAATTAAAAAATGGAACACCACTGAGAGTACCAAGACCCGACGCATGTTGCGACGTTTTGATCACGCGTTGGGCCAACATTATAGGCTTTACTCGTGTGATTTGATTCTCCTTCCTTTCCTTTTATTTCTCCATGCTTAGACCCCTCTGTAAGCATTCACACGGAATCCAAAAGCAGCTGTAAAATATCCAAGAATGCTTTATTGGCAAGCCTGAAGCATTTAGCCAGCATATTGTCAAAAAATGAGACTGTATAATGTCTCGAGAAACGAATGTTAAATATCACAGGTGTATTAAAAAGGAATCAACACGTGTAAAGAATTCACTAACGCTCCATTGCACCATAGCCCGATAAGACACCTTCGATATGAACACTGCATACAGTAAGCACAGCTGTGACAAGATGAACATAATGAAATAAATAGTACCCTGGCAGAGGCTAAAAGAGCATTTATAGGCTCGACTCACAACTTTGCAGTAGCAGTGTGCATAACTACGCGAGTTTGTGACAAATGTCACACCAAAAAGGAAGTAAATTCGATAATGCACAATGTAAGCACATGGTTAACCTGTTCTATTGCACAAATCTTACACTAGCTAGATTGCATTACCCGTAGCAAACTGCACACAGAATGCTAACGCTTATTTGGACCCAGCCACCAACAAAAATAAAGAAAATTATATTTCAAGGCACGGCATCGAGTGAAAGCTATTAAGAAGTGCTTTGCACTTGCAGTGAAACTACCTTATGCTCAAGTGTACGATAGCGTTCTGCCATCGGACCATAGACAGATGCTGCATCTGCACTTGGCTTAGCTGCCAAATGGAATGGTTCTGCTTCACTGATCACATTATCGAACGACAGTCCAGGCTCCGCTTTCTTGTATGAACCAAAGAGAGCCAGATAGGCTGCACCAAGACATGCCGCATTTGCAGAAGCTTTCCCAAGTGTATACACTGAGGCACCGAACACATCAGCCAACACCTGAACGATTCCAGGATTTTTGGAGGCACCACCAGTGGCCAGCACTCTGCCACCAGTAGTGAACCCAAGGCGTTCTGCATGAACACGTTTAGCAAGAAATTGGCCTTCGACAACAGCCCTCGCTTCGACTTCCTGGGAAAACTTTGCAACCCTCTCGTTGCTCTTGTTGAACTTAAAGTCACCTACCACTGGTGGAAGGATCTCTTTCAAGTCAAAATACATGCCGATGTTTCCGAAGTTACCGCGAGGTGTGCTGTCGATGAGAGATGCGAATATGTCCCAGGAGCCTCCGGCACAGTGGTCCCTCACTCTTTGGCGGGTCAGCGAGCCATTTTTATAGCACAACATTCCCATAAAAGCGTCACTCGCGACGGGATTCACCATGACGTGGCCTTCAAGGGCTGGCTTGGCCTCGCTCAGCCACATCAGCACGGTATCGCTGGTCCCAAGGCTGACCAGAAGGTCGCCGCCCCGGAGACGGAGCCCTGCCAACGACGCCGGGTTGTCCCCCGTGAATGCGAACCACAGAACAGTCGGGTGGGAACCCGTAGCGATCCACGAAATAAGGTGCAACAGTGCCGAGCACTTCGTGAGACGCTACGGGCTCGCCGAGCTTGGCTTCCAAATCTGGAGCGCAGGCATCGAGACATGCGCGATCCCAGCGGTGGGTACGTATATTCAGCAAGTTCATGCCAGAACCGTCGCTAAAGTCAATCGGTGCGTAGCGCCCCAGGAATAACGTTGCGCCGAAACTGCTCACCAGGGAGATGCGTTCGGTGTTGGCGTACGCGTCACGTTTCGTCTGCCAAATCTTGGCAATTTGGTTGCCCGTGAAGCGCTCAAACGCACGCGATCCGGTGATGTCGGCGAGACACTGCGCTCCGCCGACGGCCGTCTCGAGGTTTCGGCACTTGGACCTCGGTGCTTGAATCCATCCACACCGGAGAATCTCGAACGCTGAATGCTCCCTGGAGTTGATCGTGAAGGAACTTCGACGCGTCCAGATCCCTGAGCATGTCAGAGGCGCCCTTCCTCCAATAAACACTTCCGTGTTGCTGACCGCTCCCGGAGATGGCCGCTACGGTTGCCAAGTCAAGGCCCGCTACCTTGAGGCGCTCTAGCAGCATGTCAAGCGCTTTCACCCACATGATCGCTGGCGCCGTCACTGTCAGGGTGTCACGATTCTTGTTCACGCCGTTCTGAGTGCGATATTCAGGCAAGTCATTGTCGAACTGAACCGCCGCTTCGCAAACCACTTTGAGCTTGTCATCGATCGCCAGACCTTTCAGCTGCTGCGTGCTGAAGTCGAGGCCGAGGTAACTTTTGCCAGTGGCTTCCATTCTTGGCCGAGTTGCTGCCGCGTTTTACGAAGCGTCGATAAATGAAGAACGAAGCGAATTTGGAGAGCTCTTAAGGTTCTGGAAATCTGCGCATCTTCGCTTAGTATCAGTGGTCTCCTCTCTGCCTTGACGTTGGTGGTCATAGAAAGATACGCGTGATACGGCGGACGTGGCTGTGAAAACAGGAGAAGCTGAGTTGGCCGTCGTGCGGGCCAAAGAAGCTAGTGGAGAGGGAGAACAAGGAGCGGTCAGCGCGGAAGAAGCGAGACAAGAAGAAACACATAAGCTGCGGGGACCGGGAGAACACGAAAAAACAAAATCAAAACTCAGCTGGCGCTCGTCGCGCCCTCAAAAAAAAAGTGGAGCATTAAAAGAGCAAACTCCTCGGGATTATTTCACAAAAATCTGGTATAAACTTACTAATAGACCGACTAAAATTTACTGAGTAAGCCTTTAAGTTGTGCCGTAGAGTTCAATGACCAAATTTGAACTATGCGCCATGTTTTAGCGCCATTTTTGACACGCTTGAAAGCAATGCCCTTGAAGTTAAGATGAGCATTCGTAACGCTGTTCAATTCTGGGCTTTGTATGAAAGCCAAAAGCAAAAAAATGAAGTGCTCGTGCCATGGCTCGTGGCGGTGTTTCCGCGCTTAGTCCATACTCACGAGCACCCGTCAAGGTAATCAGTTTGCAACTATCGCGCATTACAACGTAATAACCCTCCTCGCTTGATCGAGATATTTCAATTCATGAGCCTCTTAAACTCTGGGGAGTTGTTCGTGACAAGCCGAATGTATGCAACCCGTATATGTCGATTCACGAACTGTACTTATTGGTCGAAGAGTGGCGCGAAGCCGCGAACTGGACCCATGCAAGTGTTCTGTGCTGGAACATTCACTGCAGCGGCGAGTTACCGCAGAAAGTTTAAGCAGCAAGTTGATTAGCTTACGGTTTCTTGGCAGCTCCAACACTGTTCCATCCGAGGATGCAGTAGGTGATCGTCAAATGCGTGAGCCACCGGAGCATCGTGAACTCGCTGCGGATCGAGTCAGGTCGACGCACTGAATTGTAAATTCAAAACGAGTTCTACTGGACACTCGATGGACCGCGCTGTGGCGCGTATGAAGGGCTCAGAGCCGGTCGGTCGTGCGAAACTGCGCGGTTGCGGTGAAAAGCGAGAAAGGAAATTGAAGATAGCGAGCAGACACCGCGCACCATTGGCACGGTACGTGCCTGGCGGCGGAGGAGGCATATCCCTAGCGGCCATCTGTCCTATCTCACATGTGTCAAATGACGGCCGCCACAGGCGCTTTATCTGGCACAAAGAAGCGCACATTGCGTCTTAGCGTGGATGCGCGTTGCCACAGAGGGCTCCGTTAGAGTGCAATAGGACAAATACCGTCTCTGCCCGGATGGACACATGCTGCAACGCTTGTTTCTCGATCCCCCATTATGTAGAATCCAAATACCGGGTAGCCACGTCGAATGCGTGCCAAGCTTTACACCACAGTGTGATGGCCATGTCCAACGGAAATCTCTCAGTTAAGTGTTCCTATAAATTTCGTTGAAGCCCAATTAAAGTGTATCTGCACTCGCCGCGGTAGTCTAGCGGCTATGATGCTCGACTGTTCGTGAGATCGGCCGCATTATGGTGGAGGCTGAATGAATGCCCGTGTACTTAGATTACAAGTGTGCCTTAAAGAACGCCACATGGCCAAAATCTATGGAGCCCTCCCATCCCTCAGAATCGTGTTGTAATTTGAGAGATTTTAATTTATTCATTTCTGTACATGTAAGAAAAACAAAGCAATAACATGAGGCTAGAGATCGAGCCTGTCGAAGGTATTGCTCTAAAACAAATCATTTGGACATAAAACCCCAACAATTATTGTTATAGGTCCCCACTGGCGGCGCTAGGATTGTTTAGCTGAGGGGCCATTCAGGACAAGGGAGTTCCTTCAGGGAGGCTGGGAACACATGCGTTGTGTTTTGACTACGCTTGCTCTTTGGGGGTGCGGGCTCCGACTCCCCATTTGCCCCACTGGCACTGCCCCAGAAAGTCTCTCAGGAGTAACCCTCGCTTACTTTAAGACAGACCAGGTTGAGTGTCCATCTCATTCATTGAGGAAGTGAAAAAGAACCTCTAGAGCATGGTCGAACGGAAACTCTGCAACTTATTACGCCTCTGCTAACTTTGTTTCACCACATCTCTTTGACCTGTATGATTGCTAAAGCTGGAAGAGATTAATTTTTTAATTCTGCCGTCGAGTTGTCTTCACGAGAGTGTCAACAAGATTATTGCTTGAGAAATCACCAGTGACTTTACGTCTAGCAGACTTAAAAACCACATTAACTTGAGTGTAATGCTAATTAATGAAAGAATGAGCCATCATATGATAACACGGAAATGTAAAAAGGAAGTATTCAGCCACCTACTGATTTTACTAAACTACAGTGTATATAATATTCAAGCTTGCAGCACAAGTATGATCAGATCTGTTTCAAGACGTATGCGAAATACTTTTATGAGTATGCTTTTACATCTGATTGGCTGTCTTGGTGTGCACAAACATATGAAGGTACCTAAAGTACAAGTGATCAGCTTGTGCACACATTTGCAGATAACTATGTGGGTGCATAGTGGGTTTGTAGTGCATGCAAAAGCACACTATATCAATGTCAAGTTTATTTCAATAAGTTTCTTAACTTGCTTAATGGTCTACAGCTTTATAACTTGAACTAGGTACACATTATTTTCATGCCACAGGCAAAACAGTTGTTCTGCAATAAAATGGGAACCACAATGAGCCGTGAACACAATTATGTGGCTTGCATATGAATTTTTGCCCAGAGTTCTTGATGCAAACTTGCCATATGAATACCACCTCCACCTTGTCTTCTTACCAGCACTAAACTACGTGTGTGGCCACCCTTAAATAGATTTTATATGCTTTTCTATACAAGGATATTGCTTGCAAGCATTTTGCAGTAATACTGAGCAAGAACCCTGTAATTACATGCAACTGCAAATGCAATGCTTTGTAAAACGTTAGGTATAGCAGTGAGCACGACAGATATGAGCAGTTACAATGCAAGCCTAGTATGTTCAATAAACGACCAGTGAATGAGGTAATTGAAACCTGTGTTTTGAGTCACTGGCCGTTTTCTTTTTTCTTCTTCAGTGTATGCTCCTAGCTGCACTTTGGCTTTCTTGTACTTTTGTTATTAAAAACAAAAAAACTGGCTGTGATTGCACAAGCGTGCAGCCCAGACACTCGACTAATATGAAAAACAACACGGTGACACAGAGCTCACCTTGGAGTCAGAAGTTTTATTATCATAGTAACGTCAACATACCTGTACAATACTTGCGCTGTCAAGGGACATGGACATGCTAGCCTGCACGAAGAAAAATATAACACTCTCCGGGCAGGGTCACTTCTCTCGATGTACAAAAGAATACGATGTATGCACAGAAATGTCACTATCTTATTTTTTTTCCCCCCTTTTGTATTTGTTGATACAGACTGTCGAGGTGGGAGCAGGGTCAGGAGAAGAGGAGGGCTTCGATTACAACATTATCCCTGTATATGTATACAGCGTTATTACTAACTGTTATTGTCTGACGAAAAAGCTGTACGTAGCCAGCAGAGAACACTGGAGCGACTATGTTGCCAGATGCCTGTTGTCTCTAGGCCCTTGTTTCTTCCTTTTTTTTTTTGTAGGACAGTGAAATCAGAAGCGCTCTGGACAGTCGCGTATTACACATTGTGGAAGATAAAGGAAGGGGAGACTGGAGGCAGCTATGTACACGTAAAGCAACACCTAGCTGGCACATTCAATCAAAAGGCGCAAGCAATACAAGGACAAGTAAAAGGTCATCAACAATAAGGGCAGAACAAGACAGAAAATTGGGTGCTCCGTACTAATTATAATGCAGGGAGCAGTGATCTCCACAGGTTGCAAGTTTGCTTGCCGTAAGCAAGAGAACACGTGTTCCAACATGAGATCGAGAATGCACTGACAACAGTCGGCTAATTTTACCCGCACAGCAAAGAGGGGAGGTTTCCGGTTGCGCCGACGAGTGGTCAATTCGTGTTTGCGACTCGTGGAAATCATGGGAAGCTTTCAACACCGCTGGTAAGGTGACATTTTTGTTACACAGTAAGTACAACTTTGCGTTGCGTGCCACTTTGTGTGGACTATTAACATTAATCTACATTGCCTTATGCCTTGCATTATGTAACAAAAATGTAGCGCAAACATCCAGATGCTTGACTTCGAACAAATGGTGCCAAATAACCTGCCAAAGTGTTTTTGCTTAATAACAAAAGAGGCCAAACTGCCAGCTGAAGCTTTCTGTTCGATCACTAGCTTTGCACAAATAAACAATAAATGCATGTGTGCCCATCGTAATATGTGTAATATGTGTCTCTAAAATGTACAAATGAACATGACAGGATGCAACACAAATGTCAAGCACAATTTTCAACCTAGCCCCTAAAGGCACCGTCATTTAACTTAATTTCCTGTGATCAGTGAGAGATTGCCATGAAAGAATACGCTCATGAGATAAACTGCAAGGCGGGCGCAAGCACTAAATGAAGGGGATGTGCATTATTAGCGTAGACTGGAAGTTCAAAAGGGTGAGAGTTCATTCAACCTCAATAGCGTACTTCTGCTATCGTAAAAATAAGGGCATTTTAGTGTTCTAGACTTGCCACAATTTTTTCTCTCTCTCTCTTTTTTAGTGGTTTTGAAAATGTTACAGACTATGGGTGAAATGAGGCCTGATTATGTTCTATGCAGACTGACTTATACCTATGGACCCTATTTCATTTCTTTCCACTACCCAGACAAATGGAGCCAGCACAGTGGCCTCATTTTCATGATAATGACATCCTTTGAAAAAGCAAGATTAAAAGATGTCTACTGAACATTATGCAAGCCACTTTCTCATACAACTTGCTAGGAGTTCTGCGTAGGATTTGCATGACACAGGTCTAACACTGATTGCGGTGCATTTGTTAAGTTGCACAGAAGCCGCAAGCTAAAAACAACAAAACTTAACACAAAAGCTCTAATGACATATCAACTATGTACACGAATAAAAATACAACTAAAATAACACACAAGAAATATATCCTATATATCCTATATATATATATATGTATAAAGAAAGCTCCGAACGCCATCTCACGAACGAGTATTTGAGTGCAGGTGCCCGACGAAAGCTGCCATGCATAAATATACTTCTTTGTATTAATTTACATGCTAAGCCTTTGTTTTTTTATTTTCAGACTTCATTGCCAGACTTATAGATTTTACACAATACTTAGCAACCACACAAATGAATAATGACAAGTTCTATTTCACAGTCTATGACACAGGAGTGCTGAAAATGATGAAGAAAATTCACAAATGCTTTGTGAGACGAGCTGCATCACCGGCCACCTTTGTGTGACGTAGCTAGCGTAACGACATGTTCCATTCTAAACACATCTCTGTATTTTACACAATCAAGCGGTGGTTTTTATTCCAATGCGCCCTCTGCTTCGACTTTTCGCAAAGTCACACGCTTGACCACCGCTTAAATCAAAGGAAAGTTTCGGTTGATAGTACTGAAGAGTCTCAGTGCCGAGTCCTGCATTAAAAAGAAGCAAGGATTGATGTGCCACGAGTGGCAGAAAACACGCACCGCAGCTTACAGTTGTGTCGCTCGAGACACTTCTGTCACTTGACGGGTCGATGTGTGCGCACTGAAAAGTGCGTTCTTTGTACGACAGTCCTCGCTTGAGCGACGTAGCTGTGTGAGACTCTCTATCAAGCACAGCGCCAGAGTTCCAGTGAAAGCACGTACAACTAATACATACTTCGACTCTATGTAAAATACACACAAGATGCGGAGTGAAGTGACAACACTGGACTGACACATAAACCCTGGATGCTTGCTTTAAGGGACTAGGTTAAATTGAACCACAGAGACCACTCCACTTCCGTGCCACATACTAGTACGCCAAATGTGCCGCATGCTGTGTCCATGTATCCTGGCAGCAGCTTGGGGACGGCTAGGAAGTTACCCGACCAATGTGTCGACAGATCGCTGAGTGTGCATCAAAGCACGAGGGCGAGGGAAAGGGGAGAGTAGTCACAAAAGGTTTACTGGCTCTGTACACTTGCACTTAATGTTGCCTTTGCAAATGGAATTCAATAAATAATACATTTCTTTTAGAAGACAAAACACTCGGTTACTGACACACTGCCCAAACAGGTGTAGGTGTAAAGAAACGGAGCAAAGTACACTCTTTTTTGAGCAAGAGAGGGGTATGGTGTAAAATAAACAATAATCATGCCTAAGAAATGAAGTAACTTGCGAATGGAATGCTGACGCTTTACAATGCTTAACAAGTTGTATATTGGCGCAAAGAAAGTGCGAAATAGTAAAACAATAAAAGCGGAGGCAGCCAGGCAAGGTACGGGTAAGTCCTTTGGCAGAGCAACAGTTGCGGCGTATTCACTGTTGGGCGAGATGCAACTAAGATGTGGAAGCCAGCATTGGCGCTTTACGGACACTGTCCCATGACGATGCAAGGCTTCAGTGCTGGTGCGTGCCAACCAAGACTAGATCTGATCGCTGTCCTCCTCTGCAGGATTGCTGGGACAGGTGGGGGCTGGGTGTAGACTACACACGGTCTCTTGCGTCCACCACTAATAAGACAGATCACTCGCACATGGCCAGAGCTTGCAGCAGGTTCCACTCAGACCAGTCACCAAGCTATCGGAGGGCTAGGTGGCTGAACAGCTCTGCAGGCAAGAGTGCACACACATTTTTTTGCCATCACACACACGCAGCAGAGCAAACAATGTTGCACATGCAGTCCCCTGTAGTCTTCCATTTATGCAAGCGTGGCCAATACCCACTTGCTGGTGTCTCTCGAACTGACTGTTTTTTTGTTTTTTCGATATTCCCTAAATGCCGGACCCAGGAGCGGCAAGCCCACAGCTCTTGTGCTGCGGAGGCCTCGCAGAAAGAAAGAGAAGGCGCCTCTTGAAGGTGCACGGTGCCGTCTTGCGCTTTGCATAATGGCCATTCGCATTCCTCTGCCGGCTGCTCGATCATGCCGTGCTCGAGATGCTGCTCATTCCCCGAGGTGCGCTTGCATCAAAATGTCTGCGCAGGTCAATGAAGGCCTTCCATCGAGATGTGCCGGGAAGGAGAGCGTGCATCTGTTGCAGCCCGAGGTGCTCAATAGACCTGAAACGGCTCCAGGCCCGGCCTCGCAAGAGGCTATAAGTAAATCTTTTTCACTTTCTGCAGAGGCTTGTTGTCCGCCGAGCTGTTGGCATTCTTGCCGTTCTTGGGCGGCACGTTGAGGACAAGGTTGATGGGCTTGGCATGGTTGTGTGTCGACGACAGGAAACCTTCAGAGTGGGGGTCACCTCCCCGGTCCAGGTAACGTGAATAGTCGTCGGGCGGGCACGTCTCCTCGGCTTCTTCATCGCTGCGGCAGCGCCGGCTGAAGATGTAGCCGCTAATGAAGCCCACCACCAGGGAAGCTACAATGCTGGTGGTCACAGCAATAGCCAGAGTCTCAGCTGTGTAGAACTGGGAGGAAGCGCCTGTCCTCTGGTCACCATGCAAAGAAGAGCCGGCCACAGCGCCTGTGGGGAGGGAGATGCGACGTGAGCCAGTAAGTAACTTAAGACACACTACACAGTGTTATGCAATGCTGAGTGGAACTAAGTGTTCATGGCTGGAAAGGTTACCAATATATGTTAAGGTAACCATTTGTTCTGTGACTTGTGAGACAGTTTCGAGTCGAGGGCTGTTGTCTCGTGTCCCATAATAGATAGAAAAGTCCTAAGTCCTGCATTTCAAATTTTTATTAACGTTTGGCAGCACCTTGCCGTTAGCAGCATCTGGCCAATCTATTTATAATGTGTTAGCTGCAAACCCTCCTAGATTTTCAAAAGTCAGCCAGCTGTGTGGTTCACGGCTGTGATGAATGCGTCTAATGCAAAGTGCACACACTGTCTTGCCGGTCTTGCCTTTGTTGACAGCAAGTACGCATTCGAATTTCAACACAGATATGCAATTGAACATAAACTTTCTTGTTTCAGGGAAGACCATTATTGCAAGAAAAAACTTTTTAATGCCGAAAGTTAAAACTAATTATTGCAGGTGATTTCTCATCGTGCTGTGTCAATCCCCCAACAACACCATGACAGTCGACGTTTTTCAGGCATTTCGCGAGTAAAATGTTCACCCTAGAAAATGTACAGTCAAGGACATATGAAACAAGAGCAAGAAATGGCAAAGTGCGACAGCTTCTCCTTAGTGCAATCTTAAATACATAATTGGGCCGTTACAAAAGGTTGTTTGGACTCATAATTGAGTGTACCAATAAGATCATGACAATTAAGTGTATAGACAAAAACGAGAAAAGAATGCTTTTTACTTCGCTCCTACTTGTTCCTATTTAAATTGTCCATGAATGTACTCAAACGAATTCCAGAGCTGGTTACTCAGGCTGGCAGAGAGCACAGCACACTCTGGACTGAACACAATGAAGAAAACGGACTTTTCAACTTTCCACTTGAATTTACTGGTGCACTGTATAAAGTGCATATGCAAGAAAGAAGTGCAAATTTAGGGACTCATTTTTTTTTTTCACTGGATGCAATATTATGAAAACTAACAGACAGGACTAAAGCCAGCATTGGCAATTTATGGACACTGTCCCATGATGATGCAAGGCTCCAGCGCTGATGCGTGCCAACCAATGTTTTGCCACCAGCAGGGACCTGATGATGGCTAGTTATCTTTTCATCCACTTTTCTTTCTTCATATTTACATTACAATTACTCCTAATAACATCCCCTGCATTTTCCCTGGCACCACTGTTTGTTAGTTCTCATTAATATGCAAGAAAGCAAACATAGAGAGATACAATAAAATATAAGTTGCCACACCAACTCCCATCAGACTGAGTTGTAATGTAGAGCTACGTTGGTACCCATCGTCTTGCTTGTACCGTTATGTCTGCTATTTTGTTGTTTAGTGTGCCTTGCCTAGTGTCACTGCGCAAAAAAGCATTTTGAGAAAGTATGCATGTCACAGAACTAACAAATCATGCATGAAGAGGAAAAGTGTAGGGAGACAATGGCACACAACACACGACAGAGAGATGGATCAAGCAGAAACGTGAGGGCAGAGCCTTAGGTTTAGCATTAAGGATATGGAACAATGCCATTGCCTGAACACCAAAGTGAAAAATTTGGAACACAGAAGTTAGAATGCACTGTCCGACAGTTCAAAACTTTCACTAAGAATGATATGGTGTGTTCATGCTATCAGTTACACACAATCTAATTCGTCTGTTTGTAGTAAAATCTGTCATCACCAATTCAACTGTTCCTTTTTTTTTTCTTGCTGCTGCAGCTGTAGAACAGTGTAAATGCTGTTGAAGTAATGGCCATCTCAAGTAATGTCAAGTAATTCAAATTACACCGACAATATTGCGATCCTTCTTATGCAGTGATCAAAATATTGCACAGTGTAAATGCTATCTCAGTGTGCTCAGTTCCTTTTGCCTGCAGAAGCATCAGTTATGGAAAGGGTGGGAGTAAACAGCGAGATTACAGATTCCATGTTGATGAACTTGAAGTGAACAATGCTGAAAATGAAATGATGACAAACACAGCACTGTTTTTGTTGTCCTTTTCAGCTTCAGCATCATACCAAATGGTCCAATTCAATACAACACTACACACGCTGATGTTCTGCCAACATTAGGCCAAAAGGAAGGACACTTAGGCCAAATAGTAGATTTCGGTCACATTTCATCATGCAATTAAAACATATGATAAGCATTTTGAACAATGCACAGCTGCTCATTAACATGCAGCAATATTCAGTGCCAGAAACAGAAATGCACAAGATGATAGAAAGAGAGAAAAACAAACACCAGCAAACCAGGTAGCCGGTATACCATAATTTATCACTGAAGTCTGTTTGTTCTTTCAATGCCAATATTTTGTCACTTGTGCCTGAATACAAGTACAGTCGGCTCTTGTTCATTCAAACTCAAAGAAACCTCTGAATTTTGTTTGAATTATCAAAAAAATTACCGGAAGTTCTCAGATATGACACTGGGTGAACTGACACCACACACTATAATTAGGCATTGATTTATCATATTTAAAAATTTTGTGAGTGTTCTTAAACCATATACTGTTGATCAGAACTTCTAAAGAAATTGTCAATTTTGCCAACTGCTTCTTTGATAAATGTGCCTTCAGTGCAAAACTCTCCGCAACAGTTGAGAGTGTGGTCATTTATTCAATACTTTAATATGCATATGAAGCCCCCTCCTTATAATTCAGCTTGGTGGCCAGTGCAAGACTTGAGACTATGCATACTAAGTGTAGAAGGCTGTCTACCTGGAACTTAGAATAGCTTTTATCTCGTTTATTTAATTTCACCTCCACATTTCTAAACTTGAGCGAATAGTGAATTTTAGGTTTGAAGTGAACAGCAATTTTGGTCAAATATGTACTATTCAAATCGAATTCAAATAGTATATATAACACATTTTAAGGGAAAATGGGCATATTTGTCATGAGCCCATTAACCTGCCCAATATTTATCAAGAACTAAAACAAGGCCTGTGGAAATGCCGTTTGTTCAAAGAAACTTGGAGTAAAAGCAGGATTTGACTTTTGGTAGAATGCAAGTGATAACTTGTAAAATATGTTACGTTTCAAACTTTAGTATACTTAAGCATACAAGCCGGTATAATGAGCTCTTAAACTTTAAAATTGATGAACTGATGTGGGGGTAATATCTCCATTTAACTACTAAGCGGGACTTTGCGGTAGTGCGTGTTTCCCCTGGATTATTGCTTTCACGGCTTAGCACTCCTACACTGCTGTGGAACCACCTTTACAGTGCATTACATGCGGTTTAACTATGCACCTATTCGTTTATTAAGAATACTCGAAATGTACAATAACTTAAATTCAAATTGAAGTGAGTTCTCGAGTATTCGACACACTCAAATATTAGCACGAGCCCACACATTTCAAGAACACAAGCCCACTTAAGAATTTCATATACCATCTTTCTTTTTATGCTGCATTTGGTTGTCGCTCCTCTTCACCAGGAGCCACTATTACTGCCATACAGCATTTGCCAGTCGCTCACTTCACTCTGAGCTAGTCAGCATTCACCTGCTATACAGAGGTTTGATACCGTGCACAAACAACAACCACATACACAGTATCGTTATTTGTTTCCTCAGAGGGTGCGCAGACGTACTAAACATGAACATGGCATTTATTGGCATCCCCTTTAAAATGGGCGGCAACAAGTGATCGAATAGCCTCTCTGCTTTAATTATGGGTTATTTAATTTACTGTAGTCTAGCATCCTCACTATCTTTCTTTTCATCCTTTTTTTTAAATACAAGTCCCTGTTCCTATAACGTATTGTTGCTGAAGCCTGTGATGACTCTGGTTCCATCGCTACCTTCTCCGATTTTCTGCACCAATACTTTAAACATATCTTGTTTTACTCGACTGCTGACAAGTTACCACTTCTAGCCTCTTTAGAAACCAGAAGCCTTGACAGATGAATACCTTCTGCTGGTGTCTTATGGTGAATATTCTGGCGTTTCACTGGAATGTGCCAAGTAGCTTCCGGAATTCGCTTCAGAAATCAAACTTACCATCCTGTCACTTCTTTAGCACACAGAAGAATAAGGACAAAAAATGCCGTGTCCAAGTCATTTTGAGCACTAAAGATTGTGACCGAAATTCCCAACATGCCCAAGATTATGCTCTTTCTCATCCTACTGTGAATATTTGTTCAATGTTTCTTTGTCCCCATAGAGATCTTCGCTTCCAATTTATTTTCCCGTATGTTTGCGAATTTCCGCGCGGTGTTCTGTTTTTATTCCTCACAGATATCACTGGCAGATAAAAATTTTAAACTGCATTCCAATGTTCAATTCATTCGAAGCAGTTTAAAATATATTATGTGTTGGGCTGACTGCCTTTGGACTTCACTGGAATCTGTAGCTCTTCACAGTGTGCTTGTTTTTTTGAAGACCATGCTTATAATGGCTGAAATATGTAATGCACAAGTCTGACTGCCAACAGGGCTCATCTGGAGACTTGGTAAGTTTGTGGCATTAGTGGCCATGCCTGTTAACAGGCATGGCCATTAATGTCGGCATGGCCATTAATGTTAACAGGCATGGCCATTAATGTCGTATGGCAAGTCCAGTGCTAGCTGTACCCTCGTCATCCATGTTTTAATCGCAATCCTAAAAAACGTAAATAAGTAACACTCTCTTGAAATGCGTGGTTCGCAACTTTGAAGAAGCCTTGGTGACGAAACACCACTGAAGATGTCTACCCATGCAGCTGTACTATAAAAATAATCTCGGGTTTCGATTTCAAATGCTTCAATTTTAATCACTGCCATGGCCCTTTTAGAGTGATTTTTTCATGAAATGTCAGGCAACTCCCCTTCAACATTTTCATTAATTATGTGATCATTTCATAATACATTTTTGTACCACAATTAGTTGGGCGAAATTCCCAGAAAACCACACCCAGTTGCTACCTTCAAGAAAGAATGGCATGCATATATTAACCAAGCCACTCCAGCACCAGCCAACATTGTGGCTCGCTTTAGATACATACAACCACTGCAGATGATGCAGCAAAATTTTAAACTTGACATTGGTTTGCCAGGCCCCTCCTGCTAAAGTTTAGATGTGAGAAGACAAGAGGTAAATGAAACTATGTGCACCCTCAAAGCCGTGGAAGAGTCATTCTCAAACCATACTAGTCATTATCACATGTCTATGACTAATAAAACTGAGACGGTGATAAAAGGGGGATTCAACTGCAGGCATGATGATCGAACATGCAAAAATTAGTGACAGCTAAACAGAAATGCAGCGTTCACGTGCTTCACATATGTGATTGACACTGCTAACTTTGTGCCACTATCACAACTGCGTGTTGTGGGAAATAACAAATGAATAATTCCGAGAAATCCAGGATTTACTAAATTACTTGGGAAGTAATGGCAGCACAAATTACTGTGTAGCATGAGTCAGCTAGAACTTGGAAGACAAACCAACAGAGTGCCAGTACACTTAGTACATCTATAGACCTCTCTCTTTTTGCAAACAGTGTGTTGTCACTGCGAGTACCGGCCCGCCATTCCCTCTCTCGGCGCAGGGGCTGGTTAGCAAGAAAGTTCGCTGACGGGATCTTTCTGCATCACAGGGCCGTGTGTGTCTGCATTCCTCTAACAAAACAAAAATTTCGGCGAATTGTTGTTTTTCTAAAGCCGCTAAAAAGAAGGGTGACAGCATATAATGCAGGATTCTGTTATGTTAACATGCAGCGATTTCCTCGTTGTAGATGGCAGCCATTAAAAAAAAAATCTTTTCCTCTTCGAAAGCGAATGTTTTGCATTTGATGGTAATGGAAGCTTTGAAAAATATTGGCATGGTATGGACGTAAATGCACTCAATTTTTGTCGCCACATGTGCACTGCAATTTTAAGCAAGGCACGGCATTGACGGCAGCATGGTTTTGAGCTTCCGTGCGAGAGGTCACGGAGAAGATTGCCACTCGCGTTGCAAAATTCTGATCGAAGACGAATGGGGAAAAAAAAAGGAAAACCAAGAAAGTACTTTTTGTCATGCGTTAGACTGAGGTTAACAAATCCTCGTGAAAATTAAAGCGAAGCTGTCGGCGACGTTCTTCATAGCCCACTGAAAATTTATGCAATTTTAAACTCGATAACTTAAGTATATACGTAATCTTGGCACAGTTACATTGCTCCTTGAGACCTGACACACAAACTTGTAGTGTACATCGTCACTTCATAAATATTCAGCCGTAAAGGTACGAAGTATATGTGAAACAATAATCTCCTGCTCTTTATATGAAGACATATGAGGCCTCCGATAATACGAGCTATAAGTTTATTGGGTATGCATACTCGCCGGGGCGAAGCGTATATGTAGCTTCGGCAATGGTAAACATGCTTATAGTTCATGTGTTGTCGTATCTTTCAGCCCAAAAATCATGGAATTTTTTTTTCTGCACGCACCGCAAACGCTGAGATGTACCGACTCGCAGATGATTGCGTCAAATGCATTTTTACCTTGACTAAAATGTAGAATCGTGAAGTTTCGTCGACAACCAATTGCTGACACCGGCCCCCAATGAGTGCCAATGTTTTCGCAAACAAGACGCATTGTTATGCACACTGCACACACGATGCAGAATATTCTTTGTTTCATCGTCCATAAAAGTGAATCAATATTGTCTATGCCTTTCAATGCACACTGAACGCCACAATCAACACTGCACATTTTCAAAGACGATGCCACTGTTCCTCGCACAGACCACCACATGTGTTCACTTCTTCAAGATAAACAGCCAGCCAGCGTGGCAAATATTTCATCCCGTAGTTTACCACACAGCTAGATGCTCTCTGACACATACTACAGCTAATGTCGCCACTGTAACATCAAGTGTAAGCTTAGAAAAAGAAAGAAAACTTGCCCCAAACATCGCACAGGCTGTACCGTGCTGAGGGATCAGCGGGGGTGTTATACCAACCACACCTTGAACGTGCGCCAGTGACGTCACGCTGTGACGTACCCCAGTAGAGGTCTATTGGTAATGTCAGATGACCACCACAGGCCTTGTCTATGAATCTGCTACAGCAGCCTCATCAGCACAACCGCCAGCTACAAACAGTGCATCTAATATACACATTATCTGACTACTTTCACAATCACAGAATCGAAATTTCCCATTTTTCAACTGTATTGAGCTTCCCTGGGAATTCAGTCTGTCAGTAATAAATTGTCCCCATTTACATAAATGTGTAGTGTCATAGGTGTCATACGCATGGGGAGTGCAGGACGGTGCCCCCCCAGCCACCTAAGAGGGAGGGGGGAAAGCCAGCCCCATACAGAGATATAAATAGGGAGGAGGGGGCTTGCTACAGACCTTCGCCCCATTCCCCCTCCCTGAAGGGGAACACTGGGCATGCCTAAGTGTAGTGTGACGGTAAAAACTTCATATGGAGCTCACAGTTAAGCAGCTACAATGAAAAAAAAAAAAAACATATGTGCTTGTAAAACTTGCAACACAGGCACCTGTACAATGTTTGCTTATATAATGAATTGTTCTGCAAAGATTCCCTGGATAGAAATATACATTGTGTAGTATTTTACTATGTAAATGCCAAGTCAGTACCTGTGAGTTCTTGTGACAATTAATAATAATTGTTTGTGATATTTTGCACAAAATATTATGAACATTATCTTGCACAGTACCTGAAAATAAACAGTTTTTTTTTCTTTTGTTGCTCAACAATGTGGCTTGTTCATACAGTAATGCTGCCCAATCAAACACCATGTTGTTGCACCACTCTGAATGTCACTTGTGTGAAATAAAGTTGAAGTTGGCTTTCTTACATGCTCGAGAATTTAGTGGTTGCACCTGCTGCGTTCTTCTATTTCCCACCATTCTTTGCAGAGCACGCTCACCATTATTCTACACATAACGCCAGATGCACCTTAAACCGGTGACCGCAGGGAAAAAAACAACACTGCATTGAATACTTGCGTACACAACTAAAGCTGCCCTTTTGTATTCTCAGCAGCACACACCACACCTGTTTGCGATTGTGATGACAGGTATGAGAGAGGGTCTGGTTAGTTGGGTTATTGTCCACAGCTGTGGCAGTGCAAGTGACGGACTGTCACGTCCAAGTGTGGAGCACCGAAGAACACGCAAGCATCAGGAAGCCAGAAAAGAGGGGAAAAAAAAGAAGGAAGAGGTGTTTCCAGAGGGAGGGGCCGGGCTCACCTTCGTGACCGTCTCCCAAGGGACGGGACGCCGAATTTGGGTGAGCAGCGTCGTCCATTCCAGACCCCTGGTACTGGTGTGGGGACCGCAGGGGACCGTTCGACGATGGGGGCCTCCCTGGCACCCACAGGCAAGACCACCATTGGTCAGTGCTCTAACCACCGCATGCCCACACCAGACAATTATGTCTATTAAACATCCCCAACACCAGTGCAATCTGACGCCAACTTCATCGTGTGTTTGGTCCAGTGACTCAATGAGTGTAAGCTCATAATGACATGGCGATTATACTGCACCATTCACCAGCATTTCTTGCTTTAAATTAACGGCGAAAATTTTGAGCCTATAATTGATGAGCTGAACTGGTTTGAGATGGCTGCTTTGCATACTAGAGAGGCTAAACTTCTGATCAAGCACCACAGCAAGTGCTGCGTGGATGGTGTCTATAAAAACTGCACTGTACAAAAGCATCACCACCGGTACATTCAAAACTCATTATCACAATGATGTATGTTACATAAAAATAGCTTTGTAATATCCGAAAATTCATTATAGAGGTTTATTCCTAACACTGTATCTATTGTGAGACCACTTTTCATTTACTTGGTTATAACCAATATTTTGTTACACCTAGATTTGTTATATCGAGGCCTAAGTGTAGTTGCAAAGCTATGAAATATCATTCATATGCCAGCAATAAGAGTTCAATCCTTCCTGGACATTTCTGTCATGCTATCACTCATCCTGCACTGTGAATCTGCAGCACAGGTTTGGCAATACCAAGTGCAGAAGTGCTTCATTTAATGCCCTACAATTAGTTCAAATCTGGTATTAGGTTGCTGCGCATATACTAAATTACAGGTTGTTTGCAGGTCTACTTTGCGAGAGAATGCCTGAAATAGTGATAACTTCTACCTGCACACCTTCTGATATCCTGAAACTTGCGGCTGTCTCTAAGTGAACTACATGTTAGTTACATAGCGAGAGCTCGCAGGCAGATGGTGTAGACGTCCAATTGCAATGGTGTTCTTTGCTCCATTTTTGATCCCTACAGACTCAATGCAATCACGTTCTGCAGCAAATTTTTACCCAATGTAAGCCAAATCAAGAGAGGGGCTATCAACTTCTTTTAAAACACAAACTGGGGTGGCTAATGCTCAATCAAAATGCACAGAGGCAAGTCCACGGGACGCGCAGTAGCAGTTATAAAATTTAAAATGGCTTTGCTACATAATGTACATAAGTTCTCCAGTTGATGAGGCGATGTCAATTAATGAAATCTAGCAGGTTTGCCATCTGCTTCACAATCCTGGCTGCACAATCAATCACTTATGTAAACCATTACAGACTACTCATTTAGCTAGCTGCTTACATGTGCAGTGTGATAGCATTGAGTTTGTATTTCCCACAAGAGACAGAAAAAAAATAAGTGACAAAAAATTTAGCAATAATAAAAGCTGCAACAAAGACTGTTAGTTAGCAGGCTCATCTTTATATCGCTGGTGCTTCAGTTTCATGCAGGAAGGAAGGCCCGTCAGCCATTTACACCATCACCGCAAGTAAGTGCTATAAAGTCAGTCATATTATGAAATGAATATGCACCACCACCACGCATACAAAAGCAGGTTGTGCAAACAATGAAAGCACTTGGCCAGCTGTGCGTCAGCCTGATGATGTACTGAACATAGTTTCTGAACCTTACATATTCTCAACATAAGTCGTAATGAGCGAGATCCTTCAAGGACTTAAAATGTCTTGATCTGGCAAGACATCCTATGTGTATAGCACTAGAATGATCTATAAAAAATTGCGCACTTGACTTTATAAATTTCAACTCATGCGATAATAAGCTTAAGCCTGAAATGACTGAAGGGAGATTGCAGAAAAAGTGGGGCACTCTATACACATGGTCTTGCGTTATAAAGCACTATATGGTACACATGTTTTCAGCTATCTGGTGCTGTTTACAAAATGAAGTTTAATGAGCTTCACTAGCTTGACTGTGGCAGAAGAGGAATTGTTCGAGGGGCTTGTTTCTTTGTTACAAAGCTTGTGAAACGAACGGACAACTACGCAAAGGAAAACACGGGGAAGATTATTCGTTGTTTTTTCTAAGTCGAGTGTGATAATATTTACATAGGTTGAAAGGAATGAAAGCGGACTTAAAATCAATCTTTACAGCATATGGGATTTGAACCCACAAGTTCTGGCGTTACAGTGCCCTGTGCAAGCTTTTTCACGCTGCCATCTCAAAGCTGAAGCGTAACCGGCTATTGTGCGGGGATTTTGCAGCTTGCCACTGGGGTGCGTCATGCAAGTGAACACATGTGTTTCACTAAAGTAGTGTGTTAATAGTAGGGCGACAAAGAGAGAAAGAGAGAGGTTGTGTCTACAGTGGCATTTAGCCATTTCCCTTGCTTTGGCCACGGCGTCCCTTGAAGCGTAAGGTTTTTTTTTTTTTCGTTAGTCGGTCTGCATTCTCCGAGAGTGGCCCACACTAACCAAAGAACTGGGGCCGAGTGAGGTCATTGAATTCTTCAGCGGCCATGTCTGGGTCGTCGACTTCGGTTGGGGGCGGCGACGGCGTGGGAGGAAGGGTTGGGGGAGGAGGGCAAGTGCAGTCACACGGGGGGCACACGCTCACCGGAGGAGACGCTGTCACACCTGATGCCCCCTGCAACACCCCTGTACCGAGCCAGGTCGAAAGAAGCGAGGTGTCACGAATGGCCGTGTGCATTGACACACCCAGCTTCCAACCTTGCTCTGGGATTTTTTTTTTTCTTTCATTGAGCAACTACAGCGTATCTGATAACACTACCCTGATGTGCCACAGGGCAACATATTTTTCAAGTCAGAAAAACTGGGAATTAATTTTTTAAAACACACGCGAGCTTGCAAAGCCTCGCTAAGATTTGCTGCAAGAATAGTGGTGCAAGTTGTGCCTTTAAATAAATGTTAATTTAGTCATAGAAACATTAGCTATAGTTTCTCGCCACAATAAAACAAGCAATGCTTAGAAAATGACAAATATATTGCGGTCTTTTCTACTGTGTTCACTTTAGCTACTACCAATTCACATGCACCTATTTTACTTAAACATATTTTCTGTGAAAATCTATGTTCTTTGGAACACTTAGCTATGTAATATGCAAAAAATTACAATGAACTGTCAAGATTAACAAATATATCTCTAAATCCTGTCTACTCTCATTTTTTCTAAATTGTGCCTGAAAAAAAAAAAGCAAAAGCAGCTGTGTGACAATCTTAAGTTGCACATGTCTCATATATTCTCAGCTGTTTGATACGTAAACTCACTTGGACTAAAGTCATTGTCCACAGACTTCTAATAATGTACGAGGCAAAAAAAAAACGAATGAACTAATAACAAAATGTGCTTGTCATTGCAATTTCTAACGCCACACCAACACCGTGCAGTATGTGCAACAGCCCAATCAAGAATGCGGTGCTGATCTTGTGAGCCATCGGGTGCCTCAGCCGCATGGTAGGCCCAGACATTTAAAGAAAACAAAGTGTTCAATGCCTGTTTTTCTTCTGATTGCACTAGAAGTGAGTGAAAATTTACCTTGGCCACATCGGTGATCCCATCCTTCTTCGATGTTCTGGACGTAGCTGTCCTTTTTTCTAACCCTGCAGAGAATGTGCATCATAGCTATTACTGATTTCGGCAAGAATAAAACGAGTGCAAATATGCCATGTTCAAAGATGTATACTCGACGCATACAGTCAAATAAATCAGGGTACAGATAGGAGAACTATTACTGAAAGTGAGTCGACTGCCAGCTGGCATTTCATAGGGCAGTACAAGCACTATAAACGACAAGATGCGGAACGTGAAGTACATGTGATGAGCACTGGATGTTATATGGCCTTGTTCCAATACAATTACAAGAACAGAAAGAAAAAAAAAAAGGGGGGGGGGGGTAGCTACATCATGTTTGTGTGCCATGAGTTTTCTGACACCAGCAATCAATTTCCTTTCTTGAGATTCATAGAGCAGCTGCTCAAGCAGTAATTGGATGGCTCCTGTGTACGTTCCCAGTATACTGCATGTCCTGTGAAACTGTTGAGCTTGTTCTGTGATACTGTATGAGCGGGTAAACAACCGAGCGACGTCGGTATGTTAAAGGTGTGAAAGGAGCATACCTCAAGCTTGGGTTGACGCAAGTGCTTCGATCGCTGTCCCATGCGCAATAAGGGTCTTGGAGGGCCACGCAATCGCTGAAAGCAACAATATCAAGCATGAATCAGCAATGAACCCCCACACTGCAGCTGTTTCCACTGTCCGCCTTTCGATTGCAATTACATGGTGTCTAGTCATACTGACTCGAAGGGCCACAAACATATGTGTCCCTTGCTGGGTGCACCAGTTAAAGGTTCAATTATGCAAGGCATACAGATGTATCTTGTGCAAACAGCCCCACAGCCTAGATGCCAGAGCTGAAAAAGGAAAGAAATCAATGGTATAGACTCACGCGCAGGTCGCTGCATAGCGATGGCAGCTGAAAAGCGGCACAGCCTGTATCTCTGAGTGGGTGACAACTACGAGGCGCCCTTGTGGCCGGTGCACCAGCAGGTTAGTGACAGGTGCCCCCTGGAACACCCCGACGTCCTCCACCAGTACTGGGTGGCCTCCCGCTGACTGCTGCTGCCGTGGTACGTTCACTGCCTTCAGCACTCGCCCAGTGTCTGCATGGGAATAGAAAACCGCTTCTAAATCTCTCTGCTATATAAGCCAACAACAACTACACTCAAACCTCATTATAACGAATTGTGTCTTACATGAAAATAAGTTCGTTATATCCGACACATTGCAGTAAGGGTACATTCCTAACACTATATTTATTGCAATATCATTCTTCATTTACTTTGTTATAACCAGTGTTTTGTTACATCTGGGTTTGTTATCGAGGTTAAAGTGTAGCCTGCTCTCACACAAGCAGTAGCCTGCTAAAAATGTGATACCTGTATGAAAAACGTAAATGCATAGTGCAGCCTCCTCCTACAGCCTGCCGCCTTCTCGAAGCTTCTTGTAGTTCACTGGACATATTAATGTGAAAGTGCACCCGCAGTCAAAAGCATGCCATGAAACACACCTGTTCCGATAAAGAGGACGTCGTACTTCTTGCCGCTCACAGTTTCTACTTGGGGGTCCACAGCAATGTATGTGAATCGGTACCTGCATAATAATCCATATATTGTGAGTATAAGCCCTACGACCACATGCACCACAAATTAGAACATCAGAAAAATAAGTGTGTATAGAAGCGGGTGGCATTATTCATGCCATTACATTGCAACTAACACATGAAACAATCAGTGAAATAAGAAACAGTTGTAGACTTGTGTAAGGGCTACATTTTATGTAGTTTCAAGAACATGTACAGAAAAGATGCTACAAAAATCCAGATCCAGCAGGCAAGATTAGGCAATGTTAAATGATTTTACAAGCTGAAAGATTGTAGCTATTACTTGCAAGCATCCATGTAGACAACTACTGCATGCTGAAAATTAATAATCAAGCTGGCTTATTGAAGTTTTTTTTTTTGCTGAGCTATATCGATGACATTGCTATATCTAAGACTTGCAAGCGGCACGCACAGCCATGCAAAATAAGATAAGATGTACATACATGCTTAGAGTTGTATAAAAATGGATATATTTTTCACTGAAAAGTTCAGCATAATGCTATACAGTTACAGCTACCGGCTCTAGAAATGTGCAAAGTTCTGTAAATTCAAGATGACAGACTTACTGGAAGCCTGTGTGTACCAAGATGGGCCGACCAAAGTGTGACGGAACTGCCTGGTCCATGAGCGGATGCTCCGTGATAAAATTGAGTGTCACATCTGGTAGTGTCCTGGAGTCATTGACACACTAGAACACAGATGTACATCCAGAAGAATTAATTCATGGCAGTTCCAAAGAAACTGCACCTAACTATTGCAGAGCAAGGAAATGACAACAGGTGAAAGACATAAATATCTGAACTGAAGTGACGAATCTTTTTTGTCTTTATTTCATCATCGCTTCTCGCTACAGTAAATGAGTCTTGCTAATTAAGAAGTCAGAAGTTGCAAGTGACAATAGAAGCAGACAATTTAAGAAGGCTATGCTAAAATGTAACTGAGCACTATTCTAGTCAGTTGGGCACAATGCGTTTTTATGCTATGGTGATTGATGGTTTTGTAAGAAGCACGCCTTGGCGACCATCCTACATAGATAAGTTTGTACCATAAACCTGTCACTTTGCACAAAAAATTAGTCTTCCTCACATCTGCAGCACACTTGCTGTGTGTGATGCCGTTTAAACAGTGTGCACGTACAACTTTCATAATAGCTTAATAACAGCTAAACGAGCCCTCACCTGGCCCGGCCTGGGCTCTGGAACCTTAGAGTTGACAATGGGCAGCCAGTTCGAGTTGATGTCATCCTGCCCCTTGAAACTGCCTTCAAATACCCGCTGAATGTCCTCCACACGGAATGCGCACACTGCTGATCCACTGATGCTGTTACTGTTGCAAGGAAGTGAACAGTGCCATGTGTACGGTACGACGCTTCGAGCAGCAAAACAAAAATTGATGCTCCTAATCTAAGTCTTTGCTAAATGAAACTGCTATGGTCCACTGCTGCTCTAATGCAGAGGTTTTAATACACTGGGAGGCTGACAGGTCACTTCTGATCTTATAGGGTTTGTTTTCTGGGTACAACAATCAACCTAGGCAATTCACCCATATTATCTACCTGCTTGCACTATTTTGTGCCACCTTATTATTACAGCAGCCCAAGAGATTCACAGCGACTTTTCTGCGATAGTCACTCGACTACGCATCAAATATACCCATGATAAATACTGCAGAGCAATACTATGGCGTCAGACATGCCAAATCTTAGTTAACATTGTAGTTGGGAGCCAGTGAGAAGTACAGATTTTATTTTTGGGGTGCGTAGCAGTTCAGCAGTTTACAAACGTGACGATTTATCTAGAAAGGCTGTGTATAGGCAATTCTGTGCATAGAAAGGTAAACATACTGTGGCGTGGTGAATACACTGTAGATGAGCTTGGCCTCCTTGCCATTGTAGATGCCGTCTACAATTGGGCTGGTCGATTCTGGAAAAAATGTTTTAGCATTCACATGTAATTACGTAAGTCTGCATAATGCAGCTAAGCATACACGTTGAAGCATCTGATGATATACAACTGAAGCACAGCTTGAAATGACGTGCTAGAGTACATTGTAAGTACGCCATTTATTAGGGTTCCGTATGAATATCCAGTGATACAAATCATAGATGGCTTAAAGTGTGTGTTTCAACTTGCTCCTATCCATATGACATCTTAAATGCCACATTGAGAAAGCTGCACAAATAATAAAAAAGTAATGAGTTGAATGATACTGACAGCGTTACAGCACCAATAAAATAAAACATGGAAGCACTCGTACATTTATTTAAAAAAAAAAAAGCAACTGAAATCACACAAGCTTATTTCAGAAAACTTGGGGCAAGCATTTCTACCTATGTCAGTGATTTTACTGAAACCCAGATGACGTTGCTTGGATGCAGACATTCCCATAGTGATGCACATTATTGTGAGAAACAACCTATCATGTGGAGCCTGTCAGTACACACAAGAAACTGCTCACACATAAAGACATAAGCGAACAGAGAAGAGGCTTACGTATTTCGTTGAAATAGAAAGGAATGTCTCCGCCAACGGAGCAGTTGAGTCGGGCCTTGAGGAAGGAGGTCCAGCGCTGCTGGAATTTGTGAGGCCCACCCTTGTCCCGAGTACACACCCTTGCTACACGGGAGTAGACAGTCTGCATGACAAAAAGAGAGAAAGAGAACAAACAATCAAGGTCTTACAGTACAAAAGCAATATCTGAGTAGTCCAAATCTAGGAAACATGAGCTCTAGTAAAAACAACAACACTCCAGGAAAACTTAAATGCGCCAGGGTCTCAGCAGATATCTCTTCCAATCAGGTGCCAACCCATGTTAAACACGGTCACTAGGTTACAAAGATCAGCGATTCGACATCTAGATAAGAATTTCGCAGCTCCGTGAGACCATTATTAGCCATTTCATGACATTGTTAGTCTCAAGCAAGCATTTATAACATGCACCGAGAAACATTACGTGTTTACTATTGTCGAGCATGACTAGCTTTCAACATGGAGTCTATGTGGTCCTCAAAAACAAGCAAAGATTTCTTTGAAAGTGTCAGGAGGTGCATGATATAAACAGGTACTGATGCCGCTGGCATTTTAGGCAATATCTAGTAAATTTGACTGTAAAGAAATGTAAGGAAATTCTAGCTTCTTGTAATGTAAGAAATTCTGTGATGTAAGAAAATTCTAGCTTCTTGTGCATCCAGTTCTTGTCGATGCGTTAGAATCCTGCCACATGACATGACCGCAAGCATGCAAGGTTGAAAATGTAAATGACATTCACCTTGCCGCAGTTGATATATTCCACGGCTGACTCACGGAAGAAGAAATACACATAGTCTTCGTAGTGGATTGAGCTCACAAAGTTGGGGGCTGTGAAAGAAATATCAATTAGAGTTACGCAAAGTTCACGAAATACAAGTTAAGCTATGCTATAAATGTGGACGCTGTTACGTCTCGTCCATTTTTTCCAGAGTGTGTGGTCGCTCCCTCTTTTTTTTTTTGTCTTACAGCATTCCTTTTCCGCTCTAGTTCTTTCAAGTTAGCAGCAACAACTTGCAGAAAGTCCAGCACTACTACTCCTGTTGAGTTAATTCCTCTGTTTTCCTCTTTTTTTTCTTGCTGGTTCGTGCTTGAAGTTATGTTGTATCTTTCTCTTGGTGGTTACATTGTTGAACGTTTCGTGCTGTGTGCTCTCACTGCCGTCATTCCATCAACTTTTCAAGCCATCGCCACAGTATACATGAGCATATATGAGTATACATGAGTATACATGTGGATACATGAGTATACATGAGTATACATTAGCAAAATACATTGCCTTCCTTCTTTCTCATTGTTCAATTTGCCTGACCTGCAGTGTCATTCATTTAGTAATAAGCTGCATTGTGTTACATGTTTGTAACGCTGAACCCATACATTAAACATGAGTTTCTTCACGCGCGTTCAAGAATGCTAACAACCACCCCACTGAAGGCAAATATATCCGTGCATGTGTAAACGTATGCATAGATATCATCAAATGAATGAACAAATGCCCCCAGCAGGTATGACACATCTGTTTTTGCAGGTCTGCAAAACAGGCCAAATAAAGTCAGGTAAAATAAAACCAGGTCAAGTAAAGGTGAAAAGCAAATTGCATGTGAAATGAGTGCACCTCCCCTTACCTCTGCTTACAGTTACCTACAGTCAGCATCTCAATTAAGAAGCACTAATAAAGCTTTAGAAAAATAGAGCTTATACTGAAATAAACATGATACTCACCATTCAGGTGCTTTAGGTCAAAGGGTTCAGTCCTGAGTGGTTTTCTGTAGATGAGCGGGTCTGCCCCCGAAAGCTGGCCAACAGTGGCCACGTACAGGTCACCGTCTTGAAGGAGGCAAAAAAATGGGTATTATGCAAAAGGTCGTAACCTTAAATATATTTTTCATGCAGATGTGCATGGCATTTCATTTTGTATGTAACGATGCAATAAATATTCAAAATTGGTGCACCTTCATCACCACAGGTCAACCTGTACGAATGTGCAAGTATACAGTCATGCTGCCACGTCACGATGAGGCACAGCATATAAGCAGGCACGACTACACAGATGCATACCACGTTTGATATAATAACGGGACACCAAACATCATAGCAGTCGCTCACTTCAATGCTTATAATGTAGTGTTGTACTAAATATGTGGTATTCATGCACATGATGGTATCATGCCATACTGAAGAGCCACAACAGCTGTATTTACCTGTCCTCCTTGACAAGGGACCTGAATGTCCCAGGCAGCATGTTTACAAATAGAATATAACAAAGATCCACTCAGCTCAGACACTTGTGAGACACATTTAGCACAATGGCTTACGCAAGACCACCATAGGGCCAACACAAAGTTATGGAAAAAAAGCACAGAAATGCATGAAGAAAGTTACATTTACTGTTTCTGCAGCAACAATAGTAGCAATAAAGAGAGTTTTTGTAGGAATGATTTTTTTTTCTTTTCTTCTTCATTTGCTTGACTGTAGCTCTTTTAAAAGCTTATTATTAAAACTAAACATAATAAATGGAACTAGCCTACAATTGTGAATGCCACCAAGGTAATCAAGTCCAATGCCAATGTCATATGAAGAGAGGCAACGAATGATTGAAAGCATATGACATAGCTAATCGACGCATATTCATACTGCCCCTTTAAGGAATGTGTACATTTATACCGTCAATGCTACTTCAAGTTGCTCCAGCAGCTAAAAAAAATATCGACATTCATCTTTCTAAATGCAATGACTTACAGTCTTATTATTCCCCTCGCGCCTCCTTTCCTTTTTCGCAGAAAAGGCTTATCTAAGCAAACTCGAAGGTGCTTCAAATGCCTGGCACATCTTTGACAGCACGATTGATAGTTTGACCAGCTGTGCATAAAGTGTTCGATCACGAGCACTTTGAAACTCTTTCAATTTTCCACACATGCCCGCTACGACCTGTGGATAGTTTCTGGCATTTCAACTGAGTCAGAAATGCACTGCGACCTTCCCGCTATGAACCTAGCAGCATAGTCGTGACAAACGAAAGAGCAGGAATCGAGCCGCCAGATCAAATGTAGATGAAGCCTGCAATGGTCACGGTGCCTGCGGGTCATGAAACGCTGGTAGCGGGTACAGCGGCACAGCAGAAGACAGCCAAGGGGCTCACTCGGAAAGCAGCTGACCGTGACCTTTCCTTACAGAGGCCTGTCGCTTGTTCAGACTACGAAACAAAAGGAGATGGCTGCAGTGGGAAGTCAACCCTGAAACCATTGTTTCTTTGGGGGTCATGAACCTCAAGCCTTCCAGTTGCAATTGAGCTTGCATACATCCAGATGAAACTTTGCAAAGAAAGCAGGAAGAAAAAAGCCAACAAAGTAAAAAAGATAGTGGTACTGAAACTGTGATGATTGTACAGCAGCTTTATCATTAAGGTAGTTTATGTGTGCATTCTAGCAATGAAGATAGAGAACTTGAATGTGAAAAATGAAAGAGCCACTCGGCAAAATGCAAATTTCATTTGATGGATGATTTGCATGTGAAACATGGCATACAATAATTAGTCTCTCTTTGTCTATACTTGTGTTTGCTGAGAAATATTACTGTAAATAAGGTTGTTGAGCACTACTGCTCTGTGCATTATGTTCACTGCAGTAGGTACTAAAGCTATCTGTACAGTGCATACGATTGAGTGTTGCTGCATACAACTGTAGCACACTTCGAGGGTTAATAACTGCTTGGAGCAAACTTCGCAATAATCCATCACATAGTTCTGACAACCGTTTGAAGGACAGGGCGGTAATTACGTCCGTAGACAGGAACAATCACTTTTCTCCACATCAGTCGGAGGTAAGGCAGGCAATCCTCACCAGCAAAAATGGCTGTGCTGTTGTTCTTGGGATCAAAGGGGCAGAGGCCCTCTCCCGGCACCTGTTCCTTCACTGAGTACTCCCCATCCTGTAAAGATAGGCAAGGGGCGGGTGCCATCAATCACTTTTCTCGTGGTCAGCCAATGTACAAATGTTGTGCCCATGAACCAGCTGCATAAGCTTTTGTTTTTCCCACACACTAGTACTAAATAGAAGTCAGGAGCCATTAATAATATGGTACAGCAACTAGACAGCAGCCACACTCTGCCACCAACACAGCAATTGTGTTCAGTAGATTTGAAGCCAGAGCTTCGATCAGGTGACTAATAGCGACAGGCATAATAGAAATGTGTTATACCTGTGCAAAAGCTGGCTCTTTGACTCTTTATGATAGTCATAGACAGTGTATCAGGTGACTAATAGCAACACGCATAATAGAAATGTGTTATACCTGTGCAAAAACTGGCTCTTTGACTATTTATGACAGTCATAGACAGTCTATGACTGCCTTGTTTTCATCAATGCTTTGTTTAGGCCCACCAGGCAATAATGCTACTAACACGGATGACTTGTTAGTTCAAAGGAGTAGTTTGATCGTGCGCATTAGTCCTTCAATAGATGATGTGTGCAGATAGCTTATTGAAGCGTCTGTTCTCCACAAGAAGTTAGCATGCACCTGAGGCTGATTCGCACAGATGATTGGAAGCTCAACGAGTCATAGCAAAGGAGTTGCGCAGAAAGGTAAGTTTTCATAACAGACATAAAGCAGGAGTTTGAGCAAAACTACAAGTGTAGCTATAAATTTACCAAACCACATTTACTAAGGCTTATAGTATATCTACAAAAAGCATAATATAACTGTCAGAACAAAATCGAACACACTTTTGTTTCAAGGAAAGCCATGCAATTTAGCGAAACATTCCTCACCGGAGATATCACATAGTCCCTGCAGCGCGGCTTGTAGGCATTGGTGCCGCAGACAAAAATGACTGTTTCAGATTTTCTCGCCAGCACTCTGATGTAGTTCTGGCACGCCTCCTGAAAAATGAAAAATGTTGCAAGTTGTTAACCATTTTAGAAACATTTTTGGTTGGCTACAGTAAGGTCAAGCGGTAAAGAGCAATTGTGGTTGTATTACTTACCTCGCTTTTTCCTTTTAGCTTGCACATGTCGATATCTTTACTTTCAGAGAACCACTCCAACTTCTGCAAGGTGAAGCAAGTCTTTCAATTCATAGGGAGCTTAAGAATAAGCCTGCTCATCTTTAGACTCGAGGCTTATATCTTTGTAGTTCAAGGATCAAAACTCAACAACAGTACTTTGACATATTGCATACAAAGATGATCTTCTTGTTTTTTATTTCTTTCTGAGGAACTATCTTTTTTTAGGAACTACAGTCAGCTTCATTCAGGAACATGTCTGATGAAGCCAGCTTCATGCGTATTACTGAAGTTGTTCCTTCAGCTGTTTTTTGCTTACCCAGGTGTGTCGCTCTATTAATGACTTTTAAATGGTTGTATATCTAGACCTTTCCTGATACAATTATTAATCATGAGATGCTAATAATCAGATTGCTTGGCTGCTATAACTACAATAATTTCAATTCTTTCCAGCAATGCTTGCCGCGATCATTCAACATACTAGTGAAAAGCCTTTCAGAATTTGCAAGAATGTGGGACTTCACCTTTTGTAACTCCAGCGATGTGAGGCTGATGTTGTAGACAACATTCCTAGAAATGAAAAGTTACAATCATGCAGATATAGGAGACGTCTGAGCAAAAAAGTTTCAAGGAGACTTGGTATTATACAGTCCTTCATGTATGCAAGAGAAGAAATTAAGCAATAATAGCGAGAAACATTTCCAGGTTTCCTGATTTTCGTGAATATAATACATTCTGCATATGAGTAACAAAAGAGCAGGAATAGCCAGGAATGCAAACATAGCTATCTCAATCAAGTAATGAAGAAAGCAGAATATGTTTCAATTATCTAGGTTTAAATGCACATGCATGAAACACTATCAGCAGTGTCTACAAAGCAACCAATTTTGTTTAAAGTACATTTTAGATAATGATGTGTGTAGCTTTTAAAAGAGCAGTGAGCTCTGTTTTGTCCTAAATATATGAATTCATTGCAACTAGATGATTATGATGATGATGATTAAAAATAGAGCTCACCTAGCCCCAACAAGAAGGTTGTGGCCGTCCTGCTCTAGAAGACGGAAGTGGTCGCTGTGTGTCTGGTTGCCACGAAATTTCCCAATCAGATCTGGAGCTGCAAAACAGCAAAGAAAAAACGAGAGAGAATGTGTTAACGACATTGGAGTGACAAATGAAACAAGTAACATGCAACACACAGTGCAACTGTAGCATGCGTACAGAAATGTTGTTCTACATATGCAGTTGTGTAGCTCTTCCGACACATGAATTGAAAGAGGTTGTCATTGCTGAGGAAAGTTCAGGCTGCAGTGTTTGCGCCCTGTCCCTTTTTTTTTATTTTCAAATACTGCTGGCAGTTTCTGAGATGCAGTAGGCACAAGTACAAATGTTCAACACAATGAAAATATACAATTCAACTAACACATAACTACAAGCTTCTTTTTTTTAATTTCTCAGCAGTGAGTCTGCACAGAGACAAATCAAGTTCGCTCCATAAATCCACTGTCCAAAGGCAAGAAAAAAAAAGGAAAAATTGAAACAATCAAGAATCGACCTGAAGGGCATATCGTTCGGGGGATCAAATCATTAATCACGGCGTGCAGAAACTGTAACGATGGGTCTTCATGTTTAGCAAATTTCTGTGCATTTACATGTGATGCAAATGCTTACACACCATCAACCCAGAAGGTTTAATTAGTGCAGAGTTTAGGCATGCAGATTGCCGTTCACAATTTAAGAAGACGGATATCTAAATGCGAAAAGGCTCCGTGGATCACATTTTACGCGTACACAGACAAAGGTCGAGTGTCTCTTCGAAACAACCTGGCAACCAGGCAACTGCAGATCTGCATGTGCTTTGCCTGGTTGCTCGCAGCCGCCTAATTAAACGAGTGCGCGCCTTCGTTCGGGACAGACAGAGTCGACCGTTGTCTGCGATGCACGACAGACCCGTGCCAACACATGCATCCGCATCTACAAAGGCTGCATCGCGATTCTCTTCCAAACCACAAGGTCCACGAACCAAGTGCCCTCGTCGCATAAAGCCGCCTCGCGTTCTCCTCGTCGAGTACGTCACGAACAATGTGCCCAGCGAGCGAGAAACCGGTGCACACGGCCGTTCAGCGGAACGTCACGGCGCACCAATTCTATGTGTACGTCGCGTAACGAGGCACGACCGGCCTCATCAGTGACGAGGCTTGCTCGAGTCGCGCACGGCGAGGGAAGGGCCGCAGCGAAGGCAGTCATCTCGAGCAAGCTGCAATGAACGAATAAAGAAGATAAGTAAACAAAAATAGAAGCCTCTGGCACGTCGTCCCAAAACGACACCTTGCGCCATACTGTTTTCGTAACGCGCGCCGACTCCTAGCAGCTAGACGGCGTCGGACAGTTGCCCGCGACTAGACAGATGCTTTACCACAACACAGCAGTAAATTTACACAGCAGAGGGAGAGAGCGCCCTCGCGCGGCCGTTTCCATCGCCAGTTACCGCGGCAGTTAACGGAGTAGTGCCTTGTGCGCGAGGCACTGCGCCGTGCTCCCGACCGGGTTGCAGAAATTAGGTGCCTTTTCTCATCTTCTAACCACTACCACCACCACCGTCCAGCCTCGGAACCACGCCATACAAGACAACGAAACGATAACAAAGAACGCGCAGACGGAGCGGAGCATTCGCGAGATTCGTCTGAAAGGCGCCAAGCTCCGTGCGCCGATGCGAAACCGTCGAAATGGGAAAGGAAAACAACTTGAGCCCCGGTGTGGGATCGTCGCCCCCCGTACACCGGACAAGTGCATTGCTGTGTGTTTTCGTGGATCTCATATGCTAGGCCGATCATGCGGCGAGGCTTCCGCCGCGCCATTCCTGGCAGTTCCACACGGTGTGTAAACAGCTTTCGCAATCCGCGTTTGCCCGCAACTACGCAACAACGAACGAGACTCCTCGGAGTGGGGCCACTGCACCGGTCGCGACGTCGCTCGCCCTTTTCAGCGTTTCTTTCCGCGGGTGAAGACATAACTCGAAATGCGAGCGCGAGCCCTCCTGGTCTGCCACGGTCGAACACGCAATAAGCGTCTGGCTGCTTAGTGGAAGAACATTTCGCCATTTGAAACACCCGCCCAAACGGCACATATTTGCGCATTTACTGGGTACTCGCCGTAATTATGCCGCAGATATAGCCCGCAAGTACACCCACGGTAACCTGCAGTCTCTCCCAGGCCCAACAGCATTAACGTAGCCAGGGGTGTTGGGTGGGCGCGCCCACCCTTGTCCCGCCCACCCTTGTGTTTTTAACCCCGCCCACCCTTGTGTTTTATGCATATATTTACGCGCACACGAACATACCACCAACATGCATAAAGGGTGGCTGAATCTACCGTACGTAAAAAAAAAAAAAAAAAAACAGGCAACAAGAGAATCCAGTAAAACATATTCATTGCCGAGACTATCTTGTTCAATGAAATGCGCTCATTTCCAAGAGACAGGAATGAAGTTAGGACAACATACCAGCCTCAGAGGATATTATTTCCTTATCGAAGAAAAAAAAAAGTTATCCACACACGATCCTACATTATATTATCAACATCTGCGAATAAGCAACCACAGCTTAAAACACAGGAGGCATCAATTTTTATTTCGCGCCCGGTGCGCTACGCTTCCAGTTGTCGTCGCTGACCGCGTCACCGCCGATGCTAGACCCTGAGCTGCGTCAGGAAGTGGATGGTGAAGGCGTTGTCCTTGATGTACCCGTACTCCGGGTTGGCCAAATCTTCGAGCGTGATGAACTGCGAGAAGCCGAATCCTTCGTTGTCCTCGCCCGGTCGGGGCTTGCGAAAGCAGTGACCCCACTCCTCACCCTCGGACTCCGGACGAATGTCTCCCTGGATATTGTACGTGCCTTCGGACACGTTAGAGATGAGAACGAACGAGGTCTTCTGCACGTACGGCCAGCTCAGCGAGGTGTCGAACGATCCCGCGGTAAGGACGAAAGTACAGCCCGAGGCACGGCTTGCCCATCTCCGCCGAGTTGCCCAGGCTGCCCTGGAGGTACACGCGGTAGCCCGCGCCTCCGCAATAGAAGGCGTCGCTGCTGAACTGACGTCGTGCGCCCTTCCAGGGCATCCTGGCGCATGCGAGCGAAGTCGACGACCTTCCAGACGTAGCAGGACGACGGCGGACTGTCCTCTTCCACGGCGCCCAGCTCGCGGCTCAGCGTGTCGCCCACGGACTCCATCATGAGGTGCTGCGCCGCGGTCTCATCGTCCGCCAAGTGCTTCCTCCACTCGAGCTGACCTTCGGCCAGGGAGGCCCTGGCCTCCTGCAGCGCGGTTCGGAACGAAAGCAGTTCCTCGTGGATGGTCATGCGCAGCGACTTGAGCTCCTGGCTGACCATCTCGCACCGGTCGGCGTGCGGGGTGTCGACGCGGGCGTCTCCGCCCACGGCTCCCACCGTGTCCAGCGCTGCGGGGTTTCTCGACGCATCGTGCACGCCCTTGGAGGCCACCTTGCGACACTCTGTGCGCACGTGCGACAGGACCTGCGACACCTGCAGGCGCCGCGAGCACAGCTCGCACAGGACGAGCTGGTGCTCGCACAGCGCTATGTGCTTTTCGTAGCTGGCTAGCGTCGGGACGTGCAGGCAACCCTTGTTCTTGCAGCCCACCGGGTAGTGACGCAACACGTCGGGTGCCGTGCGGTCCAGGCGCACCTGCTGGGTGCCGAAATCTGTGCCGTCAACGGGGCAGCACACCACGAGCTCGCCAGTCGCCAGGCCCTGGAAGCAGCGGCGGCAGAACACGTGCTTGCACGGCGCCCGCAAGGTCTCGCCGGCCAGTACGCCGCACAGCGAACAGACGCGGTCCGCCGGCGGTTCGCGTCGGAACTCGACCAGTGTCCAGTTGGCGATGTACGGAAACCCCGTCACGAAGCGCTTGCTGCTACCGCTGGCGGCGTACATGGTGACTCCGGAGCCGAGCCGCTGGCCCCCGACGCGGATGGAACGACACACGTCGTTTCTTCTTCGTCGTCGTAGATGAAGGTGGCTGCTCAGGATAACCACCGCACTTTCTTGGCCAGTCCTCCGTAGTGGGTTAGCGCCATGCGATCAAGGGCAAGCAAGCACGCAACGTCTACACACCATCGTTCTCAGCAGCGGCAGCCATTGCTCTTCTGATCCCGCGCAGATAATTGGCTGAGTTATACTTTCGACGCATTACAATGCACGCCTAAGCACGCCACTATTCACCTCTGTAGCTTTCCAAGATTTCCCTAATTCGTCTTTTCCAAGCCCAAATCCATTTCGCAGTTAAGTGAAAGAGTCATCCGTCTTGAACACAGAAAGTCGTCAACGATTACTTGTCTACGCAGTCTTTCACTAGTTCGTGCACCTCATTTGTGCATACTTCGTTCGGCTGATCAAGAAAGTACAGTTACAGATGCAACTCAACGACCTGAAGCGTCTTTGCACTGCATAGTCATCTGTATCTGCTCGTCACGTACCACCTTCAGGGCATCTGAAAGAAGACATTCCACTCTCCTATTCACACACCGCATGCGCGCGTAGGGGAAAAAAAATCTTTCACCCTATTCCCTCGAAATAATGTCAGAGCACCAAAACCCCGGTTTCCTCAGCTTTCGTTCGCGACTGACAGAAGAGAAGGTCGAACTTCTGCTATACCGCTGGAGTATGAACTCCCGGAACATGACGCTCAAAGCACAGAACTGGCGTTGCGCCGGCAAAAAAAAATAAGGAGAGAATGGAAGAAAAGAATGGTGATGCGTTGGCGGAACAGGAGCGCGACCAACGTCATTTCTGGCACAGCGAGAACGAGAGACGGGGCTCAGGTTCCACATCGCGAGCTTCCTTTTTTTTTTTCCGGCGGAGAGCGGATCGTCGGTCTTCGCGACCCGAATTCCCGGGCCGCTTCTCCCTCTTTTCCCGCGATCCGCTCTCTCACTCTTTTCTCGCGGAAACAGCGCGGACGCTTACTGCGGCGAAGACGAGGAAGCAGGTATATATAACGGAAGAAGAAGAGTGCCAAGGCGAGGCGGTCGATCGCCGCCCGGAATGTCCACCCCGAGGCGTTCTCGAGACGCGGGAAGCAAGGAGGGGGGGGGGGGGTCTCCTCCACTACGTACAGCAGCACCCGAAGAAACGATGCCGCACACGGCTCAGTGACAGCGCGCCAGTGCGGCCAATTTCCGGGAATCGCGCGCAGCTGCGCTCACCGTGGACCGCATCTCCTTTCACAGGAAGCTGGCCTGTCCTACCAAGAGCGAGGAAATAAATGACAAAAATACCACCCGGGGTTCCTCTTGTTTCCTATTTTTTTTTTCGGGAAAAGGGTTGACACCGGCTGCGGAGCTGGATGGCCAGGAGGCTCTCCTATGTCACGGAGCCGGCACTATACGTCGCGAACTTCTCTTCTTGCGAAAAGCTAGGTGGTTATAGTGTACTCCAGATATAGCCGGGAAGTAAAAAAAAAACAATAATAAGGGAAGAGGATGTTGGAGGATCAAGACGGGAACGAAGCGGAAACGATACTGCTGGCACGGTTGTGACACATCGGGTTGTGGATGACAGCCGAAGAAGGTGTCCGAGCTAGATTTGATCCGCGAGTACAGTGACGGCGTCATTAAAGAGGTAGACGAAAAGGGGGAACTCTTCTCGAATCTGCCGTGCGGAGGATTGGCTTGTATACACAGACGACCGCCGTCCAATCAATCGCTGCAATAAATGCGCTCGGGTCCGTTTTATAGTGAACTCTTTAAGAGCTGTAATATGGGGCGCTTTTCACGAGATGAATCAATTGTTTACAATCATAATTAACTTGGGGACCCGGAACAGCGTAAAATTACAAAATAACGAGGTGTTATTAAGCCTTGATTCTAGCTACAATTTGTGACCCACGGAGCTCTTCTTCATGAGCAGTCGACAATTGCCCTGACGGCGGTCATTGCGAACCTTTCGCAGCGTGATTCGTAATCGTTATCAGTAAATCGTGTTTTGTATATAAGTGAAACCCCCAGCAATTAGCAATCGTTAATAAAACTAAACCATCACACAACTTTTCTTCGCAGACCACCAAGACTCAGTTATCAGAAGAGAACTCGGCGCGAGTCGGCGGGCGCCCAATTCCGAGAGCGGCCGTTTGCAGGGACTCGAACTCGCCACCACTGGCGCATAGAACCTCTTCGTAATCTACATATGTGCCTCCCTGTGATGCTCACTCAAGCACCTGGTCAGTGCTTGAAGTGAAAACGAGGTTTTGGTCGCACGCGCCGAAGCTTGTGTTTATATGGAGAGAGCTGAGTCTACGTTTTCCGCGTCAATGCGCAAGGAAGTTACACTCGGACGGGTTAAGTGCATCGCAGAACAGGTAAGTTTACAATGGAAAGGATGCATTGCTACGCCGGTCCTGTGGAAGGAGCGAGGGCGTTACGAGAAATTACAGCCAGTGATGCCAACCCTAGGGATTAATCCCTAGATCTAAAGATTCACGCTCTTTTAACTAAAAAAGAATTAGAATATTTTTTTGTTTTTTTATTTAGGAGTGTCTCAGTGTTCTTATAGACCTTGTGAAGGGAATATACGTATCGTAACACGAGATTATTACAGTCTGGCGAAAATTAAACTCTTTAGTCGTAAGAGCTAATTACGTGCATATCATGAGCTCCCCAAGTTAGTGCTCCACAGTGAAAGAAAGATAAATTTCGTCTTGTAGAGCATATGAACATGTGTCAAGATTACACACTGCGTCCCTTCGACGAGCTATGTCTCCATGTGAAATGTCCAGGAATGTTATAGAAGAACAAAGCGAAAGTATAGGACTCAAGCTTTGGTAAGGTGGTGCGGACAGTATGGGCTCAATATTGTGGAAACGGTGTGTTGAAAAAAAGACAAGAAGACTGTTCGGGTGTTTTGAGTCTTGCCGTCATGCCGTTTACATGAGAGCGAAAAAAGTTACAAATACATTTGGCCAAACAGCGAGCTGATCGAAAGTACACAGGGAAGGAGTCGCTATCAGCCAGTAATAGAGTGTTCACTTGCGTCTGCTGAAAATATTGCAACAGTGATTGCAGATGTGGAAAATTAAGAAGAAAAAAAAAACACCAGCCGTCAAGCTGCAAGTACAAGAAAGTCACTACAGAATTGTGTTTGACCCGAATGATAACATCTATGCCTCTAATGTATGTGCAAAATGAATTCGTGATGCAAATCTGTCTCAGTTGGCAACGGGTGCCATTTGCAAGCACTTTATATGCAACCCCACAGAACGTGCAGAAAAAAAAAAGACATTAAAAGATGGTCAACGACGATTTGTACTTTCAACATGATCCTGAAGAATCTGGCCGCAGAGCGCACTACCTTAATACGTTGTTAAGAGTCGACGAGCCTGAATAACGGCATTAAATTATAATATAGAAATTTTTCTTCCAATCTAGGGATTTTTCGAGGGTCAATCTATAGAGATAACAGCCCTCCTTGGGTTGGCATCACTGCCCATATGCTCTCCCGACACACTCGCGGAGCTATAGGCAGGCCGGCGGCTGCGCCGTGCTGCAGCGCAAAAACACATCGAGGATCGCGACGACGGCGCTTCAGATACGCTCGACGACGTCCGGGGGACGTCAGCGGCGCCACGCTGCAGCCACACGTGTCCACCCACACCCTCCCCTTTGCCATTTCCTCACTCCGGCCAGCGAGCAAGCGGCGAATTCATTTAGGAAACAGACCGCGCGAGGACCATTAGAAGGGCGCAATCTGTGCCGCGCCGCCCTATCAGCACTCGCAATTAGCCTCGAGGCCGTAATTGCCCCCGAACGCGGCATGTTGAGAGTATACACTGCGGCAGCATGCAGTATACGGCCCGCCGCGTCCAAAAGCGCGCACGTCGCGAACCTGCATAAATGCCGGAGTGTGTGTATACGTATTTCGTACTTTATACGCATAATGCACAAACGGAAACACGTGCATGCATGCGTGTACGGCCGAACGAGCGAGGCGAAGCCGCTCGTCGTTTCCTCTTCGTTATCATAAGCTTTGTTTCGTCCTTGTTCCAACCCTCTCCCCGCTTTGTGGTTTTTATTTCGCTATCTGAAAACTGCCCGTTTTCCGGACCCGCCACCATCACCACTCCGGTACTTATAGGCTCGTCGCCGTCCACATGCAGTGGACGCCTGCGGCGACGGACAACGCTCGGTGACAGCTCGCTGCATGCCGCGGCTTCTTCATTAACGGAATGAGGACGCGCTGCAGGTATCAACGCGTACAGACACAATCGGGACACTGTATCGAGTCTTTCTTTCTATACGACTCTGCCGTTTGCGAGAACGTTTGCCTATAGTGGCTAAAGTACTCGGCTGCTGAACCGCAGGTCGCGGGATCGAATCCCGCCTGCGGCGGCTGCATTTTCGATGGAGGCGGAAATGTTGTAGGCCCGTGTGCTCAGATGGGTGCACGTTAAAGAACCCCAAGTGGTCGAAATTTCCGGAGCCCTCCATTACGGCGTCTCTCATAATCGTATGGTGGTTTTGGGACGTACAGGAATACTTAACTTCACACAAGCGAGTACGCCCGGCCAAGAAGTGTTCTGTAGCGTGTGTATTGCCTGCGATTGCCAGACGTAAACCTGAACGAAGCCATTATATAATGGATTCCGAGTTATCCAGTGAAACGCACAGGCGCTAAGCCATGCTGACAGTGGTTCCACGTTATGAAAGAGGTTTAGTATTTCTGAAACCCAAAAGAGTGGATGTATCTCGTGCGGGAGAAGAGGGAGTGGACAAGGAGACGTCACTGTGACCTTCAGAGGAGTGCCCCAGCATGGTACCTCCACAACCTAGCGCCATGCCATGCATCTCGTTCCATTGAAAAAAAAAAAGCGCATGGGCATCCGGTGGCACTAGGAACGATAATCAAAAGCCACATTGCACTCCATCTCCAGAATTAAATTCAGTAAAAAGACCCATGCACGCGATTTAGTAAAGGGCACCTTTACTCGACACGTACCAATTAACAAGGTTATGTTACACCGTATAACCAAGAAATACAGCAGCGAGCGCTTTTTTTTTTCAATTATAGTTTGATTAGCCAACTTGTGCAAGTCGTGTTTTTTTTTCTCTACACGCTCACTGTGAAAAGAAGACGAAGCCGTTTCTGGCCCACCGAAGTGTTGATACGAGTGCATTTCCGTCTCAGAAGCTAGACGAGATTGCCTCAAAAAAGCGCGCTTTAACAATATGGCTTGAGCGCCTCAAACTTACACGAAAACACACATACACACCCGCAAACTGGAGATTTCTTGCTCATCAGGGTTGTGCAGAGCTATCTTTATTTTTTTTCTCACGCGCGAGAAATGAAATGAATGCTTGAACGAGCATCATTTAATCTTTCTTCTTCTTCTTCTTCTCTGTAACAATAGCGACGCGTGTAAACCACCCACTAGCAGTCTCGGAGTGTAGTCACTCGCGAAAAAAGTAAAATAAAAATACCCACGTCGCCAGGCATCAACATGCAGTGTTCACGAGCTCGAGCGCACCGCACCACACACGCGCGCACGCAGAAGATCGCGCCACGCCCTCTGATGGCGGCACGCAGCTAAGCGTGAGCGATCGAATCGAGCAAGGAAAATAAATACATAAAGACAAGAAAGGAGTAGAAGCGCCAAAGAAAAAAAGAAGAAAATGTGAGGCAGCCGCGGCAACTGGAGGCCGTCCCCCGGCAACCGCGCGGCACCCTCGAGAGAGCGCCCGAGGCGCGAGGCAACGTCTACGCAGGCACATGTGGCAACAGCCCGCCTAGCTTCGCCCTTGATGTAAGTTAGGAGAAGGGCTCGAAAGCGCCGCCGGCACGCATGCATACATATATATATATATATACAAGTATGCATGTGTGTGTGTGTGTGTGTGTGTGTGTGTGTGTGTGTGTGTGTGTGTGTGTGTGTGTGTGTGTGTGTGTGTGTGTGTGTGGCGATACACACAGTTACGCACGCACACACGCAGTTGCCTCGCATCTGACGGGGTGCCACTTCGGAGATGACGACGGCCCCGTCTTCGTACCCGCAGCAGCAGCGGCGGCGGCGGCACGCGTCCCACGACTTCCCGGGAAGGAAGAAGAAGATTGCAGCACGAGAAATCAGCTTCGCGTAAAATGAAGTATGACCGTCGTGTCGAGTGATGAATGGCGGCGCGAGCAACTCCCGCACGGGTTTCGTGTATACAGCTTTTCATAGGCGGAAGCGTATTCAATGAGGCTCGGAGCGAAGCGGGCGAGCTGAGGTATTCCCGCTATTTCATGCGCACCTTCGTTTCCTGAAATGCGCGGACATGATGTAACGGGACGTGGCGCCGGTTCGCCGCCTCGAGTGACGCGGCAAGCGCATATCCGGTGCTAAAAAAAAAACGAGAATTTTCGGTGTATCCATGCGAAAGATGTATACTTTCGACATCTCGACGCGAAAAGAACGTACATAAATGTCACCTCCGATGAGCCGCGATTACTTTCAGGCGACGCAATCGTGTCGACGAGTGTGCGTTAATGAGGGCACTGGCAATTTAGCGGCGACGGAAGCTTTCGACAGCGTGGGACGGTTTCCTTTTCGTAACCGAAACGTCGTTGGCACTCTAGAATGCAATTAAAGGATAAAAAACTATCTCCGTCGTCCTCGTTCAAATTAACGACGCGCGCGCGCGCGCGGCAGGGCGAATAAAATTGCTCCTATAGACCGCGAGACTTCCGGCATGGCTGCTAAAGAGCGCGACAGAGAGAGTTGAAAGGGTGGCGCAGGGGGGCGACAACATTCGCGCTGCGCGGGTGACAAAACGCATTCCCCGCGTTCAGAGACAGCCGTCAGCGATTGAAACAATAGGCGTCACTCCGAAGAGCGGCGCCCCAGGTTCAATTTGCGCCGGGATCCTCAGTCGCAACCCGACCGCGCCGTCTAAGCCGTGTGTTTGAGGACGACGGAACGGTGCGCGCGGTGGAGAGACATGGTGCAGCGTTTGCACGGTATAACGCACCATGCCCCCCCTGCACCCTGCTCGACTTCCTCCGAAAAGCGCTGGCTCGGGAGAAGCAGACCCGAATTCCAAACAGCACCCACGGGGTTTCTTCGGTGGCCCTCTTCTTTCTTCGCTCGTACACGCTTCGATCGATCTCGCGCCGCGCACAAGGCAAGGAGAGACGAAGGTTGCTGACCCGGTGCAGCCGCGGAGATGTTCGTTTACGTACATACATGCATGTCCCACGCCCATGGCTCGGCGCGAGAAGCTTACATAGCGCGGTTGCTGGGCGCGGAGCTGAGGGCGAATTGGGACGACGGGGAGAAGAGATTTGGTCGGAAGGGATCCGAAATTGGAGGGGGAGACAAGAGCAGCGGCGGCTGGGACCAAGTGAGGGGCGGATAGAGGAGGGGGCGAACAATAAGAACAGACGCAAGCGAACACGTAATCGAAAGAGTCAAAGGAACGAGTCCCTCTGACGCGAGAGAAGGCGGCTCCAGGGGGGCTGAGGGGAGTGCGAAGAGAAATCAGCCAGGCATGCGGTCGTCACGTCACTTGGGCGGCGGTCCTCCCCCGTATACGAAAACCAAGCCGAAGCCGCTTCGAACCGTGTTCATCACGCTGTCAGCGCCGTAATCGGCGTTTTGTCGGGACGCGCCGCGCCGACAAAAGAGAACCCGAGGGAGAGGGGAAAAAAAGGGGGACAACGAGGCACGCCGGAGTTGCCCCACGAAAGGCGCCCCTTTGCCGACCACCAACAGCACTTCTGGCTTTTGTTACTCGCGCTGCTGAAGGGGATCATGTCCTCTCTCTCTCTTTTAGCGCCTCATAAAAGCCAACTCTTACAATACCCACCAGCGCTCGGAAAAGAAACGGGGGTCAATCCTTTTCTCCCGCGCAGAAGAAACACTTCGTGGATGTGTGCTCGTGCGTGCTCATCGCCGATCAGCGCTCCGAGGAGATATTTACCCGGGGAGAGAGAGAGAGACAAAACACACGGCAGGGTCAATGCTCAAAGTGCGATACATACGCCGTAAAATGGTTTAGCGAGGAAGCACTTGGCACCCTTGCTCCGTCGCACAGCGGGCGATATGCTATGCCTGAACTTCGAAATTGCCCTACAATAGAAGACAAACTAATGCAACAAGAAGACTACAAATAACGTCTACCAAACTCCTAGGCCTGAAGGAAGGCATGGTAAACGTTATCTGTAGTCTTGTTAAACTGCAGCGTATTAATTACGATATATTTGTAAATATATTACATTATGATACATGTTTAGGCCTCTGGAACATTCGATCAGCCAAAGGGGGCCCAGTCGAAATTAACATTTTTTTTTGTCGGATCATCGAATGAGACAAATGACGCTTCAACCTGCTGGGATTCGTATAAAAGTCCTGTTCGTCCTGCTAGTAGGACAGCGTGCCTCTCATGTAATCCCCTCGCGTTGCAATTTATCAGAGCCTTTTATCGAGCACGAAACGGCGGGCAAATCAATGCGGCCAGCCCGACACCGTTCACATGATAAAAAGCTGGCTCCGGCGGTCCTTCAAGGACGCAGCGAAGCAATAAGTCGTGTTCCTGCAGCCCGGCTCCCATTGAGCAATTCATCACGCGGCACTGGCCCGTTCGAACAGCCCGAGGCGGGCCTGGTATTGCGGCCACAAGAGATGAAGCCAGGGAGACATCGAATCGGGAGAGGAAACAAAGAAACACACGCGCGTCGTGATTCGTTCCGAGTTGTTGTGACGTTTGCCAGACCACACCGATATAAACGTTCGTGACAACATTAGTAACTTAAATTTAACATTTAAAACATTCGAAATTTAACATTTAAAATTAATGCTGTACAAAACGCTAATTAGACCTAAGCTTGAGTATGCGTCATCTGTGTGGGACCCCGGTCAAAAAACATTATCAGCAATCATTGACTAGTCGGTTCAAAGTCGGTCAGCACGTTTCATTAATTCGAACTATACCCGCACATCTAGCGTTTCACTAATGAAATCAAACCTTGGACTAATTGATTTGCAAAATCGAGGAAAAATTTCTCGTCTATGCCTTTTTCACAAAATCCTTTACCAAAATATTTCACTTAAACAGGAACTCATCTCGCAACCTTCATACATATCGTCACGTCTTGACCATCAGTATAAAGTTTTTATTTATTTCTGCCGTACTAGCATTTTTTCAGACTCCTTTCTGCCAAAGACCAGTGCCGAGTGGAACCACCTTCCCCCCTCCATCGCCTCCATTGAGGACGTGTCATCCTTCAAGACTGCACTAACCGATCATATCTTAAGCCTCTAATAACTGAGTATTGTTTGAACATGTATTCTAATTAATTGGTTGTATTATTGTGTTCTGTTATTGCCGCATTTTTGTTATATTACCCACCCCCTCTGTAACGCCTTTATGGGCCCTGGGGGTATTGTAAATAAATAAATAAACTCGGCACCAGATCGCACGAGTTGCAGGAAAGGCCACATATAAGCGGTAAATAGGGCGTGGTTGCCCGAGCGCATGCAATGTCATACCTACATTTTACAGACGAGGAAACTGCGCACACGAGTGCGTACACATAAGTGTGTGCAATCTTACGAGCGCACGCGCAGTTCGCATTTTGCAGAGACAACAACCTATCTTGGTTACGCCCCCACATATCAATCAAATAATTATTTTCGTTACGCTTACCCTGTCTTTCTTTCTTTTTACAGCACGACATTCAACATGTCTCGATCGGCTCGTTTCGTAGTTGCTAACTGTATATGGACAGAAAAAAAAAAGAAGTAGAAGAAGAAACAGACATACACGCACCTTCTGAGCGGAAAGCTCAGAGAACGACAGTGCGCGAAGCCCTGCAACAGGGCTCGCACAGAGGCCACAGACACGCCGATTTGACCTTGTCGAAACTGGAAGGACGACGCAAACAGTGGGAGGTTCGCCGTAGGCGCGCGAACACTACACACCGCAAGGGAAGAAAAAATTAAAAAAATAGCAGGGCTTCTAATCGCGGCGACGCTCGTGGGACGTGCAAACAAGCACCTGAGCTAAGGTCAAACACTCTCCTCGTCCGCCTTCTTTCCTTCCAACGCTCAGCGATGACACGAGCGCGCTGAGCCGTGCTCCCGTAAGCGCTGCAGAACATAGCGTCAAGCTTTGTTTACAACACGCACAACGTACGATGTTGAGGCAAGAAAGCTGTAAGCATACAGGATCAAGGGCAGCGGGCCCCAACCAAGCAGCAACAGCAGTGCGTATTGAAATACACTTAGCAAACGTAACAGCTGCAGGGAAATATATACTGTTACATCGTCAAGATTAATAGTAATCAAATCAGTAACCAGAAGCAATAGCAATGATTATGCGTGTGCCACTTGAGAATCACTCCAAATGTATGGGTGGAGGGGCCCCAGTCAGGCAGAGGTAATCTGTTTTTAGTCCCTTCAACCTTGGTAATCTTAGTTATTGTTTGAATAAACAATGAATGAATGAATGAATGAATGAATGAATGAATGAATGAATGAATGAACTCGCTCCTACAAACCACCGCCGCACACGAGCGCCACCGACCAACAGAACGAAAATTCGCCCAGGATCAGCTCGGCGACGACTATATCTATTCACATGCACACACGGCTCCATTGAAACCGATCTCGAGTTGGCTTCGCGAAGTGACCGGAAACCCAACTAGCGTCGAATCTAGTAAGGACACGAGAACGTGTATAGACAACCGAGAGTGTACTTACATCGGGGCACCCCAACCGGACCGACCGGCCCCCCCTGCAGAGGCCCAGCAGCTATCCTTCCGCGGCCGGTCCGTGGGAAAGAGGAAACGTCGTGCCGCCGCAAAATTAAGAAGAGGCGGGTCCACCCCGTATGTATACGGTGCACGCGGTGCCTGTGTATACTGAGTCGACGTCCTCTCACATCCTCGGCGCTGCGTTCATCGTTTACACGCCCCTGCAGCGTCGCCGTCTTTCGCTCGATTCAGGGGCGATTATGAAAGCGGCCTCAGAAAGGCTGTTTGTTCCCACCGCCGGGATAGTCGCCGGCCTTCTTTCTTTAGTTCAGCGCGAACCGCCACTTCCTCTCATTAAAGGGCTCCGTCTTTCTCTCCCCGGCCCCGTCGGTGCAGTGCCACGGAACGCGCGCGACGGACCAAATCACCACGGCGACACGCTCGGCGAAGCTCTTTCGCGACGTAACTACATTGCAGCGAAAAGGAAGAGGGGGGGGGGGGGGGGGGGCGCCGGCGGTCATCTCGGTGCGCATGCGTGAATCCGGCCTGTTATCAAATATTTTGCGCTAGCTACAGTCGACAAGGAAGCGACTCCCGCGCCACTTCCCACAGTAGTCTACAGTTGCCAAGTGAGTACCGCCAAAGAGCAGCGAACGCTGACACGGTGGCAGTGACACTGTGATGGAGTGCGCGGAATTTAAAATGCGCGCCGTGAGACAAGTTAGAAGGGAATGAAGAAGAAGCTGGCACGGGTGTGAAAGGCATCGATCCCTGCTAAGATATACTCCTTTTTTCAATTTTTGGCTTTTCTTTCTATATAATTTTTTTTTCAGTTCAAGCTTACTTTGTGTTTGTAAAACCATAAGCCGTTCACTTAAACATCCTGCCGCCCGGTTCTTGGCCGATCCCCATTTGTGGGTGTGCGCCAGAGTAATAAGAATCATCATCATCAAACCATAAATGACTGAAGCGCCAATAAGACGCAGCCAAGCGATTGTCCGAAGAACGCTAGGAAAAAGAAGCTGTCGCAGCGGTAAATTCATGCTTAAACATAGTTATTAAACATTCTTAAACTCTGTCGTCCAGTGACCCGAGGGTCTCGATGGCTGGCTGGCGTTTCTGGCGCTGCGTCGCACGTGTGCTGCGGTTGGACTAACGTTCCCGTGCCTGTGGACAGGCCTGAGCAGTTGGACTTCGGGCTCGAGCTCAGACGAGGCTGTCCGGCCGGTACTCTGCTTCGGAGCCAACGCTTCAAATGAGCCGTCGACTGGTCCAGCTTCCGCCGGCAACAACATTGGAAGGCTCCTGATCCAGCCGGTCATGTAGCTCCTCAAAGCCGACGGCAACGACGACTGCTTCGACATCCGAATGTCGCGCCCAGGCGTCCAGTCAACGACGTTGTTGCGACCAACCATGCGCATTTCTTTGTAACTTTATCTGAGGAGTAGAATCGATTGTATTTACTGTTATCTTTTGTCTTTGTTGGCTTTCCGTGTTAACATATTACTGTTAATAAATGTTGATTCCGTCCTCCGGGGAGTGTCCTGACTTATCACCCCGGACCTTCCAATTCAATAATACAACCTGCACGTTGTGCGAAGCAAAACCACAACGCAACAGACGCACAATGACTCGAAGAAGAGCAACTTAATTGGTTCGTGATTGCACTTAGTACATATGAGTAGATGTATTTACCACTACCTTCTCAAGTCCAGCAGCAGAAAGTCACCCCATTTTCCCTCACCAACCAGTATGAGAGTGATTCCGCATTAGCGCCTCTTGTAAATATTCATATGCTGCAGTCCGTGTGTATTAACACTGAAAACATTGATTCCACTTTTTTTAGGTTAGGACAAGGACAGCGTTGTTTTACGACAGCTGTGAAGGCAACATACACATGTGATAAAGACCACGCGAGCGGTCTCTATAAAGAAGTAGCCTCAGTAGCCATCGCTGCAGAACGTTCGATGAACTATTTGGAGCCACGAGAGAGAGAGAGAGAGAGAGAGAGCGAGAGAGAGAGAGCGAGAGAGAGAGCATAAGAAAAGACCGAGGAGAAAGAAAAGTAGGAAGCGGACATGTACCCCCCCAGCAAGCACAAAGTACGCCACCCATGCAACATTGAGACACACGCCATAGCTAGCCGCGGGCACGCGCTATGCGTGCAGAGGCCGGGGCGAAGCGGCACCAAAGGCATGGCGAGGATCCGCGCCAGGGACAGATTGCGATCTCGCAGAGGACGGCTCCGCGACGTCGGGTCTGCCGCTACAAGAACCAAGGATGCGTGGCGGCGCGGCAGTCGGCGGCGGCTCCACTTCCTTTCCCAGCATGCACTGTGCGTGCGGCGCGGTCTCGTTTGTCGTCGCCGAACGGCCGATTGCGCAGCTTCCTTTTCGGATCATCCCTCCGGGCACGCGTCGAGGAAAAGCACAGGAACCTATAGCGTTGGCCTTGGGCAGGTCAAAAAGGCACGAGTCACCAGCACGGGTCACGGGGCACAAAGCGTGCACACTGTAAACCAGGAACCCGCTACAGAAGAAGACACGAGAGGAAAGAAACCACTTGCGTAGATACAGCTGAATGTCCGCTATACACACTAATCAAAGTGCATGCAACCAAATGGAGCTGCAGCTTTGGTAATTCGCCGTAGGTTGGCGCATTGGGCAACCAAGTAAGAGTATAGATTAGCCGGGCACAAGTTCTCAAAACCGGAAACCCGCTATCGATGGAAGGTAAGCCGCAGGACCTCTGCAGATAAGCGTGCCGGTATAAAGATGCGCTCCCACAACCACGAGCGAGTGCTCTCGCATCAAAACGTGCATTCAGAGGCGACTGCTCCGAGACGGTGGACTTGCGGCGTGTTGTTTACTACGTAACAGGTTTTTTCGGAATAGAGACCATGTAACTTCGTATATTGCTTTTGCTTTCAAAAAAGATACGCAAACGCAGTCAACATCAACACTCACATGTCAAAACGAAGAGGCTATTTCGTATGCAGCAAATTTTACGCGTAGACCTTCCAGCGCACAGCGCACGATTTTCCTGGTGAGCTTGGTCTCTTAACCACATTGGCGGACGGAGTTGCAAACTGTATGAGGTCTACTTGACCTTCGTTCTGTACGTTAGCCATATTGAAAGGCGAGCACGTTCCCTTAGCTTCACCGTAAGCGTCGTTCCATTATAAATGCGTATATAATGGTTACTCTGCATGGCCAACTTCAACGATAACAATCGTTGTGGTTTTACGTCCCCAAACTAAGACATTATGAGGAAGAACGTAGTGTAGGGCTCCGTAGGTATTTTATTAAGGGGCGAATCTGCAAAAGCCGTGGATCTGTCCACTCTAGCTCGTCGTGGTACGTGACCGCGTAGTTCGAGGACTCCCTCAGCAGGTGCGTACGGACGGACGGACGGACAGACACACAGACAGACAGATAGACTGTTTGTCGGAGGGAGAATTCAAGGTTTACAGATTAAACCCACCGAAGCTTTACTCATCATCATTCACCCCATGGATATGCTGTGATTTTTTTCAACATGTGGTGTTCTCTCCGAAATGCGTCAGCCGTGGCCGACAGGATTCGATCCCGCGACCTTCGGGTCAGCAGTCGAGCTCCATATAACCACTAGACCCCCTTGGCGGGAATAGCTGACGAACATACAGTGGTTACTATATATATACAACGGCGGGTTCAACTGCACTGCGCGAACGCAGATGAAACCCTTCGAGAGAGAAAGGCGTAACGGAGCACTCGTCTCAGCGGTGGTCCCCCTGGCGAGACGGTGCCGAATATGGGAGGCGGGGTCGCGTCGGGCGACCCCTACTAACCTGGTAACCCCGAAGAGACCAACCGGCACACGGCTACGCGGGCGAGAGAAAGCGGCCAAGTGTGACGACTACACGGCCACCACGCTATTCTCGAACACGACGCTACACATACATCGGGGGCAGCCTGTATTAAACTGCGTGCAGTACACCGAGCAGGAAGAAGACGACGACGATCCGCACGCGTCTGTAGTAGACACACACACACTCTTTCTCAATAATAACGGCGGCGCTACACGCAGTATGCATGCAGCGAGCGTCGCACGTGCCCACAAACAACGCGGAGAAGGCGCCCGCCGACACAATGCGGAGGACGCACGCAGAGACAAAAGGAACGAAGAGGGGGAACACAAAGAGCCGGAGAGACCACACGCAACGACGCGAGGATTCCGAAGCGCCATCGATCGTCGCGGCCTCAGTGCCACGCACTTGATCAATTCGACTCGCGAAAAAGGAGGAGGATGGTGCGAAGACGCTCGCTCAATAGGGCGAGAGATTCCCCGCCGCAAAAGACGTCCAAGGTCGAGCATGACAACGAAGAAAGCAAGCGCTGCCCGCTTTTGTACGTGCATCTTATCTGACGGAGATCAGGCGAGCGCTCGGATGAGTTTGGCATGCGCGCTCTTGAAAATGCGCTTATACGATTACACTTGCTTCGACCATACCCCCGACGTGTGCGCGGCATGCGTATTATGCACAGTTGTGCACGCAACACATTGCGGATCGCGTGTTTGCTAAAGAAACGCGAATTTACGCTTGGGTAAGGTATGCGCGATGGCGGCGAAATTCGAAGAATCGAAGTGGGTGATTCGTGGTGTCTATTCGAAGTTGTGTGCTGTACAGACTTCGTTGAAGCTCGGCGTTCTTTTTTGCGAATTTCGTATCCCGTTAGTTTGGCCGGCTCTAAATTGTAATCTGTTTCAGTATATAATAACAGGTATGACGTTTTATTTTCCAACTATTTTCAAACGCTCCGACAAGGAGAGTCGACAAGAAAGCGAGAAGAATCTCGCTGATTTGCTTCGATGGCGATTAGCACGAGCCAATACATTTAGTAAGGTCTACATTAAAGTGAAGAGAAACCACAGAGGTATAACAATGACCCAAACTGATATGACTACACATGATTCCCACCGGATCTCCATAACGTCTTTGCCATTCCATCAAGACTATGTGCACGAAACTATGAGTTCCATCTCACAAGCGCGCAAAAGAGGCGAAAGGCTATATATAGCTAGCAAGAGAAGCGGCGGCAGCGTTAAGGTTCTGTTGAATCGACACTGTGTATACGTTTTCAGCGAAACAATGGATAGCACGGCAGTCCGTCTTCCCGAATTCGCGTACATAAGCGGACCTCGCTCAAGCGAAAGCATTCGCGATACACAAGAGAGCGCCTGTCTTACCAGTCTTCCATACACGCAAGCAAGTTGCGCAAAAACTGTACACACGCATGGTTGGATGGTATATAGTGGTGGAGTGTGGCTATATGGGAGAGTATATAGACTACACATCGATCGATGCATGTCTCGTTATTTCTCTCCTCGCTGCCCACATGACAATGTATCTCAAGGGCAGTACTTGGCATAGTATAAAAAAGAAGTATTGCGACAATGTTCCCAGCCCGCTCGCTCTCTTCTCTCTGCCGATCTCGTCGGCGGCGCCCCAATATGCGACATCGCGACTCTGGGCCGTCGAGATGAGGTTGGCACGACGCCATGGCTACATGGGAGGCGGAATCAACTTACTTACTTTTCTTGCAGAGCGAAAGAAAAAAAAAAGAGACTCGCCACCACTTCGTAACAAAGGCGGGCGACACGATTACAACAGAGCGCCCCAGTTCTCCGAGCAAAAGGAGCACTCGCTCGCGTAACAGCATCAGGAGGTCTCTAAAGCGGGCTTCGCCGGGGGGCTCGCATGTACCGTACTTTTTCGCGTAAGACGTGCAATATTTCTTTAGTTTTGTTTTTAGGAATACTGCCATGACCTTTAGGTACGCGACTCCGGCGTGTGACTACTGGTCAAAACTGCGTACCGAGTCTGATAATGTGCACAATATACCTTGCAAACATTGACCTATATGTAAACAATGGACAATCGCATCTGGAGAGCCAGTAATCAAACAACGCTTCATTTTTCGTCTTAACTGACTGTGCGAAAAAAGTTTGAAGTACAACAGGAATACACCTAGACACAGCGCTCGTTTTCCGTGACGCCGCCATTATTCGAGCGGGCTATTTGATCGGAGAGAGAGAGAGAGACAGAGAGAGCCAGGCAAGTAGCTACGATTTATTTATTTTCTTTCGGGGCAAAGGGGCATGCGCTGATTGTTCGAAAAAAAGTCCTTTCATAGGGGAAAAAACATAAAAAAGGTTACCCAAAATAATGGCCGACTGGACGAATTTCGAAAAGAAAAATATAAGACGTGACCCCCCCCCCCCTTCCCTTTCTGCACCCTGCCTACGTGCCTGGAAAGTACAAACGTCTTTATTCAAAAGACGCAGCTAAGGGGAAAAGCCTTCAGCTCGAGCCGCACCCTCCTCTGAATTTCGCCCACATCGAAAGCGCGAGATAGGGATGATGGAACGCTATACGGCGGCCCTTACGCCAGTGAATACGGTATACAATGACGCAGCAAGGCCAATCCTCCATTCTTGCGGCGGCTTCTATACAGCGCACAGTCCCATCCCGAAAATGCCCGGCCGGGTTGGGCTTAGTGAAAATAAGCGAGCGGCCAAGAATAATAGTAATAATAACTCCATCACGAAGGCCGAAAAGAGCCTCACAAGGGCTAGCTTTCTTCCTGCTCGTAAACAAGCAAGCCCACACTCGGAGAGGCAGCGGTTACAGAGAATATACAGCGCGGTATGACTGGGCATGTGTGTGTCCCTCGCCGACGACGAACGAGTGCAACGCGTGACGTGCTCAGCGAGCAATCCGCGGGCAATTTTCGCGAAGACGGAGGAGAGTCGCTCGTATACGCTAAGGCACTTATTAGGGGAGCTGACAGATGATGGCGCATGGCTCTATCTATATACAACAACGCAGTTTACAGCTACGTCTGTACATATACGCACGCCGCACATTACCTTCAGATCGATTGCGGCAACACGACAGCTCGTGGATCGCCCCGTCACTGTTCTCGGTGCCCGTGAACGGCAACGAGCAAGAACAGAATTAGCGCTCCATCCACATTCGCCGCCACGGCCCGCGAGTGGCGCCAGCTAACACCCCCTCCCAGGGGCGGGTGCATACATCTACAACAGGGTGTCCCACATAACTTGAGCCAAGAATTTGAAAATGAAAGACACTTCAGTGGCGAATTGAACCAAACACATACTACGTGCACTAGACCGTAGGCATACTCAGGCAATTTTTTATTTCTCCCCATACTAATTAATGAATTCTTTTTAATTATCTTTTTTTAATTATGGGCTGGGAACCCAAAATGGTGACACTGAGACGTAGAGCACTTTTAGAAACCACCGACTAAATTGTTTCCTGTACGATACGTCTAGCGCTGTTATTTTTTCCGCGTTGTAAAGAAAGCCTATAGCAGCACTATAGCAGTGTGCTTGCAGTCCATCACACGGCTTCTTTTCACGTTTCGCGGGCTTTTTTTACAACGTGGACAAAAAATAACAGCGTGAGACGTATCGTACAGAAAACAATTTAGTCGGTGGTTTCTGAAAGCGCTCTACATCTCAGTGTTCATATTTTGGGTTTCCAGCCCATATACTAAAATTTTAGGTAATTAATTAATTATTATAAAGAGAAATAAAAACTAGACTGAGAACGTACAGGCTCGTGCGAGTAGTATGCGTTTGGTTCAGTTCGCCTCCTAAGTGCCTTTCACTTTCAAATTCTCGGCTCAAGTTATGTGGCACATTCTGTATACCTAAATACCCGAGAAAGCGGCCGAGGAGGAACAGTCGCTGCCGTTACCATAATCTCTTAAAATAAAGGTAGTAGGAAAGGTAGTAACGGGACCCGTTATAACCTCTATGACTCCGCTCCTACATATTGCGGCCCTTTTACTACCTCAGAAGTATACTAGACGCAGTGAATGTCTGTGATCTACTACCTGCAGTTAATATTTAGGTAGTGAATGTTGTGACAGCACTTTACTATTTCAAAGTTAGCAACCTTTTTTTTTTTTTAAGAGTGTAGCACATTGGTATAGTGTGTCCCATGCACGCTTAGAATTGCGCAACTCGTGATTAACTCTCAACAGCGTCAACTTGTTATCTTGTCAATATTATTTCCATTTTGCTTGATATTTACTGCGTTTCAATTTAAGACGTCCAGTAACATCCCTTATTTCTTTTGCTCGTCAGATTACTTATTATCTGTTGCAACGACAGCAAATGGCTACGAAAACTCGTTTTGAACTTGTCCCAGCAATTTCGAAGTTGATGAACTGTATTCTTTTTTTTATACGTATACATAAACTTATCGAACCGAGAGCTAGTAACATAGACCTGAGATTCTTCTTCACACGACTGTATACGCGGCTGTTATTGCAAGGAAGGCATCTGACAAGATTATAACAAGCGTCCAATAAGCCCGAATGCAGCCTCCTTTCGAAAAGCACACCCAACAGTTCGCAGGGTTCGCAATGTTGCCTGCTATTTACATCGGCATTTACTTCCGAAACAATGACACCGCAAAGAAACAGAAACAAGCGAACGAAAGAAAAAAGAAAGACACTCGAGTGTGGATCACGAAGAGGCAGTAATAAAGGCACGAAACCATACATTCGAGCGCGCATACGCTACACACACACACACACACACACACACACACACACACACACACACACACACACACACACACACACACACACACATATATATATATATATATATATATATATATATATATATATAGAGAGAGAGAGAGAGAGAGAGAGAGAGATAGAGAGATAGAGAGAGAATGAGAGAGAGAGATCATTATACGCGATATCTGTCAATATGCAGCTTGAACGAAGTGCAGGCGAGGTGCTATCCAATCCGATAAACAGTGACACATAACATAAAACTTGGCAGATCGCGCACGCAGCGGCAGTAATTAATCTGGCCGCGATATTTATATCGGGCGCTGAAATGCCGCGGCTTTCCAAGAATGCGTGGCCGCATTCCGCACAGACGGCGGGCCGCCATCAGCGTATTCATTATTTTTTTTTTACCGCCGCGGTGCGCGATTAATGAATTCCCCATCAGTTGCGCAAGGAAATAAAGGGCCTTGCGCAACGCGAGAGCCACAAGGAAAAAATTTCGTTTTATCTTTTTTTTTTATCGAAATAACCAAGAAGCGATTGCAAATAGCGGGTGCATATTTCTGATACCTTCTGGGTCGAACATTTTTAAGTGCAGACTTTTACGCAAGCTTCAACTAATCCTAGGCGCCCGAGCGATAATTCTGCCGCTTTTGCAGGAACGCGCGAAACCGGAAGCGAAATGAAGTAGCGATCCCTGTTGTATTAACCTCCCCGCATTTCTCTCACGCGCATCAGTCTCTCTCAACCCCGTATTCACAAACGCTCCTCTACTCAAGGACTCTCCTAGACTTGAAAAAGTCTATGGGAGCGCCGTCTCTTGGCAGAACAAGTCACTGCATATCGG